>AP025368.1:10405063-11097060 GCA_030295005.1 Cephonodes hylas | reverse complement strand
TACAGGTGACTAGTATATGATAGTACAACAATCTTCTATGATTATGTAGTAGTCAAGTATTCTGATAATGTAACAAACCATTGTTATACATGGTGTATTCAAAGCATGATTGGAAACAAGGGAAACTACGGTGATTGCAAATCCCCCCATGGCATCAAAGCAAAATTCCGACAAAAATTTAACTATTTACTAACTAACACCACATACATTTTATACATATGTTTTTGAGAAAACGTCAACATTTTTATTTTTGTCGGGATTTTCTTCAGTGCCAGGAGATTTGTTATCACTATTAGCCATTACCTGCCTTAGTTTCCGATCACGGTCTAAATACACCCTGTATAATTACTATACGCTAACGTAGTGAACTATAATGATTAGTAGGATGATATGACTTTCAGCTGACTGATATGATAGTTTAGAAATCATATTGATGTACACCTTCATGGCTATGTGACAATGTGGCATAGTAATATTAGATAAGCTGTATTCAGGCCATTTGGATGATGCAATGAAAGTTTGTCATGCCCTGTTGTGTGGGAAGATAATGTGATAGTTATAAGACATATGAATGGCTAAGTACTGAATCAACATCTAATAGTTATTATACATGTGCCAAATATGTATAACCAATGTAAACTTTGGAGCGAATAAAATATCTTCTCATTTACACGGTTTTTAGTTATTTCTTGTATAAATAATGGTAACAATTACACTACATAAATACTTATTTAATAGGGAAAGTAGGAGGGGTAAAAAAATAAAAACCATTTTGGCTGCTATAATTTATTTGTAAAAAAATATTCTACTCACTACATAGCCAATATATCAGTTAAAACTTTAATAATTTAAGTATCCATCCCTGCGTAAGTCACGTTATTATCATCTATACAACAATAACTAATGTTTTCACAATGAGTATTCCAGCCACTGTTCTGTAATCACTATTCAATCTCAAACGGATAATTTATGCTGAAACTTACTATATATATTTATATATGTATATATACGTACAATTATGTAATTTGACAACAACAACAAATGGTCCATTAAGCTTTCTATATTGGAAAATATTGCTTCAGGTCGTACTATGCATACGTCTTTCAATATAACCTAATTACAGATGCAATACACGTGATATCTGTCTACAGATCATGTACAATAAGTCGAGTTGAAACTTTATAGACACGCTTAAATAATTATCGAAGAGTCGCGCCGGCGAGGGACCCGCACGCCGACACTAAAATATTGCTCTTTACAAATGAACCTTACATTAGTTTATTGCTTTGTTCCAGAGTGCGGGTCCGCCATCCGACGCGACATCTATTTTAATTGACAATAATCATTCTATGTATATATGTTCATTGCATACAATGCTCACCACCACTTATCACAATGTTATTGCTTTTCGGAAACACACACTAACATTTTCTCAAATAAAATACATATATCACAATTAATTTAAAATACGTTTTCGCGTAGAGACGAGTGAATTATGTATTACAAGAAGACGTCATCAGAGTGTTTGTGTGTCAGTCTTTATTTAGTAATCGAATAACGATGTTAAAATAATGTCGAATGGAATTTGTGGAAGTATATTGATTCCAGCATAAATTATAATAATGTCGCGGTGGGCGCACGGACGCGCGGCCGCACCGCCGAACGACAAACACATGCTTGTTAGAGCGAAGCGCACACAACACAACCGGTAGGTTAGTAACTACATGACGATATACATTGTTCATCAAATCTTAATACCGATATATCCACGAGTTAAACTAAAGTACAATAAATTATCAAATTGGAAGATCGAACAACACAGCTGATCGTTATGTCTCACAAATTCAAACAATACTATACGGATTTGTAAATGTAACGCGTCGTGAGCTCGCACTGACTCGGCCTGTACCGCGAGTATCGACATTATCGACTATATCAACAACATCGACAGTATCGACAGTACCGCCAGTACCAACAGCACAACCCACCAAATCATATAACGATGTCAACTATGTAAAAACTACGTAAATACAAATACGATAAACCTAAGACAAATGTACAGAGTAGAATTTAATAAAATAATACTGTATCACTACTGCAAGCAGCAATATTAGTGGAGATTCAAAACTGTTAGTCACGATTTGACACAAAATTTCAACTACGCATTTTGTCCATTTCACCGACAGAAGACTGGATTGAGGGATATATCTTATAATGATAATAATTTCGTAACATAAATAGCTCTTTAGTCGACATTCGTTGGAGAATGACAACCTAGTTTATAAAAAAGTATATCGAGGTAAACTGTTACAGTAAGTAGGTTCACAATAAATAAATATAACAGAATTATGAGTATTCATTCCACATCCACATATAAATCGAAACATTAAATTAAAAATACATATATAGTTAAAAATAATCACATGTTGGCGAGATTATATGTTAAAATAATATCAACACAAAGAGAGCTGGGGATGCGAGAGAGCGTGCTTAAAATTTACGTATGTTACACTATCCATGATAAAAAATTCATGGAACATTATTGTCAAGGTAGACAGCTAATCTGAAGTAATAAGTAAGCGACACTAAATACATACTAGGTTGACACTAAGGATCCCGATAGTGAATAAATAATCTCAATAATTTTAAAGCTTTACCAATACGATAAGCGAGGGTCCTGAAGATAGCTGCACGTCGGAGGGAGCGCAGGTGTAGCTAAGTAGTATCACAATGTCTTATAGACAGCTGCGTTTACTGGCCCGTGGGGTTTCCATAACAAACAAACTAACACTAAAATTAAGTAGAGACGTCGAGTAAAGGACGGTGATCGTACAGTTCTAAGATAAACGGAAGCAATAACAAAACACTCCATATCGAGGAAAGAGAAAACGTAAATGCTTCTGCTATAAATATATACAAAATAACACTGACCATCATGAGGTGAATCCGGTAAGAAATTTACTAATGCCACATATCGATTACACTTTACTTCCAAAAATGCCCAATAATACGTGTTCAGTGAATTGAAATATTAATTACTAAAATAAATCTTTTTTTATCTATTATGTATCTATTATATAATAATGCCAAGTTTTACCATATAATTATGTATGTACATACGTGATGGAAGGCAACACGTCATATATATTATGTACTGGAAAGTAATTTGTCCATCGAAAAAGTTATGCCCAAAGATATGTTCGCGCTAATCGATCATTAAACAATGTACGGCAGTAACACGTTCATATTCCACGTAACTTATCGGCACACGCGATGTATCGAACACCACTCGTCTGCCCTATGCTTTACTTATTGCTTCTCAACACGTCTTGTTATCTTAACTAAAAAAATACTCCACAGAAATACAAAAAAAAAATACTTACACTGTAAATACTGACCGAAGTGGGAAATAAATTAGATAACTATAATTTACTGAACATTACCGTTACATTAACCGCTACGTAAAATAATAAAATTTACAATATGCCCTAAGCCTAAATGAATACTTGTGTCCTGCATTAGGTAACCGTTTATATAATTTCAAGAGAGCATTTTAAGGCAAGGTTTACAAACCTATGAGATTTCGTATTAAGATCAATATAAATTCAATTTGAGAAGACCTATCAATACTTGCATCGCGCCTTACAACTTGCAATCACCAAACTGGCTTCTATACGAACCTCTTGACGACAAATTAGCGCACATTAATGCGTTCCCTTCGGTGATTTCACGAGCTTTGTCCCACTCTACGAACCCATGTTAGAGGGAGACAGAACACGCACAACCACGATAAACATCGACAATAAAATCAGTACGAATAAAGAAAACCGCGAAAGATTCGTCGAATACGAAAATACATTATCTTTTACAACCGCTCAGCTAACGAGACTGACAATCGTACATATCACATGTCAGAATAAATACGCGCGGTATATACTCGCTTTCAATGCGACTGTGGTACAGTTCCTATACAGTATACAGGCACTAAGGAATCGACAACTGGCATCACTATTTCAACTTCAACTTAACATATTTTTATCGCACCACAATGCTTTTTCAAACACTGTGACTTAACGAGTGTTATGTGAACACATTTGCACATCACTCAAAAATATCGACATTGTTATGCGAATGTGGTCCACGTTATGAATTAATTATAAATATAGAATGTACCACAGCGTATTGGGAAACCGTAATAAAGTATATTTTCCTTATTAATTTAACTATTGCTTTCAAACACTGGCCTTGCTAAATCTACGATAAGTCGGGAGATTTTATTCGAGTCGACCATGTGCGAGAGATTGTTTGATAAAATCGGTTTGTGAATTCTATTTTCTAATATTGAACGTAATTTGTTTACTTCCTATTAAATGACGTAAGCCTTGGGCTTTAGAAAATTATATGATTTGAGCATATTTTATCAAACATTCTGGTCGCCATGTGTTAGTGTGAGATGTTGTTCTCCCGACAGTTGAGAGTGTATGTGTGTATGTATGTATGTATGTGTGCAGTCAGTGCGTCTCCTCGGCGGCGGTGACGTGGCTCGCCACCAGGTTCAGCGGCGCCTCGTCGTACTCCGGGGCGCTGTGCCCAATCTGCCCGAACATACAACAATTATATTTTTTTATCAATTTACACGAGGTAAGAGATGTTACAGGATGATTTTACTGCGCTATTGATATTCAGGAGCGGAGTCTATCATCGATTCTATAGTACTGCATGGATTGTAGTGTTGGTCTACGAAGAAGTTGGTACGACTAATTTTCGTCAGGTGGCGCCACTGTCATTCGACTTCCTCTTAAACGGCTGAACCAATTAAGTCTCTAAATAATTTCAAAATACAATTGGAGCCTTTATGTGGCGCTGCTCTTGGCATTTCGCTCAAAGCTTTTCCGATCGATGTCTGCCGGGACAGCTAGTAAGCTATGCATGTTTTATAATGATGATTGTGGTAAATAATGTAATGTATGTAACCTGTCTCCGGACGGCGGCGGGGTGTGCGTGCAGCGCGGCCATGAGGTGCGGCTGCAGCTGTCGCCGCAGCGCCGCCAGCACCGCCTCCTCCGCGCACTCCGCGCCCCCCGCGCCGCCGCCGCCGCCCTCCGACACCTCGCCGCACGCGCCGCCGCCGCGACGGGACTCTGTAACGTCAGGCGGTAAATAAATATATGGGAAAATGTGTGTGTTAAGTGATGGTTTTAGCCATTACAACCTGTTCGGCTTATGTCTGTTTAATTACAATATAGAAGAAGAAAAGGCTAGAGTAGCAAAAAAATCTTTTGCCAGAACATATCTCTGTTTAAGTAATATTAGTTTCATTCTTGTAGCTCGTATAACGGGGTTAGTTTGAAGTTATACTTCTACACGTTTTAGTTTCGACTCTACCTTAGGCAATAAATCCGTCTATGCAAATTGTATAAAGTGTAAATATATAAATAGACTTGTTAACGTGTAGAATAGAAGGACTGGTCGCTGCAGGCGGCTGCCGACCGATCCCGGTGGAGGTCATTGGGGGAGGCCTATGTCCAGCAGTGGATCTAAAATGGCTGGTGGATGAAGGTGTAGTATACGTACTGTTCCTGGTGTGTTTCCCGTCGTGCCTGGGCCGGCGGCGGCGCGTGTGTATGGTGTCGCGGCGCATGGCGGTGGGGCGCGGCACGCCGTGCAGCTTGAAGTACAGGCCGCACGCGTTGCACACCATCTCCCCGCGCGCGTCGCGCCGCCAGATGGTGGTGGTGTGCGTGCCGCAGTTGCTGCACGACAGCTCCACGCGGGCCGCGCCGCGCGCGCCGCCCCCGCCGCCCGCGCACCCCTCGCTCGCCTCCTGCTGCCACCACACGCAATCACAACCACGACATACACTCAATAAACAGGAGGGAGGATGCATAATTATATTAGAGCTTTGGTTGTCATAAATGTATGGAAACTTGGATACCTAAAAGTTCTTTTGAGTTTCTTAGTGAAGTCTGCCAACACGCACTTATAGTACTTTGGTGGACTGATATCTAAACCCTCAATTATAGGACGACCTGTACCTATCAGGGGAACCTATATGTGTTGATTATGTTGTATAAATCCAATTATTTATTGCGAATATCAGTGTTAAATATAAGTTTACATTGTCGGCGGGCGCCTGCGGCCAGGAGGCGGTGTTGGGCGCGTCGTGCGCGGCGACGGGCTGCGCGCGCGCCGGGAAGCTCTGTTTCCTGCGCGCCGTGCCCGCCACGCTCGTGCCGCGCCCAGAACCTTGCCACTCGCCGTTCTGCAAAAGCACGACAATTTTGTTAACGCATTGTCATTTTTAACTTGTGCTTAAAGTTATGGAAATGGACATGATCTCAAGTGATTCGAAGTCTCTAGAATAAATAAAGAAGAATTAATTATGTTTGCCGGTGCAAGAGTCAACATATAAATATGTAGTAGTGAATAGAATTGCAGTAATTGTATCTATTGAAAATAATAATGATCATCTATTTTTTTGTTGTCCCAATATTAATTAAGAACAGACAAAAGTCAGTATGATTATAAATGGAAAAAGGGTAAGGGGCTTCCTTTTGGTTTAAGTCATCCTTCTTGATGTACCTACCATGAATTCGTAGACAACCTAATTATGAGTAACGCAATAGTCTAAAAGAGATATAAAGGGCAAATTGAGAGAGTCTATGTGGAACAAAGTGTCAATACGGACCGAAAATGTTTACATTGGAGATTCACCTAGCGTTTTTACATATCATCAGCTTCTATTTAGAATATTCATAAATTCATAGGTCTTGATTATAAGTATTGAATGGAATGACTGAGTCCTTTTCGCTGAAGGTCGCGGTTCATGTCGTTTTACTTGTATATATAAATAAGGAAATATTTTATTTAAGTGTTGGAATCACGTGAGTTGTCGAAGTGACTACAATGACATTACACCCGCATCTAGAATAATGAGTTAATAACATGAATTACATTTGCGAGGAAACTGACACACATCTGTGCCTATTTGCTTAGAATGTAAGAGACGGGGTCATAAAAGTAGGTTATGTCTACAGTTAGGAACTTTTTGGTTTAATTTAACACCGACTAGTAGTGGTTCAAGTGTGTTGTCTAGAATCAGTGTTAAATATAAAAGTTTTTTTTATTAACCGATCGTTATTTGTATGGACTGAAGATATTTGCTTCCGTATGGGTGTTTTGTATTGGAACATCGTGTTGGACATACAAAACAGAATAAAGCCTAATGTGTGACAATGTCAAACGGCAATTGCAAGCGAATGAGCAGTGAGTGTTCCACAGCAACAAATAACGGTTTTAGTCAGATTGAAGCTAGTGCGTAAACTGAATAAATGACGTCCTTTTTAAGTTCCTTATTGGAGAGGTCGTTGCTTACTCTCTAGGGTTTTATTATCGATCGTTATGATATGAACATAAGTAAATTCAATACATTTAGGCACTGGACCCTCAACAAAACGAGAAGCAACTTCCTAATCTCTAAAGATACAGGTGATAATAATGTCACTCGCATAAACACGGGCGTACAAATTGTTATTAAACAAACCGTACATTCGACCTTGGGAGAGCCGAAAAAAAAAAATCAAATCAAAATACCGGTAAGGATAACGCACCGACCGCACCGCACGTATAAATATGCACCGTGCAGGGCGCCGGCGATGTGAGGAAAACTCTATTTACCTCCAAGATTAACATAACATTTAAGATGAATATAAAGAATCTAATTTATGCCGCCAACACGTATTATACTCAGATGAAGCTCAGTTTGAACTTGACTGTGGCGGTGGACAAGTGTGCCGGCCTCGCGGCTGATAACAAAGTGCCACAGAAGCCTGCGTGATAGTGCATAGCCGTGCTCGACTATTGTATACTTAACTTATTACAGTGTTTATGTCACTTATTATACAGTAGTTTGTTATGAGCACGCCGTGTACAAAGTTATGATCATGTGGTACATATTGAGGACTCGACAATTGTTTACATTTATCGTAAGTAAATAATAATAACTGACACAACAAACAATCAAACACACAGTCGTGATTACACGTTTCGATGATAGTACTTAAATTTAAAGTGGGAGATATTAAAATTAAAAATATTTTGAGAGCATATTTTGTGTTCTATATCGAAAATATTATAACACATTTGGGCTGCTCCTTATCAAAACACAAACTTTAATTGATAAGCTATAGCACGCTTAAATGCGACCACTAAGTGTTAGAGATATGACATGAATGTAATAATAGAATGTGTGTGTGTACGTCTTTTCACTATATTTATTTGCCATTAAAAGAAGATTAGTTTTTGTTGGTCTTGTCGGTTCAGTTTATGTATCTAAAAAATATACTAGTTGTTGCCGGCTACTCCGTATTCAGAAAATTCTCTCATTTTTACTGGTCGTGTGATTGTCGTAGAATGAATAGATGACGGACGAGCCGCGGCTATTTCCCTTCTAATCTTATTTTTTCCCCGTTTTTAGCAAATTTTCCATTGCTGCTTCCTTCCTATTGATCGTAGGGTGATGATATGGAGCCTATAGCCTACCTCACTAAATGTATTAACTCCCTGAGATAAGCGTCTTCAATCAAACAAACAAAATCAGTTATAAGTAATACTGTATTACGGCAGAAGTATGCAGAGGTATATTAAAAAAAAACATGTTTTGCCAGAGGTCTTTTAAGTACTGTGTAAGTGAATGCCATTATTTTTTTCTAATATGCAGAATTATATTAACCATGACATCTATGCTTTTTTTTGGCGAAATACTTTGTTCTAAAAATGGTTATGTGATTTATCTTTTTTTTATTACATATTATAGCTTTTATTTAGAAAAAGGCACCATCGTGATAATTAAAATATTCCTGGAATGATGAATCACTTTATGGCCCCAATTTGACCGCAAACTTCATACATTTTTTTATAACATAAAAATGGGATCAATGTAAAATGTAATAAAAATACTATAAAGTGGTAATTTAATTAATTTAAATTTGCTTTGATATTTATTTAACCTTTAAACAATAAAACGTATATATTTTTAATTGATAACTGGCTTAATGTCAAGTTTTGAGGTCATATTTAAAATAAGTTAAAATTTTTAGAATAACTTCAGTTTATTATTGGGAGTAACGAAAAAAAAATAAACCCAAAATTCACATATATAGTTCTGACCCCACCCTAACATACAAAACTATTGTCGTGGGTATCAGAAACTTAAAGAGAGTTTTCGGTCTCACAAATACGAAGATCCAAAATAAGTATTTATAAATCAGACAGACATTCAGGTAGACATTAATTGTCTAAATGCGTGGATCGAAGCCGATGTCCCTTTTTTCACAAACTGGTGTCTAGCCAACTATATAGATATACTTAAAGAAATACCCACTGAATTACTAACTTGCCACAATGAGTGCATAGAAAATAAAATTGCAAGTTACGATATGTGTGTATCTCAAAAATCGAAACAGTTATAAACCTGTGATGGTAGATCTAGTTAGTTAGCTTCGAGGTTTAGACATACGGTCGAGAATCTCGGTGATCACGGGTTCAAACACACAGCCTCTGACTTTTCTAAATTATGTGTCTATTCGCAATTAATTATCACGTATTTTAACGTGGAAGAACATGATGAAACCAGTCCACCTAAATGTTCTTATGAATTTCTTAGGTGTGTAGTCTGCCAACTGAGAGAAGGCCTGTGCCCAGCAGGAGAACGCATAAGGGCTGATGATGATGATGACACACTTGGGCCATGAAGGCGAGTTTCACATCAAATAACTAAATACTAGCTAATGCGATTTTATAACAATAGTAGACAAATAAATCGTGGAGAAAGTAATGTAACCGCTGCATGCTGTCGAGCATTTTAAAAATCCAACAAAATTAGATTCAACTTGAAATTGAATTAGAATTCATTGTTATGCAAATCGTCTAATCTCCGCATGCAACTTGAAATTGGATTGGTAGTTCAAAACATCGAACGAACGTTCAATTGATGCCACAAACATGACATTAGGACATTTAGTGTCACTTTAGACACATGAATAGTCATAAGCCATTATCTGGGGAGAATGAAATCTTCCCCAAAGTCACTGATAACAATGGCTCGTAACATGTGATCGCCTATTCATATTTACGGTAATATATATTTCTAGCAGATGACATAACACAATAAATAAAAATGATGATCGTTCTGGGTATTTACATGTAGACAATGTATTTATTTGTCATAGAAAAATGTCATTTTCTGTTTGGACTGAATTGCAGTCATCATTAAGTGCAGGTCCCACAGAACCGTGGAATAAGTATAGAAAGGAAATGTCAACATACCCAGCGTGCCGACCCTACTATTAGACTATCATACGTTTGACACGGCCGCTTCTTTTTAATTCGGGTGGCGTGTACTAAGTGTTTCATAATTGTGTGACAACCAATAGCAGCCCTTTATTTATGATTTGTTTTTATTTATTTTTATTTAAAAAATGGCGAAAATATCTTGAAATCAATGGTTTCAAATTCGCAGTATGGGGTAGAAGCTTCTTTCAAATAAATTGTTTTAAGGATCCGACAAACCCATCAATTGAAACTGGGTGATGTATGTAACAATTCGTGAGCACTGCACGAGTTTACATAAAAGTACGCGTGACTACGGCGCATAAATTAACGACGCGGAAGACATTCTATACAACACATCCTGCTTCCTACTAATTATATGCGCTAACACAATTTGGTATGCCTTACTAGTAGGAGACATCGTCCAAATATTTTCGATTCATTTTGGAGAGAAGTCGTAAACATTATTTGTTTTTTTTTTTATTGTCGGGTCGAGCAAAATGTTATTGGGTTGGAAAAAGGATTAGATTCGCGCCCTATTACGACTAAAAACAAAAATCAGCGAAATTCGAGTGCATCTCCGCCTATATGAAATTTATTTGTTTTTTTAGTATCGATCTCCATACTTGAATGTCAAGTATCAAGATTTCTCTTGAAATAATAGGATATTTGTATCCGCCCGAATAGATATTACCGCGCACAATGGGTAAAGCTATCTATAGCGATCTAGACAATATCAAAATATGGTAGATTACGTATCAGAATTCCGGCATATCAGAGTTGAAATTGTTCCATATAATTACACTAATAATGCAAACTGAAGAATCCTTATCGTTTCAAGACAGATTGATGACTTTATTGAGAACGCACCTGCAGTCGTGAGTTGTTGTGTCTGAATATTTTTTTTATCTTAAACAACAAAAACTAGCTTGTGGTCTGGTTTGATTATCGTTAATCACGCTTACACGACCGATAAGTCCTTCGTAACTTCTGGCATACAAGTATCTTTAGTGAGGTCGGTAACATGGTTGTTTTTTTATTCAGTTAAGAGTATTTGTTCACATGGGGCAAGAATATTAGCTTAATGTTATCTGTATTCAATGACTGTGAAGGAGAATAGTATAGTTCTAAATCTTTACATTACAGCATAATCCATTTATATAAAAAGCTCAAAATGAATCTAGATCCATGAAAATCTTTAAAAGCAAACTTAAAGTATCCCCTAATGGATAGCTAAAATTGAGACATAATTGTGAGGAAACTGCATTCATAAAACAAGTAACGATACAACGTCTGCCTATTAATTGGGAAGGTAAACAATAAAAGGTATTATGGGCCATCAGATCCAAGAGCGCTTTCGAGCATTCGTTTTCCTCAGTCGGACATCGAGGCCGCAGTCGATAACTGGAGAAACATTATGAATCAACGTACAGACTCAGTTATTTACAACATTTTTTAATATAGGCGTCAAGGGTTCACAGTTTGAATAACTACTCAACCAAGATCGCATAAAATGGTTTCTAAAGAATTAAGGTAGTTAGGTAATTTTGTTACTTGGTAAACAAAGGCTGTATTAACTGGCTTCTTATACCACAAACCAAACTAACTTCTCTCTGCTTCAGTTGTAAATATAGAAATTACTTGTATCGAGCCTACAAACTCGACATAGTAATACCAAGATTTAGCAAGCACTTAACCTTAACAAAGTGATACCAAGATCTGTAGTACGCACGATATACAATACAATGTATATTTCAAATAGATAGGTCGATTTGCGGGTAAAATATACTTAAATAAGATATGAAATACTTGTAAAATGAAGCAGCAACTTAACACGAATAAGAAAGAAGATATCAGATCAAAAGAGAGACCTTATTATCTAGTGGTTAGCAGAATGCTGTAAGGGTTGATACAGACACAGAAAAAGCTAAAATTTTATACTGATAAATTTGACAATTTATAAAGAAATGATGACTAACCGGAGAAACGGCCCCATTGACCGGTTGCTGCATCGTGGAAGGCAAGGGAGACGTGGAAGTGGTAAGTGGAGACACCGTCATCCCGAGGTGTTTGCTGTTTATCAACCTCCTTAGGAGCTGCGTCGCCTCGCCGGTGCGGCCTGCAAAAAAAACATTGTTAAACAAGAACAATTAAACAAATATATTTCGCCAACCCGCACTCGACTAGACTAGTAGAGGAGACCCCTGCGCATGGGCATTGTCTCGCGGTACAAGCATGTACCGTGTAATCTAGTGGTCCTGGGTTCGATCCCCGGGTCGAGCAAAATGTTATTGGGTTTTTCCATTAGGAAATTCTCAATAGCAGCACGGAGTCTAGAAATGTGCTCGAAAAACGGCAATAGGCTCGCCCCCTATTACGTGGGACTGATACATACCTGGCGAAATGTGGGTGCAGAATAATATATGTAATAAAAAAATATGTGGAGCACACAAATATTTGTCTCAGTGCGGGGATCGAACCCGCGGACTCTCGTTTCGCAAGCAGGTGTCTAGCTAACTGCGCCACGGGGCTGTAATGTTAGAAATAGATAATAAAAGATTGACTAAAGGCAGAGATTCGGTGAAAAAACGTCCCATAAGAGAAACATATGTCCGGCAGTTGACATTATAAAGCCTGTTGATGACCATTATGATGATGGTTAAGAACAAGATATTAGAGCAGTGAAACCAAAATAAAATATAATATCTGCCCGTTTATCCCTTCGCATAAATGATTGAAACAGATTTTAATGTTATTTTTATTGGCCTAAATTAAATACTTTGAAGTTTTATAACATTTACTTATTCGCAGAAATATTAATAAGTGTCACAAGTATATCACAAAATATTATTTTTAAATATTTTTTTTATTACTATGATGTTATGAAAAAAATATTCTTTTGATAATGGGCTCATGATAAGTGGTCTAGTATTCATTTACTATAATATTATCTTCTACTAGACACCATATCAAATTAGATCAATTAACAGTATACGATACCAAATAAAATTATTGGAGTGATTGTTGATCGACAAACCCATGATTACTCATTGGAGCTTATTAATTCCGTTAGCGATAAGCAGATATAATATATTTTTATATGTATGTATGTTTATATGTATTTAATTAAATCGGCACAGCTTAGTTCGAGCTCAATGTTATAAAATATATATAATTCTACGAGCATTCTTCCTATCTACATAACTAAAATATTAATTCATGGGCGAAGTCTAGAAAACGTAACCATGCCAATTCTTTTGTTGAACGCACTAATATCAAGAACTATTAGTTCGTAATGTGAAATTGTTACTGTACAGAATAATAAATCTATTGAGGAACGCTTTATAAAAACATCCTATAACCAAAAGGAGCGGAGTAGCGATGAAGTGTAGCAAATATGGGAATAAATATTCCTTGTGAAGTTATGGCGCAAAAGTTTTTCAGCAATAGTTCGTTTATGATTAAACGGTTTGCCAAAATTGTTTTAGTACTTCCCGAGATATATATAATAAATGAACTTATTAGACATCATAACATAACTAACATACTAAATCATGATTGGTAATAGATAATGTCCAAATGACTCATAGAACAGTTATTACTTATGTGTCATTTCTAAACTAAAAGCATCATAAAATCTTACGCTATGTGCCTCTATAAAATTGACATGATATTCTATTTAGGCAAATGAGTATCCGAGCGTAAAAGATGGTGCAGTCACATTATATGAAAGGTGTTTTATGGAAACAACTAGATATGCACATTTTTGTAATTTAGCAACTGCAACTTGCAACATCAGCAGCCTCAAAAGTTATTCCAGTATTACGTAAGCGCTTATTTTTCTATGCTTGTATGATGATGTTATCCTCAAATCAATGTCCCACAATTTACCTACTTGCTCGAACAATTTGAAAATTTCTCTATCCCAAAACACTTTGTAGACTTATAAAATTCTAAGCTCATGTCTCGACTTGCTGCTTACGAATTAATAAAGGACAGAAACGATTAAAAATGTATAAATTTACTTATGTTTACGAAAGCATAAGAGGGCGGAATTAAGATTTTTACTTTTGCTGATATAGAAAGGGAGGAGGGGTTAATAAAAGAAATCTTTATGTAATACCTGACTAGCCCCATATTGGTATCATTTTCATCATCATCATCTACCATCACCAGCCTTTCACGTTATAATGGTATGGCTACATTTATTTCTAAGGGGAGCGAAGAATACGGTATCAGCTGCTCCTATAGTCTCAACCTAAAGACCGACCATGATTGTGGCATTGTCTCTGGTGGGCGTAGAACGCAATAAGACGTTATTTACCTTGCTAAATAATATTTTTTGATAAATACGTCATAAAAAAAGACACTTTCAGATATGAAATAAATTTAACACTCGCCATTCCACAGTACGTTGTCGTTAAGACTTGACTATAAAACTTATATGAGTACGTAGGGATGGATAGGGCAAGTAAATGTTATCGGGTAAACAGGTGGGAAATACATTTTGACAAAAACTTTATGACTCATTGACTAATTGCAACTTTTAGGTATAAACATACATTCGCACGTTTCATATTGATAAGACTAAAGGTTTAAAAACAAAAACAAAAAACACTTTAAGTTACTCATATACCTACTCTTTATAAATGTCGCTAATTTGAGAAATACTAAATGCGCAAATCAACTACAACATACACATAAACAAACAAATAATATACGCGACATGTCCATTTACTACGTAATTTACAAAGAGAAACTTGAGCGAATATATAAATAGCTGTATTATATTTACTGTGACACATATTGCGTAGATTAAACGTATGCCTAAGGAGTTGGATTTGCTGAGTAATCAAAACAAGCCGCGTTACCTCATCAACAGTAAACTCTAGTAGGAAAACAAAAGCTCACCATTTTGCCTGTGAAGAGCCTGCCATAGTGACTCCTTGTCTTGGTCGTTCTCGTGCGGGGGCTGGGGGGAAGACTGGGTGGAGCGCGCCGACTGCGTCTCCTCAGGGTCGTCCTGGAAACGTGTAAAGAAAAACAATTTAGTAAACATTAAGACGAGGATTTTTGAGATATGCAGCTAGAAGGAGATGCAAGGCATACAAATGACGTCGGAACCGATAGTTTAAGAGAGATAGAGATGAATTTCATTCTTTAAAAAATGCTTCCCAAGTTTCTTCCAATTTTAAACCTCTTTTATGTTGGAAATAAGGACATTTTCGACATGATGTAGTATGACTCATTAACACATTTTAACAGAAAAATGAAGCGCATCGCTCACCTGCGACATCTGAGATATGTCCATTTGTAACCTGTCAGGATCTGACCCACTACTGCTTTGACTGCACTCCTCGTACACGGAGGCGTTGTCTTTTGTCATTTTCGATTTGCTGAGTGACTGTTCGAATATGTGTTGCTTGTACTCGTCCGCAAAGTTAGTCTTGCTGTGCGCCAGTGCTCTGTGAAAGTACACGTGCGTGGAGTCTCGTTCGGTCTGCTCCGTCTGTTCCGAGGGTTCATTCTTAACGGAGCCGTACAGTGAGAGATCCATCTCCTTGTTGTCATGTTCCTCGTTGCTGCAGGGGCTTGTCGCGGTCTGTGACACGGCGTACACGCTGTACTGGTCGTCTGTGTAGTCGCGCGAGTACGTGCCGTCGTTGGCGTCTGTGCCATGCGTCCTGTCTATCACGCTCGTGTAGTTCGGTGAAAATTTTTGAGATTCTTCGTTTTCCCTCTGCGTGGACGCCACCGCCTGGCTTATAATATCGATGACGGCATTGCAGTGCATCACCTCGCTCGCTCGCTCCGAGGGCGGTAAACTCGGCACGCTGTTGAACATAATACGTGGTTCCTCCTCCGGTTTGACCGCATACTTAGTAGGGTCGTAATTTTTTATTTGCAGTAGTGTGACCGCCGCCTGCCGACTCTCGAGGTTCTTCATCTCCTCCGTTGAGTCCGGAGAGCCGATCTCCGCATATTTGTTTTTCGTCGCGTACTCGTTATCATTGTGGGGCTTGATTATTTCTTCTAATTTTGCCGCCGTTATGTTGAGGATCTCCTAAAAATAAAAAGTCAATGTTTGAACAAAAGTCGCTCCATATTTGTTGCACGATAACACAAATAAACATTCGAGCCAATGAGGCGTTCGCTCATTTCATGTCACTCGTGATATCAGTTGCCTCCTGGCTGATAAGATAAAAAGTTATTGAGATTTAAAGGTGTTCTTGCAGTAGCATTTCTAATACGGTGAAAAATGTACTTCCTGACGATATCCCAAGTGAGTGAGCGTGAGTGGTGGGACGGCCAGCTGAGGGCTGTTGATGTGACTCATAGTATGGGAATATGCGCGTAACATAAGTAATGGGTTTCCTTTGTTGTAGGTGTTGTTAACATTGTGCATACTAGTGTCGGCCAACAGCGCCGTGGATGATGCACAAGGTGCGCCCTGTGAACTGTCCGTGCAGGACTCGTCCAACCTGACGCTCAACTGTTCGCGTCGGGACATTGGAACAATACCCAAATGGCCAGAACAAATAACCAATTTGACCCAAGGTAATGCACTACTCAGAACAGGTTCATTTTATGTCAGTGTATCACGCACGTACTTTAGTATGACGTTTCGCAGTTGTACAATGCCCGTACATAATCAGATTTAAATTTGAAAAATAATACTTAATTTATAAAGATCTTTGTAGATGATTGATAAAGAATACGTCATGACTAAGCCTATTTATATTTTCCCATAACATACAGCGGTGCGTATAGTACTTTTGACGTCATAGAAGCAAAAACAACCATTCGGAGTACACGATCAAAAAACTCTACGCGATGCGTAACGAAATCTAGTACTCATTATTTCTCTTAACTATTTTTTCCGAGTTTATGGTAGCGGTTAAAGTTGTGTTATAAGCAATATGATAATACTACAAGAAAAGTCACATTTCTACACGGGTATCATTAAAAAAAGTCATTACATTATTTGTATTATCGTTGGAGACTGTCCTTGCGGTCTATATTTAGATAGGCTTCATAAAAGCAAATATGATTAAGCATTGATTCATCATAAATCGATCATAAATATTTCTAATATAAAGTGTGATATTTTACTTAAATGGCGACTTCCTAGTAGGAACCGACATCACTGATCTTATAAGCGCAAAAGGATAAATTGATTAAGATTCTATATATGATTAATAATTCACCAGCCATCAAAATTTCAAGCAACTTCCACAATATATTTATAATAATCACTATTAAGAATTAAGATACCTAAAAGAATGAGACGGTAACAAATTTCTGTTATCTGTTGGTATATCAAATATAAGCCTCTGTGTTTTTGTACTGCAGTTTGCGTATATTAATTAAGATAAATCTCAGACAAATATTAAAACAAAAAAAGTCTCAACAACCGGTGTTATCATAATACAAGTTTCTATTAATACTCGCATATATGTAGGTATATACTCGCTTATTTTAAACGCGAATAGTTGTTAATATGCTTAATCATCAAAGCATATTTTTATTTCTTCCATAACTGAGAATAAGAAAAAATTAACTAAGAAAAGGTTATTTTCCTGTATACAGATTATATTGCTATTTATTGCGCATTGATGAAGTAACGAAAATTTACTCAATACCTACTAATATTTCATAATTCGAGCTTCGTAAATGACGATAATACAACCAAATAACTTTCATCTCATGTTTTCACTTCATTTTTCACTTTTACGCTTTCCTGCTGCTAACTCTTACTGAAGCAGCTGATGATAACATCATAACCATAAAGATTAGTAAGAAAGAATGACATTTAAGACACGACTAAAATATTAATTAGCTCCTAATTACTGCGAAGAAGCACTTCTGATATTGAGTATTGTAGTGCTACTGAATGAGATGACAAAAATTGAAACAGGCAAAACAAGTCCGGAAGTTCCATTTACAATCATAGCATTTTTCAAAAATACTCCTAATATATTGACGTATTTCGTTAAAGCCCAATGATCTATTATAGAGATAAAACCCATGAGCCAAAAGTACTACAACATCATTAACATCTTACTCGAACCACACATTGCGAAATAAGGTTAGGATGATCGTAACGATAAACATTTGCAATCTCTTCTAAAGCCATGGGAATGGTTCAATTCAAAGACATCTATCACAGTATTTTGTTGATTTTTTTATTTTTGTTTTAGATAGTTACGTGTTGATCACGTTCTTCAACAACAGCATAACGAAAGTGCCTTCGCTGGCGTCTGTGCCGGGCTCAAGGATTGCAATGATTTTCAAATCAAACAAGATTGTTGAAATCGACGACGCGGCGTTCGGATACATTGACAGATTGGTGTATTTGGACTTGAGCGACAATCTCATCACAGGTAAGTTTGGTAAAACCATAATTCATAAAAAAAATACCTAAACTAAAATAAATCTATGTCTTCCGCTAAGTATTCTGATAAACGCGACGGACTAGTTAGGTTTCCGCTATAATTCAAATGTTTATGTTCTGCGGATATTTGATAGAAATCTTGGTGCCTCCGAAATTCCCATTAACGACACGTAAGCGATATTTTCAATTCGTTCATGATCGTTTTCAAATTAAAACTTTAAAATTTTTACTTAATATTAAGAGAAACTACAAAGTCATACTTAATGTTATGTACGACATAAGGTGATATAAAATTATAAACAATAGTAGTATTTTGACTTAATAAAGTATTGATTCTTGCACTACACTTAGTAAAGAAGTACGAAATAGGAAAAAGAACATGCTTCCGCCCTGATAGCGAGCACAATACCAAGTGGTCATTCGAAACAGTGTCACACGCAAGTATGGTGTAGTTTTATGCATAAGCTGGCAACGTAATTATGAAAGAATAAAATGATAATACGCATTTTTATATAGAGTCTATTATCGCTATTTTAATCTAGTGCAATAATTTCGTATAAATTCTATGTCATTTCATATATTCGTAGAAATATAAAACAGTCCCTAATTCACACAAATCTCTTAAGCTACTAAGTCCCGTTATTTTATCTTGTATCAGGAAAGTATTGTACAACGGCAAAACTGTTTAGCTACGATCGAAATTTTACTGAGATAGCGATAATTATATAATTACCGCTATAGTAAACTACAGTCGACCTACAACTTTCACTTATTACTAACGAAGTGTACATATCATCGTTGACGTTTTCCACTTTTATACTTTTCGAAATAGCTGATGCCATCGTCGACTATATTACCGATGGTATTAAAGAAACTATACTGTACTATATTAAAATCTATGCAAATTGCAGCAACCGTTAGATCATTGGTGGGTTATTAAAATCCTTTGATAGGATACGAATAACCCTTCGGTGCTTATTACGGCCATAAAGAACAGTTATGGGAATAGAATGGCAAGAAACGTCTAAAGTTAATCCACCCTAGAATACATCGGTGAATTGGACTTCATAAAAACAAGGAGTATGTTCCACCGCAAACGTAACTTTATCATAGCGACTTCGGCACAAGCAACATGAAAGTTTTGAGAACAAGCACTCTACCGCTCGCTTTTGGGTCGTGGTTGATAATGGTGCATCTAGTAGAGTCCAGCAACTATAATAACCCTTATAATTATAAATTAACTTCAGGACTGCCAATAAACCATATGACTTAGAAATTTTTAGTTAAATTTAGGATTTCCTTTAGATCATTTTCTTCGCCAAGAATGTGCACTATCATAAGTTGTATTATAGATGCGAAAGTATTTCTAACTGGCCCGTTCTAATACACGATATTAATGCTCTTTCTGACAGAGATAAATGGGGTGTTATAGAAAGAAAAGATAGCTCAATTTCATTAAGCTGAAAGTCAATATGTTGCCAATGTAAAAATCTTTATAAAGCAATTGAAACTATGTTAAACGCCAAACAAATTATAAAAAAGAAGACCAATTAGAATCCTTAGGTAGAAGAAATATGTAAACGGAGAACCCAGACGTTACGAACAAATAAATTCAAATGAATAAGGTACGACTTAGTGCGAATGTTATCAGCTCGGCAAGACCAAGATACGAACGAAATTTCAATATTAATCAATCAAATAGCTCTTCCAGCCCCAAAGATAATCCATAAATGTCATCACAGACGTCACACGCACTAATATCAACGCATTATATTAAAGTGTTTAACGTCACTGAAACCGGATTATCTGCAGATGCTTATATACCACGTTGACTTGACACAGCCAGTACTTGTTCAAGGCCAAGATCAGAGTGATATGAAAAGGGAAGAATATTGCATTTTATCTTCATCAAAACTATCTAACTTTTAGAATAGAACAGGACGCCAGTACCTGGCAGGCAGAATATCGATATGATAAAGATGTAATATTTTTACATATAACAGCTTTTTTATAGGAATAAGTCATTATAATAAGTCATTTGAGTCAGTAAAATTACCGGTAAAATGTTTTGATGTCTTCATGTATAGTGTAATTAAAAGGTACCATAAAGGTATCTTCGGGCTAATGTAACAAGTAGAGGATTATCCAACATTCATAAATTTTATGACAGGGAGATAGTTCAATATATGCTTCAGTACAACAAGTTCAATAACCCGGGAAATTCTTCATTAATAAAGTGCTTTGATGACCCGTGAGAATGTGGGAGAATCGTAGTTTTTGGCTGATTCATTAAGGGAGTATGATGCTACTTGTGTTATTGCTGTGCCGATGTTTATCTAAGGATCCTTAATTATACTGTTAATGTTAAGTGACCGTTTCGTGGTCTCACGGTTCAAGTACCTACCGTGCGAACTAAAGGTACCGGTTTTGATTCCCGAGCCGGGAAAGTTTGATAGGGTTTACCAATAGTTGAAATGCATACTAGTAAAAAAAAGGAACAGGCTCGCCCTCTATTACGTGAAAATGATAATACATATTAGTATAACGTGACTTCAGGAATGCAACTCTGCCTTTGGAAAATACAGGGGTGAATTCGACCTATGCGCAGAATTAAGTTATATGTGCTTTTGCACAACTTCTCTTTCTCAGCGATTTAAACTTAATTGGGCACAAAATTATCAGTAACTTTTTATGTTCTTAAAACAACAACACAATTTATGATTATTATTACTTCACTAGTGCAATATATAAATAAGTTTAACTATATTTTAGACATTAAAAGTACTTTGGTGTTATAGTCATAAGTAACCTTATTCTATGCGTAGGTCCAATTTATATATTTAATATGTAACTAAGTTACATTATTTCGCGAAATTTGTATGGAAATGATGTATGCTTTACGCAATTGATTTCCCCTTCCAAGCAATACAATCTTTTCTTAACTCCAGTTAGTAGATATTTGACTCTCTTAATTATAATATCAATCGCTGTAGACGTGCAATGAGGAATTGCATAAGGACAAATCCTGATCGGCTAGCTACTGATTAATAGTATATGAGTTGTTATTGGCTCATGTTAAGTAAAATTTCTCCATATTTTAATATATGAATAAAAACACATGAATCACATTACGGAACTTTCTAGATAATAATTCCATCTTATTCTTTATACTACAGTTACACCAACCGTATGAGAAATCAAATATAAATTTTCGCTTCGACAGTAAATAATTATCATACACGCTCTTTCCTAACATAACAAAATACGGCCGTTTCATATACCATATCGGATCAGTCAACATTTCCAACACGCATACATATTCATATCGGTCGTATTATATTTGTAACATCGAATACCATCTTAATAACGCGCTTAATAACGTAATCGGGTTTCAACGAATAAATGGTAAAATAAGGTTAATATTGCACGGACCTCATTTACAAACTCCGTAATACATAAAAGTGATCATAAAAATATCCGTTTCTTTGAAACATACGTTAATAACAATATTTCCTATACATATTTTACGTATGAGTTATTGTAAACAAAATGGTGCAAGAGAACACATTTCATATAGTTCATTGATGGATATATTATGAAAAGGAGCTTGTTATTTTATTATAACTTATGATATTAGTATTAAATTTTGATAATATATGCTCCTATCTATCTGGGGACTGGACTAAACGAAGAGCACGAAATTTGAAGGCGGAGATTGCCATCCGAACTCGTACCTATCGATAATTGTTATGAGTGCCGCGTCTTAAATTTCGAGGGGTCGAACAAAAGGCAAAGCCCAAAAATACTAGGGAAATTACATAAACTTTATACTATTGTTTTCACTATAAAATAAAAGTATGCCAAAATAAATTATGCATGAGTTCTCTAATTTATTGTGAATTCTACTCTAGTTTTGATATCAAAACAGTTTTTAAGCACATCGCAGACTCTAGCAGCCAGAGCAAACTTCGCTCGCATAAACTAAGTTACACTTCCCATTGTAAATTTCTTGTCTCCACCCCCACACCATCGCTTACAATTTATATTTAATACATTCGAAGCCATTTTTATGAAATCGAAAAATAAATAACTGCATATTTCTTTACGATATGGTCTTAGGTTTAACTATTAAAATGTATTAGGACAGTGAGTTTACTTCCATATAATTATACTAGCTTTTGCTCGCGACTCCGTCCGCGTAGACTACAGGGTTTAGATCAGAAGGAAAATAAGTTGTAGTCTATTTTACATCCCAGAGTCCTATTTATGTCCATACCAAAATTCATACAATTCGGTCAAATTGTTCAAACGTAAAACCGTAACGCGTCGATCGGCGCCTTGTGCATCATTACTGCGCGCTTGATCAATATTTTAAAACTGCAATATATCTTCTAAGATACTCAGTGAAATCAAATGATGTAAAGGGCAATTTTATTTAAAATTAAATACTTGTAATGAATAACGTATTTATTTGGATAAGGATTAATATCATATTTATAAAAACACCTTCACAAATAAAACTTTATATTAAAATAAATTTGGTTAGGATAAAAAACGTTATAGTGAGCCAACCTTAAAAAATAGACATATGCTGTCGCGGACTTTATTTTAGAACTTTTAAAGAGGAACATTTCTCTCAAACATTATTTTAGCGAAACTTTAACAGTTTTCGTAGCGCACGCCGCGGAAGTTCACAAAAAGGAAAAAATGTCCCCGATTTCGAAACATTCTTTATTGCTGCTCCGCTCCTATTCGTCGCAGCGTGATGTTATATAATGCCTAAAGCCTTCCTCAATAAATGTGCTATCTAACAGTGAAAGAATTTTTCAAATCGGACCAGTAGTTCCTGAGATCCTAGCGTTCAAACAAACAAACAAACAAACTCTTCAGCTTTATAATATTAGTATAGATTTTCAGATATCCAAATTTTGACCATGATGTGAGAATATAGCTTAACATGACAAAACTTGCTTCTAGCTCTCAAACAATCGGGGTTTTTCTACTTCGTGATTTCTAACCTATTGAATGTTGATTTCCGATCACATCCCAATAACAAGTTGCTTTGTTCTCCCGATGACGTGACAGCGTAATCTTTATCTGACAATAATCAATGTGCGTTTGACTATTACCTACTAGTATTTTTACGTCATTGCATCTGCCTACGAACTACGTAATACCTAAAACATGATATTAATTTTATAAATTTGGGACCATGTCCAACAATAATCGTCTTTTGGCTGATTATGATGGTATTTCCTGTGTTAAGCACGGAGTACTTATCTGGGGCTTTTTTAGCGATATCCTAATAAAAATAATGTTAACAATATTAGAAACCCATTTGTTTCCGGTCTAAATGTTTCTGTGACCGAAAAGTAACTAATAGTTATTCATACCCAAGAATCAAGATTATGAATGTTCTCTTTTATTAAAATATTTTCGTGTCAACACCCAAAATGTCATTAAAATGACCTATTATAGTTTACAATTTGATTTCAATGTCAAAACTTAGAACAAAGAAAAAACAATAACGAAGGCGTATACACTTGTATACGCCTGTAGGATGCTTTTATCATGACAGCGCTAGATTTCCATTCTCGCTTATCACAGTCCTTGCAAATAATCGTTCTCACAACATGTTTTGAAGTGAGCGCGCAATAATGCCTAACTATATTAAATATATTTATGTTATAAGTTACTCTGTAGCCAATTTGGCGTGGGATGAGAATGGGTCGGCTTGAGTTCAATTCTTGTGTCAGTGTTCAGGTAAGTAAGTATTCCGTCGGAAATTTCGTCAGGAATCTGAATGGGCTCGCCACTTATTACGTATTTGGAACATCTTATCTAGTTTTTTTTTTAACTTGCAAGCAGGTATTGAAAACCAAACGCATCGCGAGAAAGCAAGGATATCGAATACCTCAAAACTTTTAAGCTATAAATAATAAAATATGTACAAATATTTCTAAAAGTTAATGGGAGATTAAATATGTATAAAATAACATAAATAGCCCGTGTTACCGGCTGTGAAGAAACTAAGAACGAAAATCAGTCACGCTTCGTCTCAAAACGGTGCGGTATCATGTTCTTATTTCGTCTCTATGAATAATAACGTCTTTGCTCAACGAAAACAAGCGGAAAATGACGAACAAAGGAAGCAAATTTTATGGCCGTAATTATAACAGTTAGCCAACAGATCCGACACGAGATAAAATTTTATCTGTGCAATATATAAGGTGACGCGATGATTACAACCTGCAGGTGAACTGAACTCAACTGAACGTAATTATGATTTGCATTATAGCACTGTAAATTGCCACATCGTTATATTCGGATTGCTAAGGATTGGAGCTTAATCCGTCGCACTAATATGATAAGGGAGGTCTTTGTTCCCATTAATCATTCACTATATAAAAATCTGTACATGTCTCGTTTTTTCTTGGATAGATACACAAAAGACTGCACTTTATTGAATGGGTTATATTGCTATATCACCTTCTGATATTAGTCTATTATTGGTTACATAAATTCATTTCAAAGGTTTGAACTTTACTATAGATATAAGATGAGCGTTTTAAGAAACCACGCTTTAATATCCAACTCTAGGCATATAGAGAACCAAATTTTACATTTCAACCATAGTTTTATTTTATCGTTATATTTTTCGTACTCTGTATGACATTTTTCCGTCCCACCGTCTCACGTCACATTGGGAGTATTTTTCAATTAGCCGATTGCTCCCATTTTCGTATTAATATTTATGCTTACAATTTATCTTATCATTGCAGCTTAAGATAGAGCTACTAGTAGGGAATGAGTCATACGTGAAGCCTAACATAACTGTATTCCACTTATAAATAAATAAATACATCCATTAGACACTCAACTAAAAAAGCTTCGCGAAACTGTGGTTCGACGATATAGAAAGTAAATATTTTGGGTAATAACAAACATTTTATACTCAAAAATACCCAATACTCAAATATTCGTGGGCGCAAAAATATTTGTCGGTGAGGGGATCAAACTCACTATTATTTTAGTGCAGATGATTAATCGTCTCCTAGATCAATTCTAACGGTTCATAGTTTATTATACGTATACCCAATTACTTTAGCATTCTATAGATATCATTATCAACAGTCCTTATACATTCCGCTGCTAGGCACGGGCCTCCTCTAGCATTGAGAGGAGTTTAGCCCTTAGTCCACCAAACGGACCAAGTGCGGGTTGGTTATATATATATCACACGAATATTTTAATAGTTTAACGTGTTAATAGTTTTGTATACATTTGCAGTATAGACATACAAATTAAACAACTTTAAGGAGACTCACAAGTTGCAGTGTATGCCCTGTGTGGTCGTTGGATCAAGAATGTTCTTGAAGGCGCTCACAAATTATGGACAAACCGCAAAATGACCCCCATATTAAATTATCACACGAGTATCGATAAGTTGACATTCATAATTTGTAAGGAAAAAATTATAGACTATTATCTATGAATTATTGATTATTATTAAGTAATAAGCGTCATGCATTATCACCAGGTATAGGTTATGTTCGCCATTATAAAGCCACATTATAATCATCATCATCATCATCAACAGCCTTTCACGTCCACTGTTGGACATAGGCCTATTGACAATATAGACAATATAGACAATTATAATGGGGTGTTATTATTATAGTAGATTCGATCAATTTTATTCAGACTCCGCGCTGCTAAGGTAATTTTCCTAGACGGAAACGCCAACATAATTTTCCGACCCGGGAATCGAACCAGGAACCTCTGCAGGATCTGCGATACATTTATTATGACTGAAGAGTCTCAATGTTTGCACGGCATAAATCAAGTTAGTCCAATAAAAATACTTTGATCGACTTATTGGAAGCAATCTGCATTCAGCATTTTTTGTTACACAGGTTTTCCCTCGTGTTGGCGACGCGTCTAGCAATACCGTTACTCCTCTAAATAAATTTAAATATAATTGTAAAAAAAGAATTATTTCATTTCCTTCAACTTAACAAGATACGGCTGGCAGACCATGTAGGTAGGTACGCTGTTTAGACTGATTAATATTAAGTTAAATAACATTTTTTTTTGTTCCAGGTGATATATTGAGATCTGAAATATTCGAGGGACCCTTCAATGACGGACTGTACGCCGACCTCGCGCTGGAAACACTCAACCTGAGCCACAACAAAATCCATTCCCTGGACAGATACCTGTTCCGTTTCACCCCTAATTTGACAAGACTGTATCTGAACAACAATCCGATAGAGATATTAGACCAAGTCACTTTGATAGCATTGGCCACTGCAAGGAATTTGGAGGTAAGAACATTTACGTATTTCCTGATATATTAGTTTCATCTCAAATATTGGTTGCGACTCTTAATCAACTTATCTTAGTTTTAGAGAAGGCCCTTGCCCAGTCGTAAGACGTGATAATCTTGTAAAAGGCTAGTTTGAGGGACTATCTTAAACCTCCTCTCAACCAAGAAAAAGAATCATCATCAATAATCACGTTTTGTAAAAGTCGATGGGTTACCGAAATCGCATAAATATGTAGTTAATAAATAATAATTATATGCAAAGCACGTGTCAAGGTAAAAACACAAAAAGTTTGCCGTCACACAAAATTAAGTTATATCAATAAATCTAAATTATAATGGTATTTCTAATCGACACGACGATCAATAGTCTTATAATTCTAAGTACGACAGTTAAAATGCTGGATGTTCCAAAAAGCGTACACATATATAGTAAAAAAAAAATCCGCGCTTAAATTCAATACCCAATAACTTTGTAACTTTATAAACATTGATGCTATTAAATAATAAAAATTAATATCGAACATGTGTAAGTCGACGCTAGATCACTTCGAGTAAACATGCTGTTTGACAGACCAAAATAACGAGATTAGCTTTACGCTATTGATGGCACCATTCACTGTTAATTTTCTTAATAATTATGCTTTAATAAGCACATACGTATCGTAATCGTTTCTGTCTATGTCAGCTAAAGAGTGTTTGTGCAATGTTGAATGATCAATGACGTCATGGAAAGCAACAAGAACAAAACTTTTGCGCAATCACTGTTACGCATAAGGACACTTTTTCTTAAGGAGGGGGGGATCTTCCACCCATTACACTTCCTCGTTTGGATTAAGAGACTCCGTACACCCTTCAGAATATTTAGATATTTGTTTTGGCTTTAAACACCGACTAATAAAGTACTTCGGCAATGTAAATAAATTCTAAAGAGTTTAAATCTAAAGCACACGTTCGGCTTTTTTCAATTTAAGGTTTCCTCAATCAAATCCTTCAATCGGTAATGAAGTAACTACAATATGTAGGTATAAATAATTTTCTATCAAATAGTAGAGAACTTAATCCGAAATGATGACTATTTCAATGGCAGGTTTTAGATTTGTCCAACACCGAGATCGACAGCATACCATTGGACGCGTTCAAAGATCTGAACAAGTTGCAGCAGATAGACTTATCGGGCAATCAATTCGTGACGGTGCCGGAGAGCCTCAGCCTCGTCGGCAACACCTTGAAGTACCTCACGTTCAACAATAACCCCATTGTGGAGCTTAATGACGACAGCTTCATCGGTGAGTGCTGAGCGACTATAGCCTCGCTTCTTTCTAAAACATTATCAGGTCTACAATCTACTTTAACGTAGGTAACTAAATCAAGTAGTAGTGAGAGATTAGAGCGAAGAGTAGTGTTAATTCAAAAACTAACATTATCTCAATAAAAATATGATGCATTGAGACCCCGAAAGCGTGTGCAGAGCACTAATGTTTGGTCCGTTGTATTAAACACTACTTGATAGGGTAGATAACATACAACCGTTTACAGGTCACAGAAAAACCCAATAATATCACAGAACACACACTTATTCCACAGGATCAACGAAGCAATAGTGTATTGTTATAATCTCAATTGTCAATCTTATTTCGCTTATAGTTGGCTAAAGATTTTTACGTCATTCGTTCCGCAAACTCACAAGTGACTCACTTGAAGAGAGATTATAATCACCTCGAACTACTTCTATCCTGTACATTACAACATCACTCTACAACTTATATCATCGATTTAATAATAAATTATGACAATGACATCCCGTTCCATATGTACGTTAATTTAAAATGCGCTTAAGCGGTTACCTGCTCGAATGTTAATGTTTTTTGTTTTATCATTATGTCACACGAATAACAAATACCACGTTATTATAAACATGTGAATATTTGTTCACCATTTACGTGTAATAAAACTCATCAAACTTTAATTTCCACTCCGCAACGATAGCTGGGCTGGCCCAAACAGGTTGATACCACTGTCTTAATTAAAACCAAAATGAAATAAAGACTGAGTTATCACCTTTCGCTTGGCGAATGAGATAACTGGAAAAATCATAATCACTGTCACATGCAACCGCTTGTATTTGCCTATTTCCATGCATTTTGGCAGGTGGCCAACATACGAGCGATAGCAAAGGGACAGCAGTACAAATAATAGCTTATCATTGGGTAGAGCGCTGATTTCGAACAAAGCTTCGATTCCAAAACATTTAAAGCAATTTTCTTCTCCTCTCCTTGTTATCTTTTCTATTATAATTTGGAGGACAGAATCAAACCTAAGAAATTACTAATGTCTTAAAGGAATAGAAAGCAGTGATTATTCTAAATTACGTTTTTCATTTATCCCGGGCCAAAGTATTTCATAAATCATCGATCGTTTACAGGTCTATCAAACCTTTTGGAACTGGAGGTGGGACAGAACGACTACCTGGAGGAAGTAAAACGGAGTACGTTCACGCCACTCAAGAGTTTGAGAGTGCTACACTTGTGTCACAACCGCAATCTGAGATACATAAGTCACAACGCTTTCCGAGGATTGAGGGACAAATGGACACTCAAAGAGGTAGGTACTTCCACCTCTACTGTCTTCTAGAAAGTCCGAATGCGATTGTTTAAAAGGAAGAATTTTGCTTTTTTATATGACTTCAAAAAGATCACAATAGTAAAGACATATTATTGAGAAGCCAGCCTATAACACAAAACCGGGTCTTTGAAACATTTACCATGCTAAGATGTTGTATATTAGACCCCACAACCTCCCCTAGGTTCTTATACTCATGGATTAAGGTTTTTGTGACTAGCGCTGGACCTGAAGGGGATTTAACTAAATAAAATAAAAATATTTTACTTTCAAAAGTTGCCATGTCCTGTCAAAAACTATGAATCGTAGTGATCGACCTCTAGCAAACTTTTTTAAGTACTACCCTTCTTTGCTCCAAACATTAGATTAGTGCTAAATAACGTATTATCAGAAGTTTATTAATAGTTTATTGAAACGCTATATGGTGCTGCACACCCAAGAAATCTCCAGAAGAAATTACTTAGAAATAAGATGCAGGCTCGTCTTACAGGACGATTGTACGGTGTGACGTATAAAAACAGTGGTAATAGTGACGTATATACAAAGTATTTTTACTAGGCCGTCTTAAAATATATGCTCTAAAAGTTTTTATCGAAGCCTTGCATTCTTATTTACCAGTTATGTTACATTGGCTATGAGAGCGGACATCCGTATGAATGAGTTAAGGTCACAAATATACTTTTAGTTGTTACTCGATACATCAAAAACTCAGCTAACTAAATTGTTACTCATCCAACCCACATCCGGCGTTCATTGTAGGATTAAGTAATTCTATTCTGGGACATTATACCTACTTTACTATGAAGATGACTCAAGTTTCGAGTGATAGTAACCTGATTTGTTATTCGAAATTTCTAAAACCGTTGGTATTTATTGTTTCAAATATTTGGTATGAATCGTTTGATTCATAATAACCATTATAAGTCTTTAAATCATCCAACGCTGAGAACAGCCTTCTCATGATTTTAAAAAAGGTTTAGACGTACTAAAACTACTTGGACTGAACGCGAGTTAATTAACAGTTTCCGTCACCGATACCGATATAGATAATTATCTACTTAAATACAAGAAATCAATGCGACCATGATTAGTACCCTCTATTACTTTCTTACGAATTTCTTTTTTCCAGCTAAGCTATGGCTCACTAAGGCGCTAATCAATATAAATCCATGAATGGAATCACCGCTGGAAAATTACAAAAAGTCATTTGATAAGACACTTAACAATGCAATCACTATAATCTTGTAAACAAAACCATTACAGTTTGCGTTTAAACAATCTTCAAGGAAAAAAAACATGTTCTATACGTTACGATAACATTTTTTGTCCAATTATTGGAAAGGCTTTCCATATGAGTTAGCACTTCATTTTATGGTGGGTGACCGCGGCCACCCACGCATACATATCACAACTGTTGATATATGCAATTTCGATGCTGGGACTTTCACATTGAGAAGGACAGGAAAAAGAAAGATTATAGATTATTGGACCTTTCACAATCACACAAACTGAAAGAGACTATGAGAAAAGTTACTGCACCTACCAAACTCACTACAGACTGCGTAAGCCACTTACAAGATCATAGATTAAAGGAGAGTTGTTATATTAAAATATTTTATAGTCTGTCCAAAGCGTATAAAATAATTTAATTACGCATTAAGCGAAGGAAAGTCCCGACACATATGATCATCATAATTCTGCGCTATTGTGGCTGCAATATGTCAGTTATACTGAAACACAATCATCGCATCGATCGCTAACTGTTTTTCCACAAAAGAATAATGTTATTCATGATGACGACACTACTATTTTGTAACTGTGCTTCTATTATTAGGCCGTTGTAGTATGGTTTAACAAGTACGAGATATAGTTTACAAACAACTGGCGTGTTCGTGTAAAATCGTCCGCATTCATTTTTTTTATATCGATTATACTTAATATTTCATATGGAAGTTTCCGCTACGGACGAATGACTTCTAATGACTAGCTTCGGTTAATTATATATCACCAAACATTCCTGCGCTGAAGTCTGTAGCTTCTATTGAATTCAAAAAAATAATAATTAATTTCAATGAAGTCGTGCCTAAAACCATTTAAATATTTTTCATTTCTTAGAAAGATTTGGCTATCATATTGAAAGATGACCTTTCTGACGTCAACCTTTCCTGGAAATTATCCAATCGCAGACTAATCAAGATTTTTTAAACTAAAAAACTAAGCCAGAGTTTCGGCCAATCCGATAACGGAAATGTCCACGGAATGAAACATCTTGTAAATACCATATTATTTTTATGGCAATCCCAACTTTTCCCCCCGACCACTTTATACGTAACAAAGATTTTAACAGCTCAAAACCTGAAAAAATTGGAATCAATCTTTGAGAGTACCGATATAACGATGCTGGACGCTGGCTGCTTCTAGAACTATCCTCAAAAATCTTTTCATGTGGACAACAGTGGACATCTTTTAGATGATAATGACGAGTTGCGAATTAAGTTCACGCTTTACATAAATTCAATGTTATTTTGAAGACAGCATTGACAAACTAAGCCGCAAATTAATTTCTTTTGTATAAGTTATAATTAAGTTATAATTGAAGCAGTGATGGCCTCGAGGTTTGGGCGCGCGGTCGAGAATCTCGACGGTCGCGGGTTCGAACCCCAGGCACACACCTCTGACTTTTCGAAGTTATGTGTGTATTCACATTGAATTATCACTTGCTTTAACGGTGAAGGAAAACATCGTGATGAAACCTGCACACCTAAGAGTTCTTAGAAATTTCTTAGGTGTGTAGTCCGCCAACCCGCACTAGGCCAGCGTGGTGGACTATGGCCTAAATCCTCTCAATAGTAGAGGAGACCCCTGCTCAGCAGTGGGCGAATATGGATTGATGATGATGATGAAGTTATAATGGTCTAAGCAAGTTCTGTTGACTAAGGATTATCGATCCTCACGTAATAGAGAGATAGTAACGTGAGAGAAGAAACTGTAAAACGGAGGTAGACAAAATGCTATATTAATTAGTCAACCGAAAAAAATTGTTGATAGCTGATAATTTTATAGACGCGGGCTTCATAACAATATCACTATATCGCCTGACGAAGGTAATAACATAAATTGAATCAAAATTACATAAATAAAGATGTATTATGGTCGACGAAAAATCACATAGGTAAGATAACTGGTCTATAGGAACAACACTAGTGTGTGATTTGAGTTTAACATCTCATATTTAAATCATCACCAATGTATAAACGTGCAAACAACTTGGCCCAGATCGCGTGCTTACATGACAGTCACAAGAACGGGGTCAGCTGATTAATCATTTCGGCACATGTTATTATATCAATCAATCATTAATTGCAAAATTTATGCTAAATTTAAAACGAATCGTATTTTATTTTTTTATATTAAATTGTTTGTCAACAGTCAACTGGCCTCAAAAAACATTCAAAAAGTCCCGATGAAAAAAGTATTTACTTTGTTTTTTTTTTAGTTTAACTATATCTACGTTTCCTATTCAAACAAATTTATTCATCGAAATCTAAGCATCTATTACTGGTGGTCCAAACATAGAATCGAATGGCGCACCATCGATTATCTCCAGTTGACGTCATTTTAGTGACCTGCACACAATGTGTATGTGCTAAGTTGATGGACTTACTTCTTATTTTTTTAAATTCACCCAAGAGTCGCACACATAGTCCTGACGTGATAATAAGATTCGAGCCTTGTGTCATGGGTATAAGAAACTACGAAAGAATTTCCGATCTAATAAACACCCAGAACTGTACCAAATATTTATTGATCACACAAACATTTGTCTCGGTGCAGGGATCGAACCCGCCGCCGCTCGTTTCGCAAACTGGTGTCTACCCAAATGCCCCACAGAGCTGTCAAATAGTCTAATTATATTACTACTTTACTCCTTTTTCACTCAGTGTGTCCTTACGAAAAAAAATAAAAACAGGAAAATATATGCTGGGTTGACTGCAAACTTTTTTCTAAATAGTATAAAACTCGTAAATATTTTATTTAGAAAAGTTAGAAAAAATGTAACATTATAGATTATTTGTTTTGTACATATAAACCACAACAAATAAAAATATATAATTTTTTTCATGATGTATATTAATAAGGAATAATTTAAATTTTTATTTAAATAATTAATGCTAGAGGTCCGGTATTGTGTAATTGTATTAATCGCATAAAAAATTCTATGAGGATATCAATTATCATTTTGTTTTATTTATTGAATAATAAGATGATATTAAAATTACTTAAAAATAAGTGATGAATAATAATGTTTTTTTTTATATTATCTTCTAGGAACTATTATCTCTTTTTCTCCTTAAAGACAAATAACACAGACAAATTTGCAGACATAGACTTGCTTTTGAGACTGATAAATATTATCCTGTGAGATACTCTGACCATAAAGAAAATCTCTTTAAATTATGCATAAATACATCATAAATGATAAAACAGAAGAATTAGCCACAAATGAAAACTATTGGTCCAACAAAACACATCCTAAAACAGTTATTTATTTAACCATATAGATAAATAGTCTTTTTATGCTTCAAAAGTCTCAATGGGTAACAGGATTTATAGTTTGCAAACTTAGAAGTTGAAAGTGAAAGAAATTTGGATAAATGGCACAGCAGAGTGGTTTATTCTATCCATAGTTTATTAAGTGTTATTTATGTCCTTTGTTAGTGTTTCTCAAAATGACTCTAGCTGTACTTATAATAAATATAATTGACATTAATTACATTTTTGAAAAAGTCAGCAAAAAAATGTCTTCAATTGTTTAATTTCATGAATATGAATGAATGAACCCAGTCTTACTCCTAATATCCAAACATCCTTATGCCTCAATAGATATCAGGACAAAATTTTTAATTGATTTATTATCCTCCTTACATGACAAATCTTAAACTTGTTAATAACATTATATTTTTATCAACAGGTATATTTGGATGACAACAACCTAAGTGAACTATCAACAGACTTGATGCCATGGAACAAGGTGGAGACTTTAGGGATGTCTGGAAATAGCTGGCTGTGCAATTGTGATCTAGCAAACATTGTCACTAAACAAGGGGCAGGAGCTAAATTTAAACCTGGAGATATTCCATTGTAAGTTTAATATAACCCTTTTTTGTTATGCCATTAAAATTAAATAAACTAAAAAAAAGTAATAGAAGAGAGTAAACTATGATATCATAACACTAATCTTTGTTTTTCAGCTGTGCAGCACCAATGAAAATGAGTGGACAATACATAACAAACATATCAATGGCATACTGTCCGACCCTGGACACAACCTTTGCACCAAAGAAGAGTTTCTCACTTTCAGATTTAAAACCAAAACATGTATTGTGGAGCATACTTGGAGTGGCCGTGATAGTAGTAATTGGCATGTTGTTTGGCCTGCTTGTCAATGCAATTAAGTCATTCTACAACAAATCAATTCGAGCACAGCCAATCCGTTACATCAACCTGAATGCTGATGCAAGCTTTGCATGATATGAAGGTGCATTTATATTTAAAAATTAGCTTTATGAAACATTGTAAATTGGTTAGTGAATAAATGTATATACACATATCTGTATATTTTTCAGATAATAAATATTTATATAGTCAAGTGAATATTTTTTGATACCTTGAATGAATAATACCTACATAATGTTACTTACCTCTTTAGGACCTGACAGTGAATTAGCATACTGAAGAAACTGTTCCAAAAGTCTTTCAGATTTGTGTGATAGCTCTTTGAAGGTGTGAAACTCATCAAGTTTATGTGCACAACTTCCACACACAACCTGTGGCAGCATGTCTTCAGAAGATACCTAAAAATACATTTCATAACATTATATGAACACCACAACACTAAAGTCAGTAATGGAGATGATGTGGCCAGTGACCTTTTGCAAGCATAATCATAAATGATGACTCATTGAAAGCAATCTGATAACAAACACATTAGAAAAAACAAAACTGGCATTCAACAACATTTGTGTGACTGAAGTGGGAGAACATTCCCCCTGCAGATTGATTCCCTTAAAATATAAATCTATATTTAGAAAATATTGAATACCCAAAATAGCTGTGTATAGTATATTGAGGATGAGATGTGTGTAGAGTTTAGCAATGCTATGGGGGAGACGTGAGTGAGGGCTGCAGCGCCAGGGTACGCTTGTCAGGAGGTGAGCGAGTGGAGATCTCAGCGCTCCTTTGTTATCAGCAGCGGCGGTCGGCGGTCGGCGGTCGCCAGTCGGCAGCGCGGCGGTTGATACACACCTCGCCGCCACACGCTCGCATATCACTTCCACGAATGACATTAGTCATAGTGTCGAGCACTCGACGCGTGGGCCGTAATATGATATCACAACGCGAAAATACCCAACACCCGCGAGAAAGTTAATGGCGCTTATCAGCATCCACAATCTCATACGCTTACGCTAAACTTTCACACGAGAAAACTCCACCTTGGTGCCCATTACCGCTAAGTACTATACAAAATCATTACCATTATAGACAGATTTGTCATTATCATCTCGGAGAGACGTGATTTATCCTTATCACGATCAAAAATTGGAAGTTTAACATCACTGCAATTATCGCCACAGAATGATAAACAAAGGCGACACACTGAATGGAACTTCGGCGGCAAATTACACATATTTAGAAATGAAAACTGTGAAAACTTGACACGATGAAAGAAAACATTTAGAAATAAATCGAGTAAATTAATAAAATTAAAATGTTTTGTTGAAAATATAACTCAGCATGCGATGATGTAGAATACATCACATCGCGATTGTCAACCAAACGAACGAGCAAGCTACACACACATTGATGATATCTATTGTTTGTATGAAACGGTGAACATGATGCACGTGTGTGCGCTACATCAGTCTGTTCTCGATTACTCACTGATAAAATGATAACATTATCAAAATAATGATAATACAAATTATTAAGGTTTAGGATATCTGTACCTATATATTAACAATACTAGAATTATCTATACAATTACATTATATAAAAATCAGTTCTTCCAATTATTAAGAGAAAGTAAATATTAGAATCTTAATAATTGATCAAAATCTAAATTAACATTTTATTATTACATATTTATAATACAAATTACCATATTTCAATTATAATTATATTGAAGTAGTAGTATTAATTAATATTTTATTACTTAAAGCTAAATAAATACTTAATGTAGGTACATACATTGAATTGCTCTTACAAGTAAAAGCACAATGCATTTGTGCCCCTAAGCGGTTGCAATTCTTTTTTATGATTTGTTTACACTTACTAACATTAATCTAGCTAAAATAAATGAATTCGGCCCTCATTTGAGATATTTGTTTTCGGTGAAAGCACGACAGCTTTTTTTAATTATGGTAACATTTTGGAATAAAGCTGTGAATTCAAAAATGAATTAAAGTATTTTTTTAGTATAGCATTGCTTTCTACCTAAATTACTAATTATTTTTTGGAATCATTAATAAAAATGTCTATCATTAATAATATTATAGAATTAATTTTTGCATCTTATGATTGATATCCACAGTCCATTTGTAAAAAAATAATTAAAATCAGCTGAGTTTGTCACTGACAATTTGTCAGCCTGACATACAAGTGTTGACAATATTATCGTATCGTGCTTTGTGTTTATTCATTATTGCGAAGTAGCTGCCAATATGAGTTGTGCTTAAATAAACGTTTAATAAATTTTGATTGAATTAAATAGACGCGTCTTAGTCTATTTATCTACACATCATAAAATTTCCCACTTGAATGGAGGCTATTATTGTTGTGTGAAACTTGAGTGTTTTAATTAGTGTGTATTAAAGGAAAATGAGTAATTCTTCTGTATCAGTTACTGAAGAAACTGAGACGACCTCCGACACTGCGCAGCTGGTCAGCAACGAAGAAGCTAGCACGTCGACTGGTGCGCAGCTTAATAAGGCATTTCAATACGAGGTAATATATGAATTTACGTAGAAGTCACAATAGACGCCCCTAATGTGGGTGGTGAATCTGTAAAGGAAATTATTTTATCTATATCAGTGAAAACGGGGTCATGTTAGGCCAATTCTAATTACTATCACTAGATGGCATGTAGATTTATGTAGTCTATAATGAAATAACTATGATATTTTGTGTATTATTTGTAATTATTGTAAAAGTTGTAATTACTAAAAGTCCCTAAAGTTTCATTGTCCCTTTTGTGTATCTCATCTGAACCATGAAACATTTTTTTAATGAAGATATTGCATTTATTATACTTCAATATAACATCCTTTAATTATAATTAAATAAATATTGATATCTGGTCACGGCTGCATACAATGAAATCAACCTAATGTATCAATTTGATGAGTAATTAAAATGTTAGTGATTAAAAACTGTTTAGTCATTAATTAATAAATAATGTTATTGGTATCAGGTTATTTGAGTTGTGGTTTAAAGCTTAATATCACAACCTGATGCACAATGATGGACAATGACACATTTTTAGAGAGTAAAATGTAAAGCTATATGTATATGTAACTATTAGCTATATCTAAATTTAGACTGCTCTCAATTCTTACAAAATTATGTTTAATGAATATAATAATCTATGATTTTATAATACCTCTTGAACATAAAATTCCTGCTGTTTTATTATTTTGTAGTAGTCTGTATTGTAGTAATATGTTTTCTAAATTTTAAACAAGTGGATTTGGATATAATAATGTGTTAACATATTTCATTTTAATTATATTAAACAATTGTCTTATTTAACTCTTCTTCAATTGAAATACTGATTCTTCCCATAAAGTGTCATAGTTTACTTAAGAGTAATAATAGTTTGTATACATACAAAAACTATGTATCATTGTAATTAATATTTATGTTATAGCCTAACAAAAAAACCTTAGATGCTTTTGTTACTCATAATGCTTGTTTACTTTTAACATTGCTTGGTAACCTTTACCATAAAATAAAGCATTTATTTCTGCTTTCTTTTCTTTTTACATTCAATTTTTTGTAGTTTTCATTGTAATATTGGAACAATTTTGGCAAAATTGTTATTGTTAATATCCATTTAGTCTCAGTATCTTCAGGTTGGCAACCATGTAATCCTGCATATAAATATTCCAGTCAAGTCAAACCTTGATTAAAAAAACAAATTATGGATAATTCCCCAGAAAGCTTGATTTTACAAACACTTTGTCCAAGTGGCTGGCAGGTAAAATATTCTGTAAAGGAGTCCCAATAAAAAAAAATACTAAAGCAAGACACTTGAATGAAAATAATATGCATGCACCCACAGGATGATGAAGATGATGAATTAAATGGCAGCCATGGAGTCAGACGTAGACATCCAGTGCAAAAGATTGAGCCTGGGTCCATGAATATACTTTCAGCTAAATATGAGGTAAATTTGTTACAATATAAATCATAATAGTTCATGGTAATATAACAAAAATAAAAACAATTTATTGGATAAATAAAGGTTGTTTGCACCCTTCAAATAGAATTGGTGTCTTGTAACATTTTGCTATATCAACTAGTATCTTATTACTCTGAAATAAAAAGTAAAATTATTTTGTGCTAAAATTTTTATGAAGTAATTTCATTGTCCCACCAATGTTTATATTGAATACAAAGAAAATTTCAACCACAGTTAGATTGTCACTTAAAAAATAGCATCAGTAGGTAAAATAACATGAGAGTATAGATTATTATAGAGATATTTATTGGTAGTAAAAATGTTGTCTTGCAAAATACCATTGTGCACCCAAAATCTAATACAAATATTAATAATAATTTATGAAAGAAAGAGTGGCTTAAAATTATGTATGTATATAATTATACATTACTTGTTTCTAATTTTCAATTACAGAGCTTAGACTATGACACATGTGAAAACCACCTGCTACTGGATGAGGAGAGAAAAAGAGGGTATCCATTCATAGTGTGGAAGGACATACTGCGCTGGTTCATAATATTACTGATTGGTGTCATTACAGCTCTCATTGCATTTGTAATTGATATTTGCATTGAAGAATTCTCAAGTATTAAATATAAGGCACTGAAGAAATGTATCCTTTTACTCAACATACATGTTAGTTTAGATTAATTAAAATTGAGGGTCCAATTTTCAACAATAATTACTTATTGGATAACATGATATTTCCTTTACTTTGTACTATCAGCTGTTGATACATATGTACTACAAGACAGATTATACATTCCGTACTTATTGTGGGTATTGTTGAATGTATGTATCGTGTTCATTGGATCTATGTTAGTGGCATTCGTTGAGGTGAGTCATTAATGTTTTGTTTTTGTTCTAGTTTATTGTATTTTAACCTTTATCTTAAGTGACATCGTGTCCTATCACGTAATATTTTATTTGTTTTGATTATAATAAACTGCATCGTTTAATCTAGATGTAAGATGACCTGCAAAGGGTATAACAAAGGTAAACTAAGCTTTATGATCTTATAAATCGATTTAAGGTTGGATTTGCATTTTTAAATAATTAAGAATGTTATCCATATTTATTTTGAACTAAATACCTATAGTAATATTACCTATAGTTTAATTATAACCAGTAAATATAATTTTAAAATTCTATTAATATCCATTTTTTCCTTTTTGTTAGGAACTATCCTATTTTTCCTATTTCTACTATATTTATATTTATGTTATGGCTATCTATTCGAGATATGATTTAAGTATATGGGTAAAGTATTTAAATTAGAGATAAACTCGGCACATATTAGTTCCGTGGGACGAGTGTTTGAAGTGCGATCCAGAGGTCCTAGGCTATACTCCCGGATTCGATATCCGGGCCGGGCAAAAGGTTATTGGGTTTTTCAATTAGATTTTTTTAGGTAATAAGAAAAAAGGCAATAGATCCTTCCCTATTAAACTGATACTTGGCGTAATTTAGGTTCAGAAATGCATTTTTTTTCCTACTTCAACGAACACAGGCGTAGGTTCTGTACGTGCAAATCGGAACTCTTAAAGATCTGTTAATAAAAAAATTAATATGATTTCCAGCCAGTCGCTGCCGGTAGTGGAATACCGCAAGTGAAGTGTTACCTCAACGGCGTCAAAGTGCCCAGAGTTGTGCGAATAAAGACGTTGATTGTGAAGGCATTTGGTGTCATAACAGCCGTGGTCGGAGGTTTGGCTGGAGGGAAAGTAAGACTTTATAAAATAATATTGCTAATTACAGCCCTGGAGCCCTGTTGCCCACGCACCGCGTGTTCGATCATCAAATGTTTGTGTAATTTACAAATATTTGTTCTGGTCTGGGTGTTTATAAGACTATGTAGTATGTACTATAGTGTTTGATACCTACGAAACAGGACTTGTGTCTAAGTGCGAGGTCGCAACTGTGTATGTGACTTTTGGTTGTATTGCTTTTTCAAACCTTATAAGGGCCTGCTTAAATAAATGAAAGTTGTGTGTTTGTAAACTACATTAACAAATTGTTCTGTATTCACAGAAAGTCATGTTAACTTACCCTAATAATTATAAATAGCAATTGGAATGACCTACACTTTTACAATGTAGTTTATATTATCCTTGTTCAAATTTGATAACATAGTTCCCAAATTTTAGCAGTAATTATTTATTTATTCACTGTTCCTTGTTGTAACATATATCTTCATTACAAATAGATAAAGGAAGACAAAAACTTAATAGTACAAGTGGCGATCTAATCGCTCAAGGCAATTTCTTACAGACAACCCTTTTTAAGGATAAAATTAGGTGGAAATTAGCATAAGTCAGACAAGGATAAATTTTTATAATGCTTCGAAATATTTTTAGGAAGGTCCGATGATCCACAGCGGGTCTGTGGTCGCGGCGGGCATATCGCAAGGTAAAAGCACTACGTTTAACAAGGACTTCAAGATATTCCAATACTTCCGAGAAGACCACGAGAAACGGGACTTTGTATCGGCCGGCGCGGCTGCCGGAGTGTCTGCTGCTTTCGGGGCGCCAATAGGTATGCTGAATACATACTCCATTGACATTCACCATAGGACAGAATTGCAGAATATCTAAAATTGAACTCTAAAATTAGGGTAGTAAAGTTGAATTTTATATTTTAACTATTCAACCAACTCGCACTTGGCCAGCGTGGTGGACTAAAGCCTAATGACTCATATGCTTGTGTCCTGTGCCTATATGGGCTGATGATGATAATCATGATAGAGATTTCCACCACTCTGAACAGCTAAGATATATGTGAAGACAGGATGCCAACGTGAATATGAAAATTTGCCATGTCAGTTTATTTAGGTTCAATTGTTGGCTACGGGCCTCCTCTACCACTGAGAGGGTGTATGCCTTAGTCCAACACGCTGGCTTAGTACGGACTTAAACGAATTTAAACCCAATGTATATTAAGTTTTGTTTATAAAATAAATTGCCTTCTCCATGTGCTAATACATAAGACGATATATGCAGGAGGAGTGTTGTTCTCATTGGAGGAAGGCACCAGTTTCTGGAACCAGGCGTTGACATGGCGGACGTTCTTCGGTACCGTAGTCTCTACATTTACTTTGAACTGCGCCCTGTCAGCCTACCATGGACATCCAGGGGAACTCAGTTATCCAGGTAAATATTTTTTTTTTTCGTCTGAATGAAAATTATTACTGTCGATTTGTGATCTGAACAAAAAAAGAAAAAATATGATTTAGAAAAATGGAAAATAGATGAGAATTAATTCGATTAGGAGAATTGGCTTACCATGACGTTCTAATATTCAAACTTCACAAGAGTCATGCTAAAAAACTAAGTTCTTTGTAGTGATGATTTTTGGTTTAATCGAGTACAAATACAATTTTTATAACCCACATATACTTATTTTACGCATAGAAAAAGTAATAAATAAATTAAATTAATTCAGGCATTATGAAGTCTAACTCAGAAAACGAGAAAATCCGTAGACTTATGCACCAAAAAAAAACTTATTTTTATTCAATAATTGTTTTTTTTTAAGTAATAATTTCCAATATAAATCGCGTCCCCAGGCCTGTTGAACCTGGGCAAGATGGACCCGTTTCCGTTCCAGTTCTACGAGCTGCCGGTGTTCATGTTGTTCGGCGCGGTGGGCGGCATGCTCGGCGCGCTCTGGAACTACATCAACTATAGACTCGCCGTGTTTAGGATCAGGTACGCAATAATTCATATTCATTTCTTAAAGTATACGACTCGGGACCTTCAAAAAAAAATATAAAAAAGATTTTTTTTTTCTAACAACCACATACACATATATATACCTATGGTTATTAGAAAAATGACATATAGTCGGATTTTTTTACCGCTAATGGGTCTGTAATCACCGTTGCTATTACCTACCCTAATTTTCGATCACGGGCTAAATATATCCTGTACATTTACGTATGTCTATACATATGTATGTATTTATTTATGTGTGTGTGCTTATACAGGAATATTTAGACCGTGATCACAAACCAATTGGCTCTAAAAAAAATTCTGAAATAAAATTTTGACGTTTTCCACACTACCGTAGGTATCAAATGTCTGTAGTGTGTGTGAAAAACTTCATTCTTTTTATTTTTCTCGGGATTTTCTTTAACGCCAGGGGGTTTGTAGTTACCTTAGTATCCGATCACGGTTTGAATACACTGTATATAATATAACCATACATATTTATGTGTATGTATGACTATGTGTGAGTGTGTACTGTGGGTAGGTACGTGAGCGCGGCGTGGGTGCGCGTGGTGGAGGCGTGCCTGGTGGCGGCCGCCAGCGCCACCTGCGGCTTCCTCATGATGTTCCTGCTCAACGACTGCCGCCCGCTCGGGGAGGACCCCACCAGGGTGCCGCTGCAGGTTAGTCATACCACCACACAACAACACACATTCTGTCACATACATTCAAATGTGGGGTCAGCCCCACACTAGGATAAGAGTCTTTTGTAGTGGGTGTCAGTAATGAGAGACTTTGGGTCTCACAAAAACGGAGACACAAAACAAATATTTGTGATTCACATTCTCGTCTTTCAAGCTGATGTTTGACCAACTGTGCTACGGATGCTGACAGTGAATTCTGTATCTGTCTTAATAGAATGTTAAATGTTAATGAAATTTGTCATATTTGTAAAAAAAATATCTACCCTCATATCGTAAAAAAATGAAAATTTATCGACGACCAACTTAAATGACTTTTGAGTGTAGTTAAAACTTTTTAAATATTTCAGCTATACTGCGCGGACGGCGAATACAATGCCCTGGCAGCGATATGGTTCCAAACACCAGAAGCGTCTGTTCGTTCATTCCTGCACGACCCCATAGGTTCATACAAGCCTTGGTCCATCCTCGTGTTCGTCGTGTGCTACTTCCTGCTGTCCACGTGGACTTTTGGCCTCGCGGTCTCTAGCGGCCTTTTTATACCCAATCTGCTTACTGGCGCCGCCTGGGGAAGAATGCTGGCAATACTCATACAGTATATGCTGCCGTCGAATGTAAGTTGGTTTTTATTATAGAGATGACGTAGTACTTAGAATACGTTGCAATTTGATGGTGTGCTATCAACATAGTGTCTCCCCGTCTTCCTCCTTCATTTCGCCATTCTCTTTGTCTCAAGTTTATTTTAGAGTGGAATGTATCAAAGTCTGGTACCAAACCATAGCTTAGTTAATGCCAATCGATGAAATTCGAAAAACATATATAACGCCCAAAAATTATTGTTTTATGGTTGATTAACTTTACCCTATCAAAAAAACCTTTAAACCTCATTACTTTCTGCAGTAGGCTCTCTATTTACCACACTCATCATTAAAAGTTGCCACTTTTTCAATACATCTGTCTCCCAATATCTGTGAATTTGACATATCCAGACGATCAACCCTGCGAAGTACGCGTTGATCGGCGCGGCGGCGCAGCTGGGCGGCGTGGTGCGCATGACCATCTCGCTGACGGTCATCATCATCGAGACCACCGGACAGATCTCCAACGCGCTGCCCATCATCATCACCCTCGTCGTCGCCAAGTGGACCGGAGACTTCTTCAATGAGGTCAGTGTTTATACCGTTTATGATAAGGGTCTTGGACTGCTCCGTTGGTCTTATGGATATATTGTGCTGTTATGTTTGAGAGGTGGGATAGGTAGAATCTAGTAATGCGGTGAACTTGTCAATTAAATTTGAACGTAATACAGCAATAGACACCGCCCATTTTATATGGCATATAAAAGACACTGTTGAAACTACCTATATAATTTATAGACAACAGAAGTAAAGTGTCTGGAATAGAAAATAAACTGAACTAAATAGAGGCTATGATTATTAAATTCAGACTGTGATGGTTTCAATGACATTCATACTATCAGTGTTGCCACTATATTTTCCCCTGCAGGGTATCTACGACATCCACATTCAGCTATCAGCTGTTCCGCTGTTACCATGGGAACCTCCACCGCTTGCCCACAACATCTACGCGTCCGAAGTAATGTCGCATCCAGTCTTCACGCTGCGGACTGTAGAGAACGTAGGACATATAGTGGAGTTATTGAAACTGGTGTCCTATAACGGATTCCCTGTTGTAGACCCGCCGCTTGCTGATGATGTGAGTACGAAGTGTGAAATGAATTAATTAAAGTATGTGTTTGACATTTTTTCTAAAAAAAAGTCTTATAGTAAAATTGAAATGTAGGATAAAAATAACTTTTAATAGCGTAAAGCAGAGCTTCCCAAACTTATTTACACTATGACGCCCTATAGAATTGTTATTTTTCTTGCGACGCACCCCTCCATCATCAAAGCTACCTACTTTACTGGAAATAAAACAGTAGTAGTTAGTCTAATATGAGGTTATCAGAAAAATACGGACAGTGAATGTTTGCCGATCGCCTCGCGACGCCCCCAGGATGTTGCCGCGACGCCCCAGGGCGTTGCGACGCACAGTTTGGGAACCCCTGGCGTAAAGTGTTTTTTTTTTTAATAGAACATAGTGTTGTGTAGCAAGGACAGAAAGTAAATTAGGTTTTTTAACTAAGTTGAAAAATATTATGTAACATAGTTAACCTTTTGAACGCCATTGTCGGCTATAGCCGACATGCAACGCCGTGCACTCTACGCCACGGTCGTCTATAGCCGACATTAAAGTAGCATTATTATTTAACGATAAATTTGTTCAATAAATGAGTTTCTGTCTATCATATCTTATTTATTGAAGTAACAAGGATATAATAATTCATATATACCTTAAACCTACCTATAAATATTTATTATATGTGAGAAATCCATGAGAGAAAAGATGCCAAAAAAAAGTCCGTATTGGATGGACTCCAGGCGCCATTGTCGGCAAGAGCCGACCGCTAGTGTTGTGCTAATTTTTTATAAATAATAAGCAAACTGTGCGCTAATGTACGAAGTAAATATAAAATTTTTGTATTATTTCATAAAACAAATATCATATTATATTTGTAATAAAATAAACAACTCATTATTGATTAATTAATTGAAGAATTATTTAAAATTCTTTACCTACCCCCTATACAATCGATAGTCCTAGAGTACAGTGTGCCCATTCTTATTTTATTGTCTTTTATGACTGTCCTTTACGCCACGGTCGGCATTAGACGACTCACTTATACCTCATTCACGATAAGTTGATTCTTTTGGCAGATGTCAATTTTTCTGAGACATGACTTTGAAATAAAAAACGTATTATTTTATTATTTTAATGATTTGATAAATATAAAAAAATACATACAACACAAAAGTCTCTAAAGATATAAGCGTTATCCGAAAATTTGGAGACTTTATTGCTTCAAAGTAAAAATAAAATAGGAATACTGAAACTAATTGACGTTTGTATAATGTTACATCGGTCGGACAGAAAGGGACGTAACATCGTTCATATCGATCTCCACGTCGATTATTTTATTGAACACTATGATGACCATGGCTGTGCTCCTTTTTCTTAATAAAAATTGTTTTAAATATAAAACTATTTTATTTTTTAACCTTTATTTTTACATACTGCGTTATTTTTGGACCTCCTGTCAACTTAAAATAGGTGGTTTAGACCATGAAACTAAACAACTTTTCCAAAGAAACATGGGTCGAAACGTGATAAATAATTCGACTCTCCCATAGAAAACTGCTCACATGGTCGATTTCGTGTAGAAGGTCTAAATTTTTTTTCACTTTTCGACCCGTGTTTCTTTGGGGAAGTTGTTTACTTTCGTGGCCTAAAACACCTATTTAAATTTGGCGGGAGGTCTAAAAATAACTCTGTTATATTAAATAGGTACTTATTATGAACTTTGACCCACCATCGCTTATCTACATAATGTTTTACATGTCGAAAATAATAAAGAATTTCACACATAATGCAGTATTTTAAAACGCAATATTTTTGAACTACTCGATATGTTCTGTTTCCCATCATTAGTCGATATGCCAAAAGAATCAACTTATCGTGAATGAGGTATAGTCGCTGTCCGCGTACGAGTACTCAAATAAAGCTGTCCTGTGTTCGTGTCGTTCTTTTGTGAAATACCAATTGCCAATCCCCATTTCGGGGGATTTATCTGGCGCCTGACGTTTCGGCGAAGGTGACGGCGACTATGTAGATTATTAAACATTTTGTATTTGTCCCAAATTGATTTATTTAACATAATATAAGACGGAGACTCTTCTAAACCCATACTTTAACCGCCATTTGGCAAACAAATATTTTTGTCATAGTTATCTTCTTTCCCAAACAACAACAATCCGTCCACAAACAGTGTATTTCAAATTAAATTAATTTTTTTTTACGACATCAATTGGTATATACTTTTATGATTTAATATTACACTCGTGTATTCTTTGTAATAGTAACAAAGAAGTAACAAAAATAAAAGATTTATGATATTTTTTTTGCAAAAGCGGCTTTTACTAAAGTATTTCTTACAATACAACCATCGCATCGAAACATATTGTTAGTAAAATAAGTAATTGTATTTAATTTAGTTCCTAAAATAATCCTTGACGGATTAATATTTTATTTAATTTTTGATGCTAATACATAATATCGTGCACCGTGCCGCGCGCGTCCCCTCTCTATAATGAACCGCGAGCATGTATGAAAACACCGTGTCGACTACGCCAATGTCGGCTAGAGCCGACAACATCTATTGAGTAGTGCTGGGGTAATGTTACTGTGTAATATTTTTGACTAATGTATTTATCTTCAAGAAACATCGTTGTAAGCCATAGTATTTGCTATGTAAAATTACTAGTTTGATGTGGGCTTAAAAAAAACTTCATTTCTAATATGTTGGTAGATTTATGCACATTATTTTTATTAGAAAATAAAACGTTATCGACATGCGATTCCCATCCCTATATTTTTTTAGGTATTTATTGCAGTTTTGAGGGCTTGGCGTGGGGGACACGGCGAGTGTTTTTATGCGTGGCGGTCAAAAGGTTAATAAAACGTTACAACACGGTTTTGGAAATGTCACCAAAATCGACAATATTGCATGAAATTAAGCTAAGTTAATCGATGTACTTCATTTCTCATAATATAATCTTTGTTTTTAGTCCGAAGTGACGACATACAAGCGCCTGAGAGGCTTAATACTACGATCTCAACTGATAGTGTTGCTACAGAACAAGATCTACAACGAAAACGCGAACACCACGTGGTCCAACTTCAACGTCGACTCGAATATGTTCAGGAGGGAGTACCCGCGATATCCTTCCATTGATGAGGTGAGTAATGCATATTAATCAATCAATCAATCAGCCTATCGCCGTCCACTGCTGAACGTAGGCCTCCCCAAGAAAGCGCCAACCATATAATGCATATAAGATCATTAAAACAGAATAAATGCTATATTGTTTATTGTACTTTAAAATTGAGTGTACCACCTTGTACTGAGAAGGACATCACTAGAGAAGAACGGGCAAGAAACTTCATTGTTCTCTCTTTCAAAATTAAACACCGCAAACATTGTGCCGACAGTACTCGTAGCTAACTTCACAGCATACATATATACAAATGCGTTTGCACGATATGCATGTTGTATTGATATTGAACAGCGAAAATATATACGCTGGTTATTACACATATTTGCCGATTCTCTATTATGCAAGTTACATTACACCCCATCAATAACATTAAACTGACAAAATATCCCTCCTTCTTCAAGCTTTCAATCATCTGTGCCCCAAAAACCCTCTAAAAACTGAGTCAAAAAAATCTAGGCTCCGTATAAACAGAATTATGAAAATAAAAAATCAATAATAACACTTGTAGCTGGACATACAAGAGTGGGAGAAGACGTGCACGGTGGACCTGCGCCCGTTCATGAACCCGTCGCCGTACACGCTGCCGCACCGCGCCTCGCTGCCCAGACTGTTCAGGCTGTTCAGGGCACTCGGGCTAAGGCACTTGCCCATCGTCAATGATGTCAACGAGGTAAGATTTCATCATCCTCAGCCCATAAACGTCCCACTCATGGACATTAGCCTCCTCTATATTAGGGTTCTACCTTTTCTTCTTTACTATATTTGAATAAACTGACAACCATACACTACAGTCACCAATAGAAAGTAACAATTCCTACCTAATAAAACTTAAGTTGTAGATTAATAAATAATTATTTTATTTACATACAATATACTCCTGCCCTAGTTTATATTTTAATCACTAGATAGCGTTAGTATTAAGTAAACCAGTATTTTTTATTTTAATAAATATATTGCCACTCACATAACATTTTATTAATACTATTAAATTTTTTAGGTGGTAGGTATGGTGACAAGGAAAGACATCGCGAGATACCGCGTGTGGAGGCACAGGGGCCACATGGGAATGGAAGAATTAATACTTTCCAGTGAAATTTAATCAAGGAAATCAATAATAATCATCAATGGAGACATTAGCAAATTTAGTTAATTGGATAACTGTTCTTATGTAAAAAATATGAATTTACTCATGACTGTTGTCATTTAATCTATTGTTTAAATAATAAATTATTTTTCATGTAATATGTATTGAAATATCTTGATATTAAGCGTGTATTTTTAAGGACACTTGGTTATATGGAAAAAAGTTATTGATATAATTATAATATAAGTAGAGGGAAGACAATATTAAACTTCTGAATTTTAGCTTGAATTTGGCTGGAATATATAAATCATATTACTACATTCCTCCAAAATATATATATCAATTTAAAATTTATCTAATGTTGAGACCTGTGGTGGTGCAATTGGCTAAACACTAGCTTGCAAAACCTGGGACCCAGACCAAGACAATTCCTTTTGTGGTCTATAAATATTTTTTTCAAGTCTGGCTGCTTGTGAGACTGAAAAGTTGTTTGTAGTTCTAATACACACAACTCAACAAATGTATCTTAGTGTGGGGTCAGAAATACTTCCTCAGTCTCATCCTATGTTTTTCTGTTGGTATCCACCACATCAACCAACATAGGCCCCACATTAATACTAATTTACAATTTCTTTTAAAAGAGTTTAATATTAGGGCAAAGTTTATCTCTTAACATACAACAAGACTATGCAGTTTGCTTAATTAATGCTGAACTCTGGATGATGGCAGGTTTTTCTACAGTAGTTTCGACAAGTAATGTTTTAAGTGTAAACAGAACTAAAGAGAACATGTTTATTTTTGTATTTATATTTGTTTGGTGTGGTCTATTGAATTAGAATTTATAATTGTGAATTATAGTTATTATTTTCAAAGGATCTGGAGCCTAGGACCTTTCTTATTAATGTTAGTTAATTTAAATCTTTTACTTCTTTATTGGTAGACCATAACATAAGGAAAGCAGGACAAAGCAAGTTTATGTAGTAGTGAAAATTACTAACCTATAAAAGTGAGATAGTACATTATGGTGATCATTTAAGTAACTTATTCCTCTTGTGATACTTCATTATATGACAAGAAGTAATTAATATGAATACCAAAATTAAAGTTTGTTATAATCATTTTCAGCAGGCCGAACATTGGATGAATATGACAGCCCCATGGCGCAGTTGGCTAAACACCAGCTTGCGAAACAAGGGGCCGCGGGTTCGATCCCCGCACCGAGACAAATGTTTGTGTGATCCACAAATATTTGTTTCGGGTCTGGGTGTTTGTGAGACCGAAAAGTCTCTCGTAGTTTCTGATACCCACGACACAAGACTAGTATCTTAATGTGGGGTCAGAACTATGTATGTGGCTGTTGGGTGTATTTATTATTATTATTTAAATCTAATTGAGCGCTTTTCTACCATTTCTGGCGAAATTATCAGTTGCGCAGGCTTGTGGCCAAAACGAAACTGATGTTGAAAATTAATGATATAGTGATGGAATAGAATGGAGACGTGACAATTTTAAGTATCTATTGAGAGAAATTTTCGAACAATTCGGCAGGTGTTTAGGATGACAGCTTTTTGCATTAGGGTGTAGGTAAGTGGATGGATTTGAAGTATTTTTAGACTTTTATGAAGAGACTTAGGGATGACACCAGTGGTGGATATAACGATGGGCACAGTGCGCACAGTATCTACCCGCCACTGTGTCTTTAGTTCTATGGTTAAATCTGTATATTTTGTTATTTTTTCGGTGTGTGTATTTTGCAAATTGTGTGTATTGGGGATGGCGACGTCGATAAGGAAAACAGTTTTATTCTTCTTGTCATGTAATGTAATATCTGGCCTATTGTGATGAATTGTCTTGTCTGTCATGATAGTCCTGTCCCAGTAAAGTTTGTGGTCGTCGGATTCTAAAATGATCTTGGGTGAATATTTGTAATACGCCATTTTTTCGGGGATTAATTTATGTTTATAAGCAAGATATTGATGTACTATTGCAGCTACTTGGTCGTGCCTATGCTTATAGTCACTTTGGGCAATGGATTTACAAGCTCCGGTAATGTGTTGTATGGTTTCAGGGCTACTATGACAGTGGCGACATAAATCATTGAAAGCGTTCGGGTCTTTTATTATATATCTTCTGTAATTTTTAGTGTCTATGGTTTGGTCTTGTATGGCAATCATAAATCCCTCCGTTTCAGGGAACAAGTCCCCCCGCCTAAGCCACGCGTTTGACGCTATTTTGTCAACAATGGGATTGCTTAAGTCGAGGCGATGTCTCCCGTGAAGAGACTTACGTGCCCAGTCATCCAGTTTATGTTGATTACTAACCTGGGTTAATTCCATAGTTACGTCTGAAAGGTTTAGTGGTGTATATTTACGGTCAGCTAGGGTTACGGCTTTATGTAAATTCGATACTAGGGATTTAGAGTGAAAAAAGGAATGGAGAGTTTTAATCTGTTTGTTACGTAGGTTTTGGAGGTCAATTAGTCCTCGCCCACCTTCATTTCTGGGTAACGTCTGTCGCTGTACGCACGCTCTTGGGTGGTGTTTACGGTACTTCGTCATGAGTGTATTAATGCTTCTTTGTAGGTTTAGAATGTCAGTCTGAGACCATCTAATGACACCAAACGAGTAAGTGAGGATTGGAATTGCAAACGTATTTATGGCTTTAATTGTATTGCGAGCATTTAGATGTGTGTTAAGAATTTTGTGTAGTCGTGATTTAAATTTTTCGGAAATTACGTTTTTAGTTTGTTTATGGTGTATTTGTCCTGATTGAAGAAATCCTAAATATTTGTACCCTTCTGTTTCATCTACGGGTTCTATGCACTCGACGTCATTTAATTTGTATGAGTTATTTTCTATTTGGCCCTGTCTAAGAGAAAATACTTTACATTTGTCAATTCCAAATTCCATGCAGATGTCGGATGAAAAAGATTGTGTGGTGTCTGCAAGAGTGTAGACTTCTTCAAGAGTGGAACCGAACAGTTTAATGTCGTCCATATACAGTAAATGTGACAGAGTGCAATGAGTGTCTTCAAATTTTATTTGAAATCCAGTTTTAGTTTCGTTTAGAAGACCTGACAAAGGGTTAAGAGAGAGACAGAACCAAAGAGGGCTGAGGGCATCTCCTTGAAATATTCCCCTTTTTATATTAATATACCCAGTTTCTATTGAATTATTATTAGAATGAAGTTTTAACATGGTTTTCCACCCTCGCATCGCCGATTCTAAAAATGATATTATGTTTGGGTGAATGTTATAATGTTTTAGGATATATATTAACCAACTGTGGGGGACAGAGTCGAAAGCTTTTTTATAATCAATAAATATGTTATATATACTTCTATTTGTAGCACGAGCTTGATTATATGCAACTGCGTCTATTGTGAGTTGCTCTTTGCAACCTTGGCTATTTCTCCGACAACCTTTTTGCTCTTCAGCTAGAAGATTGTTGTTGTTAACGTGCTTTTTGCTCTTCAGCTAGTTATTATTATTATTATTATATTATCTAATATAGTAATAATGATAAAATTGCTGTCATACAAAAATAGTATTCATGTGTTTCCATATTGGACCATAAAGTGTGTGCAGTACTGTCTAAATAACACCAACATGCCATGAGAAACACAGAATTACTATCCCTAGTAAATTAAGCAACTCAAAAGAAATATATTCCGTTTTTAACTATATAAAATATCCCTTTTATCAAGTAGCCCTGTTTTAGAAACTTGGTGTAATATATATGATATAGTATGTAATTAATGAAAATACTTAAATATTTTGTATAAAATGCATACTAATTGATTTTTTGTCTGAAAAGGCTCATTGCTATATAAGAAAAACATTACCATTACATATAAATAATTAAATACCTATTTGGTGTAAATACCTTATTCTTATGGGTCAGTATTAGAAACCCAAAAATAATTTATCTTGTTGATGTTTGTGTATATTTTATTATGACAAAAATGTGATTTATTGTATTTTGATGTAAGAAAATTTTATTATAAATGTTTTCAATAAAAGACATAGAGTTTTATTTGTTTCCTTATTTATTGAACATTATTTAGTTCTTTGGTCACTTTTTGAAGATTATATCTGAATATAACAAAATTCACTTCTTCCTTAAGTCAATTGTTTATAAACAATTCCCATCCGATCCCTGCCCACAAGTTGATAAATAGGATGACTGGAAGTACGACTAGTATAAGTAATAAGTAGTTCACAAATTCATCCATGCTTTTCTACGATATTATATTAGATTATGTATTTAATTATTTGGGTAGTCATCACATAAAATCACACAGAACAGAACACTTAAATAACCTTTAGCGTGAAGTCGAAAGTCAAGCCCACCGCAAGTGTCATACTCATTGTTACCGGACCCATACACCTTCAATAATATTGATCAATATTCTGATTGTACAATATTATTGAACGTGTAGGGATAATATTGAAGCATTGCGCCGTGATTGAGCAAAAGATTGATGGAGCTTAATTTTTATTGATCAATATTTTTTTATTGCGCTGTGTAGGGTTAATATTGCGCAATATTTTTCTTTTTTTTTTCTTTTCAACAAAATCACCAGCGTGGCTGCCGCCAAAACTTCGTCGTTAGACATGTTGCTCGCACGAAAATATTGATCAGACTGGTTAGTCAATTTTATTGACAGAAATAATTGAACGTCTGGAATCAAAGGGGGTGTTCAATATTATTGAACAATAAAAAGATTGTTCAATATTATTGTAGGTGTATGGGGCCCCTTATGCTAAGGACGGCTCACGGCGATGTGAGATGGAATAAACTGAGAATCGATTGTTTATTAGAGTGTGCATAACAAATTAAAATCGTATACCAGGCTATATCGTAGAAGTAACGAATTATAACTTTTCTACAAAAGACATCTTTATTGTTTTATAATGACCACAAATTTAAATGAAGTGAACTTTAAACTTTCTTTTTCAATTTTCGTGGATCGATTTTATCATCATTCAAATGATCTGATGTCACTTATTATCGATTTAAACTCGATTCTTCGCTAGAAAGAAAATATACCTATATGTCAAATATTACCGTAAAATGTAAACTGCTAAAGAACCAATGATCATAAAGCCAATATAATTAGAAATGCAAAAAAATATTTTGAATTATAGTATCTTGCATTTTTTTTCGAATACATACTTGACCTAAAATAGTGTGCATAAGGACGAAAAGGACTTGAAATATTTTGTTTTGACATGTTACCAAATGCCGTAAAGAAACTCGATATTCTTCGAGCACCCATTTACCCACGGTGAACTAAAATGAAAAAATAGATACTTATTTGTTTCTCTGAAAGGATAAGGATACACTGCCATTTCGTCAGTAACAAACGGAGCACATTTCCTAAAGTGGAAACATAATACATTAACCCGGATTATCAATCGCGCATTGCATATTTCGTATTTCTTGGATCTAAATACTTGACTCCTGTTACTGCAAATACTCCTTTTGAGTAGGTAGATCTATAGACTTCGATTGTGACTTATTAAACAATCCATGGTTTCCGCATTGCGCCATCCAGTGTTTTCAGCATTAACTATAAAAGTTACGTTTTATGTTCAGAGAAGACTTTTTCATACAGTTTATCTTCTTTTGTCCACTATGCTGGGAGAATAAGAGATCATACATAGATACACATAACCTCACGCCTAATATTCCCCGAAGGGGTAGGCAGAGATTCATTTCTGCACGCACATTTCGCCAGGTATGTATCAGTCGCACGTAATAGGGAGCGAGCCTATTGGCGTTTTTCGAGCACATTTCCAGACTCCGTGCTGCTACTGAGAATTTCCGAATGGAAAAACCCAATAACACTTCGCCCGACCCGGGAATCGAAACCAGGGCTTCTAGATCGCACGGCACATACTTGTACCGCGAGGCCACGAGGCAGTCAAATGTCAATACGAGATCTGATGGTTTTTGTTTGATCGAGTATAATCAAATGTAGCCATCATTTAAAGGCAATTGGTGGATAAAAAATATGATCATTGATGTAACTACTATTTTTATCTAGTGCAGAACTTAATGCTGCCTATATTATTTCTTATGAGTTATAGAAACCGGCCAAGGTTAAGAGCTCTCAAGAAACAATCAATGAACCTCATTGGATTAATGTTATTATAAGAAAGTAACTTAAAGTTAGTTTTCCAGTATGAATCAAACGAACACGTGTTATTAAACATTTATTCCATCCAATAAAATACATTATAATCATAATTTTAACAGCACACAAAGTGTTAAAGGCTTATACCTACTACAAACGACTTATTACGAGTATGTATTAAAGCTCACTCAAATAGCTACAGAAAATCGATGTTATATTAAAAGTCAATAATTAACCTCTTTTGATTAATTAATGAAGGATTACAAAATTTATTACGTCTAGGTTTTCTATTCCAAAAAATAGTGTATAATTTTTGTAAAATGGCGTGAAAGTACTTTTTTTTGTCACAAATTGCAAGAGACCAAGAGTTGTTTGAATGAGCTTTCAAATTGCCGCGTTTTGTGAATAAACCTGTACCCATTATCAGTTCTTAAAAAGCGTTATAATAAATAACAAGATATAACTATTAACACAAAAATGTCGTAAAACAAATCTAATATTATATTAAAGTTTAATAATTAAACAATCTTTTTATACAGATTATATTAAGAACTTCACACAATTACTACAAATATAGAAGTCTGAACTTAACCAAAAAAAGTCTTTTAAGTTTTCAACATTACAAAATTCGTCTTTTACCTTGAGGCAATATCCATGTCGTCAATAGGTTAAATGAGATGAGGACGTGGAATGAGGAATATTCATAAACATTTCTTGTCTCTTTTTCTCTAATGTGCTGTCACAATGGATAGAGCAGGACAAAGTATGTTTAAGCATTATTTAACAAATTTTTATAAGCAAAGCCAATAAAGTCAAAAAAATTGTAACACCGAAATTCTTTAACAATTTCTAATGCAACTTCTATATTTATCGGGATAACACTACATTCATGATTGCTGGATGTTCAGATCCTTAATATTATTCATAATATATTACTATAAGTAAACAGACTACATTCACAACGAGTATGTACAGAAAAGGCAGTCAATAGCTTGCTGTGCGTCTACAAAGTATCTGGGCTTGTCCGCTCTTGTGATACCATAGTCAGGCTCCCACGCAGGCAGAATTATATTACTCTTGCCGGAGCTGCAAACACTCTGGTTGAACGACTGGTGCGACAAACTAGCCCTAGAGGGCGTTGCCGTCGGTTTGTTCTTCATAACATTGCACGCCATCCTCTTCATCCTGTCTATGTTTTTCTTTATAGTGACGAGCATTTTGTGATTTTCGCCGTCGTGAAGGTATTCCTTCAAATCCTAGTTAAAAAAAACATGTGATTAAAATTTAACTTCAATCCATATTTGTTTTATTACTCCTTTAATCTCTGTATTACCGAAAGGGTAGACAATGTTATATTTCTACATCATCATTTCATAATTATAAGCCTTTTGCCGTTTTCCGGAACAAGTCTCGATGACATGACAGAGATATTTTCTTATCGGAAAATCAAAAAAAGCTATAACATTGCACGACTAGAAATTGAACATAGGAGATATACGTTAATTTTTCTTACCTCTCTAACATCGTCATATTTGGCGAAAAGCCACAGATATGTAGCCAGTATACAAAATAATTGTGTTTCGCTATTGCTGAAGCGAAACATGAATTTTAGTATGGCTGGGATGCGGTGGCGCTGAAAAAAATAAACCCGATTATTAATCCGAACCAAAAGAATTATATTTGATTTATTTATCACATAGTAGAACTTACCGCATAAATTTTCGGTCCAGTTATTCTGTATCGAGTTAAATTGACTAGCACAGCGGAGGCAGATTTCAACACTTCTATGCTAGAAATGGATCTGTTGGTGACCGACATGTACACGTACACGCGGCGCACGATGGACGCGGCGATGTCGTTGTACATCATGGGAAACACTTCCGATAACAGCTCTGTAAAGAACATCTCTATATACTCATACTATTAGTTTAAAAACCATGTATTGCCTATTACGTATCGTAAAGGTGCATTTGTTTAATCCGTGTATTAGTCACACTATACACTCCTATCACAAAAATTATCTGGCTAGTGACATCAAATATCTCCTAGTCGTCCTATACACCAGGAATGGAAGCCGCGATAGGATTCTAAGACCCTTCGTTACAGCACAGTCGTGGGCCTTAGGTTCAACCCTTGAATTCTATTATAGGGTTGATCCCAAATATGTGTGTGTAGAGATTCAAATAGGAATAATGATATTAAAAAATATATACTCCATGGTCTATACATATATAAATATATGTCACTAAGGGGGGCCTATGTCCAGCAGTGGACCAAAATTGGCTGATGATGATATTCAATACTTACCAAGTGATCGGAAAGCCCTGATGACAGTTTCTATATCGCACATATTACGCAGCACGTGCATGACTTCCTCATTACGCTCTTTCATGGTTTCTTGTTCAGACTTCAAGCCCCCCAGGCGCCATCGCAGTCTCAGTTCCGCCACGCGCCGGTCGTGGGTCATGGCTATTCGGGCTCTATGACCGCGGAATAGGGCCTGCGAAATATTATTTATTAGATTACTATAAATATTTTACACTTATCGTCCAATTAAAATTATAAAAGTTATTATTTAAATGAAACAAGTGGTTTTGTGCACTTCATCAAGTCTCGAGTTATGCATATAAGTAATTAAAAAAAGCTCCTTTTTTAACTCTTGGACGATACATTCTGTTGGTGCATTTATTGAACCCACAGCAGTGGCGGACTAAGCCCGTCAGAGGCCCGGGGCGGAAAAACTGAATGAGGCCCCCAAGCTTTAAACAAAATGTCTATCTACAAGCTTTTTGTTCAATTCATATTTGTATTTTAGTAGAGTGCCGTAAGGCATAAAAATGGTCAAACCTCGGAACCCAGGGCCAGTCAATGAATCTGTATATCAAGTATGAGACTGCATTATTAAGACCTCAAATAAAAAAGTTAAAAACAAAAAATTGACCGATCTCGATTTACAACAATTTTTAACAACAATTTACTGAAAAATGAGAGACGGAAGGGAGAAAATTTTTTTATAGTGAAAAATTTAGTTTTATTTGTAATAAATTATATGTGCAGAGTAACTTCAATGTTAATTTATTAGATTATCGTAAAAAATAAGTTACAAAAAAAAATTATCATTAACTATTCACATTGTTACATCGTGTACATTTCACAGCTTTCACCATTGCATTCTAAGCAAGCTGCAGTGCAGTTTAATCCACTTTTCCTGCACGCACATGATGCTCCACATCCTGTTTTGCATGAGCAAAAAATAATTTTTAATAAAGATTCTGGAGCTGGTCGTTGCGTCATTGTTTGCGGTGTCAATATTCCGCATTCCAAGCCATGTTTGAACTTGCAAAAATACTCTTTTAAGTTTTAATACAAACGCCCAATTAATTCAATATTTCGTCAATGCGAATATTGTTGCTCGAAAATTCCTTAATCACACGCAATAGCAACAACCCTCAATATTGGCGTTGGTGACTTGAATTTCCTCAAGTTGCCCCAAAACAACAAAATGTGAAAAAAGCTCTTAAAAAGAATATAAATTATGAGCTTTGCAGAGCAAAAACGTGATCCCTTATTTTTTCAAAAATTCGATCGAGTGAAACAAAAAAATGGCTGGATGGATTAATTTGGCACTTTGTAGGATTTTTGTGGACATATTGAACTGTAAAACGCACACTTAACATTATTAGTTTTCACAATATTTGAGACGTGGCCTCTCACTAAAGGCGTCATGGGACGGCTCAGGGTCACTCAACGAGCTATGGAGAGGGCTATGCTCGGGGTTTCCCTACGTGATCGAATCAGAAATGAGGAGATCCGTAGGAGAACTAAAGTAACCGACATAGCCCAACGGATTAGCTCGTTGAAGTGGCAATGGGCCGGCCACATGGCGCGGAGAAATGATGGCCGATGGGGCCAGAAAGTTCTCCAGTGGAGGCCACGTACTGGCAAGCGCAGCGTGGGACGTCCCCCGACAAGGTGGTCCGACGACCTTGTCAAGGTCGCGGGACGTCGCTGGCTGCAGGCGGCTTCCGACCGTTCCCGGTGGAAGTCATTGGGGGAGGCCTATGTCCAGCAGTGGACCACTAATGGCTGATATGATGATGATGATGACAATATTTTCGATCCAGCGCTCGATTTTCCAAAACACCATCTAAAGCAAATTTTTTGATGCATTTTCAAATTCATGTAACAAGAAGAATTCTTGTTTTTTCGAAAAAGTAATAGCTGGTGGTTAAAGGATATTTATTCAAATTCTTGAAACGCACCTTAAACTTGGTGTACAATTATTTGTTGCTGAGATATCGATAATTAAAGACAAAAGGATCCTTTTCCATTTGTAGACTGATATCTCGGCGAGAACTAAACATATCGAGGTGTTAAAATATAGAAATTAAAGCTAAATAAACAAAGTATCCGATCTTTATAAGGGTTAAGCAAGAACATTTTTCTCCACGCCCGTATGTAAAAAAAAGAAGCATTAAACATTTTGAAATTGTTTTGTTGCTGCTTTTCCTAAGATCACTCAAAAACCACTGATGCTACAAAATTTTAATGTGTTAATCCAAAAACTAGAGACTTGGAGCTACAATTTTCTTTTTTTAAATTTCCTGTACGACCATTTTTCTCGAAGTTACGGCCCAAAAATATGGATTTATTTTTTGATCCTTTAATTTTTTCCAGTAGTGTATTTATTTATATTCATCGGTATACCTGCAGTCCCTAAAGATCCAAGATCAAGTTTTCAAGTTTGTAATAGTTGTTATTTTTTAAAATATGACTTTTGACTAATATAAATCAATTAAAACTCCAAAAAAATAATAAATGTTTATAATAATAAAAAAAAATTGAGAGCGCGAAAAAATTTTTTTTTAACATTTTTCTATATACTATTAAAAACATATTTTCAAGGTTTATATTAAGATTCATTGACTGGCCCTGGATTCCGAGGTATAAACCTTACGGCGCCCCACTATTTATAAGTACCTACTTATGATTATTTCGTTAGAATGTAGCAAGTTAAATTTAAATTCGGCTTAAATTATTTAAGCTTAACAAACCTAGGTATGTACAAGTATAATATGGAATGAATATGGTCGAGGAAAATAAAATACGAATCGATCGACAAAAAAAAAATGAAGAAATAAATCGAAAAGGTAGTTTTTATTTTCATTAGATATAAAGTTCATTATTATACATATACTTCTGGAAAAAATTAAAGGATCAGAAAATAAATCTAAATTTTTGGGCGATTTTTAACTGGCCGTAACTTCGAGAAAAACGTACTTACGTCGATAAATATACATGGGCCTCATTTCAAATATACTACTGGAAAAAAATTAAGGATCAAAAAATAAATTCATATTTTTGGGCGATTTTCAACAGGCCGTAACTTCGAGAAAAATGGTCGTACAGGAAATTTAAAACAAGGAAATTATAGCTCCAAGTCTAGTTTTTGGATAATAACATTCAAATTATGTAGTATCAGTGATTTTTGAGTGATCTTAGAAAAACCAGCAACAAAAAAATTCCATTTTTTTTGTTTCTCTTTTTTGATATACGGGCGTGGAAAAAAAATGTTCTTGCTGAACCACTATAAAGATCGGATACTTTGTTTATTTAGCTTTAATTTATTTCTTTTAACACCTCGATACGTTTAGTTCTCTCCGAGATATCAGTCTTCAAATGGAAAAGGATCCTTTTGTCTTTAGTTATCGATATCTCAGCAACCGATAATTGAACACCAAATTAAAGGTGCGTTTAAAGAACTTGAATGAATATCCTTTAACCACAAACTATTACTTTTTCGAAAAAACAAGAATTTTTTTGTCACATGAATTTGAAAATGCAACAAAACATGGGCTTTGGGTGTTTTTTTGGAAAATCAAACGCTGGAACGAAAATATCGTGAAAACAAATAATGTTAAGTATTCCTTTTACAGTTCAATATGTCAGCCTTTTTTTTTGTTTCACTCGAACGAATTTTTGAAAAAATTAAAGGATCACGTTTTTGCTCTGCAAAGCTCATAATTTAAGAAATTTAAAATATTGATTTTTTAAAGCTTTTACCACGTTTCTGTTGTATGAATTTGTTGTTTTGGGGCAAGTCACCAACGCCAATATTGCTCGTTGTTGCTATTGTGTGCGATTAGGGAATTTTCGGGCAACAATATTCGCACTGACGAAATATTTAATTGATTGGACGTTAGTTTGTTAAAATTCCTCAAGTTGTCCCAAAACAACAAATCTGTGAAACAAAATGTGGAAAAATATTTCTCACTTCTTAAATTACACATGAACTTTGCAGAGAAAATAACGTGATCCTTTAATTTTTTCAAAAATTCGATCGATTGAAACAAAAAAAACGGCTGGATGGATTAATTTGCCACTCTGCAAGGTTTTTGTGGACATATTGAACTGTAAAAGGGACACTTAACATTATTGGTTTTCACAATATTTTCGATCCAGCGTTTGATTTTCCAAAAAACCACTCAAAGCCCATTTTTTGTTGCATTTTCAAATTCATGTGACAAAAAGAATTCTAGTTTTTTCCAAAAAAGTAATAGCTAGTAGTTAAAGGATATTTATTCAAGTTCTTAAAAGGAGCCTTTAACTTTGAGTGCAATTATTGGTTGCTGAGATATCGATAATTGTCCAAGCACTGATTTAGCACTCACATATTTGCACTGCGACCGATAAGCCACTCCGCGTCTATTTCCTTGTTAATTAAAATATACCAGTTTGTAAGCTACAGTCCGCTTCTTATTTTTATTAACGTCCCAAACAATAATTATTAATTAAAGACAAAAAGGATCCTTTTCCATTTGAAGACTGATATCTCGGCGAGAACTAAACGTATCGAGGTTTTAAAAGAAAGAAATTAATGCTAAATAAAAAAAGTATCCGATCTTTAGAATGGTTGAATAAGAACATTTTTTCTATGCCCGTATATATAAAAAAAAAAAGAAACAAAAAAAAATAGAATTTTTTTGTTGCTGGTTTTCCTAAGATCACTCAAAAACCGCTGATGTTACAAACTGTAATGTGTTAAGCCAAAAACTAGATACTTAAAGCTACAATTTCCTTTTTTTTTAATTTCCTATACGACCATTTTTCTCGAAGTTACGGCCTGTTGAAATCGAATCGCCCAAAAATATGAATTTATTTTTTGATCCTTTAATTTTTTCCAGTAGTATATTTGAAATGAGGCCCATGTATATTTATCGACGTAAGTACAATGTAAGTGTAGGCGTACAAAAGTGAATTATTCACACTTCCTCCATTCAGAAGAAGTACCAGCTACAAAGATGGGAATCCCCCCAGAGTATTGGACGCGTCCAGCATAAAAGTTTATTAGTAACACGTAAAAACTTTAGATGGCTGTAGTGATTTGATCTTGGTGAAATTATGAAGGTACTAAGCATATTTTAAAGTACACATTACATTATATTTTAAACATTTTGGGGCCCCCCAAGACCTGAGGCCCGGGGCGGGCCGCCCCTTCCGCCCCCCTGTTAGTCCGCCACTGACCCACAGCCTTAGAATATCAATACCGACGCAAAAATCAATGGCAAAATTTTGAAGGCTAAATATTACGTAAAAATGTAATATATTACGTACCTGGATTTTAGAAGCAGCCCAGTTACGGCGTTGCTCCTCTCTCATCTTAATCATGGCTTCCTTTTGCAGTTTCATTTGTTTCCTAACCAAATAACCCCTGGCTATGGCCTGGACATTTATTATAATGCGACGTTTTTGCATAAACATACATCTTATCAGTCTTGTGTGCAACTTTCCTCTCCAAATCTGTTGTATGAAGACTAGTTTACTGCGATAGTTATTATACCTCGATTGCTGCAAGTAGCGTCTGAAATTCTTCTGTATGCAGACCGCGGCGGCTTCTCGAAGTTTCTTTTCTTTTAAATAATCCAAATACACAGTTCTCGCCTTCCTCATTGCACATAAAGCTCTGTACCTACTTTGGAGCACAATTGCTGCTTGTTTTAATTCTAAATATTGCTTTCTTTGTATTTTGGTCGCCACATAGCCTCTATACCTCCGTTGAATTGTGATACACGATTTTAAAATCGTCAAATACCTGGTTCTTTCAATCTTTGCCCTATACAGATTTTGTATTGACACCGTAGCTGATCGCAGTTGTAAATATTGATGCTTCATTTTCCTCATTTCCAGCAAAGCCTTCCACCTCCTCTGCAGTACAGTCGCGGCTAATTTCAGCGCCAAATAGCATTGCCTTTGCTTTCTCGTCTCCAAATAGCCCTTATAATATCTCTGGATAGTCACACACGCAGTTCTAATGCGCAAGTATTTAGTTCTATCTGCTTGCATAAGGATTTTAGCTCTGTACTGTGTCTGTATGGTTATAGAAGCAGATTTAAGGCGTAAATATTCATATCGCGCTTGCCTCATTGAAAGCAATGCCCTGTACCTCCTCTGCAGAACAACAGAGGCTTTCTGTAGTGTCAAATAAGTGAATCTTTGCGTTTTGGTCTCAATATACCCTCTGTAATACCTTTGAATGCGTACACATGAAGTCAAAATAAGCAAATAACGCGTCCTCTCTAATTTCATAAGAATCTTAGCTCTGTATATTGTTTGTATTGCGACGGCAGCTGACCGAAGTTGCAAATATTCTTGTCTTGCCTTTCTCATAGCAAGTAAAGCCCTATACTTATTCTGTATAAGGGTAGTAGATTTTACTAATTTTGTGTAATATTGTCTTTGTTTTCTAGTCATCACATACGCCCTGTAATACTTTTGGATTGATATGCACGCGTTCTTAATCAGTAAATACTTAGTTCTTTCTATTTTCATAAGTCTGTTTGCTCTATACTTTCTTTGCAAGACTAAGACGGTATTTTGTAACTGCAAATATTGGATGCGTTGTATTCTCATAGCAATAAGTGCTTTATACCGTTGTTGAATTACTATGACGGAATGCTTAAGTTTTAAATACATAATTCTTTGTGTTTTCATCGCTGTTATACTTCGATACCGTGCTTGTATTATTCTAGTGGCATTTCTCAGTTGCAAGTACCTTTCTCTCGTCGTTTTAAATTCCCTGTACTGTCTATAATACCTTGTTATTGTCGTCACAGCAGATTTCATAAGTAAAAACGTTTGTCTTTGTTTCTTCATTTCCAAATGCGATCTATAAAATCTCTGAATAGACACAGTCGCCGTTTTCAATTGTAAGAAATTCTCTCGCGCAGTTTTCATTTCTATATAGCACCTAAAGTACTTTTGGATGCAAATTGTGGCAGTTTTGAGTTTAATGAATTCTGTGCGTAATTTCTTCGTTATAATGTAAGATCGGTACACCCTTTGGATAGCCACACAAGCGTTCTTCGTCTGCTCATATTCCTGTTTTACTTGCTTTTGGATTTTAACACTCCTAAACCACTCTTGTACTTTAATGGCGGCCGCTTTTTTCCTTAGGAATTCATTTCTTTGTACATTTCTCTCAACATTCGCTCTATACAATTGTTGTATACATATGCAGGACGTTCGTAGTTTCAGGTATTTAGATCTTTCCTTTCTCATTTCTTTTTGAGCTCTATATCTTCTTTGCATTACTAGAGTGGCGTTGCGAAGTTTTTGGAATGTCTCTTTCTGTACTTGCATCAACTTCTGTGCCTTGTATTGTCTTTGTATGGCTAAGGTTGCATTCTTCAGTTTTAGGAAACGAGAACTCTCTTTCCGCATCAAAACTAAGCCTCGGTAGGATCTTTGCAAAGTTATTGCTGCAGATCTTAGCTTCAAGTAAGATTTCTGTTGGGTTTTAGCAAGGAAGCAAGCCCTGTAATATCTTTGAATGCGAATAGCCGAATTACGTTTTGTGATATAATCGTTTCTGACTTTCTTCATTATCAAATAACTTTTGACGCATTTTTGAAGAACTAGCGCTGCATTTTTCAATCGCAGGAAATCATCTCGTTCCTTCTTCATAAGGAGGTGAGCTTTTACTCTTCGTTGTAGTTGAATAATGCTTTGAATTTTCCTCAAATACTCCTGACGACATTTCTTACTTCTATAAAGACTTTGCACAGAAATCACAGCCTTTCTTAACTCTAAATATCTTTTTCGTTCTGATCTCATTTTCATTAGAGCTATGTAACGCTCTTCCATTACTCTGACGGCATTTTTCAGTTCTAAAAAACATTTCCTCTGCTTCATCATTCTATAATAACTTTGTACAATAATAGCACATCGCTTTTTAGCTGCCAATTCTTTCATATTAACTCTCATCAATTGTTTGCTTCTGAACTTTTGCTGAATGTAAATTGCTGCTTTTTGTAGCTGCACATACCTTTTTCGCACAATGTATTGCCGAATTACGCTCTGAATTATAATCACTTTGGTCACTGTTGATCTAAATTGTCTCATACACAACCAGCGCCTGACGTAACTTTGTATAGATGTAGCAGATTTCTCCTCAAGCTGTTTTCTTTGTTGTCGTAAATGTAGTAAAATTTCCTTTGCTTCTATGATCAATATCATGGACTTGTACCATCTCTCAATCTTCAAAACACTACGTTTCATTTGACGGTAACGCGTTTTACATAACCACATGCGGCAGTATTTCTGGACAATGATTGTAGCTGTGGTTATCCTCCGCATTTCCCATTCCACCAATCTATCATATTGAATTTTACGCCACCAACGCTGAATGGCACTCGCTGCCTCGTTTCGTATGCGTAGAATCCTTTGTTCTTCCCTTCTCTTCTCTGCAATAACTTCGTACTTCTTCCTCCACCAAGCTTGTATTACATTCGCGGCTTTCTCGAAGAGTGGTGCACGGAAGACGTGAATTATTTGCCACAATAATGACAACGTCTTCTCTCTGTGACCATCAGCAATATCGGTAGGAGTTATATCACCGAAAATGACGAAATTTGACTCTTTCAGAGCATTTAGAGCGACACTAACGTTATGAATTTTCTGCAGTCGTGATATGGCAGGCGTTCGCAGTTGATTTAATAGACCATTTTTAATTAATATTATTTCCATAACTTTGGTTAATCTAACACCATCTCGTATATCAACAGCTATATTGTGCACTGCATATTTGTATTCGTCTAAATATGATTGCTTGTGACTTAAAACGTAGCCAAGGGGTCGAAGGTGCTTCGTAATATCGCCAATTCCAGCAATTAATTCTCTCGTAAATCTGATGACGATTTCCCTACTTTCTTTACAAACAGCGTTTCTGCAAAATAGGCATGGATCATGCGGTATGAGTTTCTTCTGTTTGGCCTGGTCCAAGAAGAAAACAAGCATGAAAAATTTCTTCAAAGTGAATTTCTTAATTGCTTCCATATACGCTGGTAGAAGCATATTAGGTGCCGATGACTTGGAGTGCTTATTTTTGAGGAACGGATTTTTAAACATTCTTTGAATGATAAATGTCGTAAGGCCCTCTATGTCACTGTTCGATTTTAATGGAAGAACTGTTCTGTAAATTGCTTCCAATCCAATTCGGAGCCAAAGGGGATTGTATGACAGCAACAACTCCATTATAACTTTTTGCAAGCCAATATCTAAATGCAAATTACGGTCTGCCCGTATGGCAATAAGTTTTTTCTCAATTTGAGCGTTCAGCTTTAAGAAAACTTGGGCAATATCGGTACTAAGTAACAAGTTTCTTGCTGACCTACGAAGACCTTCAAGACGATGACTATTGTGATATACACTCGACACCTGTTCTTTTGTAGGTGCTGCTGGTATTTCTTTATTCCTGTTCTCTATCCACGCCTTGCCGACGTCAATCTTTTGTTCTATATTGCTCTCAAGATCTGCAGGTGGCGTCAATATATAATTCAACCATCTTTTAAATTCTGTTTCGAATTTTTCTACCGCTTCTTCGTCGTAGAAATAGCTCGTAGACAGGAATGGATCTACAGTAGCAGAGTGAGAATACACATTTCCAATAATATTTACTGTTAAATTTTGGTTTATACTTTTATTTCTATCAATGGTTGTATGAGGCTTGCAAAGACTGGATAGTGATTCTTTACTTTTGATCGAAGCTCTAGGTTTCAACGATTTTTTGGGCACAGCTACAGGAACTTTCCAAAGATCTGGCTCGGCCCTGACTGCTTTCTTAGACCACGATTGCCTGCTCAGAGCCGATCGGGCGAATTTGTCATCATGTTTATCGAATGTACGGTTAATTGTGAATGTAGACATTTGTTTATCAGTCTTGTCTAGAACGTAGATATCGGATATTTGTGCGCTTTCTTCAGGAATTGACTGGAGAGGAGGCGTTAAAGATCTTGGAGGCGATCTTACGTCTAATTTATGATTGTTTTGCCATACGTTATTTTCGCACTGATTCAAATACAATTTATCGTGAATTTCTCTCTGGTGAATATTTTCCCTTTCCCTCTGTTGATTATACTCTCTGAATAGCGCCTGTCTACACATTTTAGGCTGTTGATCTTTCATGAAATAATGAGGCACTTTCATGTCAAATTGGCCAAAATTAGGTTCCATTGGGGTATTTGGAGACTCCTTGGTATAAGTGTCAGAATTTAATTTCACCTCAGGTATTATATCGTGTGTGTCGTTGTTAAATTTTGCAAAGCACTTTCTTTCAGTAGAGAATCTTTGTGGGAAGAAGGATAAGTCACTGATTCGTGAGAATTCGGTATTTATAGAGAAGTCAGGGTTGTTCAATTCCTTTGGTGACGATGTGTTTGGTTGTTTTTTGTTTTGAATTGTCGGTGTTTCAGTAAACTGTGACTCGTAATGTGCATTCACCGTTAGCCATTTATTTGGATGCGCCGACGATATACTAATTATAGAGTGAGTCTCATTTTCTTTGTTAGGGTTTAAGTCCAAGCTATCGTCGAAATCACTTTCAGAATTCACACTTAAAATAATCTTAGGTCCTTTGTCAAGTTTATCAGCTTTTCCACCTTTTAAACTCTTGAGTGGTGTAAAAACAACTTTATCAAATATATCTGATGCTGATTCGTCAAATGGTTGTTTATTTAAAGGTTTCAATACATTTTGGGGGATATCCACTTTATTTGTGACTTTATAGGATTTGTCATAGGTGTCCTGTAGATTAGGTTTTTTCATATTTGAAAATATTTCGGATGTATTAAAGTCCAAATCTACGCTCGTAGGCGAGTCAAAGGGGCATTTTTTACTATGAGTGACAACAGAATAGTCACCTATAGATGAAATATTTTCCTTATTAAAAGTTTGCAATAATTTGTGGGGGCTTGTCTTTTTCATTTTCTTTTTGTAAATGTCTACTGGCGACTTTTTTAACACTTTCTTTTTTAACTTTCCTGGTGTTAATTTCAAACCTTTGGGTTGTTTACCTTTTCCCTTGATATTCTGAAAATATTAGGAAACAAGCTATAATAATAATGAGGAACAAACTAGTCCATAATTTATATGTGAGTTTATAGTTATTATTTTGCTGATTTTCGTTCTTTCACTGAATTTAACAGCATTTAAACAAAAATCAATTATCAATATTGTACCCTTGTAAATCACAAATGTAATTAAATTAAATATTTAAAAAAGGAACACAAAATTAATATTTTTTATGTGATAGGTGTTATACAAACATGAGAGTATAAACTAATTATACAAATATTTGTCTCAGTATAGTAATTGAACCCAGATAGTGGGGTTGGACATTACTATATCCACTGCGTAACTGCTTTATAGCAGCTATAAAAAATAAGAGAAGTGAGGTTCTCACTATATGATATGCCTAAATTTAATAAAGTATTTAACACATGAATTCTTACCATAACAGACTTCAATACAACAACCACATCATATCTTCCTCTGTTGTCATTTGTAAAACGAATTGTGCTTCTGCTAGCAGTTGGTTCCATTGGAGCCCATGTCATTGTCAAGGAGTAGATGATGTCTGGTTCAACTTCCAGCCATTCCTCTGGTAAATGTATGATCAGTCCAGGCGGCAAAGCCTTTTCTAGTGTTATCTGTAAAAGTTTTAATGGAATAATGAAGGTTTTTTTAAAATATTATCTTTTGGAATGCAACTTCTTTATTGACTATTATGGACATATTTTTATTCCACATAATATTCTCATTCTCTAGGCACTCCTCTGCAACAGATTAATAGACTAGACACATAAGAAATTCTTAAGAACTTTCTTTAGCTGTGCAATTTTATTCACAATGTGTTGTCTAACTATGAAAGAAACAACAGTTGAACATATCTATAAATTATATATATGTCTAATTTAATGGTAGGGCATGTAACTTGTGATTGCATGCTGGGTTTGACACTATTTAAAAACTATGACACAAAAAGTATTAATTAGTATCTCAAGTCTATTATTTGTAAATCAAACATCCAGAAAGGCACTGAAATCAGGAAAAAAATATTCTTTAAGGAAATTAAAAACAGACTACTTATCCAACATTTTTAATACTGAGAAACTTCGGTGATAAAATGCATCTCTTTAAATATGTCGTCTAGAAGGACTACATTAATTTAAATTCTGATAGAAAAATGGAATAATGAATGTCATGAGATAAAATATAAGTGTAAGGCAACGTTAAACACACCCTTTGGACGACTTTCGATGGATTTTCGACCTCCAAGGTTCTCTCGCAAACACCGCCAATGAGGACATTGTCGAACACAATTTGAGGTGGTCTTGAGAATGGAGCCAAAATAAGACGCGGACATTCCTCTTTCGGCGATTTTGGAAGAGCAGGAGCCGGCCGTCGTGCTTTTCTTATATGCTCCGGAGTATTCTCTATCTATAAGTTATTTTTTGTTACATAAAACTTTATACACCTAATTACTTTTTGTTTTCGATTGAATTTGTCATAATAAATTATAAAATTACCTGGAAATACATTTTTAAGCGTGAAGCAGTTTATAACACAATTATCACACAATTCAAATTCCACATTTTAAAACACTAAATCACACTTAACGCAATATTTGGGTTTAAACGTATTTATTAACAAAAGATAGTTTGAACTTTGAATTTAAAACGTTCAAACGTAAACCGTTGTCGTGAGCGTCACAGATAATGTAAATAAAGATTGAATGAGTTAAAGAATGAATGAGCTGATTTTTATTTTATTAGGTTCAGTACTACACAATACCCACAGGTTTCAACATTTTCTAAATTTATGATTTCTTTTTGATCTTAGTAAAGTAGAAGATCGTTAATCCTGATTTTAAAGGCATTTTAAGTAACAATAAAAAATTAAGTTGTATAATACAAGAAATCCTTTTCGAGCAGTGAAATATTCATTGGCTAATATAGTAAACATATATACAACTTAATATTAATTCTAGAAAAAAATATTTAAAAAAATCGATTTTCGATGTAATTCTTCATGATAAATGATTAATTTAATTACTATTTAATTGACAACACTGTTTTTAATCCAGCTGTCATCTCCGTTGTGCGAAATTTTCGTCCTTCCTTTTCTCTTACGTACGTAGGTGCCGTATTTATTCCCTATATTTATCTCTGTGATCTTTGCATATACTAGACAAATTGATCGTGTGCTGTTCCAGAACCCTTGACTTACGACAGACGTAGACAATGGCCGAGACCCAGAGTAATGAAAATGCTTGCGTAGTTTGTTTCAAGAACGTATTATATTATTCGATTGGTGAATGCGACCATCCCGTATGTTTCGAGTGTTCTACTCGCATGAGAGTTCTCTGCCTGCAAAATGAATGTCCTATTTGTCGTCAAGACCTTGCAAGGGTAAGTTGCAATGATGATTAAATGTACTATAACAAAAATTCTCGTCGGTCCCCATTAGAAATTCACAACATTAATTATAGTTGTGAAATATGTATCAAAGCATGCCAGAGTTACAAATATTGTAACTGCTTTTTACTGTAATTGCACTCAAAACCTATTTTTTATGTTATAAATTATTCTTATTTCTAACATTTTTGATGTGGTTACATTTCAATGAATATTGCAGTTTTGGTCGTGTTTAACATAGAAAAACTGAATGACTTAAAAATCTGATAGTGTCACTAACTTATTTAAGGCAACAATGCTGCAGTTACATGTATTACACACTTCTATTATAATTATAAGACAAGATAAAGATAAATTTCACTATTACTTCGTTAGCAGCTGTAAAATCATCAAAAATATAAAAAACAACCCTTCTCACACAAACTAACCCAATTGGAGAACAAATGATGACTGCAGTGATATCAGTACTGGGTTTATATAATCTTTACTAATTTGCATAATACTTTAAAGAATATGCTTTTAATAAATATATAATTGCTGCAGTTTCAGAATAAACTTTGAAAATTGCTATGTATAGGAATTCTTGGTATTTATCAAAAAAGAATCTTTACAAAAATATACATTTATCTCTGTCTGTATCTGTGTTTGATTTTATCAATCATAATTAGATTTATATTCAATTTTAGCAACACCATACTTCCCATTTGGTGTAGTGTTGTCACTTTAAGGAGACAAAGTATAAGAATTCATACATGATGTGTTAGTTGTTTATTTGCCTTCTGTTATGTTTTTGATTTCTTAAGGAATTTAGGAGATCGCTGGTCATGAGCCTCAGTTACAACTGAGAAGGATTAGGTTGTAGTCCACTAAACTGGTCTATTGGGGGTTGGTGGACTATAAAATTTAGAAATTCCTAACAACTTCAAAAGCCAGTTGTATGTAGTTGTGCCTAGTGTTTAAACACAGGCATGCCCACAACTTTCATATTATAATATGATATTCAAACAAAAATTTTATTTTTTTAGGTTGTTTTCACGGATTCCATCCAATCTTACAAGGAGCTTCGTACCAAGGTGTTCTCAGATAGACTATTTGAAAGGCAATTCAAGATTGGGTTTTGTAGCGAAGCTATCAAGAATGCATATGAACGGTTGTTGGAGAACTGCTGTAAAGTCTGTGATAAACTGCCACCTTTCCGGACATTCACAATGCTCAGTGACCACATGAGGAAAGTCCATGAAAGATATTTCTGTGATTTATGTGTCAAGCATCTAAAGGTTTGTCATATGTATTTTTTAATTCATATGCTTTCTATATACAGTATGTAAGAACTGCTTATTAGCCTCAAAATAGTATTTTATTTTCCGATGACTTTAGAAAAGGATTCAAATGAGAGAAGAAATTGGGAACTACCTATGCAAATTCATGTGGTCCACTCTTGATATCATGTTGGGGGTTCTTTTACTCTTGTTTCTGAATTGGTTAGAAAAGAATCCATATTCCATTCTATTAATAGTATGGACACCTATAATTGGGATTACTGTGAAAATTTCATAGTTTTGCCATTCCATTCAATGACACAGATACATCTTATTCCCTATGGCTATTATTTTCTAATACCAAAGAATAGGTAAAAGTTTTTTATATTTTCGCCTCCATATACAGTGTGTTTTGCTCTGGGTAAATCACAATAAACCATATTAGCATATTATCTCCTCTTTCTTGGGAAAAATTGTGAATTAAATTTGGTCCATGAAGTGAAAAATAAATTCTTAGTCTAGACAAATTCGGTTGATTGATTTGTGAATACATGAATATGAACTCAGTTCTGTGTCATATAGGGTAGATTTTACCATGATAAAAAAGTAATGTATATATTGAAATGTTTTAGATTTTTACCACCGAGAGAAAGTGCTATACTCGTCAAGAGCTAGCCCACCATCGACGGAAAGGCGATTTGGATGACACATCACACAGGTAATTATAAGTTCCACCTTTAATATACTATATGTATCATCATCACCCCATATACTTCCCACTGCTGGGCACGGGCCTCTATCATTGAGAGGTGTTGAGCTTTAGTTCGCCGTGGCTTAGTGCGGGTTGGTGATTGACTATTTGTATAATGAATCTAATAGTCTTGACGCTAAATTCATATATCGGTGGTTGCCGGATAAAACCCCCTGACACAAACCTCTGACTTTTCAAATTTATGTGTCACAATGAATTACCACATACTTCAACGACGAACGGAAAATAAGAATTTGTTTTTAATAATTAGAACGCCATTTGTAATTTTCTATTTCTTTTTTAATGTAAATCGTAGTGCCATACTTGTGCATCGTGCGCTGACGGATAGCCGACACGGAATATTACGGAAACAGCTAGTATGGAAGCGTGGGCATTTAAAAAAACTCGTCGGAAAGCCTTATATAGGAAACGGACAGGATATTCTATATTCTTGTAGCTGATGGGCTTGTAGCGAAAGAATCAGTTGAAATTAGTTCAAAAAACTAAACCTTTGCGAATTAGCTGATTTCATATAATCAAGAAAGTTTTATAGAGAACTTTTATACCGACGATGTTTTTTGACAAAAAAACTGTATATCGTAAGAGTTCTCTCAACAGTTTTTTTTGCCATATAAGCCTACCAACTATTGCCAGCCTGATGGAACCTCAAAGTCTCTAAAATGTTTAATAGGTCAGTCGCCAATCTTTGGACGCATCCCACATATGCATTTTAATTAGAGATGGGCCGAGTACTCGGTTGATACTCGGTACTCGGCGTACTCGGCGGGTTTTTTGATACTCGTACTCGGCCGAATAACTCGGTTTGAATGCCGAGTATACTCTGTTTAAGAAATGCAATATATTTTAGTAGATATAATTTAAACAACAGTCATCATCATCATCATTAGCGAATGGAAGTCCACTGCTGGACATAGGCCTCCCCCAATGACTTCCACCGGGTTTGGTCGGAAGCCTCTTGCAGCCAGCGACGTCCCGCGACCTTGACAAGGTCGTGAACAGTGTGGTAAAATTACTGAATTTAAGCGATGTATTAAACATTTTTTAGATTCAATAAATATTATTTTATTTCATTTCGTAAACAACTGTGTTAATCAAAAATTATTTAGTAATTTAGGAAATCTTTGAAAATCTCAATTAATAAAATCAAAATTATAGTACATAATAAAAATATTTAATATTAGGTCGGCAACTAAGTAAGTGCGGATTTCACTCATAGAGGGTTTCAGTTGAAGTTTTAGGTTTGCTGGCGTAGTCCAAGTGTGAAACACATTTTGTATTTGATAGTTGGTAATTCAGCTATCAATCAGTAAAAAAAGTTTTTTGATCGGTTGCGTAGTTTTCGTTTGGTATTCGTTGAAAAATGGAAAATCAAAAGGAAAATGATTGCCATATTTTGCTTTTTAATTTCGTAAAGGGAAAACGCATCGCAAGCTCACAAAAAGTTATGTGCTATTTATGGTGACGAAGCCCTAAAAGAACGGCAGTGTCAAAATTGGTTGGACAAATTTCGTTCTGGTGATTTTCACTCACAGACGAAAAACGCTCTGGTCGTCCAGTTGAAGTTAATGACGACTTTATCAAAGCAAAAATCGGTTCGGATCGTCAAAGTATAACTCGTGATATTGCAGAAAAGCTTCGTGTATCATATACATGCATTGAAAACCACTTAAAACAACTTGGCTATGTTCAAAAACTTGAAAATCCGCGATTACTTAATTGCCAACCCAGGTTCGTCGCCATAAACAGCAAACAACTGTTGGTGAGCTTGCGATGCGTTTTTCCTTTGCAAAAAAATAAAGTAAAAAATGACCATATTGTTCCTTTTAATTTTCAGTTTTTCAACAAACGCCAAACGAAAACTACGCAACCGATCAAAAATCTTTTTTTACTGATTGATAACTGAATTGCCAACTATCAAATAACAAAATGTGTTTTACACTTGGACTACGCCAGCAAACCTAAAAATTCAACTGAAGCCATCTATGAGTAAAATCCGCAATTACTTAGTTGCCGACCCAATATTTAAAATTGGATAAAGCTAAGTTATGATGCAGTGATGGCCTCGAGATTTGGGCGCGCGGTCGAAAATCTCGACGGTCGCGGGTTCGAACCCCAGGCACACACCTCTGACTTTTCGAAGTTATGTGTGTATTCACATTGAATTATCACTTGCTTTAACGGCGAAGGAAAACATCGTGATGAAACCTGCACACCTTAGAGTTCTTAGGAATATCTTAGGTGTGTAGTCCGTCAACTCGCACTAGGCCAGCGTGGTGGACTATGGCCTAAACCCTCTCAATGGGAGAGGAGACCCGTGCTCAGCAGTGGGCGTATATGGGTTGATGATGAAGTTATGATGCAGGAACACAAGCCTCGCTGCACGTTCTGGTAACAGCCTATTCCTCTATTCTTCGTAGACGTTACTGGCCTCCGAAAACAGGCTATTTAAATTCTAATGTACCACGCGCGAATTGGAAATTTAATTGAACCGAGTTACTCGGCCGAGTACTCGGTTGAAAAAAAATTGAACCGAGTAAAACTCGGTACTCGTTACTCGGCAAAAGTGTAACTCGGCGCATCTCTAATTTTAATACATTATATGTATTCAAACACACGATAATCTAGAGACACTACTAGACAAATCTAGCCACGGTTCATCATTAGCCCATACATCCCACTTCTGGGCAAGGCCTTCTTTACAACCGGTCTTGGCCTTAGTCTACCACGCTAGACTATTGCGGTTTGGAGCCACGGTTAATTAGGGTTAACGAGTGACAATTACGAGTAAGAGGATAGCTAATATCTTATCTATTATTTATATTACAATAAAGATGCAATAAACGTATACACATTTTTTATCATTAAACGTAATGAGACGAGAGATAACGATTGTATTCTCACTTACTGGAACTATCACATGTTTTAGGTTCCGATCATTACATTTTGTATATTCCAATTTTATGAACAAACAATATTTTTAAATCTTACTTGTTATAGTAATTATAATTTGACTAAAGTTTCAAAATCTGTAAAGGGATAACTTACAAACGACGGTTAAATTATAAAGCGCCTATGAATGTCCCCAGAAGCTTCTACATAGTAATAAGTGATTTAATAACGATTTTGGCTCGCTGCCTTGTACTTTGAGGGCAATGCGCTCCTTCAACACTAACTCATTTTGTAGGGTTTGACGCATTTGGGACTGTTGGCGTTTATTGCCTGCTGGGTGCCTAAGTATTTTTTAAAATGGGGCTTCTAAAAAAATGTGGATTGTCTCCCCTTTGCGTTCAGGAAATCATTGGATGCAGGTCACGTCCAACAAAGCGTTTTTGATATCTTTTGGGGAGGCCTATGACGAGTAGTGGACGTCTTTTAGCTGATGATGATGTGTTCTAAAACAAAAAAATATATATTGAAATGATGTATCAAGTATATAATATGAGAAAAATAAATATATTCCTACATATACAATAATTAATAAATGTTGACATAAGAAATATTATAAGTTATTCTGCAAACCAACGACTTATCAACATTACTGTATGAGCCCGTATGTGTCAGCACAAGACCGTGTACACGGAATTACTATTTGTCCCTACTTGATAGTTCGGTACAATATGCTTGTGAATATATTCCTTAAAATAAATTTATTCATATATAGACTTTTAAGCCCATTTTCCAGTAAATTTATTACACAGTTTCTTATTGGCGGCCTTTTTTTTAACTTATTAGGGGGCGAACATGTTTTGATCAAAACTAAAATACAAACATACTCACGCTAATATTGGGATGCAAAGAATTTAAATGAAACTTCATTCATTACTTCGACGGAATGGGCAATGTTTATTTTAGTTACTACATTTAGTTTTTCGACTCTATTATAACACTTTGTAATATGACACAAAACATATTATAAATCAATATCGCGGGAAAACATGGAAGCTATGGGTTCTTATTTTTGTAGCTTTAACAAATATTCAGCCAAAAATTAGCGCAAATATAAAATAGTTATTTTGTTTTGTAATAATTATTGAATAACAATTATTATTACTTAAAAAAAACACATAACGATGCAGTTATTTTACGCGTTAAAATACTATTATAACAGTATAATTTACAATTATAAGGATAATAAATGATCGTTTAATTTTATAATTAAATTTATGAATGACTTCTACTGTTTAGTCATTGTAGCTGAGCTTGCGTTATCGTGGTTATATAAATGCGTTCGTTAGTATACAACTACGTGACGTAACAGTGAAAATAAATAGATTTATATCCAGCTTATGACGCATGAGGATTTCTCACTTCTGTAATGTTAATAAATATTTGCAAGAAGGATTGCTTTTTATATTGCTATTCTATAACTATTGAAATTAAATAAAGACGAATCGACTCTTATTTTAAATTTAAATTAAAGTTTATGAATATTTTAAATTATGAAATTTCCTGAAAAGAATGGAATATCATAAGATAATTGCAGCAAGCTAATGAGCGGTCAATCCATCTCGTAACATGTACAGAATGTTTAACAGTTACTATAACAGATTTTCTTTAATGTACTCGTCTAGTTATTACATTGTAAAATTGAAATAAAAGTGCAGCAAAACAAATTTATCATAGTGTATCAGACGTCGAGAGAAAAGCGCTTCCAACTAATGCTTTTCAACTAAAAACTTTCCCGCCAGTCACTAATGACGTGCCCATGCACATGAAAAATACAATACATATTTCATCACCGCACCCCTAATTTATTTACTTTAATTAAAGTTGCTAATTACTATTTAAAATAATCATCTACAACTATACTCGAATGCCTCGAACGCTAGATGGCGCCACAGTCCCAATACATAGCAATTAAGCGTGTCCAGCATTGTTCCCCAGGGGCCACCCACTGTGCGAGTTCTGTGAGGAGCGGTTCATGGACGCCGACGAGTTGTACCGCCATTTGCGGAAGGAGCATCTCTACTGCCATCTGTGCGACGCCGACGGACGGAATCTGTACTACGCGTCGCACTCTGCGCTCGCGCATCACTTCCGCACAGATCACTATCTGTGCGAGGAGGGGGAGTGCGCCGAACAACACCTCACGGCTGTCTTCAGGAGTGATATTGATCTCAAAGGTGTGTTTATAAATGTCTGTCTTTGTCTATGCGATTTATTTAAGTTCACATTTGTAATTGCTATCATAATGTTTTGGGTAGCGGTAATTATAATGCAGTGGGCTTACTTGTAATTCTTGCGGCATAAGTGTGCACTGCGATCTATCGAGTTTTGGGTTCGATTCCCGGATTGACCAGAATAAATTTTAGTATCAACTTTCGGCCTAAAAAATGTTTCCGAAAACGGCAATGACTCGTGTCGTCGTTTTTATCAGGTTTTGTATTACGCCTTTTGGCATACAACGATGTAAGAATTTCTTAATATATTCCTTGTATCACTAGTACCAGTGAGCCGCTTACTCGTTTTGACTAGTGATAAATCAATGAGATATTATAATGAGATACAGCTGCCAGATTTCATCTCTGCAACCCCAAAAGGGAGATGGCAGATATGTGGCATTAGACTCTCCTTCATACTTTCATGTATATAAAGTTTTAAATAAATAACGTATGTATGTGTGTTAGCGCACAAGGCGACGGCGCACGGGCGCGGCATGACCCGCGGCGCGGCTCGGCAGGCGCGCACGCTGGCGCTGCAGTTCAACATCACGCCACACCCTGGCATGCAGCGCGGCGGCAGGTAAACTACAACACTACTCTCACACTCTTTCTCTCCCTCTTTCTTCTCTTTTCTATTTCTCTTATCTATCTCTCTCTCGCTCCCTCCCTCCCTCTCTCTCTCTCTCTCTCTGTCCATGTCTCTCTCTTTCTCACGTAATGTAAGAATTGCGATATAATCATCGTCCTACACTATAACATGTATTGTCGACCAGAGAGCGCGCTGAGGTTCAGTCGACCGAGGTGGAGAGCAGTATGTTCGTGGGCGGTGGGGGCGGCGCGGGTGTGTCGGGGGGCGGCGGGGGCGGGGCGGCGGCCAGCATCGACACCCGCAGCGACGAGCAGTTCCCGCGCCTCTCCGCCGCGCCGCCGGCCGCCAACCTCGTGCTGGCGCCCGCCGGCAGGTCCTCCTATAGAGGTACGCACCCTTTAATTCCTCATCGTGATTGTTATTTTCATCATCACCACTGTCCTGATCATTACCGTCATCACCATCGTCATCATCATCACGCTCATTATTTTCATCACAATGGTCATCATCACCACCATCATGATCATTATTAACATCATCATCAACACCACCAACAGCCACTTGCCACTGCTGGTCGAGGGTCTCCTTTACTATTGAGAGGGTTTAGATCTTAGTCTACAATGCTGGCTTAGTGCGAGATGGCGGATTACACATCTAAGAAATTTCTATGAACTATGCTATTATATGTGCACTTTTCATCACGATGTTTTTCTTCAGAGTTAAAGCAAGTGATAATTCATTGTGAATACAAACATAACTTCGAAAAGTCTGTTCTTAAAATATAAATATTGGCGTACTGACAACATTTAATACTTTATATAGCCAAACGATTTTCATTAAGACAGAATAATATGAAGTTCCTTGTTGTGCAGGGTCGGACAGGCTGGTACGTGACGACAGGAACTTCCCGGCGCTGGACGGGTCTGGCGGGAACAGGGCGGCGCCGCGGGCCTCCGCCCCCGCTGCGTCCACGCCTGCCACCGTCGCCGCCACCATCGTCAGGAATAGTGAGTACACTCATCATCAGCTCATAATATGTTCGTCTGCTGAGTTCGAGCCTCGTCTACTGAGGGGTTAGGCAACCAGACTGCCTTAATGCGGGTTGGGGGATTACCTGAGGAACTCTTAGGGTTTTTAGGTTTGCAGGTGTTCGTACTACGTTTTTTTTACCGTTAAAGTACGTGACAATTCATTATGACTAATGTTTGAATCTACAATTACCAAGCTTTCACCTCGAGATCATCAATAAGTTAATCTTGTGCAGGATTACGTCGGGTGTAACTATGGTACATGTGTGTGGCAATGCAATTAGGCAACAGCGAGGTAAGTAAAACAACTGGTCTTGGTGCGTGCTAAAAGGTGACCCATCGTATGAAAATCTTTATTAGTATTTATATTTAAATATGACCTAGGTTAGGTTCATCGGCCATATTGAGTATACACTATAATCTCAAAGTCAAATTAGAAGATCAAAGTCTAGGGTTCAAACAGTCCCTCATAAAGTCATAATGAAGTGTCGCATACATACTCGATTGCACAATGAATTATTTATTCAGCGAAGCCGAGCGTGTCTATCCAGCTGCACAGTCAGCCGGCGAGCGCGAGCAACTTCAGGCTGACCCAGACGAGCGGCAACCGCATCTCCATCCCGCAGCACAAGAGGCAGCCGCCCGTCGACGACGACTTCCCCTCGCTGGGGGGCAACATCCCCCGGGACGACCACCCCAACCTCGGCGCCAGCACTGTGCAGCCGCCTAAGGTACCCCATGCAACACATTACTCATATCTGCATGCTTTCAAGTTTTGCATTAAATTAGCCAGTCCCGCCAATTTAGTACCATGCAATTGACGGAATCATGGTGATAATTTTTTGACATGAAAAACGCAATAACACTGCTGGAATTGAGCTGGGATAGTCTAGAATTAGATGGCATGCCATAATTTACAACTTTTTAAACAATAGCTCTTCGCTCAATCTGTTGGTTTTATTCCGTCAGATATGAAGCTTTGTGACATACAATTAGATAATATCAAAGTGCATTAATATAATCTTTGTCAAGAGTTATGTTTATCATCAGATAAAATATATAATACATTTTTATGCTCATAGCAACAGATGTTTGTTAGAATGGTCTTAGAAAAAATTATTTTTAACAAATGGCCCACAATGATGAATATTGTTTTGTGCAGGTCGCCATGGTCAACAGCCAGGAGATGCAAGCTATGAAAAATGCTCAAACACAATCCCACCAGAGGAAGCCCCAGCTGAGCTCGGAGGCGTTCCCCGCGCTGTCGGCCACGTCGGCCCTGGCCGCGCCGCCGCAGTGGATCACCGTCTCCAAGTCCAAGGAGAAACCCAAGCCTGCCAAACCGGATCCTCCGCCCCAGCCTCGGGCGCCGGCCTTCAACGCCGTCGCCGATTTCCCCACACTTCCCGTCAATAACAACAAGTTAAAAATGAAGAAGACCGTTCAAAGTCCACCACAGCCACCGCCCCAGCAGGCGGCTCCGCACAACGAACCCAAATCCAATAAAAAGGAGAAGAAGAAACAGAATAGTAAAAAAGAGAATTTGACTGAAAACACGACGCGAGAGATTCCCCACGTGAACGGCCTCGACAAGCGGTACGCCAGGGATCCCTCCTTCACGGAAGTGAACATCAACAATAACCAAAACGTGGAACGAGGCGACAAGAAGATCAAGACCATCGAGACGTCGTCCACCGTGACTGTGAACTCCGAGAAGAACAGGAACGGCGGCAACGGAGACTTCGCGCTGGCCGCCCGCGACTACCCGCCGCTCAACCCGCGCGGCGACCCCGCGGCCGCGCCGCCGCCCGCCTCCTGGAGTGAGCCCAACCACGCGCCCAAGAAGGTGCCCAACGGCAGCGTGCCGCCCGGGTTCAAGCCGCGGCCGGCGTGCGACGGCATGACGTTCACCAACTCGGCGGGGCAGACGTTCTCGGCGCCGCCGCACAAGTACATCCCGCCGCCGGAGTTCGAGCGGCGCAACCGCGAGCTGGTGCAGCAGTTCTCGGAGGCGCTGGGCGGCGCGCACGTGCTCGAGGAGTTCAAGGTGGCGTCGCGCGCCTTCCGCGACGGCATCGTGGACGGCGCGGAGTTCCTGTCGCACTGCCGCGCGGCGCTGGGCGGGCGGCTGGAGCGCGTGTTCCCCGAGCTGGTGGCGCTGCTGCCCGACATCCGCAAGCAGCAGGAGCTGGCGCTGGGCCGCGACCTGCCGCTGCACGTGTGCGCCGTGTGCGGACAGCTGCTGGCGCCGCCCGACCGCGCCGCGCACGACGCCGCGCACTGGCCGCCGCTCGCGCCCCACGCGCCCCACGCGCCGCGTTAGTGACACTGCCGCCGCGCCGCCGCTCTCTCTCGCTCCTACAACACTCCTCATCCTCCGTCTTGCCTCAACCATTCATTCATCAGCAATGGTAGTCTACAGTCCCCAAATCTACACTGATGAGATTTAGTATGTGCAAAATAGGAACACTGTATGTAGCTGTGAATAATAATACTTTTGCATATACTGTATGATCGTACATTTATTCACTCGTAGAATGATTCTTGTAATAGACTAAGTCACGGTATCATAATTCATAGATAAAAAGTGATTTTGTAAAATATTAATGTTACACAATATAAAATATATTGTTTCAAAGTTTAAATTTTATCTATTTTTGTATTTTTTCAAACTTAAAGTTTACTTCGATTTTTGTAAAATATTTTTTGTTGTTTGTACGTCAGTCGTTTTATTGACCCTCAACCAGAAATTCACACATAATAAAAAACTATTTCTTTGAAATAAAAAAGCCAGCTAAGCCAATGTTACTACCCCATTTATGTAACGAGAATAAAGCGCCTTAAGATGTTGCATGTTGAGATCTCTAATCTTCAATCTCGGCGCGCAGAACACTTGTGGGCTTTACGAAAATAGAAGGGATTGAGATGGCCTCCACTCACATATCTTCCGACAGACAGAGGATGTCGTGGCGAAAATACCGCCAAAACAAAAGAGGAAATGTTAAATAAAAAGGGATTTCTAAACACAAAACGTATATAAATAGAGTCCAATTTTATGCAAGTTAATTGAACACCCTGCATTTTTTCGCAATTGATCTATATCATTTATCTATATCAACATAATACTACGTATCTTGACAGTCACAAGTGGTCCCCAAGTGTATGTAACTATGCCAAAACAGACACTATCTAGTGGTCGACGTTAGCGGTGGTATTAGGAAAAATATACAATGATGCTATTTGGAATTGCTTTAAGGTACGTAACCTCTTTTAACAAACCGTATACTAGCTTTCACCTCGACTATTAAAGCTCCATAATAGGGACCAATTAACCCGCACTAGGCCAGCGTGGTGGACTAAGGCCTAAACTCTCTCAATGATAGAGGAGGCATGTGCCCAGCATTGGGACGTATATGGGCTGAATGCTGATAACATTATTAAGGACCAGCTCGGCATTAACATTTACTCGGATATGATTCTTTGTTCCGGGTTGAAAGGCCAATTACCCTTTCATACATACGCTTAGCTTCTTCCCTCTCGCAGGGCTGGAGAGAAGTAGGGCCATAGTCATCTTCCCCTCGACAAAAAAAATACTAGCGGGTTCTTGTAGAGTGTTGTAATCTAGGGGCTCTGGTTTTCCAGTTTATTAATAGCGTTTCAAGATCAGTGTACGTTGAATCAATGCTTGCATTCATTTTAGAGACGATTTTACGATAAGGAAAATAAATTAAAACTAGTAGTAATTTCTCTGACAATTAGTTATATTATACTCTTGTAATTTTCTGGCATTTCTCTAAAATATAGTACCTACCAAATCCATATTACATACATGCCTGACCCGGCATCTCTCAATTGGTCAGTGATCTAATAAAGTGCTGTTTTAAATTACTTATAACTTAATATATCAGGCATTTTACTACCCGCTTTAGATTATTTGTACTAAAGGTCAGTTCGGAAGTCTTGACACAAGTTGTTAATCCTGCTTTACTTGGTAAATAAACCCTATTAAAGTATGATAGCGGTAAGTTCAAGCGGTAATCTCATTGAAATTATTTACATTGGTAATGTGCTCTTGTGTATAATTGCAGTATTCTAATAGCGAATTGCAATGCAGCCACAAAGCAAGTTAGACAGTTTCCGGAAGATTTTGTTTTTGGCGTATCGACGGCTGCATATCAAATTGAAGGCGCTTGGGACGAAGATGGTGATTTTTTAATATATATACAAAATAAAATGCAAATATATAGATGCTAGGATATATTTTAAAATTAATCTTCTTTTAGGAAAAGGCGAAAACATTTGGGATTATATGACTCATAATCGACCAGATTCAATCGTAGACGTGTCAAATGGTGACATAGCAGCGGATTCATACCACAATTACCAAAGAGATATTGAAATGATGAGAGAATTAGGCGTAGACGTCTACCGTTTCTCAGTATCATGGTCTAGATTGTTACCTTCCGGGTTTGCAAACTACGTTAATGAAGCAGGAGTAGCCTACTACAACCAATTGATAAACGAATTACTAAACTACGACATCACTCCAATGGTGACACTTTACCACTGGGATTTGCCACAGAAACTGCAAGAGTTGGGAGGATTTACTAGCACACTGTTTCCAGACTGGTTTGAAGATTATGCCCGAGTAGTATTTGAAAATTTTGGTGATAGGGTAAAACTTTGGATTACTTTTAATGAGCCTAGAGAAATATGTTCTGACGGCTACGGTTCTGTTTCACGGGCTCCGATGTTGAATGCTTCCGGTATTGCCGACTATATTTGTGCAAAGCAACTTGTACTGGCTCATGCCAGGGCATATAGACTCTACGTGAATGAATTTAAAGATATTCAACAAGGCAAATGTGGTATTACATTAAGCGTTAGTTCAACTCTACCACTAACTGACTCCCAAGAAGATATATTAGCTGCGGAAATACTCAACCAGGCTCAGGTATGTCTGACATGTCTTGGAATACTTATAAAAAGAATGCGATCAAGAGATCTTAGGTGTAATATTAAGTTATTGGATTTTTCTTACGAAAAATTCCCGGTTGCAACTCCGAATATGAAAGGCTCACAAAAAGTAAGCGTACGTGAGTGTTGTAATAAACTATTGTTTTCAGTCGTTTTCGTTTTCTTGTTTTTTTAGATCGGCATATACGCAGATCCAATTTTTTCTGATGAGGGGGGACTGCCAAGAGAATTTTCTGAAAGGGTTGCCTTAAAGAGTTTCCAACAAGGATATCCACGCTCGCGCCTTCCAGAATATAGCGACGATGAAATACAGTACGTCCGTGGAACGAGCGACTTCTTTGGCGTGAACCATTATGGCGGGTCTTATATCTCAGCTGCTCAGGAATCAAATAGTGCTATACCATCCTTTAATGACGATGTACAAGTAAATTACTACAGTCCCGATGATTGGCCGATGGCAGCTTCCAGCTGGTTAACGGTAAAGTATCAAATTCATTGTTTAGACGTGGTAGGAGAAAAACATATTTAACACACACATATTTAACGAGTAGAAGAAAAACATAATATTTAACTTTCCAAGACAATTAATAAAAGTCAACTTTTAATCATTTGTTCATAGCAAATGCCCAACAGTCTGTACATTACCCTCACTCGTCTGCAAGAGAAATACAAAAATACCGAAATTTATGTGACTGAAAACGGCTGGTCTACCCGCGGGGGTCTCGAGGACGACGACAGGGTCCGGTACTTCAGAGCGGCCTGGGAGGACGCTCTGGACGCCATCGACCACGGAGTTAATTTGAAAGGGTATATGGCGTGGAGTTTGATGGACAACTTCGAGTGGTCGCAGGGATACAGGTAATTTACTGTGATTTGCTATTTTTCATTTTATTATTATAGGTAAACCTGTAAAAATCTAGGAAACAAATGTATAACGGCCATCTTAAATAAATGGCCGTTATAGTTAGTACAAAATTTTGATTTGTCTATTTTTTTTCCATGCTAATGTTTTCTGATTGAGACACATGCCCCATAGTAATATACGATCCTTGAGCCGTGGGTAGCAAAAATACCAGAAAGTTTTTGCGACACCGATACAAATACTAAATAAACAATTATTTGTGGACCACACAATCATTGGTCTCGGTGCGGAGAGGGAACCCGCCGCCCCTCGTTTCGCAAGCGTCAACAGCTGTTTCTACCGCTAACTTTCAATAGCAATAACTTTCATGTTCCATATTACTTTCAGTGAACGATTTGGATTGTACGAAGTAGACTTCGAAGATCCAGCGCGAACGCGGACTCCGAGAAAATCAGCGTTTGTTTATAAACACTTACTGCGTACCCGTTACGTTGACCACCAATACGAACCGGACAACTACACTATGACTATCGATGAAGGCCACTAGTGCACGCAACGACATTGAAATAAATTATTTATTTGCAAACCGTTTCTTTTTCATCCACACTGCATATTGATTAAAAGATGCCTGGGGTTTGAACCTCGAGGCCAACACTACCTAGAATTCAATAACTACTTTTAAAATTTGTGTACCTTAAAGCTTCTACGACACGGGATAGGTTGCAGAATGGTACAAAGTATTATTATGTTGGAATAAAGGCCGATACCAAATTTGTATAAGGGTTGAAGTGAACGCTTGAAATCGTTTAAAAATACTTACGTTTACGTTACAATAACAGTAAACAATTTGCATATTTTATCTAATCTTTTATGTTTTTCATCAAAATAATAAATATCTTGACTATTATAAGTGGTTTGCGCAACATTAAATCTATCTCAAATAGTCAGTCTTTGTGGTAAACATCAAATTATGGTAACATCCACAATAATTGCGGAATGATTTTTGGCATCTTTTTAAATTACATGTAGTCTTTTTGGTTCTTTTTAGCAGTGATGGCCTATGCCTATTCGAAGTTATGTGTGTATTTACAATTAATTATTACTTGCATTAATGATGAAAGAAAACATCGTGACAAAACCTACATACTTACCTAGGAATCTATTAGGTTTGTAGTCCGCTAATCCGCACTAGGCCAGCGTAGTGGACTATGGCCTAAACCCTCTCAATGATAGAGGCCCGTGCGTAGCAGTGGGACGTACATGGACTTATGATGATGATGGTCTTTTTGTATATTTTTAGAAGCAAAATAAATCATCATTCTCCTGCCCTGATCCCAATTCTTGTTTGGGGTCGGCGCAGCATGTTTTGTCCTTCCTTCCTGTGTGGAAGGACAAAACATGCTGCATAAGAGTTTTGGCAGATGTTTTACGGCCGGCCGCCTGCCTGACGCCAACCCTCCTTGGGAATTTCTATGTTTTAAAGGGAATGGTGTGGGGATAGCGTGAGTTTGGGTACAGGATATTGAGGGAAAGGATATTTGGCCTGATGGTAAGGATGCTACAGTCCCGGATAAGGAAGTATTAGGAGACTGTAACAGCTCGGGGGGCCGAGCTCGCGTACTCGTAGCCCTGTTCCATGACTGGCTAGATCAATGGAAAAGGCATCCCCTGACCTTAAATAATAAATAAATATTAATAATAAATAAATAAATACACCCAACAGTCACATACATAGTCCTGACCCCACACTAAGATACGAGTCTTGTGTCGTGGGTATCAGAAACTACGAGAGACGTTTTCGGTCTCACAAACACCCAGACCCGGAACAAATATTTGTGGATCACACAAACATTTGTCTCGGTGCGGGGATCGAACCCGCGGCCGCTCGTTTCGCAAGCTGGTGTCTAGCCAACTGCGCCATGGGGCTGTATGTATAGATCGATACGATTCTTATGCGAGGGCACCGATATTCAAACCGATTTCTTTCTAATGAGGGTAATATACCAAAAGATTTTTCCGATAAGGTTGCTTAGTAAAGTTTCTAACAAGGATATCCATAATAGTCACTTTCAGTATAGAAGTATAGCGATAAAGAAATACAGTTCGTCCCTCTTTTTACAATTTGGAATAAAACGTCCGACGTTAAAAAATATAAATTTATTGTTTTATTTGATAAATCGTTTAGTTTTATCTACTACATTCATTTCAATATTACTCTGTTTACGCTTAAATAACGCTTTGACTGTACCATTGAAGATGATTTTTTGTAAAAATTTAAATGGGATATTGGAAGTGACTGTTTTTTTTACCGTTCGATATTAATGAAAAACGTTCTTTAAAAGTTCCATATATTTATTGTTACTAGAAAGTCTCAACAGTTATACAAAATGATGAGAGTATTCTATTTGTCGCTCTTGCCCCAACCCAGGAAGCCCTTGACGAGGCCAGTGAGTCCGGCGCCTTGCTTCTTGCTGTCGGCCGCACCCGTCTTGTCGTCCAGGTTCGGGAACTCGACAAAGTTGCACGCCAAGTCGAAGAACAGAGGCTTGCAGGGTATAGCCTCCATCGGTGGAGGGATTTTGTATATATTGGGATTCTTCGTCAGCACCTGAGTGTCCTCGCGGTATTCATCCAGACGGTCCACCAACGGTTTCTTGTCTTTATACGCTTTGCCACTAGACGTGTACTTGTTCTCTTCATCATCCTCGTCGTCTTCCAGCACAGAATCTGCGTGGACCTCGAACTTGCAACTTTCTATATCTTGCTTGAGAGTTTTCAGTTTCTCTACGAGCTTGTCGTCGTCGAGTTTAGTGGCGAGAGAGTCTGCGGTGTAGAGGCTGCATCTCTCGAGCATGGCTAGTGCTTCCCTGAAGCGCCTGAGTCCGGTGAGCACCTGGGCTATGTAGTAGCACCGGAACGCGCGGTACGCCTTCATCTGCGTCTCGATCTCCTTCTGATAGCCGGCATCGTTCTCGAAGCCGGGCAGCTGCTGCAACTCGGTGTAGTTCTGCAGTATGATCTCGTACAACCTGGTGAGGTCGTGGGGCCGCACCTTCTTCCCGTCGATGGGCACGTTGTTGCTGCGCGCCTCCTCCGCCTGCTGCACGAGCAAGTTGTTCCGGTCCACAGTGCGCACCAGACGCAAGTACATCAAGTACGCCAGCAAGTAGTTGATGCCGGACAGCTGGCTTTCGGACGCAGTTTTCAATTTGGGATCGTTTTTGATTTCGTCCTTGACGGCGGATATGGCGTCCTTGCAGTCCATGAGGATGTTCTCGAGGATGTCGATTTTAGCTTGAACATTGTCGGCGTTGGCGACGGACTTGTCGAGGTCCTGCAGCGCGATGAGGAAGAGGCGCACCTTCTCGGGCCGCACGGTGACGCGCCGCCCGCGCCACTCCACTTCATGCATTACGCCGGAACGGGACTCCCTACAAATGTATAAGCGATTTACTAACACTAATATAATATAAAGATATTTTTTCCATATAACATGTACAGATATCCAAGCATTATAATTATTTACACTACCTCAATCTGCTATTTAAATAAAGTATGGTTACATTTGTAATTGTATGTATATATAAAAAGTATTGAATGTATATTTAATACTAACTTGGCCTGCGCCATAAGCGAATCCAGGTTGTCGATGAGTCCTTGTCCGCGCATGGCGACGAGGTCCCCGGCCGCGGACTCGTCCCCGATGTTATACGCACAGTAACGCAGGCTGGGCTTCAACTCTTCCAGCTTCAGAAAAAAATATCAAATAAGTATTGTAGATAATAACCTTGCTCAAAATCAATTTCATCACTTTATCATAAACATAATTAATGAGATAAATAAGTACTCTTTAAGTGTATAATAATAAAAGAGGTAAAATTGACTTGCATATAAGACACTATTTACCTTCAGTCAGTTTCTGTCTTAGTGAATACACGATGACTGCGCAATCATAACATATATAAAAAGGTGGCTTATTTTTGCTATTACCACATACATATATTGTTAATTGTCAACTGTATTTAATAAAAGAAGAAAATTAAGTTTTTGAAGCCAAAAGACAATCAAAAGACTAAACTAAAAACAAAAAAAATACGTAGAGGGGCAGTTAAGTGAGGTCACCAAGGCCCTCGACATAGCCTTTACGACCTCCTTCACACTGAACAGGGAAGGTCAACCTCTTTCCTCTCGTTAAAAAAAAAGGAAAAGAAAAGTGAGCACCTTCTGTTTGTAGACGAGCCGCTCGTCCTCCGGCAGCGCGGCGGCGAGGTTGTGCAGCACGAGGTGCGCGCGCTGCAGGCTGTCGGCGGCCGCGCGCCACTGCTGCAGCTCCACCAGCAGCACGCCGCCCAGCCACGCGCAGTACGCGCCCGCCTCCAGCTGCGTGCGCGCGTCACACGCACCGCTCTACATACACATTTATTATACTATGTCATGTTCTCATGTATCACGGTTGATTCGTTAAACATACAATAGCCTCACGTCTGCATTTCCCAAAGGTGTAAACAGAGGTGCATTTCTGCACCCACATTTCGCCAGGTATGAAACTTGGATCAAAAATGGATCGTATCCAATTTCGCGAGCTCGTCATCGATAATAAACAGACATACGAATATAACTCACCTCACAGAGTTGCAACAACATTTGAGCATGAGAGAAAGCTTTCTTCAAACGGGAGACGAGATGGAATTTTTTCCTGGGCTCAGTGTTGGCTTCCTGTCTCAGTTGCATTGCATGCGCCCATGCCCTCTCAGCTTGCAACAGTGGTATGTACAGCAAGCGATTTTCTGCATTAGCTCCCGTCAAGTGCGTTGTGGTGACGTCACGCCGGCGATAATGCCTTCTGTCCCCCTAAAAGCAAGAAAACTTTGTGTGAGATTCATAATTAAAACAACTTTTTTTCTGTAAATTGTCTCTTGTAATTCTGGCACAATTAAATAAGAATCCAATATTGATAATATGGTTTCAGTAAACTTCAAAATCAAAGTGAAATAAATCATGTGGTGCAAGAGACTATAAATTGACTTCATTATCAACCACCAAACACCAATTTAAAGACTAATAAATAAGAAATACACCCAATTATTTAAGTAGTTCTGACTCAACACTAAGATGCAACTTGTGGTTACACTGTTAAAATCAATATGAAGAGCACAATAACCTGTGGTATCTTCAGGACTTTACGCAATCTTCTCAATCGTCGAGAGCAGTACCCACGGTAGCGCTGGAAGTCTGCATGACGAAGGCCATGCTGCTGTTGACTGTCCTTGGTTATACGGAAGACTTTACAACTGATTAAGGAATCATTACAATATGAAAATTCTTTTTTTTAAATTTATGCCGTAGGAAATTAAAAGGTTTTCTCTAATCTATCTTCATCATCAGCCTGTGTAACCTTTGGGTCTACCAAACCAATTTTCTAAATTTTTTTATCGTTAGATACCCCATTTATCAAGAAATAGATAGAGAAATGTTATTGGCTGCTAGCTATGACCAACAAACTTTGCATATGGAGTTTCAATATTCACTATATAATATGTAGGCAAAGATGTTCTCATTTGAACACAAACCAAACAGGTAATGCCATATATCCACTTAGTATTTTTACAGTAAATGCTCTGGATTTTTTTATTCTTATTTTGTGGTCTGGAGCTGCAAAACAACTCTGATTATTAGCAACCATAACTTAGTACCTTTGTTTATTATTTTTTTACATTATAATTCACATTTTTTCCTTTTATTAAGTATGTTAACTATGTATACTATACCATCTATTCCTAATTTTTTTTAAAGGTTGTTTAAACACCACCACATTCATTCATTGAATTTGATGTTTTATGTTTATATAATGTTATAACATTATTCATAAATTTTCAAACATACAAACACAGAAAAATCATATGTTTAACCAATCATAGAACTGAATGTAGAGTCAATTAAAATAGGCTCAAAAGGGTAAAGGGGTTAAAGTCTGTTCATTATAAAATCACTTTATGGAATAGATTTTGCTTATGAAATAAATATTAATGAATTCCGATTTAGCCAAATTTTTGTAAAGGATACTTTCTAAGGTAAGCAGATTAGCAGTCTTAGTTCCATCTTTTTCTGCTTCATCCGTAGGCATGGGTTTTACGTCTCCTGCATCACCTTCCAAAACCACCATAATGAAAATTGAATCACTTATTTAATTTCTAATTTAAATATTTATTCCATATGAAAACTAATTGTGGACCACGACACACGACTACTGTTCTGTTCCAGCACAAGAATAATTTCTTACTCAATGATGAATGTAAGAGCGAGTAACACACATCATATTCAGGAAGGTCTAAAAGGGACAAGGCTAATAAATGTTCAATGTGTCAATATTTGTAAATGTGTCTGATGAGTGTGAAACGTCACCATCTGTAAGTCATTTAGTTTTTTTTGTTTTTGAGATATTTAACAAAGATGAGAGATCTATATAGCCAGAATTAAAGAAGTATATTGTTGTTCTAAAGTTCATGGAATTACCGACTTGCTGAATTTCTGTTTATGATACCATTTGTTACATTACAAAAAGTATTTTTTATATTTTTTTAGCTAGAAAAATATAAAAAATATTTTTTTCATATAATGGTATTCAACAAATAAACTTTTTTGTTTCTGCACTTGGTTTTGAAAAAATATAATTTCAATGAAAATTTAATAATTTATTTACTTAATTTGATGCAATTAGATTCGGTGTTTAAAGGCAATATGTATGCTAATAGAGATAGCACTATTTGAATGCTAAAGAAGAGATTTGTATCGAAAGGGAAAAAAATAATTTGACGTTTAAAAGACAACTGTCAACTATCCTTTTCGTTCCCTCTTTGCTCTTTTGAGGTTAGTGTTTATAAATTAAATAGTTTATTCCAAAGATATCTGTGAAATCATAATATAGTTAATACATATTAACAGTGATTATTGCTTGCTCTTTGTTTATACGTGTTATTTTATAGTTATTTCATTTTTCAGATATAAAACCAATACAAAATGGCAAAGTCAAAGAACCACACAAATCACAACCAAAGTGAGTAAACACTTTTAAATTGTAACCAATACGAAATATAGAAAGGGATAGTTAGAGAACACACGTAACAGTGTGGATACTACATAAATCTTTATATTTTAACAAGTTTGTTTACATTCCTAGTTCTTGCCGACGACTTCTAAGACATGTAAACAAGAGGGTTACTCTTATAATTTCAGACCGCAAGGCGCACAGAAATGGTATTAAAAAACCTACAAAGGTCAGGCACGAGTCTACTTTGGGGGTAAGTTCTATTTTCTTTCCAATATTAATGTGCCTTAAGATAGTGGCAAATTGATGTTACATTCGTGACATTGTCCATATTGATGAGATTCTTGCATATTGTTTTACGACCAGTGGCGGTACTTCCTATGGCTTTCTATGGAAGTACGTAAGTAGGGCCCATAAACCATCTTACAAAATTCTAAATAATCTGCTTTTAATCTTCATTTAACAAAAGCAACTTGGCATATGATCAATCATACTGCATACAGTCAACAAGTATAAACTATACATTACACAGTCAATAAGTAACCCTTTTGGGCTTTTATGTACCACCACTGTTTGCAACATATTTATTATTAATCCTTTCATTAAATTTTCTGGTCCAAAAAAAATCACATGCAATCTAAAAGTGTGGCAGAAATATTTTTCCAAACATTACTCAATTCAAAATATAACATGTAGTCTATGTGCAATGTAAACCTATTTTCAACGATAATTTCCTTGTAGATATTATTTGAATATATAACTTTAATTTACAGCATACCTTATGTGGGGCACAATTCTCTCGGTGTGCAGTTTTTTTATTCTAAATTAATAACAAAAGTGAAGGAAAACATAGTGAGAAAACTTGCATGCCTAAAATTTCTATGAAATTTCTTAGGTCCATAGCCTGCCAACCTGCACTTATACTATTGAAACATTTATAGACTTAGACCTAACCCCTCTCAATTGAAATGAAATAATTTTTATGAAGGTGTGTTTGTTGGGCGTTACAACTTGTCCACCTTTGAGACTATACTTTTATAATAATCCAATTCAAATTGTATTTTTGTAACCTCACTAAGAGGTTACTCAATACCTCATATTGTTTGTATGTTATATATTATTGTTATCTTATTTAAAATATTCATTATATTGCTACAGCTAATCACACCTACATATGTATAAATAATAATTGTAATTATTTATTAATTTGTTTATTAGATGGACCCTAAATTCTTGAGGAACCAGAGGTTTTCCAAAAAAGGTAACCTGAAGCCGGCCAAGCAGCTGGCTAGGGCTGCTGAAAGGAAAGCTAAGCGAGAAGCCAAGGCCAAGAAATGAACATCTAGTTTGTAAGGAATAAAAAAGGGAAAACCTATATGAAGTTTCATTTATGTAAAGTTGCATTTTTCCTACTCTTGAAACAAAATAATCTGTCTAAATCAGTGACGATAGTATTTTTATAGTAATTATTAAAAATATGCCAAATTTTCAAAAAAGTATAACATTCACAAAAAATCTTAGATTTATTCCAGGACATCATGAATGCATCTTACTTCTACACATAAATCAAAAAAGTTTTAAGGCTGATCAACTTTTCAAGCAAGATGTTTGCTCAAGTGGTTATTATTTTGTAGTTCCATATTATCACAAAAAAAAAACGTTTTTATTTTGCGTGCAAAGTTGGAAAAGGTCACAATGGTTGGGGATAAAAAATAAAATCTAACCCTGATACTAAAAACCACATTTTTTTAATTAAAGAAAGAATTACAAAAACAATATGACTATATTATGCTTATATTTTACTACAATAATGTCATTACTTATAATTAAAATAAAGTGATTAATAACAATAATTAATAAGTAACCATACAATGTTGGCTATACACAAATGACGCGGAAAAAAGATGCTGTAATATATTCTTGGTTAACGTTAAATAGTAATAATCTTAATTCTAAAATAATGTTTTCAATCACGAATGAACCGAACAGTAAAGAGGGAACTCTTATGGTATTTAAGGAGACTTGTACATTTTATGGTGTCGAGTCCAAAATATTCAATATTTTTTGCTTCCTTAATTCATACCATGTATGATGTAACCTAACACAATATGTATTATCTTTTATATTTATATAAACTTACTGTTTATTTCGCCTCTGATTCATTACTTATTCATATCAGAGACTACTAGACTTCACAATTTTACTGCTTACGCGTGAAATCGAGCATAGTCCCCGATTATTATCATTAGCAACCCTCTCATATATAATTCCCAACAAAAGGAAATAAGATATCAAACGTGGGATTGTTTCATAGAACTTGTCCTCAAATGCTATATGGATATTATATTAACTACGTTTAACAGAGCTTGACCGTGAACCAAAAATTTTGTGACCGAAAATCCTTTTTTCTTATAGCTTGCGCATATCTAAGCAAAATTTGCAATGGGATTCAGTGCTAGTAGGCAGATGAAAACAGCTAAATCAATTTATGTATGTCAAATATAAGGTAATCACCATATATATTATTAGTACGTAGAGATATTATTACTACGTACGTACTATACAGGGTGTATTTAGACCGTGACCGAAAACTGAGGCAGGTAATAGCGATAGTGGTTACAAACCCCCTGGCATTAAAGAAAATCCCGACAAAAAATAAAAATTTTGAGGTTTTCCATACAAACCACATACTTTTAACACCGATGGTTGTATGGAAAACGTCAAAATTTTTATTTTTTGTCGGGATTTTTAATATCGCCACTGAGTTTGTGATCACCCTCGCTATTACCTGCCTCAGTTTTCGATCACGGTCTAAATACACCCTGTATGTATTTTTCGCGACAAATCTAATGTTTGTTTTGACAAGTGTATTTCGTTCACTAAGATTGTTGTCTCCACCACCCGTGTATTGAATGGGAATGCACAAACGAGGATAACTCTTAATAAACAGTTGAATTTTCCCGACATAAAAGCTTAATTCTTCTATATAGAAAGAATAACTTCATTTTTAAAATGCAGGTTTTCGATCTAAGTAGAATTAGCTTCAGCGGCTCAATTCATTACTCTGGGTTAGTTTTCAGGAGGAAACTGAATTTCAAACCCATTATGATGCGTTAACGGTTCAATTAAGAGCGTCTCAATATGCAGATCTCGTTACAATAGTGCTGGCAAAGATCAACAATCGAAAGAATTACATTTTAGATCATTCTGGTTCATTTGAGTTTCTCTCTATTATCACGTAATTTGGCGTTAAGACGTACTTATGTACGTCAACGTAACCAAATAGGCTTTCTTTTGAATTCCTTTGAAACTTATTAATTAAAGAAATAAAATTGTGGTTCAAGTATGATCCGAACTTGTATGTGTAGTTACTTCTAATTTCGTGCATTTTTAGTATTGAAGAGATCATCTTAAATAAGTACTAACGTGGTAAATTGACGGTGACATGTTTATATAATAGGGCCACAACTTTTTATAGTAGGTATAACATGATTTTCTTAGTGCTCGGAAAAGTCCACATTTAGTTACTGAAATATTTTTGGAATACAGTTCCACAAATCCCTCAAAGATTATTTTTGAGATTTCAAGTTTTGATTTTATTGTAGATATTTTTATCTCGCATAATAGCCGATTTTAGTTGTTACCTATTAATTTTAATAGTAATTTTGTATTGTTTTCTACGTCAGACTAAAAAGACATAGGTGCTATCAAATTTTGAATATTGCTACAATGGTAGATATTTTAGTTATTTCTAAAAATTTATTGTAGTGAACAAAATACATGACATCTAATTTGCAGGGGGATGTCGCGCTTTTTGAATTTACCGAGAACTAATACAAAGTCACGTTGGTCAGCATGAATTATTGCAAAAATTGATGACCCTATTTTAAACCTATCATTAATTATCAACATTACAACGTCAAGTTAATTGTAATGAATGCAGAAAAAAGAAGTTGTATATACTTCCACGAATACATTTTTTCGGATCATTCCTGCTATCTTACAATGTAACATAATTCTCCATGTCAATACGTAACTAGGCATTCGCCTTATTTTTAGCTTTTCCACCGGGGCCAGGCTTGGTAGGACCCGAATTGTTATTTGGATTTTCTTTCTTAGGTCCAGGTGGTTTTCCGCCTTGTTTTGGTTTAGGACCATTAGGTTTTCCATTATTATCGTCTCCGTCATTTTTGTTTTTAGGCGGCAATGGAAGCCTCTTGATAAAAAATCTGAAAGTTATTTTCTTATCCTTTATGAAATGGTTTAGTAAATCAAATGTTAGAACGGCACATTTCCCTTGGCGGAATACTTCATCCGCTTTTAATGCATCGTTAAAACAGTGGTCAGTAAATGTAACCTTACGTCGGCTGTCGTAGTTACTAGTTACGTGGATTTCGTAGATATGCTGTCTTGCCACAAACTTGCTTCCAATGTGTTGAATAGTCCAATAGGCTGTTTTTTGCAAGGTGTCAATTTTTATGGTCATAATGAAAAGCAACTTGTTTTGAGCCACCAAGTACAAATATCGGTCGTCCTCTTTAAGATCTATGTTCTCAAGATTTACTTCAGTATCGGAAGTCACGTTACAGTTATTGGGGTGACGTTCTTTGAAGTGCGCCATAATATCTCCCAATTTACCTAAAAAAAAATGCGGTTTGTTATACCTATGGGTTAGAAAAATGGTTATGATTTGAATATTTGTGGCGCCAGAAGCCCCGTTTTCCACAGATTACGCAGCTATCTTAGAAAGTGAATATTTTTTTTGTCAAGAGTCTCGTAAATAAAAAATCTTTTTGTGCTGCGTATCCTATCCAATCCATCAGCATAAAGAAGTCCAGTGCTGAACATAGACTTCCCCGAATGACTTCCACAGTGACCTGTGGCACCTTACTTTCCCATGGTTATTAAAAGGGAGTTTACGAACAACAATAAAGATAATTGAATATTTCGTCTAGATATCTGACGAACATGTTGCTGGAATACGAAAGTTATTCTCGTGTTCAGAAAGCTCTCCACGAGAAATATTGTTCTTTTTCAATGTTGGTGGATAGTTGATGTGGTATGGAAAATTGCTTTAGAAGACGTAGATTATGAAGTACAGAGAGTGAGATAAAAGCAATTTCAGTATGCACTGTACTTACCATTCCAAGAACACTTTCCAAATACATTGCCGATTGGGCATTCGATGTCTCGGAATATGCATTCCTTGAGGTGATTTTCCACGTCTACAGTTGGCATGGTATACACGCAACCGACCGACTTGTTAGGACAGGACACCTTGGCCTGAAAACACGGTCAAAGAGAAATTAGTTTAATTTTTCGTCTTCGTAAAGCTACGTAGTAATGTACCTGTTAATGTTCATAGACATTGCAATATTTTATGAGACTTGAAAGCGTTGTTGTTTCGTAGCAAATGTGTATGATGCCATCGTAATGTTTCTGGTTTGCAAGAATGCTTTCGAATATCCATGAACATTTGTTCTGTTAATCATCGTATTGTTTACCTTAGCTATAATTTCCTCGAGTTGCCAGTTCCTCATCTGCGTCATGCCCTGGCGGCATATTGGGCATATTGGGGGGCACAGGATATTAGTGCACTCGTGGCAGAGACTGTGGCCCGATTGACATTGAAATATCGGCGACGACATCGTTTTCAAACACACCGGACACTCGGGCAGCTCCACTGATCCCGCCATTCTGTTACAATAGCATAATTTATTAGGAGAGGCTAAGGATTCCTTTTAATAAAATTCATCAAAGACAATCAAATTCATAAATTGAACTAGTGTTAAAAACCTAATTTTATTAATATTATAAAGAGTAAATATAAGGAGTAAACTCATTAAATAATGAACAAGTTTGAATGATTTTCATATGCACAAAAGTGAGACCCTCGAAAGTAATATACGCTACTTTTTATTTTGGGCCCTAAATGTTTGATATCTGTACAAACATGTGAATAAAATAATAACTTAATTGTTGAAATGCAAATATTTTTACTATGTCGTTTCCGCTGTAATTTGTGATGAGTCTCATTTTATTGCAAAAATAATTAATAATCGATCAATTAACTTCAATCAGGTCCTAAAGGTATAATCCCTAATGAACTAAATAATGCATATTTACATTTTCGCATGTCAATGTGTCTGTATCTCATGTAAAGTGCGTTAGGGACCTGATATATGAAGCGATGGAAACGTTAAAATCACCACGAATTGTGCATTGATTGCAATTTCCGCATTTTATTTTTTAAGGTATAACAACATCCATAATATTCAGTAAAAATAATATAAAAGAAATACACTTACTTCAAATTGGCCTTTGCCATTTTAATTGCAATCTGAAAAAGAAAAGTATTTGTGAATAAAAGTCTTCAAACATGCACATGATAATGGACAATCGTTTTTATTTATTTATTTCTTTGTTATAATCATATTTTAACATTTGATTTCTTGATAGATACTTTATTTCTCAGAACGCCACATCAAATAATTTTATCTGAAGTTCTTGTCAACTTCTCGATGTAGTTATCAAGGGCGAATCCATTATTTACAATTTCTTTTTGCACCCAATTTGAAAATTCACGCAAGCGAATTCGCGGACGGAGGCCACTGATTACTTGTCGCGTGGTTTAATTTTTTGGTTAATTTTTTAAATATAAAATTGGGTGCCATTTTTGTGTTTGTAATAAAAAAGAAGGAATAGCGGCAATAGCTATCTGACATTACAATGAATATAGCCTTAATTAAATCAAGAAAGATTAGGTACTTCTAATACCAAACATGATTACATAAAATGAGAATTAATTTAAAATGAGGTAATTGATCCATATTCAATAGGCGGGAATCATCGTGAGAAAGATTGCGTATCTGAAATTTCTTAAGTATTTATGGAGTGTGTAGCAGACCTTTAATTGTGGGGAAGGCTGGTGCCCTACTGTAAGTGTACGTGGGTTTATATACATATTATACAGGCCGTGTCATCGCTTAACATCAAGTGAGTGGACGGACAAGCCTCGCCTATCACATAAAAAAATATTATTCTACTTTGTAATCTTATACGTTCGTATATAATATAAACATAAATTTGTGTTGGTGCATGACCGATACGTAGGTAGAGTACTTTACTGTGTCATTTGTCCGGTACACTACAATAGTAATTATATCTAGTAGGTACGTAGGTAGGTAACGTACGTACTTTTTATGTTATAGATATAACAAATCTATAACAGCATATTCAGCTATAGTACTATGAGTAACTCGTTTAAATACCAACATCGTACTTTACTTCTTGAATTACTTAAAATAGCTGCGACCCTTTATTAAAGCAATGACATACTGCAGTCAGGCTGGATTTAAAATTGTCAGACTTATTTACATGAAAGTTGTTGTTGTTGCCGAGAATTACGCGGAAGCAATCTTAATGGAACGGGATATTAAGCACACAATTGAATCTTTCATGATCAGCCACATCCAGATCTGGTCAAAGACCTCACGATATTAACATCTCTAGACATAGGTCATCTCTTCCAATCCAAAGGTCGCAATAAAGTCCCTGGGTTATGAACTGATTTCTAGGTATTAGCTTATTGAAATTCAATGATAACCAATTAGTTTTAGCACGGCCTATGACAAAATAAATCATTACGAAATATATAATAACATTTAAATAAAATAAGTTTTCATACTTCGAGTAACAAACCGTTATTAATAATATTATGACTTAAGGACTTATTTTATGATAATTTAATGAGCATACGACCAAATCACTTAAAGTGTGACGTTGGAAGATGAAAAGTAAAGAATCCCAGAGCGACGGAAATAATTTCGAGATAACTCTACTGCATTGCACTTTATATAGTTGTAAAAGTCGCGATTCGGTGGTTATTATATTTATTTTGTGCTTTTATAAAATCACCATAGCAGTGGAGGACCATATTGCAGGATTGTTAATGTTCCATTGTCTTTTTATAAGCCTTGGCGTTTATCATTTGACGCCGGCCACCATTTTAAGTTCATGCTACCAAAGTCATATTTTTAAAATGATCACTACTATTATTAAATTTCTAAAGGTTAATAATTTATGGCTAATATTATTTACTATATATAACCTTGTACGTAACAATATATTAGAAAACCACTTAAATATAAAAAAATACAAATTTATTTTCAATTCTCTTGACTTTCAAAATCGGCCTACAAAAAAGTATAGCAGTCAATAATAAACAAATGCAGTCGATGGGTAATGTCTTTTGTCTTATTTAAACTAAAAAAAAAACTTTTGTAATGCCACGTACACGATTAAACACCCAAGAAAAGGTTATCAAAACAATGGAACAAAAGCTTGCAACTCCTAAATGTTGAGTTGAAAAACTTCTTCTTCTTCATCTTCTTCTTCTCAGAAGAAGAAGAAGAAGAAGCCTTATTAACCGTAACTTTTGTATAAATTTGCAAGATTACAAATGAATTACGCGGCCACTGGTATTTGGAAGGTTTTTTCAAATAATTTAGAAATACTTGTGTTACCTACCTTTAAAATAACACACAAAAAGTTAACTCTTTTCACTGATAGTACTTAAGAAAGCACTGTATACTGTGAACGCCGAACAATGAGTGAATGCGAGTGAAATACTCAAACCGTCAGTTGGAGCGTTATATACACATATGCAGGGAGAATACTATATATACAAATTAATGTTGCCAGATTATTGCTTCGTTTCTACGCGTCGGCGATTCCTATAGATTTACTATTAACTTTGATAGTTCTTAGTGCAGTTCCTAAACGCCTGTAAGAAAACGAAACGACGTTTGAGCCCTAAACCAAGGTAAACGTCTCCCTATTATAGTTAATTCGATTGTTGTTATATCGAATGTTGTAGTTCTCAATAGGTACCCGTAAATATGAAAACAAATCTCGTTTTACATTTAAAAGAATCTTGATTCCTTGGCATTTAATTTAGAAATCTATACTAATATTATAAAGAGGTAAAGTTTGTGAGTTTGTATGTTTGAATGTTTGTATGTTTGTATGTTTGTGACGTTGTAGAAAGTAAACTCGGGATCTACTGAACCGATTTTGAAAATTCTTTTACCAATAGAAAGCTACGGTCTTTGTGAGTGTCATAGGCTATATATTTGCCCGATAAATGATAAGACTTTTTCGTTGTAGCAGGATCTGTGAAGTAAGTCGGAGAAAAAACGGGCGAACGAAACCGTTTTTTGCAAACGCTGCCTTTCTCATGGGAGATATATAGTTGAGTCCTAGAGAAAAGTTGTAGAGCTTGATAATGTCTATAAAAAAGTCAGCGGTAGCATATGTCTAGCTTTTAGGGTTGCTTCACTATAACCTCTTTTATGCTAACTAAATTTGTTATAAAATAAAGCATTGTTTATGAAGGTATTTTTATATTAATCCTTATCCAAATAAATGCGTTATTTAGTATAAATATTTAATTTAAAAGAAATTTGTCCTTTACATCATTTGATTTCAATGAGTATCTTAGAAGATATCGCAGTTTCAAAATAATTATCAAGTGCACAATAATTATGTACAAGGCGCCGGCCGGCGCGTTACGCTTTCACGTGATTTGACCGATTTGTATGATTTTTGGTATAGGCATAAATAGGACTCTTAAGGAGTAAAATAGACTATAACTTATTTTCTTTCTGAACTCAACCCTGTAGTCTACGCGGACGAAGTCGCGGGCAACAGCTAGTAAAAAATAAGTTGGAATTGTCTGGAAAATAAGGCCACTTTTAGAAACTCTTTAAGCTGATACACATAATTATCATGATTCCATATAATTCTTTTAAATGCCTCTTAGTCTGTTTAAAAGTAAAAATAAGGCTTGAAAGGAATTGAAAGCCTCTGATTTGTTTTTTGGTATTACCGCGAGAAGCTATAATTTCTATGATAACAAATAAATGACTATTCTTTTTTCATGTCCCATTAATTTCAATACCAAAATTCAACAAAACCGGTTTGTCGATAAAGAGCTAAAAGTGTAACGAACATACGAAACATGAGAAATATTTTCCTCTCTAGGATTAAGGTTTTAAAGGAATTTAGAACATTTTCAAAAATCAAGAGCTTTGAATGATATTTTATTTTCTTTGTCAAGCTTTAGACATTGTCTGTAAGTCAACAAAAAAATGTTTTTACGTTTTATGGATGTTCAATAGTAATTGATGTCGCTTTTACATATTTTTTTAATATAACCTAATTCTCGGCATCTTTTTTTACCTGGTAACATTTGACACTCAAGTTATATCGCATATCATGTGTCAAACATAACTAGGGTAATTCCTAAGATTTTGTCTGGTGTTGCCAGTTTAAGAACACGTAATTTGTACTATTGCTTATTCAAATTATAATGCATATCAAGACGAAGCTGCATGGGTATATTGTTATAACCAATTGTCACAATTTGAAACGATTTTTTATTGAAGTAAGATTTTAGAAATATATTAATATCAAATTTCTAACCTATATACATACATTACAATCCTTGCATGTAAAAACTTGATTTTATAATAATGCTGTAAAAATAATTCTTATCGTAAATACGTCATCATCTTTAGAAATTATATTGTATTGGGGCATCACAAATCAATAATAAAGCTAATCATCTCACCAAGTACATTAGTAGACCCGTTGTAGCTGTGATTTCCCGTTCATAGTGTACATAAATGACGAATACTGAAGGCGCTATTTTCTCTTTCGATAAATAATAATAGCATGAAGGTCACACTACAGTTTATACAAACCTACGTACAAAGGTGCGTAGGTAATATTAGTAAAATCATGGTATTTTTTCTTGTGGACAAATTGAATAGGTAGTTAAAAGTTTGGGCTGAAGCTTTCCGATCAAAGTGGCACAAAAGGAAAATTGATATAATAGTAATCACTATGTATGCGATTTGCGATGCCTCCGTTAAAATTTTAGTTTACAATAATGACAGCAGACAGACATAATTTTTAGTCTGTTACTATATATTTCTTACTAAAAATAATGACTAACGTAATTTTTCTTGTCAATTGTCATGAATGTCAAGTTCAACTTAAACTAAATTTTTCCAATTTCAACATTTTTCATTCTATTATTTAAATTTACTTCTCGAATTCAGACTATAACCATATTAATTGGGTCCTTGAAAACAATTACTTAATGTATATTTCAAATACTAATATTTATGCTGAACCAACTGCTTCTTTTTATTAAATAACTAATAGTAGTTACATAATAATTTTTCTAGCTGCTATCTGCCGTTAAATTCCTGACAAAACAGTTACTTCCATTTGCTCTCTATACGGAATTGAAATAGCAATTGAAATTGAAATAGCAAAAGGCGTTATTGGACAGCTCAGGGTCACTCAACGAGCTATGGAGAGGGCTATGCTCGGGGTTCCCTACGAGATAATCAGAAATGAGGAGAACCGTAGGAGAACTAATGTAACCGACATAGCCCAACAGATTAGTTCGTTGAAGTGGCAATGGGCCGGCCATATAGTGCAGAGAACTGATGACCGATGGGGCCATACTGGAAGAATTTCAATATACTAACTATTAGTTAGTAGCAGATAACAGAATAATAAATAACCAGAATAGGGAAGGTGACAAGAAAAGATACATTTCAGGTGAAGTTGAAACAAAACAAAATGTAAGGTTACAAAACATTTTTATTTTCAGTTTTATAACAGTAATTAAATAAAACTTCATTACAAAGTGTTCAGTGGTGGGATTTTATCCACTGAAATTTTAGTAATTAAGCAAAGTTACAAAATATAATATGAACAAATTGTAAAAATAGAAATTATATAAGTAACATTTAAATCAATAATGCATATTTTACATGCTTAGCTATACATTCTGAAATAAAAAAAGAAGAACCTACTGCTAATAAATGACGACTATTGGCCATTTTATTCAGGTAAATCAAACAATTTTTTATAGATAATGGTTGTTGGCACAGGATTTGATTTTTTTTTTTGTATCCGCAAAATGTACCAAAGGGACCATCATCATATCTTCACGAGGTGAATGATCCATCTTGTTAAGCCACATTGACCTGAAAGTTGGCTATTACTAAACCTTTATTTTTTTATAAATTTTTTAAACATTACTTTTTTTTAGTGATTTATTATTATTAATTCACATATGCTGTTCTTAATGTGTAGCAAATGTGTGTCTGTGCTCTCCACTTAATAGCAGGTGATTTAATAACAAAAACTCAATATATCATATTATTTGGTTCACTTGCGTGAAGTAATTGATTTTTACTTGTAATTACATGCAAAAAAATACTATCATAGAAGGCTATGATTTTAGTAATTAAACTAGGCACTTATTTCTAGGTTTATAACATTTCTTCAATATTATGACAAAATTAAGTATAATATTTCGCCTTGGAAGCAATATAACAATAAGAAAATATGCATATTTATTGTTTTCTTCTAGATATAGAGTATTTTTTTCCTCAAATATGCACTTAGTTACATTTATAAAATTACATTGGCAATCCAACAAAATATATTTCTTTGACAGATTATTTACCAAAATAGCTTAAATGATAACATGGTACACCCAATTTCATGTACAATAGAATTAATAGATTGAGTGCAGAAGAGGCATAGTTAAGCCTCAGGCATTCTATCAATATATAAAATACTAGCTTCTGTTCGCGACTTCGTACGCATCGACCATAGGGTTGAGTTCAGAAAGAAATAGATATGTATAATATCTACAATCTTTCCTCTTCAAGATAGAATTTTACCTATTAAAAAAACGCATCAAAATCCGTTGCGTAGTTTTAAATATTTAAGCATACGTAGGGAGAGAGAAAGCAACCTTGTTTTATACTATGTAGCGATGAGATGGCACAATGTCTTCTATCATTGTCACACAGTGACCACCAACCACCCTTTCTTATCCTGTATAATTTTTATTTACAGATTTACTTTTCAGATGTGGACGGAAATTTATTAATGCAGAATTTAAATGTTAATTTCTTGTCTTTTACGAAATTTTTTAACACAAAGAATGGTACGACAGTGCATTTCGCTAGGGAGAATACTTCATCTGCTTTCATCAAGTCGTTAAAGCAGTGATGAGTGTATATAAGTTTCCTTCGGCTATCTAAAAGACTAGTTAGATTAATTTCGTAAACATGCTGCTTCGCTTCAGCCTTCCTGCCGATATGCTGAACAGTCCAAAATGCAGTTTTCTTCAAAACATCAATTTTCGCTGTTATTATAAACAGTAGTTGGTTTTGTGCCACCAAATACAAATATCGATTATTGTGTTTAAAATCTATGTTCTCGAGATAGATATCGGTGTCAGATCTAACATTGCAGTTATCACTATGGTGATACTGGAAGTGTCCCATTACTTCATTTAATTTTCCTGGGTAATAAGAAATTGATAATTAGCATCTAAATGTCTGATGAACTTGATAAAAACATTACAAAAACCCGCTTGTATGCATACATTTTTAACCCCACATTGGGACACCAGTCTTTCGTGTCTTGTCGTGTCCAGGGGCTGTAATTTAAAAAAGCTTACAAAATAAACAACATAGCTCTTACCCTTCCAAAAGCATCCTCCAAATATAGCGCCATATGGACAATCTATGTCTCTAAACGGACATTCCTTGAGATGGAAATCCAAGCCAATCTTTGGCATTTTGTACGTACAACCCAGTGATCTATTTGGGCAGGTAACCTTGACCTGATAAGAAATTAAAGAAGGTGGTTACGTCTGATAGTAGTTACACAATTAATTTTACACTGCGCCAGCAAAATGCACTAACAGTTATTATATCTGAGATCGGAGAAGAAACTCATAGTGAATGAGCTTCTGCTAGCGGTCGTATAAGATTTTTATTTATTTATTTATTTACACTTCATACATTAAGTATAGGTGGACTTAATGCCAATGGCATTCTTTTACAGTCGAACCTAGGGTGATGCAGAGATGAAGTTAGGCAGGTGTGTAAATATAATTACGGTGTCACTACATACAAAATACACTTACATATAATACAATAAATACCTCATTGATATACAAACATAAATACATACAAAATACATAAATATACATATAAATATATATTAAAAATACGGTAATTTACTGATGTGACGATTCTGCATTTTCATTAGCTAGCAGCTCCCGAACCTTGTGCTGTACAGATTTTTCAATGTGCTAATCATTCGCTTTTTTATCCCTGACACCGAAAATAGTATGTGAGACTAAATAAATACCTTGAAAAGGAATTATATAATGTTCTTAAATGGGTCAGTACAAGCTTGTGTTTAGTTCCTTTACTCAATCTTTGTATCGGAACTTAAATTATCACGCTTGGTCAGGTAAAAGCAAATACTGATTCACATTTTCATCTCAGTTTACGATTATAATATATCACAATGCGAGTCACAGAAGCGAAAAAAACATGTTTAGTCTCAACAATTTCAATACCTGAAATGAGTTTTATTAATTAAGTGAAATATCTCTGAGAATCTTACGATTTCAATTAAATGTCGGGAACTACACTTATCAGAGAGGCTCGACAAAAATATTTTCTAGTAATTACCATATTGTCAGGAATGCTGCTTGCATTTCCACTGGAAGCAATGTTTATTTCTTTCTTATATGGCGTTTCTGTAGTACAGTCATCCCTGAGATGCGCTTCCATAATTTTCTGTAAAATAAAGTGGTTTGGTTGATTTTAAGTTTGCTAGAAAGATACTTTATTGTATCGGACAAACTCTCACAGGCTATATTCACTCTGGTGCGTTTATTGCGTGCTTTTCAGCATCTTTAGGTCTTTCCATTTAACTATCATTGTAATTGGGACATTTACCTTTCACTTGTATTCTTGTGCTAATATAATTAGAGAACTCTTTTGCGTTATGTAAAGATTTAAAGCGAGTAAGTAAACAAAGACTGTCTATTATTTACGAACGAACATTCCTGAAAGTGATAGAAATATAAAGTGATGTTTTGTAACGGTGGTGGTACAGAACATGGTGTTTCTATCACTTTCGGGAATGTTCGTTCGTAAATAATAAACAGTCTTTGTTTCCTAAGGGACTATCAATTTTTTACTTATCGAATATGTTTATGGCTTTATCCTACAACACACCCGCTACCATGTAACTCCTGTGCTTCAGAATCATCAGTTGCACAGTATTGCCACTATGCTGCCACTGAAGCTCAGCGAATGTAAGGGGACCTGATTTGTCATGTCAGGTAAAATCTAAAGAAGGAGTTAGAAAAAAAGAGTCGTCCACTTTCCTCCATACTAAAGCGGGAGACACAATATTAAACTATGAGGTTTCACCCTCACATAAAAAGGCAATTATAATAAGTGAAATTAGACGCAATTAACGCACCTTTGTCAAATAACCAGTAACTTATTTGATATTAAATTAAATAAATGGGATGTAACTTGTCGAATAGTAAAACATATTCTTACTTGGTAATACATATCCTCTAACTGCCAATTTCTCATCTTAGTCATTTTCTCCCGACATACGGGGCAATGCGGAGTCGTTAGATTGTCGTTGCAAGTATGACAGAGACTGTGTCCAGATTGACACAGGAATATAGGTGGAGACATATTGTCTAAACAAACAGGGCATTCCGGCAAAACCATTCCACTGACCATTCTGTAAAAAATATATTATAAACATTTTACATACGACTACATTTCCCGAAGCAGTATGCACAGGTGCGTTTTTACACCCACATTTCGGCAAGGTATAACATGTATTAGTCCCCCTTAACAGTGGGACTAGTCTATTGCCATTTTTCAGACACATTTTCGAAATCAGTGCTGCTTCTAAGAATATTTAATAAAAATCTTAATAACACTGCCTGACCTAGAAATCGAACCCAGTACATGCTTGGGCCGCGGAACCACGATTTAGTTATTTAAAAATATCAGAATATTACTGAATATTCATATTGTATTGGAGTGATGTTAACCACGACAAAAAAAGTTAAGAAAATTTTCATTTAAATGGTAAAAAGTAAAATCAATGGCTTTGATTTTTAACATATTATTATGTAAAATTATTTGGTTACATATTTATAATTTTACCTTTTGTTTGCTTTTGCTGAAGCCATTATATTTTGTGATCTGAAAAAAAAAATCGTAAAGATCAACGTCCAATCGATTTTTTAATGTCCAAATAAAGTTATCATTAGTTGGTTACTCTACTTCAGGGTGATAGTTTTTTGTTTAATGATTATTGTATTTTTGTTGTTTATTCTTTTTATATGAGAATATAGCCTTATCAAATTGCAACAGTAAGATATTTACATATTTCTTATTATGTTTAAAGCAGAATTATTAACCGCAGATCATGAGTTTACAAAGGAAATGTATAAATGAAACAAAAATCAAGAATATTTTGTCTGAAATGTCAATGCTTGAGTTATTTCCTTCAAGTTTTGGTTCAGGATGTTAGTAAAGAGCTTAGTTTGGATTTAATAATAAAACTCACCTTTATATTATCCAATACAGTAGCTACTAGTTTCCAGTTTATTATAATGGAATTGTCACTGTAAATAGTAGGTATATTATTATTGTTGGGTACAGTCTCCAGTATTAAAAGTTACTCTATGGTGCACAGTGCGATGAAGGTTAATCTTTGTTGAATTCTGATATCTTTTTAAGTTGTTATGAATATATATACGATTAATGTTGCCAACTTATACTTCGCTTTTGGGAAAATGTTTAATATATTGGTAAAATTTACTTTCATTCATGATTTCTTTAATTGATGATTTATCCATTGATGAATGACATTTAGTAACATTTTTAGAACCTGATCCTTGAAGTCGCCTTTTGCTTTGGACTTCGCAGTGTATTCGAATAAATCAAGTTAATGGAGAACAATCAAAATCTTACAGGATAATAAAATAATATATAATAGCGGGTATTACATTTTAAATAATACATAATTTCGAAATTAATTACTTTACAGAAACCGAACATTTCCACCACTTCCATCATCCATCATAAAATGCGTTATAAATAATGATTATTATCTAGTAATATATATTAAAATAACTATTTATTACGGTATTACGTTAATAAAACTTTTAATTGGTCATTTTTATTTTGTTCTACATTTACACAAAATAAGGGATATTCCCGACTTATGCCTAATTGTTGCCATATAAAAAATACTATTTTTATTGCTTGAAGTTTTATGGCTAACTAGGCGATTAACCTAAGATAAATTTGAGCCATAGGGACTATAACAAATGATTTGTCAGTTATGTAAAGAATATTATTTGTTTATACTTATTATTTTTTTGTACATAATATAGTAATAGGTACTTACTTATATAAATAAGTACTTATATAGATAACTATAAATTAAAAGATTTAAAATTTGCAAACATTTGTTGTCATAGCTGATATTTTATTTTACATAACTACTACGAAAACTTACTATTTTTATTATATTTTTCAGGTGTAGTATATATAATTTTTCTGTTATTATCTATGCAGGTGTCAGACGTCATTTTATAAATATTTTACTAGTCTGTGCTTTAGGAAATACGATTTCTAGGCATGAAGTTTTAAAACATGTATGGAAACTAAAAAGTTAAAATATAATATTTTTATATAGGATGAACATATAAGTGATTCTTTTGTTATGATTTAAAATGGAAGATATTCAAAGTGAAAATGGTACCGGTACTTTCAGAGAGGATCTTAAACTCCAACTCAGCCTAATTGATAAATATGTTAAAGTAGAGCTTATTAAGAGCTGCTCATTTGAAGGTTTTCTGAATTGTTTTGATCCTGTTACACACAGGTTAGTACCCTTGCTTTAAAACACACCTTTGTATACGGCGCTAGTCTCATATGGGGGTAAGAAAAAGAGGTTGAATCATGAATGGTATGCCAGTATCTTCTTAGCGTCATTCCATCCCATCGGAATATAACATTTTATAAATAAGTGTTTCTTTTGAAACATAGCTGGTTTGTGTCCAATTTTACCATTTTTTGCTATACTAACACTTGATTTATTCTGTTCTTTCAGCATAATTCTGTTGGTGATTCAAGATGATGGTTTTAAGAGCACACTTATACCTGGGCATGCAATATTAAATATAGTTGAGCACACTGCTCCTTTGAATATTGAGCCTCCGATGAGTATTAAGCATACTGCCACACCAAGGGACACTTCAAGGAAAATGCAGCTAATGGAATGGTTAAAGTCAAACTTTTTACCAGTTACAACTGTTGATGACAAAATAATCTTTGGAAATGTTAGCATCTTACCTCCATATGGAATATCAGACATTTGTACAGACAGCCCTATGATAGCGATGCAATTAAAAAAGCTTATAGAAAATATGCCTGAAGATAGTATAGAAAATAATTAAATAAAATTGTGAAAATTAACCAGTTTTATTACATAACCTTGACATAATGGTCTGATATTCATTTTACTTGATGCAAAAAGATTTTAATCATTTAAAATATGTAAAAAAGTAACTACATCAGCTGAGCATGTTTACATTAGCTAAAGAGGTTTCCAATTTGATGAATGACAGACAACTCAGTGGCAAGAGCCTGTTTGGCATATTCGGTAAGACCTTGGTTCAAGAAGCAAGAGGTTGGTTGTTAGATTCCCCTATAGACTCTTATGTAATCTGAAGATATTTGACTCTTGGTGTGAGTGAAATCATTATGTTTCTTGACATGGCTCTTCTGCACAAGAGAAAATGTATGTCTTACTTATGGTGAATAAGGCCGGATGTAATTGTGTGTGCTGTGCTTGTTTTTGTTTCTTGCACAATTAGTTTCTAGTAAAAGTATAGAAAATATTCAATTAATGCTACAAATACATAAGTAGATAGGCATTTGAATAAACCAAATTTACATTATAGAAGCTGTAAGAACATATCAGAAAAGTTGACAATTATAAGTAGGGGAAGAGGGCTAATGTAACAGTTAAAAATTACCTAAGGTGTAACTTGCCGGTGGATATACTTCTTTTAAGTACAGATTTTGTCAATTTAAGATTAGTTACAACTGGGTACTTTATTTTATGTCACTTAACACAGTGTAATTAAACTTATAAAAACAAAAGAAAAGTATTCATTGTCGCTCATTTACAAAATATAACATGTAAACTGAATCCCACCAAAAACATAAATGTAAAAAAGGAAAGCCAAGTTCAATACAAAAATTATTCTCGACTGTGGGCTTCGCCGCAAAAAGAATGGAGATCTAATTGAGTGCCAAGTTCTATGCAAAATCCAAATATAAATAATAGGAAAAAAATATAATTATGAACAAGTATTAAATCTATTTCTGTGGTTTATTAGATATCTATATGTAGCCTAAGGGCTGACTTGGCTAGTTTTCTTACACGAATTATTATTAAGTACCTACTTTTACACAGTAACGGAAGAGCCTTATGTTCGATGGGTAGTTTCTACCAGCAAGCCAAATTTTCGGAATAATAAAATAAGAACCGAAAGGTACTCGTACCAGGTTTAGAACATGCGAAGGCTATATAAATTGTAAATGAAAACTAGCCAAGTAAACCCTTAGGCTACATATAGATATCTAATAAAGCACAGAAATAGATTTAATACTTGTTCATAATTATATTTTTTTCCTATTATTTATATTTGGATTTTGCATAGAACTTGGCACTCAATTAGATCTCCATTCTTTTTGCGGCGAAGCCCACAGTCGAGAATAATTTTTGTATTGAACTTGGCTTTCCTTTTTTACATTTATGTTTTTGGTGGGATATCATTACTTTTTGTAAAGAATATTATGCAGGTATTGAGATTTTAACTAACTGAATCGGTATTTTTAAGCAGTGCCTATGTTTATGTGTCGCTCGGGAGCGCTTTTATGTATGTACATTTATTTGTGTTCTGTGTATATTTATTATATTATATGTGGTGCCGCGCGCCGCGGAGGACACCGTTGTGTTCGCCGGTTGTTTAGCGCGTATTACAAGTTTTTTGTATGGGGACACCACTTATTTTTTGACTTAACTTCATTTTTATATTTCTGATATATAGCAAGTGAGTATACTAATACATATATTGGGATAGTTTTTTCAAATATCTGCTTGTAACCGTTCTAACGCTACAATTATAAAAAAAAATGTATGGGGACCCCCCCTATTTTTTAACTTTTTTCTATTTTTAGATTTTTTCCTACGTTTACACATAATTACCGAGCTGTATTCTAAATTTTATCCTTCTAGGTCATCTGGAAGTAGGTTAGGTTTAGGTACTATCAGTCAGTCAGTGCTAAAATTTACAACTTTTTGACCTCCATATCTTTATAACCGTTTGAGCTAGCTTCATGAAATTTGGGCTTCTAGATGTTCTTATAGATATAATTAAACACACGTAGTTTCAAGTGTTTACGTCAAATAGGTTTTTAGTTATAGAAGGGTCAAAAGTGGCGCCAAATGGTTCGTGTAATGATACACTCGGCGTTGGCTAGCCAGTTTTACTTGAACTTGGCTTGACACGCTGCCGCGTGTCTAGATTGTTAGGAAGCGGCCGTGTCAAACATGATATTCTAATCATAGGTTCGGCACGCTCGACATGGTGACATTTTCTTTCTTTACTAGCCCTATTCAACTGTTCTGTGGATGAAACTTCAATGAACTTATAGGTATTCGTTTCCTAAGTTTATGTGTCTACCTGCATTTTTTTACCCATTGGATGTTTGAATACCTATTTTTTAAATTAAACTACTAATTTCAAGAATATATAGTACGAATTAGATAAAGTTACTTTATGTTAATGATATCAAACTGTATTTTCCCTCATTAGGAATGAATAGCACCCGAAGTAAAAATTATATTAAGTACCTAAATATCTATTTCATTACATAATATTAATTTTAATTACAAAGGTTTTTCTATTTTAAAATTAGTATTAGTAGGTAATTGGGGTAAATGAAGATTTTGTCACACTTGAGAATGAAGTAACCGCCAGTCTTCTATATTTCCGACCACCTGTTGCGTACACGCATATCTTTCACACAAGCATACGTTAACAATTTACATAGAGCTCTGTTATCACGACATCACGTCATGTTTTTACGATCCCGCCGGGCAGTCACAATAATTGAGTCAGACAAGATTCTTGTGTGCATATTTGATTAGAATCGTTTAATACTGTCGTGTGACGTGTGTGATAATATGTGTCTATAATATTTTTGTTTCTATGTTATTATAAAATATTATATAGAAAATGGCCGAGAAAACAAATAGGCGAGTACAATATCTTGCGGGAATATGCGGTACGTTTTTTGGCGGGAGTTTTAAAAATGATTGTTTATAGTAAATAACATCGTTTGATTTTTTAATTTTAGCGGCATTAGCATTCATGTTTACTGGTGCGACATTAGCTTGGTCATCGCCAGCGATTCCAAAGTTCAAAAGCGGTGAAGCTAATGTGCAAATTACTGATGTAAGTATACGAAGTACCTATGTTAAAAAATTTAAAAATGTAATGAAAACATTTTTAAATAAGAATTTATTAAAAATATTTAAGCGGGTCATTAAGAATCATTAAGAATGCGGCACGTCTTATCAAAATTTTCATTGTTATTTTTGTTACGAATAAAGAATTAAATTTTGTAATAATGAGAATCGATATTCCATTGTTAACTTACACTGTCCTGATAACTGACTTTATAAACTTTATATTCTTTGTTATTGTTTGTTGCATGTTCTACTTGTTTTATACATGTTTTATTTAATTTAATTAGTATACGTAATATTTATATGGGTAACGTTTATATTCTTTAAACCCTTGTTGTACCTATATAAATCACATTAAAGTATGGAGTACCTACCATTCTACAATACAAAGGCGGGCTTTAAAGAAATGCCGTATGTAATTTATGAAAAATAATCAACAAAATAAAAATAACATGACAATAATGGCAGCCCGTTTTTCAAGCACGCTTGTATTGAGCATCTTCCTCACATCTTTATGTCTGTATACTTGTGCATTTCCTTCAAGGCACAATTATCATGGGTGGTGTCTCTTCATTCGGCTGGAGCTCTGCTGGGATGTTACTTTGGCCAGACGCTCAACGAACGCGTTGGAAGACGATGGACATTAATAGGATCCTCGTTACCAGGACTTATAGGCGCGGTAGGCAACAATTAATAAAATACTTTTAAATAAACAATTTTATTAATGCCATATTTATATTAACCTATTTATATACAACTGAGAGGAGTTATGTTTTATCTACCACGTTGACCTTGGGTGGGTAAGCGACCGACATAAATAAAATGGAAATCTTGGAAAACTTTTAGACGTTCTTTTTTTAAAAAATATTCAAATCGTAGGTACAGTAAAATGGGGTGAATAGGGTCCCCGGGGTGATTAGAGTTACTACCGATATTTTTACTTGAACATATAATACAATCTACATACTGTAACGATGAGTCTATAGATTATATTTTTTTAAAAGTAAAATATATATTTTTTGTGCTGACAACAAGAAAAAAAACTTCAGCCTCAGAGAAATAACACAAAAAATCATTTGAAATACGACGTTATAAAGGCGTGATTTTTGCCCTTGTAAAACTTTACATTTTCTTGATAAATAAGAATATATAAGTGATTGTGTACCTTCCCGCTGTTAAAACATTTTAAGAGGAATTTCGTAAATTAAGGTATGTACGAAACTATTGTTTATTAGTAGAGTTATCCATATTTATCAAAGGAGTGAATATTAGGATTGTCAAAAATATTTTAACATGGTTTGTCTCATTTCTTGGAGTTACCAGGGTTTTTGAACGACAAATATTATTATCAATATAACCACTATTATTTTGTGTATGGTTTTTTGCGGCCAAATAGCTTTAACACCTGAGGATGAAGTACATATTATCATACTAAAGTATTTATAAAGATATTTTTAATCAATGTGTTTAAAATAATACGCACATAACACTTATTAAAATAATAAGATATATTGTTTTCCAACCAAGAAAATATTGGCAAAAAATTTTCAAGAAAATATAATATTCTATCCTATCCTCAATTAAGCAATAAATTTCGGTTGTAGTATTATTGTCAATCCTAACAAAAAACCCGATTGCCCCCTGTCCTGACTCTAATCACCCCGTTTTCGGGGTCAAGAGGGTTTTGAAGCATTTTGGGCATTTTCTTGGAATATTCGTAGAAAACTTAATTAGTTCGATATGTATATCGTGAAAATAGACAGATACTAAGTAACATAAATATAGTTTACTTGATCTTTAAATAGTTGTAATATGGCAACAAAGTAGAAAAGTTACCCTATCCACCCCATTTTACGGTACGTTATTTCGTCATTATTAATTTTGAATACGCACAATATTTCAAAAGAAAATACAAGATGCCTACATTTATGACAAGATTATGACGATGATCATGAATTTGATTTCAGTGTCTCATTATTGTCACAACAATGCCTGAAGTAATGTACGTAGCTCGGTTTTTGATGGGATTGGCGACTGGAATCATCGCCGTGGTAAGCTCAAATGTCCTTTTTTTTTTACAAAAATACGTATATGACAACTGTGTTCTCTGATGGATTAGGCAGAAGTGTGAGTACCCACATTTCGCGAGCCCATAGCCGTTTTTACAAGCTTTTATTTAACTTCACTTTTGTATGTATGTATGTATGTATGTATGTATGTATGTTTGTATGTTTACAAATCTTGCAATGAAGATTTGAACCACTTCCAATAGACCGATTGTGCTGAAACTTGGTATACCTATGTAACTTGGATGACAATACAATAATATGGTACCATGGAGCTGGTCTGATGATGAGGTTGGAAGATGACCATAGAAACATCGGTTCTTGTGGACCGATTGAGCTGAAATTTGGTATGTCTTTGTAACTGCGACAACAATACACAAATATGATATCATGGTGCTGATCTGACGAAGAGTTGGAAGATGCCCATAGGAACTTCGATTCCTATGGTCGAATTGAGGTGAAATTTTGTATCTCTTCGTAACTTCGGTAACAATACAAAAATATGGTATCATGGAGCTGATCTGATGAGGAGTTGGAGGATGCCCATAAGAACTCCGATTCCTATGGTCCAATTGAGCTGAGATTTTGTATCTCTTCATAATTTCGGTAACAATACAAAAATGGTATCATAGAGCTAATCTATTGAGGAGTTGGAAAAAGCCCACAGGAACTCCGATTCCTTTGGACCGATTGAGCTGAAATTTGGTATACCTATGTAATTTCGGTGACAATATAATAATAAGGTATCATAGAGCTGATCTGACGAAGAGTTGGAAGATGCCCATAGGAACTCCGATTCTTGTGGTCCAATTGAACTGAAATTTGGTCTGTCTTCGTAACTTCGGTAACAATACAAAAATATGGTATCATGAAGCTGATCTGATGAGGAGTTGGAAGAAGCCCATATGAACTCCGATTCCTGTGGACCAATTAAGCTAAAATTTGGTATGCCTTTGTATTTTCAGTGACAACATAATAACAAGGTATCGTTGATCTGGTGTCATGAGAAGTTGGAAGGTGCCCATAGGAACACTAGTTTCCATGGACCGATTGAATTGAATTTCGGTATGACTACGAAATGGATAGAGTTAGAAATATTTCCAACTAAAAAGTTAAAAATAAATTAACGGTGAAAAACATATTTTAAAATCAAGCTTTTATTATGCACGAAAAATTAAAAAAATAAACTAAGAAAACATTCATAAAATTCGTAGTTTTTTAAACTTTACAAGTAACAATTTACAAAAGTGTTCGGTTTATCAGTAGAAGTATGATACATAAACATATATTATCTATAACTAGTATATTAATATTCTTAAGTGATTTAAAAGCTTGTCGCGCAATTTCGTTAATGCAAAGACCTCGGCCGCGACGAGCTTTTAGATCACTTAAGAATATTAATATACTAGTTATAGATAATATATGTTTATGTATCATACTTCTACTGATAAACCGAACACTTTTGTAAATTGTTACTTGTAAAGTTTAAAAAACTACGAATTTTATGAATGTTTTCTTAGTTTATTTTTTTAATTTTTCGTGCATAATAAAAGCTTGATTTTAATTCAGACCTATTGTCAGACTCCGTCCTGCTACTGAGAATTTCCTGATGGAAAACCCAATAGTACTTTGTCTGACCTGGGAGTCGTACCCAGGATCTCTAGATCACACGGCACCTGCTTACTTGTACCGCGAATCTATGAGGCAGTAATTTATTGTTCTGTTATCTTCAATTATGATTCTATTCTAAAATAATAAAAGACTGTTGATAGTGATAATAAATAACAATTAATTGTATACACACAAGCTCGAACAACCACATAATTAGCCTTAAGTTAAATACAACTAATTAAAAATATTAACAAATAGTGATTAGAGGGACTTAAGCCTTTTAATTACTGTGTTGTTGTAAGCGTTTGATTATTTTCTTTTAAATAAAAATTGTATTTAAACAGTAAACACTTTATCTAATGCGCGACCCGGAAGATTATACTTAAGATAAGAGAAAATAATAAAAGACTTGGGTATCCACTTTTATTAGGTACTGCCTAATAGTTCCACAATACTGACTGCCTCGTGGTCTCACTAATGGAAATGAGAGTTTCCAGGTATATCGAGAAGGGTTGTTGAGTTTTTCTAATAAAATAGTCATTAAATAAATAAATAAATACACCCAACAGTCACATACATAGCTCTGCCCCTACACTAGGTTACAAGACCCGTGTCGTGGGTATCAGACGCTACGAGAGACTTTTTCGGTCCCACAAACACCCAGAACATGAGAATACAGATTTGTGCTTACCCTAAAGCACGCAATTATCACTTAGAGCTAATATGAAATAATGCAGGCGTGAGTGCGTGTGCGCATCGTGCATATCTGTGACTGTTATGTAACCTTTCAGGTAACAATGATATACGTAACAGAAATAGCTGATAAAGAGATACGAGCATCCCTCGGCATGATTGTGCAAGTGATGAACAACCTCGGAAGCCTTATTATGTACGGTGTCGGTCCGTTTGTGTCATACACAGCGCTCAACTCTATCTTGGTTTCTATTCCCGTTTGCTACGTGCTCGCTTGTCTATGGATACCTGAATCGCCGTACTTTCATTTGAAAGATGGCAGGCTCGAAGCCGCTAGAAAGGAGTACCTAGTACTAAATCCTGGCAAAGATGAGAAGGTAAAAATTGCTAGAATATTAACAAAACAAATATTATGTAAAACTTATAGAATAAATTGCGGGTATCAGAAATTAAGAATGATTTAATCACAAGCTCATTTTGATGCAATTATGTACAATGCACTGGACAGCAACAGAGACTAACTTAGGGCGATTGTCGTCCAATGATATTATATTCCCGATATACGTGTCCGCCAACCCGCACTAGGCCAGCGTGGTGGACTAAGGCCTAAAGCTTCCCAATAGTAGAGGACCCTGATACCTAATACCCTAGAGTTGATGATGATGTCATTTTAAGTCGATATGCTGGCATTGGAATTGGTTAGGGTTCAAATCAACTACGCAGTCATTTGCCACGGCGAGGTACTCAAAGGAGAGATAATCTCTCATTAAAGAAATTGTCATCATGTCTCATGTACAAAACAACGTAACGAGTCAACGCTTTTACTATAAAATAGACTAGCAGAAATGAGGGAAGGTTTATATTTTGTTACATTTCAGGTTATTGATGAACATTTGGGCATAATGCGAGTGCACGTTCAGGAAAGCATGGAGAACAAAACCACATTCATAGAACTGATCACAAACATGAAGTACAGGAAAGCTGTGTATATTGTATTGGGTAATACATACATGTTTATACCGTTTAATTTTCTTCTCAGATTTCTACTTATATGTATCATATACACATTTCATTTCATCGAGTATCTTCGTTAAGTTTCAAGAAATGTTAAGTCCCACTATTTATTATGAGTGTAACGAGATAATCTTTTCTGTATTAGAAGGGGCTCGTCTTGAAGGATTGAACTGTTGATGTTTGAACATAATCTGTAGTCGGCGAAACATTAGCTTAGCTTACGCAAGAAGCCACTGCGGTTCCGATAGATGCCTATGGTACAAGTGTTTCTAAATTTCACAAGTATTTGTTTCTAGTCTGCGTTTTTTGAAAGTCCGTCATTGTTTTTAATGCCAGCGACATTAGACCAATATATTTTTGTGTTCATTTTTAGTAGGTATTATATTGAATCTCAAAAATGACTACATGCATAATTCAGAAGATTTTTGATGGCTATTGTCGAATAGAGGAGCAATTGAAAATAAATTTACTTGCTTTGAATAAAATTATTTGGAATGCTTCAAATGCTAGACAGCAAATTTATATTTGTTATCTACGAAATAGCTTTAATTCAAACCTTGCAGCTATTGAAAACATGACTTTTATCTTTATTTGCATAACAATATCGCGATTTCATGGTCTCGTGCAAATATTTATTATTATTTATTTTATTTAAATATTATGATAGCGGTTGTACTTGGCGTTATATTAGCAAACTGGTATCTCTGGTGATGTAAACTAGGAGATAGTGGCCTAGACAATAAGTTTTATTCCGTAGGTTATGGTGTCTGTTACTAAAGAGTGATAAACATCTTTTATTTATTTATTTAACTTCAATAAACACGTTTTACACCACTTACATACATTGAAGAACTCTATAAAATCTACATTATATATAAATTTAAAATAAAATAAAATATATCGCACAAAAACAAACAAAACAAACTATAGTAAAACAGAAACAAACATAAAATCGTAAAAACCTAAGTAACACTTTCACAATATTTTAGACAAGTGTATTTTATTTGTGGCCATGTATCCGCAAAAAGGTCACAGTCCGGGTTAGTCTCCATCAGAGCATTAAGAGAACTTAGAACTCGCGGTATGGGAGAAAAGGATCGAGCGGCGGTTCGACACACAGGTACGGCCAATAACCTGTGTTTTCTGTTACGAACATAATTGTTTGGGGTGTAGAGTCGAACCAATTCATTATGCAGATCTGGCGCATCTAAGCACAACAATAAATACCATTTATTTATTTTTTAATGTAACTATAATTAAAGAGAATTAGAAAATGAACCACTGCTAACATTTTGAACATGCTATTGGAAACGTGTTCAATATTTCTGTTTCCACGCTCACTTTACGCTTCCATCAAGCATTGATGTAATTTTTTATGATACGTATCCCTTTTTCCATTAGTCTCATCAGATATCATCATGGTCACTCATAGTATGACTATCCAATATTATTCCAATATAGGCTAGAAATGTGTTTTCAAATCCTGAGACAGAAGACACGCATCACGCATGAGCTAACACTGTTGTACTTTTATTTTTCAGGGTTAAAAATCTTGCAGTACATGACGGGTATTCTGGTGATCCAATCGTATGTCGAAGTGATATTCCGCCAAAGCAATTTCGTATCCGGGCCGATAGCGAGCATAATTTATGGTTTTGTGCAGATACTGGCTGGTAAGTTATCCATTTCAATGATAAGGTAAAAACTAAACCGGCTATAAAGTAGGCAAATATGGATTACAAAATGTTTCGCTATTTATTAGGAGTATTGAAAATTACTGGGTAATTTCTCACCGGAAAACCCAATAAAGCTTTACCTTACTTTGGTACCAAACACGGAACATCTTGTTCGCAAGCGTCAATTTACAATCTGTCAGTTGTTTCACCTAATTTGTCCATCCGTATCGATACACTTGCATTATCACAAGGATTGGCAATACAAAACGTATGTTTCCTGATAACGTACATTGTGAACCGCTCGTGCTAGCTGATATTTATTATTTTTATACCGGCAGGCCAGTGACCCTACATTCCTTGTTTATTTTAGTGCGGTTAAAACAGATCAAGACAAAAAAAATGCGACAGTTATTTCTTATCAATCAGTGCAGTTTCTATTTCCTAGACTGGTCGATTTTTACCGGGTATTTGTAAAAGAAAATTAAAAAAATGTTATTCATGAATGTGTAGTTTATAAATTTTAAGCGGCCTTCGATACTATAGCCGTAAAGATCTTTATTTTTTTTTAATAAAACAGAAAAGAAATAACTTCTATATTAATTCTTATTTCCAGGTATATGTGCAACATTCTTGACCCGTCGCTTCGGCCGAAGGATACTCATGTTCATATCGTGCCTCGGGGTTTCTATATCTATGACGATAGTCGGAATATACTTTTATTTAGTTGATAAAGTAAAAATCAACGATCCGAATACTTTAGCCTCATTGTCGTCTTTGCCTTTGATTGGTATTATTAGTTTTAATATTTTTTACGCCAATGGCACAGGCAATTTACCTTATGTGATGCAGGCAGAGCTTTTCCCAGTAAATGTTAAAGGTGTGGCGTCAAGTTCAGCGACCATGTTGGCGTGTATCTTAGGGTTTTTGGTCACTCTTGGCTATCAAACCGTGAAGGATTTGTTCGGTCATTATACAGTATTCTGGACGTTTGCTCTCATAGGTTATGTTGGTTTGATATTTATATACTTCGTCGTGCCGGAAACTAAGGATAAAACGTTGGAGGAGGTGCAAGACAATATGGTGGAGCGACGGCCTGAAGGCGTTGCGCTTCGTGAAAAAGACGAATCGTGAAACCAATAAGTCATTGATATACTAGGCAATGTGTTCAAAAATATTTAAGAAGGGTATTTTTTCCAAAATCCCAGTTGTGTTTTATTGAAATTAATTAAAGTAAGTTAAGCAGTTGACTGCCCCATAGCACAGTTGGCAAGACACCAGTTTCAGAAACGAGAGGCCTCGGGTTCGATATTTGTTTCGAGTCTAGGTATTTGTGAGACTGAAAAAAGTCTGGTGTAGTTTCTGACATTCACATCATAGAACTTGATCTTAGTGTGGAACTATAATGTAACTGCTGGGTGTACTTGTTTACTTTAGTAGTATACCTTTTTTCATTTCAATTAATTATATTTTCAAGAACAGTAACAGTAGCAATATACTACGAAAACATTTCTCAGTGTAACAGACTGTCAGTAGTAATTTATCTTACCTAATTATTTATGTAAATTTATATTACATTGTATGGTAATGGCACGAGTAGATTATATCGGGTTTTAGATTATTTGAAGTACCTGGTTCTGTATACAATATTAACACAAGCTATATATAATTATTCTTCGTTGTTGCATATAACCATCAATGATTTCAATACGATTGAGTTAAATAGAATTAAGGCGCATAAAACAAATTGAATTATTAATTATATTTTTGTACATATGTTATTAAGGTCATTTTTTTAAATATTTTATGAAAGCAAGAACGAGGCATTAGTATGTACTTGTGTTATAACTTTTAAATGTAAGTATTGCAGTATTGATTTTTACAAAGAAAAACAATTCAAGTAGAAGTTTTATTGGGAGATTTATCTAAAGCATCTTCTAATTTGCTGTCATATATCTGTAAGTGTCACACTACTTTTTTTGTAAAAATGTTATTGTTAAGGCACAAAATGTTTTCATTGTTATTAATTGCATAATTTTCTTTATTACAACTAATGTGTGCATACTGTGATCTCATGTGATATTTTCTTGCCATGTTGAGTGATAAATGATAAGCTGAATCTGTGACTATAAAATTGTAATCTGTTGAATAAAAGTACAAACATATTTGACACTGTAATCTTATTGCTTTTTATCGTGACTGCGGAATAATTTTTATTTTTTAAATTTGGGAACAAATATGGCGAATTTGTCTAGATCCTCTTGGCGTTCCCGTAGGAGTATAGGGGTGCGAAGGGCGTGTCTGCGGGTTCGTCGCCGCTCTCTTCCGAAGCGTCCGACTCGAACGTGTTGTCCGGGATGTCGTACAGCCGGATCAACGGCTTGTTGGGATCCTTCATTATCAAGTATTTTCCTGTAGAAACATAAGTACAATTTGTTTAATCATAATAATATAACAAGATTTTATAAGTACTTAACATTCAAAACATTAGTTAAACTTTGTTCATATAAATTAAATCCAACGATAACGTTTTTTTTTATGTACGACCGATTAGTATCATGGACAGAATAAAAATTACTCCCTAATTAATTCTAAAAACAACACCGTCGTCGTAACATCCACGCTAACATAAAGAAATTGCGTTATTCAATCTAGTTTAATTTAGTGCCCGAAAAACGGTTAATAGGCTCGCCCCCTATTACGTGATTGATACAGGGCGAAATGTGGGTGCAGAAATGCATCTCTGCCTATCCCTTCGAGGAATATAGGCGTGAGGTTATGTATGTATGTTTAATTATGTCATTTTTTTAAATTTGCCTTGAGACATACTGAAACTCTGTAATAAAATAAAAAATATGGTAGTATCGTACCGTCCTTCTGCTTCATGCAGATGTCGATGATGCAGCGCAGGATGCCCCAGGCGTTGTCCATGGACAGGTTGATCTGCGCCGCGAACTCGTGCGGCTTGAACTGCTGCGTGCCGAGGATGACGTGCCGCGAGTTGTCGCGCACCTGCGACCGCGACACGTACCCGAACTTCAGCTGGTCCGAGCCCGCCAGCAGAGCCTGCGATTATATACAATCGGTTTTAATGCATTCAGTTTAATATCGTAGCTGTCCCAGCAGCCGACGTCCTGCCCAGAAAAACTCTAAGTGACATGCGGACAGTAGCGCCACCTATCGGATCCAACTATTTGACAACGATTAGAGTGGTCGGTAAAATAGTGAGCTTAAAATATGGGTTTAATAAACACTGCGATAAAGGACAATTCTTCTGTGTTTCCTAAGAGTAATCTTGTAATAAACTATATTAAGTATAAATAGACATGTTAATGTCAAAATTTAAACTAAACCATATTGATACAGTAAATAAAAATGTAAATAAGTGTTATATATAATCCCATAAGGTTAACATAAAAATCTCTGCACAAATTTGTATTTCTATATAAGACACAGTACATATTAAGACCGTGATCGGAAATATAGGCAGGTTCAAGGTGTGATTGGCGTTAAAAAAATCCTGATATAAAATACATTTAATACCTGTGATTATCATCATATACGGGACCATAGGATGATATAGAGGATGTGTGTGTACCTGCACGGTCCACTTGGCGAGCTTGCAGGAGTTGTTCCGCAGCTCGTTGGCGAGCACGGCGCCGCGCTGCGTGTCCAGCTTCTGGCGCCACTCCACGCCGTTGGCCAGCTTCGAGTCCCACTCGTTCAGCGCCTTGATGGTGAGGAACTGCGTCTCGTTCTGCGGGCCCTGCATCACCGCGTCGTGCTCGCAACGGGCTACCAGCACCTGGAATGTACGGATATGGTCAGGTTTTGTTTGAGAATTAACATTAATACTTGTCTACAAGGTTTCTGCAAATCATATTATGAGGAGGGATGAAACGTATGTTAGAAAACAAGTAATAAGTATGAATGTCAAAGAATGAGCTAGCAGAGGAAGGACAAAAAAGATGGATGGAGTGTTTGAGAGGAGATATCAAAGAGAAAGGGGTGACTGAAAGCATGACGGCTAATAGAGATATTTGGAACGTTAAAAAAAATAAAGCTAACCCCAAATAGTATTGGGAAAAGGGCAAGTGGATGATGAATGAGGTTTCTGCACAAGCATCTGATGCCATGTGCAGTTTTAGGAATATTGACTGGCGAGAAATAGGGGTTTGACAATTTATCAATTGATTGTATCAATTATAGTTATTGGAGGCTGGAGCCATTGGAACTAGATAAGGAATGTAATAAGCCAGTTTTGCTAATCCAAGTTGCTTGAGTGCGGGGATTGAACCCATGGCCTATCGCTTGGCATGCGAGATCTGCTATGGTGTCTAGAACTGCGCCACGGGGCTGATAATTAATTATATGAGAAATACTTACAACACCATTGTTCAAGTTCCACTTGCGGTAGCGGTAACCAACGGAGGCTACTTCACCATCTTCCTCTTCAGACACGAACGGGTTTGCCTCGGGGAACTTGAATTTAGCCTCGTTTGTGCCGGACTTCAACACCTGATGGATACATTCTATTGTACAATTAAGTTGCAATGCAATTTATAAGGATATAACATCTTTTATATCCAGACCATGGAACACTTTATACAACCTTCATAACTATCTATTAAAAAATATATTGTTCTCTACTTTTCGGCATGTCTTGTTACATTATCATTAGACGCGTCAAGCCAGTTCTTCCGAAGAACTATCTTCATATTCATAGTCAAATTCAAAGACAAAAGGATTAAAATGTAACCTGTTGGCTGAAGTTATGGTTGATGAAGGTGGCCTCCAGCGCGAGGTTCCGCGGCGAGTTGATGGAGTTGCCGTCGTCGGCGGGAGGCTCCACCGACGTCTCGTTCACCGTCAGCAAGTCGAACTCCGTGTTGTCGCGCTTGTCCAGGAACAACTTGTCGCCTGATAAATACATAAGTGATAAAAAATAAGAGAAAATAAAAGTTGTAACAGTTATAGGCTGCATTAAAATTGTGGGTTCTATCTATGTCACTGATTTAGTGACGAAAATGAAATTAGCTAGGTCATTACACATTGATATTAGTTACATCACTGCTGATTCTTTTATACCCTATGTTCCTTTTTAAGTCGATATGACTCTATTAAAACCAAAAGGTCGTAAGAATTCTTCCAGCCATATTTCTTGATGTCATTACATCTACTTCAACAATCAAATTTCCAAGCATATTTTTTTTTAAAGTGTGAATGAAGTGTGTGTGTACCGATCTTCTCGATGACGATGTCCCAGGAGTAGTTGGAGCGCGTGCAGCACATGATGGTGGCGAGGATGGCGTCGGTGGCGTACACCGTGCCGGTCGTCTTGCTCAGCCGACGGATCACTGGGTCGTCGGTGGTGGTCACCTATACAACACACACAACCTTTATTACATACATTTATATTAGTGGCCGTCATTACTACTAGTGGTCATTTTCAGAATAAAAATAAATAGCAATTATTATTTTAAGTGGATACTGTTCTATAACTGTATTTATTTAAAAATTGAGTTTATAAGGAAAAATGTGTCACCCAAAGATAATAGAATAAAGAGACACAGATTTAGAAAATATATATGGAACTTGCAATATGATAAGTAGTCTAGTGGAGTACCAAGTAATACATTGAGTTTCAGCAAAAATGTATGGACGATAAGATAAATAGAATTATGAACACAACTTACCGTATGGAAGATACGGTCAATACGCTGCAATGGCTTCTCGTGTTTCACATTAACACGATCGTAACCTTTGTCATAGTACTCCAGAGTACCGCAGCACACAATGTCTTCACCTACAAAACAAAATGTCTAGTCTTATTATTCAGAAACATAAAAATATGACATTATCACTATGCATAATCATTATAGAAATAAATTGATTAACTAATAATTTCATTAAATTCTATTGTGTATAAGGTAAGAACAGTTCGGAATCCCAGGTACATAATTCTAAATTGTCAAGGTTGGTGAAGACTTATTTAAATTACACACAACCCACATCCAAGGTTTTCCCACAAGTAATTTCTTAGATAGGCCCATTCAATAAAACCCTCGTCTAGACATACATGAAAATGAACCATTTAAAAACTATTTTTTTTAAAGTAATAAACTTTTCGTTTTACCTTCTTTAATTCCTGGCAAAGAAAGCTTAGCCAGACGTGGGAAGTCCATATCTTCAATAGTGACCCACGTAGGTCGCACAGTAACTGAAGCATCGCGGATTTTCATTGGCGCACCACGCTGGCCCCATCTCTTGCCTAACTTGCGATCGCGTTGCTATAAATTTTTAATTAAAATACTTAGACTTGTTGGCTTAGTAGTAGTAGTTTACTTAGTCTTAGTTAATTGAAACACTTAGTGCCTAAAGTCAAGAAATGTATTTTGGAGATGAAAATAATTCTATTACATGGGATATAAATCAATGCTGGGGTAATTTGGCTTCAGAAATATATATAGGTACCATCTTCTTCTTCTTCTTCATCAACCCATATACGCCCACTGCTGAGCACGGGTCTCCACTACCATTGAGAGGGTTTAGGCCATAGTCCACCATGCTGGCCTAGTGCGGGTTGGCGGACTACACAACTTAAAAAATTCCTAAAAACAAGGGTTTTAGGTGTGCAGGTTTCATCACGATGTTTTCCTTCACCGTTAAAGCAAGTGATAATTCAATGTGAATACATACATAACTTCGAAAAGTCAGAGGTGTGTGCCTGGGGTTCGAACCCGCGACCGTTGAGATTCTCGACCGCGCGCCCAAACCTCGAGGCCACCACTGTACTTAGGTACCATCAGTGAGTAATAATGTAAAAAAGGGGTGATATTTTACCTATTTACCTTCGTTATATACAGGCTTGTTTCTTATAAATCCATCTTTTAAATAGGTAGATAAGGTAGGTCCTAAATGTCAAAATAATACACTTGGTTTGCAAAGCCAAAGGACTTTCGCATTCATATTATGTCAGTACAGGCTAATTACAAGCTATGCTTAGTGCAAAAGTCATTGCATATGTTTTTTGGAAATTTTGTAATTGAAATTAAGAAATTATTAGTGTGAGTTAAGATACCTTGCTCAAAGTGGTCATACCACCAGGAGTGCGGGCGCCCCTGGCTCCACGTCCACGTTGACCACGAGCACGGCCACGCTGGTAAGGAGGCTTCTGCACTCTTGTAGTGTCCACCAAGTGGAATGTACTCTCATCCTCATCGTGGAAGTATGCGTACGACGAACCAGCGCCGAACTGCGACGCATACTTATCTGAAATTATAGTGATCATAGTAGTAAAGCTACTGTGTAAATATAAATGTATTGTAAAGTTGTTCCAGATGCCAAATAGTTTAAATGTTTAGGGCAATTATCACCTTAAATTAGTAGCTGCCATTATCATTTTTAAGTTAGCATTTATAGCTTAAAAAGTAAAGCCAAAAATTATTACTAATTTATCTGAAGCTATTAGATGTCATACAAAAATTTTAAATTAGGTTTCAAATTCTGTATGTATATGATGTAACATTGATATTTTTTAGTATTCATTATTACAAAAGATGATTTATCCATAAGGTCAAACCAAGATGTTTAATATTGACCTATGCATTGAATAAGGTTACTTATGACTATATCAAAGTACTTTTTGTCTATAATAGAGTTAAAATTGTTTATATATTGCAGTAGTAAAGTAATAATGATCATAAATTTTGTTCTTGTTTGAAGAACATAAAAATTTACTGATAATTTTGTGCCCAATTAATTTTAAATTGTTGAGAAAGAGAAGTTGGGCAAAAGCACATATAACTTTATTCTATGCATAGGTCGATATGATGTATGTAAAATGAGAAAAGGAACTATATTTATTTCTTAAGTCTATTGAACAAAAATGTACTTTTGTTTATACTTTTTTTTATTTATACAAAAATTAGTGTGAAGTCAGTGCAATTCTTACTATGGAAATAAAGGTCAATATACATTTTTAAAATGGTAGACAAGTCAGTAAACATAATTGAGATAGCTTTAGTTAAAAAATTAAATTGTAAAAGTATTAAAACGTAGTTTACTAAACTTTAAATCGTCTTAAACAAGAAAACTTGTAGCTATAATAGAATAATATAACAATATGGGCTTTACTCTATGCCCTAGCATTGGAAATTGTTGATAGGCTACGAATTATGTGGTACTAAGCAAAATATTTTTTACGTAATTATAGTTTTCAAATTCAAAGCATGCACATTGTATGTAATCTGTGTTTTTTTAAGTCAATATGTTCAGATTCTCAACACGAATTTAACAAACGTCACCATAACCTCAAAATATACATGATTTTAAGCGTTGTGAAGAATACAGATGCAAGCACGTCATTGTTTAAACTTACTCTGGTATTTCTTATCCTGTACCATGGTCCAGTCACTAATCTTGCCCAAGCGGTCTCCTTTGCTGAAGGGCTGGTAAGGCATGTCCCTGAATTGTTCCGGCATTTCGCATGGACCCCATCCTGTGGGGTTGTCTTGAATTATTGGTGCTACGAATCTTATCGGCTCTTCGGCCGGTAGCACATGTTCTGACATTGTTGTTTTGTGTCGAATTTGAGTTGTTTCTATAAACTCAACATTTACGCGAGTCCCTGCCACACGACACTTTCCAAAAGATCAGTTTAGCCAACTGTAGTATAAAGAGTGATCAAGTGAATGATTCACAGAATACATATTGTTTTGACCAAAGACAAGAGCTTTTTTTTAAATGTTTTCACTATGGAGTGATTATGTTTACTGAGTATTCGAATGATTTTTTTTCATTCTATTACTTATTATAAACTTGATATTCTTACCAAAAACCAAATTATTCACTTATAAATACCTGCTTAATATTCGTTAAGTTTTACTAAAAAAGTTATTTTTTTACAAGATTTTGTATCAACTATTGGCAGTAGATCTTTAGTAATAATTATTGAATAGTAAATTTTATCTCAAAGTCTTAAGAACTATTCTCGTTTACATCGAATTGTTCACCATAGATAGAAGACCTAAAATATTTTTAGGGTAAGAACATGAAATACTAATAAGCCCTGATTCTTTCGCAAAGTTTTAAAAAGGCCACGAAAAAATCATAAGTCCATTACACATTGTAAGGTTTTTGTTGTAATATAAATCACACTAATGATGGGTATGGTTTAATCAACACTATATTAAATTAAGTTTTTTCCACCACTTTGCTTGTGCTTGAGATTTTGAAATAAAATTGAAAAATGAAGACATTTAAACTTTTTCTGCTTCCCCTAACAGTAGTCAGAGCCTTTTTTGTTCTGTACTCTATTATTGCTTACCTTCTTTCTTATCGAACTCCTTCGTTGGGAGATCCTACCTATTGCCTCTTAAGGACATCCTTTATCGGGAGACTATGGGCCTAGCTTTAGTATTTTATCTTGCTCGCGGAATTGCAGCATAGAGCTGAATGAAGGGATCATTATCGGATTTAAAAATGCATTTGTTTGTTTTGATTTGTTTTTATTATGGCCAATGATAAACCTTTTTTTTTATTTAATTCAACTTATCTTTCATATTTCTAAAATTTCTTATGCTATAATTTATTATAACCTACTTTATCTTACTTACATAAACCTACTTAAAAAATATTACATTTTTATCTTATTCTTTTAATATTTCTTTCGTTTTCGTCGTTACTAATAATAAATCCTATTACGTTATATATTTTAGTAATCATTTACTGCTAATTTCCATTTTAACAACTTCCTCCTCTTCGTTCTCCTACTCTTAAGCTGAGTCGTTATGATTCTATTGACTTACCTTTTTTTTTTTTTTTTTAAATTCTCGGGGGGAAAGCTATTTATGGCTCTACTTCCCGCCAGCCCGGGGGAGGGGGGCGGGAAGTGTATGTCGGGGTCACCGGTCTTCCAGCCCGGCGCGCGGCGACGTCATATCCGCGCAGATGTTAATGCCGGGCTGGGTCCCTAACAAAATCCCTAAACCGGCATACCGACCAAAACCCCCCGGTGGCCATCTCCGCGCCGAGTGGGGCGACCACGGTACGCGGGCGAGAGGCGCCCACCGTCAACCGCAGCCGCCCGGTACGCCTCCGAGACGTAAATGTCTCGGCCGTCTCGGAGTTTTAGGGGGCACATTTGCACCCCCACTATCTTGGTTCGGGCGCCCCGGTTGTGGATGGGCGCCCGCGACGTACACAGGCCACAGTGCCGCCGCCCCTCTCGGGGTCACTTTCAGTGAGGACGCGCTGCCCCCACAGCACGTCCAGCGACCCCAAGGGCCCCTTTAAGTCGCCTTTTACGACAGGCAGGGGATACCGTGGTGGGATTCTTACGCCCCCTTGCCACGGGGCAGGGCACCGGGTCTAATTGTCTCTGTTGACCCGGCGCCTCCTTCTTTGACGTCTTTGACGGGCGGGATCGCTTCTTTCGCGATCCCGCTCCGCGCTCTCCTTCTGCGACATGACGTACTCGCAGAAGGAGAGCATCGCTCGCCAGGACCTTGGACTCCCGACCATCGAAGAGACGACGGCCGGGAGCGAGAGATCGCCACCAACAGTAGCGCGGAGAGCGCTGCGCTCCACCTCCCAGGCTGGACACTCTCGTAAAGTGTGCAGGGCTGTGTCGTCCAGACAGTTGTCACAGTGGTGACACACAGTCGACTCCTCCTTCTGTGCCACCCGACACAGGTAGTGGCCGAAGCATCCATGCCCCGACAACACCTGCGTCAGGCGGAACGTCGCCGCACCGTGGCGCCTGTCCACCCACTGGTCGAAGACAGGACGCACTGCCTCGACGGTCACAGCACCAGCACTGGGATTCTCCAGCCTGGTTCGCCATTCCTCCACGGCGGCCGTACGGAGGGAGGTTTTCATCGCCTCAACCTCCCTCGGGGCCAGTCTATCCCCGCGACTTGACGCCTCCTCCCGCTGATGGTATAGTCGCGAGAGGAATTTGGCGTCAAGGTCCCATGGCAGGGACCCGGCCAGAACGCAGGCCGCCTCGTAGGAGATCGTGCGGTAGCCCCTGATCATCCGCTGCGCCAGCGCTCGCTGAGGCTTACGCATTAGAGTGACGCAGCGGTTGCTCAGGGACTCGGCCCATACTGGGCTCCCATACAACGCCATAGACCGCACGACTCCCATGTACATCCTTCGGCAAGGGATGCCCGGACCTTCCAGATTGGGCAGCAGGCCGGAAAGAGCGCCTGCCACCCGCAGCAACTTCGGTTGTAGCATCTCAAAATGGGCGCGACTATTGACTTACCTACAAGCAACTTTAGTCAACAATGATAAATTATGCTCTCTCTCTAATGTGTACGAAACTTAAGAGGAATGAATGAAAGCTAAGCAGTAGGTATGCTTGCATATAAATACAACCCTAAGATTGTATATTTTGACAGTGACATTTTGTTGTTAGCTGTTGTAAGTGCTAGACTATCAGCTGTGTTTTATAAAGAAAGTTCAAAAAGACTAGTTTTTTTTGTATCAGAATTATACTGTTTTTGGACTTTTAATTGACGATAATAAACCCAATGAACGCGCTTTTGACAAGCGTAAGGGCCTGTAAAATCATTATTGCTTGTGTTATTTTATAGAAAGAATGTTTCTGAAGTAATAATCAAGTAAAAATTCAATGAAGCTGTTGTTTGTCTTAAAACTCAGGTGGTCACTTCAAGGTAAGATATTGCAAGTATTAATTAAAATCTAGGTTACAATATTAAAGCCCTGGAGATTGTAGCCGGTCGTAATTTAATTTGTTACCTACAATACATAACCTTAAATTTTGTTTACATTATTATTCTTTGTTAGTCCCGTAGTTTAAATCTCGTATTTACGTAAATAAAATAATTACACGATTGGTTAGGAGGTGTACAAAGCGCTGAATGTGTAATAGCGTTTTATCTGCGTAATACACTAAATTTGGCAAAGATTTTATGAGATATATCAATAATTTGCTGTAAAATCGTAACATAAAAATAATCTTATTCCGACTCCAAGTTCTTAAAACGTTTAGTAACTTAATTTTAGCTGTGTACGCAGTTAACAATGTTGCATTTTATTAAAATCCTAATTAATACCCTTGGGAGACAATTCGCGACAACTTTTGATTGGACAATCGGCGGCTATTGGTCGCGACGAATACCTATTGGTTTTTAATATGCCGATTTTTATGTCACCTGCATAATTCATCATAAGAAAACTGGCTTATTGAACGATATTTTTTAAATATCACTATGTATTGCCTAAGGCGGATGTGGTTTTCAAGTCCTCTGTAGAGTAAAGGGCCTTCTGTTACGTTTCGGACAGTTTTACAAGCTCCGTGCTGTTAAAAATATGATTTAATGAAAAAACTTAATAATACTTTACATGCGGGAAATCGAAATCAATACAGTATGATTGTTTTGCGTGTTCATCATCTTAGAATCAATCTCTTAGATGTGGGCCGCGTCAGATTTTTCAGCGTTTTTATTTTTTATTAAAATTGTATTTCAAACTCTAAAATATTATTTTCGTTACAAATCTATGTTAGTTTTATACTAATAAGCTGAAACCTGCTAAACCAGTTAAATGAAAATTGGACAGGTTGAACAAAGCGGCGCCTTACCCAGTGGCGTAACTATACCATCTGAGGCTCGTGCAAATTCTTGGGATGGGCCGCCCAGTGTACTCGTATAGTCGACTCCAAAAAAAATATTTCTAACTAATTTAGCAGAAATTGAGGTTGTGGCCTCTAAGACCGCGGCCCTCTCGGGTCCGGGGCCCGGAGCATTTTGCCAGCCCTGCCACCCTGTAGTGAAGCCATTGGCCTTACCGCCAGTCTGAAGTGAGCAATGTAAACTCTTTTAAGGATCATATCAATGTTCAATAGTTTGGGATTGGACAATAGACTCCGTTTATTAATATTTATGGCTCGAAAATCGTGTATGAATAAGTGGCATTGTATTTTTTAGAGTCCCAATTTCTCCGCTTGGGCAAGTACCTAAATTAGTAGGGCCTTACAATTCTTGCAGTTATTCCCCGAATGCAGTCTCATCGGACTATTTATCGCGACTCCAAATTGGAAAGAATACGTTTTACGACACGGAATTGACTTCATTCACATATTTTTGTTGATAACATTAATGATAATTGGGTATCAAGAATCGATTATCGATAAACACATATTTTCAAAAATAAATATTGTTTGTACTTATTACTTGCATTCTATCAGAAGATAATATAAATAGTCTACTTCACAATTTTTTACTAAATATATATTAATACTTTAATATACAGATTTTGACAGAAGACTATTAGAAAACATAGCTCGTTTGTTATTGATCAAAGTTAGAAAAAAATAATGCCAAAACAGTCGAACTATTTTTGAATTTACTCGTAAACGCATGTTTCAAATAGTTTATACTATTCACCACAAAAATATTTAAGGATTTGGCAGCCATAGTTGTAGCTCTATTAAATTGTTGTACTATAATATTTTGAATAATATTTTATCTCATAGAAAATAACTTGGGCGTAATCTGACGCCCTGTAAATAACAACTGTTGGTTGGTTTATCGTAGTTTTATCGAACCGTCGCAGTTTTAATTGTAACGGCTTGTATAACACAGGCTAGATTATATGTCCATGTAATAGTCTTGAATCTACGTAATTAAGTTCTGAGTTACTGTGATACTTATGCCTAAGACTATCGCGTGTGCGCAGTGGAAATCGGGTGGAAATCGGTATTATATTGCCTTTTTTTCATTTATTTTTTCTTTATTGAAAAGGGTTTGGTCACAAAAAAAAAGAAACATATTTATATAATTTATATAGCAGTCTTGCTTCCTATATTGCCTTGTTATTCTCTTGTGTTTTCGTCCACTATAACGGCGAGTGAGTCGATTGCCATTTTTCGGGCGTAATTCCAGACTTCTTGCTACTGAGAACATCTTGATGGAAAAACAAATGAACCCTGCCCGGCTTGAAAGCTATAGATTGTAGGGCACATGTTTGTGTCGCCAATCTATGACGCTGGCATAAAGGAACAACTTTTTATTTGCAACCCTAATTAGATCAGTGTGGTGTTATAGGTAAGATATAAGGCCTATAAGTATGTCTAAAAGTTTAACTTATATAGACGAATATAAGAAAACATGCTACGCTGAAAATTGTTTTACTTTGCAATATAGGGAACCAATATAATTTTAGTGAGTACTGTAGTGTAAATAATTAATTCTGAATTGTAATAATTTATTGATGTGCCTCTGGAAAACATACAGCATTGCTTTGAAGAAGACGTGCATACTTACGCGTAAACTGCGGACTTCCGGTACACCAAGTCATCCGGTTGTTACAATTTTATGTGGCGGTAGTTTTTTCCCACCAGCTAGAACCTACCTTTGGAGGTGCTGTCATTTTTCAATTCATAGCGTTGTGTACTTTCGCCGAGTGCGGACGAAATTACTTAGTTCATTTTCATGTTACCACATATATAGTAAAATACATAGTTTTGATTTCTTATAAGAAGCAATATCAAAAAGTTAAGTTTGAAATTTAAAAAAATATACGGTGAATCACAAATGGATAGTTAGTCGAAAGGCAAGATCGATATTATCGACAAGGCCAATCGACCAATGCTTGTAAATTCGCCGGCATCCGAGAAGGAAACAGAACAAGATAAACGGGGACTCCTCTGGCTCTGGCAGTTCCTCGTGCAGCGAGTGGGATGAATCACCACGTAGAAAACGAAGTCGTGTCGCACAGGTAACCGTCGATCCTAGTATCGATGAGTTATATGCCCGGGTGAGTCTCCTCATTTTATTATTATACAACAAAGTTACGTCCACAATCTATACAAGGACAATTATATCATGGAAGAGCATGACTAAAATAACAATGACTACGCAACGAATTTACTTAAATCATTAAAATTGCAAAATTGTTTTTGACGAAAAGAGGGTATTATATGCCGCAAACAAAACACGTACGCAACAATTACGTAATCTTTAGCATTTTAATTTGCTCCTGTGGTAGCACATTCTATACAAGAATTTCTCTATATACTAGAATATTAGCAGTTACGTAACTTACTTTCCCAGGTTTCTTGTAACCAAAACATTTACGATGAAATGTGTTGTTTTTATGAGGGAAATGATCTTTTGGCTACCATCGAGGAAGCAATTGCGGGTATTACCTATGCATTGTTTAAATCAAAGAGAATTATTAGTCTGGTTTAAAAGGTATCTTTGATTTGGACCCACATATGTCCATATGATTTTATTTCGGACAATAATATTATCGTTATGTATATAATTAAAAATTAATAATAAATTGTATAAATAGTGACACCCGCTTTATGCCTCCGATCTCTCCAGTCCATCTAACATTTGCCTGAGAGAAATCGCTGGCAGCGGTAAAGCCCCCATTTGTGACACTACGTTATTTCGAGTTGCTTAAAACAATGCAGTTTTATTATGGTGTACAATAAAGAATAAAAATAAGTAAATAAATATTACCGAAACTTCCATAAAATATTTTTCAACAGACGGACTGTTGATTCAGTAAATTGTTTGCGGTAAACGAACCCGATAAAGGTATTCAAAGGTCTATAGCTAGTTTACCTCCTAGCGATTAATTCTTGTTCAATAAAACAAGATTAAATGTTCAGATTGCTGTTGCGAAGATTAAATGCCTTGGACGTCTCAAGTTTATGGTTGTCATCGCAAAGCCAAATTATAATAATAATAATATCAGAACAATTGTTGACGAAAATAACATTTGAAATAAAGCAGTTTGGACCGAAATCGACATCGGATAAATTATTCAAGGTCTCTTGAATCAAATCTTTCTCGAAAGAGTACTCAGAAAAATTCTCGAGTTTCATCTCGCAACATTTTCGTAAAAAAAAAAAAACGCGATGCTTTTGTCTGACAAAAGGCGATGCCTGATATTCCAGTTATGACATGAATTTGACTTCAGACGATTCTGTACAAGATTTTCGGCTACCGAGGCATTGGGCCGTAAAACTAGATGCCACGTGACAATAATAAAATCACACCGGCTGTTTTTTGAGAATCAGTTAAGACCATTTATTGGAATGATATGCCAGCCTTTTTGGTCAAGCCTAAACGCCACATCTGTTTTTGACGTGTAGGGTCTCGGCGACTCTGTGCACGAAGGAATGTCGAGTGCTAGATGTTTCTAGACGACTTCCTTATGGTCAATCAGGACCATTTCCAAGTTATGTACTCAGGCTGCGGAAGCCGTGAGGCACTTGGAACTTCTGGGTTATATTATCATTACCAGAAACTTTATTTTTTGGACCAACCCAGGATTGGAATATCTGAATATTCGATGACAAATGGCAAAGAACATCATATTCCTTTGAAAAACGAGAAAATTCTCAACGATGACTTAGATTGATGCTCCGAAACATAAAGCCGAATGAATCTTCGTAAATAACAAAGCATGCTGGGTTATTTAAATTTTGCCATTTTTGCCGTGCCTCAGGGCAGATTACAAAGGCGCAACGACCAAGATTTTATAGCTTTTCAACAAAAAGCCAAACGAACCAAACACAAGATATTCCAAGAAATTTGCGTTACAAGAAATGGTAGCGCGGAGCTACCATCCACTCTTGATCAATACTCAAATTACTCATTTCTGAGCGGCGGACGCTACGGATCTGAGTTAGGGTGCGGAACCCTATTGTCCGGCACATGGACACTTCGCCAGAAAACGGTGGTATTGCTACAAGAAGGCATTTGTACACAGTCACAGCAGTAACCAGGCCAAAGCGACTGGTTTAGAGAACTCTCAATTATGCTCGTACAATCAAACGATCAAACCTTGATAGCATATATACGAAAGGAGGGAGAAACAAGGTCACTAGCCTTACTGGCTCCAATTTGCAACCAGTTACGGTTGACAGTTAATAAAAATAACCATTTGACAGCCCTTGCCGCTATTGGTTGAACACCGCCTTGCGAAAAGCCGCGGGGTTCGTTCCCTGCACCGACCACTATTTATGTGATGAGCAAATATTTGTTTCGGGTCTGTGTGTTTGTGAGACCAAGATGAGTCTCTTATGGTCTGATACTCTTGACGACTTTTTTCCTGCTGTGGGGTCGGAGCTGTGCTTGTGACTGTTGACTATATTTATTTATACACTTATTATCTCACAAAGAAGTATAATACATATAATAGCAGACAGGTTTATGCGAGAAAAATAGCCTGCAGAATAGCATCTTTAGACTCAAGCGACTTTAAAAGTCTTTCAATAGTGAGACCAACCCTGAATAGAGCTATTTGCAAGTTGGAAAGGTGCTATAGTGAGAAAATACGACTCCATAGAGTCCAATCACTAGATAACATAGATGCCTACAGCAAAACATTGAAATTAACAAAAGTATTCACACTTCCTAACCTCCTACCAAGGGTGCTCCTGCACTCGTACAGTGTGAGGAGAAAATACTCATTTCATTATTAATAGTACTCTACCACATACTATCGGGCCAATTTGCCTCATGCTTTTTGTTTTGAGGACCTGACCAGCAAAGTCCAGGACCAACCTCAGTTACCCTGGAAGATGCAAAAATGTCATTACCCCCTCTACAAGGAGATACTTCAATCTTGATAGGTTGGAAAATGGGGGGGGGGGCAAAATAATACTGGTAAAGAGAAGAGAATACAAGGAACATCTCATAAGTAGCCGGGAGAGAATTCCACTTTGTCATCATACCTACCAGTCGAAGGAAATAGATAACATGGTGTTTCAAGTTCCTCAACCATCTGAAATTGATATTTTTTTAATGGTGGTTTTGTTTTTGTTTTCTTTTTCAGGAAAAATTATATAATGCAATACTTGTTTATAAATTATCAATTTTGGCTTTTTGTGGTCCATATATAGAACAAGAAAAAATTACAAATTAAATTATAAAGCAAACAATTAAGTAATTAGGTTGGCCAGACCAAAAAGTTGTACTTTCACTTGTGGCTCAAGAGTGGTTTTAGAATAGCGTTTTATCTATCTCCATAATATACTCGTTTTGAAATAGCTCCTAAAAACCTCAACGGTTCTCAGGGAGTTTTAATAGTCCATGATCTTACTGTACTTAGATTTTAAATCATAATTTTTTTGATAATGGATCAGAATTTTGATTGAACATAGATACTCTGTCATATATATATATTAATCTTCATGGAGGCTTTCTTAACACTGTGTTGTTAACAGCTGCCTAGTATTTTTGATTACATCACTAATGAAATAAATAAAAAATTACAGAATAGGGCACAAATACCACCAATTAACACAAACAACCTTTTAATTTCACCATAAAATAAAGTAAAGGCAGTCTTTACAGCCATGCTCCAAATTGAAATGGAAAGCATGTTTTACATAGATATTTGGTTTCATCCACCTTCTGCAAGTTGTAGGTCGGTTGTAGTGTCTTCAGTGAGTTAGAGATTGACCCAATTACTAGTGGATGGATTTTATCTCGTGGTCACCAGAAATCGTCTACCACAAGCCTTATTGAACATTGTCGTGAAGTTAATCTTACTAACAACGTAGTAACGTATTTTTATTTTTTATTTTTTTCCATCCTAATTAGTTAAGAGTTAAATATTGACATTTTATTTAACTAATTATGGAGTTTAGTAATTATGTATACAGTACATTCTTGATAGCCTTTTTGTCTGTCTACAATCAGTTTAGTAGGTATCACTTTTTATACTAATAATAACATTAAATTCAATCTTATTTCCGATTATTCATTATTTATTATTATCATCATAGCGTTGTGCTTTTACTAATCACCAGCAGATAACAAACACGTCTTCAAAGCAATGCTGTATGTTTTCCAGAGGCACATCAATATAACGGTTTTACATAACAATAAAACCGATATTATGTGCCGAGAAAGAAAACATACAGCATTGCAGGAAGTTCTTCCTGGTGAAGACTATGAATTGAAAAATGACAGCACCTCCAAAGGTAGGTTCTAGCTGGTGGGAAAAAACTACCGCCACATAAAATTGTAACAACCGGATGACTTGGTGTACCGGAAGTCCGCAGTTTACGCGTAAGTATGCACGTCTTCTTCAAAGCAATGCTGTATGTTTTCCTTCTCGGCACATAATATCGGTTTTATTGTTATGTAAAACCGTTATATTAATGTTTTCAGATGATGGAAAAGAGTCGGCGAGTTCAGTACCTAATCACGTTTTGCGGTGAGTGTTTAAATGATTGACATCACCTACAATAAATATTACAAATTAAATAGTAACTAATACATTTTTCAATCACGTGTCCATTAAATATAAACATTTTATCTGCTGTGTGCACGAAGTACCGGATTATTTGTAAACATGAGTCAATACTAACCGCAAAGTACTGAACTTGTGCTTGCCTTTTAAACTTGCCTTGTTCTGATCTATTTATACCTACATATCATATGCATTTTTGCTTTAATCCGTGACGTCTTACCGGAGTAAGCAGATATTTTCGTATCAATGTTGTATAGCTAGCTAACTGAAAGGCGGGCCTATAGTAGTTACATATATCAAGCATATTTGCAGGTATTAGAAATTGTAACGCGTGTTTCGAAAATTGACGTTTTCCATATCACCGTAATATACAATAAATAATTATGGAAAGCAAGAAAACATTTTTTTTTCGAAATTTATTTTATTGCCAATATATTATTATTATATTAAACTCAGCTTATCGCCGTCCACTGCTGAACGTAGGCCTCTCCAAGTAAGCGCCAACCATCCCGGTCCTGAATTTAATTACGAATTCGTAATCACAGTAACCTATTGTTTTCGGCCATTTTGCGCCCTGCATATTAATTATCGTTTCCGCTCAAAGAAGCGATAAGAAACTCGCGTTAACACTGTGGTTTTATTAATTTTATTATAATTATAGAAATTTTGCAATTGCTTAACAGTTAATTTAACCATGACTAAACCTTCTTGCTAGGAAACTTGAAGACAGGTGTGTCGTGTTCCATAAATGCTTTTTTAAAAATATGCTTACAATTTCGTAGTGCGAACACAGTAATCAGGTCCTAAATACCACGTTTATACAAAAATAAAATGAATGAACGGATTTTGACGAAAACAAATAAAAAAATATCAGCTACTTCAGGCCCTCAGGCTAATAAATTAAGTGTGGTATTTTAAGTACAAAACTCCGGTCTAATTTTCAAAAAAAGTTTGGTATAGATTACGTTTGGTGCATGAAATGTGTAACAAAAACATTTACAGCACTTGTATCGGTTCAGTGTAAAGTCTAATAACTCAACTTATAAAAAATCGTCAAGTGCCTATAGATTTCGTTTGCTGCATGGAAAATGTAAGGAAAACATTGATAATACAACAGTACTTGTATTGTTTTCCATGGTAAATGAAATAATGAATCTAAGGCAGATAACGTGGGGCCCTCAAGAATTTCCTCAAGGAAAAATCTAAATATTACAGTGCCCAACGTTGAAATCGAACCCAAAAGCCCTTGGCAGCACTTGACTCATCTAATTTAGTTTATATCTAAATGTTTACGAGTATGTTATATTTAACTCAAAAGTCTTGGTGGCATAGTTGGGTAGACACCAGTTTGTAAAAATTGTGGACATGGGTTAGAACTTCGTGTTGTAGATTTTAGTGTGATATAATAATATGCCCTTAGGGTTTGTCTGTGAGACTAGAAAGTCTTTCGTAGTTTCTGATAAAGTCTATCGCAACATCTTGGTATGGAGTGGGTACAATTTTTGTGACTGTTGGGTGTATTTATTTATTTCAGTGTCATTGGCGTTTGTGTCTTTGGGCGCGACGTCAGCATGGCCTACTCCGGTTCTCACCAAGTTCCATGACAACGAGACCAGCGTGGAGATATCCAATGTGAGTAGGCCCCTCCGTATACAACAAACCTTGTTGCCATGGAGAAAGTGTGGGTTTGAAGTATTATTCTCTAAAATGTTATTTATTTATCTTTAAACTAATTTGGGCGCAGATTTTATTTAAAAAATTATATATCTGCATTAGCCCATATACGTCTCACTGTGGGCCCTAGACACTGGCCTAGTGCGGGTTGGCGGACCACACATGTGAGAAATTTTCCTTCACCCATAAATTGTATGATTCATCGCAAATACTCACATAACTTGGAAAAGTCGCGATCCTTGATTCGACGGCGCGGCTAAACCACGAAGCCACATATTTTTGTAAATTCAACAAGTTTAAAAATCAAATGAGGATTCTAGTCAATTAACCAACATATTATAGTCAATAAAATATAATTTACACTTTTACGAGTCCAATAGCGATCATACAAAGGAAGTACGGATTGGTTCCTGGAAGTAATATAGCCAGTATAATAGCTTGTGTGTTTATGTTACAAATGCTTGTTGAATTGAAATTATATTTTGGCTTAGAACAAAGAGCTCACACTGCGTTATCGTTGGGTTCACGTTAAATAAGATTGTATACATGTTCGTTTTGATATAGGTTTCTAACAGCTCAGCTTGCCTCTCCATATTCCGAATAATAATATTTAATTCACAAAAACAATTTGACATAATTGAGACTATCCTGCCTCAAAATTAAACAGTTATAAACTAGATATTATTGTGTAATGCTTTTCGGCTTCCATGGAAGCACCACCACTGGATTCTTAGGTATGCAGAATGATAATGCCGAGGTTATCTTTCTACGATACAAACACCTTTTAGACTTAAAACAGTGTCCGATTGTAATAACAAGGGTTATTGACAACGATATAATCGATTGTTCCAGAACGAAATATCATGGATGTTGGGTATGAATCCTATTGGGTTCATAGCAGGCAGTTTTGCGACTCGCTTCATTTCAGACAATATGGGAAGGCGGACGACTATACTGGGAAGTGCTATACCCATAGCAACGGGCACGGTAAGCAGTTTATTGTTTCTAGGTATATTTTTTTGACTGATTGATTTCCTTGTCAGGAAGAGTGTTATTGGATTTTTCCTTTAGGAACATCCCAGTAACAGCACGGAAGCCTGGTAATGTGCTCATAAAATGGCAATAAGTTCGCCTCTTATTACGTTGGACTGATGAATACCTGGTAAATTGTGCGTGCAAAGGTGCACCCCTGCCTGCTTGATTTGACAAGATATTATGGTAACTTATACTCAGTTTAATTTTGTACATTTCCAGCTTGTATAGAATTTCAAGGAATGCGAAAGCAAAATAAGATGAGGTAGAAATAACGGATAGGCAAAAGTTGACTAGTTTTGGTGGCATTTAGTAGTCTCTGCTTACTCCTATGCGAAAAAATGCGTTTTTTATTAATTATATATCATTTTTTTGTTCCAGATTATAGCAGTTTTCGCAAAGAAGGCTTGGTTGCTGTACATCACCACACTGTTGTGGAACTTTGGCACGGGAATGTTGAGTACTGTAAGTTGTATTTTTTTACTAATCCGCAATAAACTAGTTTCAGTATTGGGTTAATTGTGTTTTTAACTATTCTGGTTGATGATACCGCTGATATATTGTCCATAAATCTATTCCTATTTAACTTAAATATTACTTTCCACATGACACATCTAGAGGTCCCAGTTTCGAATCTCGGGTCAGCCAAATTTTTATCGAGTTTTCCATCACGAAATTCTCAATACCAGCACGGAGTTATGATTTTTTCCCGATAAACTTTAACAGGCTCTTTTTTGTACGTGAGACTGGTCCATATCTGGCGAAATGTGATTGCAAAAATGCACCCTTGCTTACGTATTCGAGGTATACCGACGAGAAATTATGGTTGTATATATTATTATTTTTGTTACCAGGTCATCGGAATATATCTAGCTGAAATAGCTGACAAGGAAATCAGAGGCACTCTGTCTGTCTGTACGAGATTCACGTTCAACTTGGGTACTTTGTTGATGATGTCCATAGGGCCTTTTATATCATACGAGGCTATCAATTATTGTATGCTCGTGCTGCCATTTCTTTTCGCGTCAGCGTGTTGGTGGATTCCAGAGTCGCCGTACTACTTCTTGAAGGAAGGAAGAGTGGAAGCCGCGAGAAGGTCGCTCATTAAACTAAAGTGCTGCAAAGATGAAAAGGTAATTAGTGTTTTATTTAAAATTTGACGATCGGTAGTTCAAAACCTAGGCAAATCTCTGGTTTTTCAAAGGTATATGTGTATTTAGTCTTAAGAAACGGTGAAAGAAAAAAACATGAGGTAATCTGTACACCTCAAATTTCTTCGGAAAATGTTAGGTATTTAGTCCACCAATTTTACCTGTTTTACGTGTTAAGTAGACCAATAAGGTTGCTGTGGTAGACTAGGGCCTAACTCCTTTTATAGAGGAGGCCCGTGCCGAACATAACTGCTCTATAAATGAGAAGGGTTAAACCATTGTCCGTTCCACAGACCTAGCATACATAAAATTGTCCTTAGAAGTGTTTTTATAAGTATAAACAAATTAAATTTTATTTCGCAAGCACATTTAAGAATACATGAGTTTCTTTATTTCAGTCCTAGTCTAGTCTTTAAAGCATTTGGACTTAAAAATTTCATTCATTGATAAAAATGTTCATTCATTTTCAGGAATTAGACGACCTGCTAAGCTCGAAAAAGAAAGATGTTTCTAAAGAGATGGAGAAATCCAGTACCGCGAAAGAATTGTTCACTGGAAAGGAATACAGCAAAGCGCTCATTATTTCATCAGGTATGAAGTTACTGAGAAATATATATCTGTAAAATAGAAATAATTTAGTAAATAAATAAATACATCTAACAGTCACATACACCAGTCCTGTGTCGTGGGTATCCGAAACTACGAGAGACGTTTCGGTCTCACATACACCTAGACCCGAATCAATTTGTAGATCGCACTAACATTTGTCTCAGTCCGGGGATCGAAACCGCGGCTTCTGTTTCTTAACCCATTAGGTACCAATGTTCCCATTTGGGACATCTCACTTTTTGTCGATTCATTCATAACTAGGTACCTGCAATGTTTTAATAATTATTCATGTCATTAGTTTCTACACTGTGTGGTGCTAAATATCAAGCCAATTATTCACTTGAAATTATTGACATTTATGTGTTGTTGATCAAAGAGCGTAGTTTTTACGAGTTTCGAAATTTTCAATTGTTTCCATTTTGATTATTCTGTAATTCGATGTGAGTATTTTATAATTATTGTAAAATAATATCAAATAGTATCTAAATAATAGCTTGTAACTAGTAATTTGATTCAATGGATGGCAGTACTTATTGAATTTCTTTATTTAAATATGTTCCCAAATGGGAACATTGGACTGATGGACTAAAAATTTATTTTGTTATTTTTTTATTATATTTTTTTTATGTGCTCCTTATTATATATACTCTTTGAAAAATATGTCAAACAATACAGAAAAAAGTTGGTACCTAATGGGTTAAGCCGGTATCCAGCCAATTGCGCCACGGGGCTATTATTATAAATACCAGGTTGGGCGTTTGTGTTATCTTTTTATTACAGGATTAAAAGTAACGCAAATATTTTCGGGAGGAGCGGCCATTCGGCAGTACTTGGGCCGAATCATGCGCGAGAGCAACGTACCGAAGGAACACGATGGCACCGCGTTTCTTGTGTTTGGAGCCGTCACATTTGTTGTTGGTGCGTTGTTGTTTTATGTCATTTTGTTGTTGTTGTTTAATGACATGATCATCATCGTTGTAAGATGAATTGATCCAACTTTGTGGGTTATAGAATAGTTTTGTAATATAATGAATGGTTAAAGAGTTATGGGGTTTTGTAAAAATGATATAAAGTTATAAAATAAACAATTTACATAATTAAATTGCTGGATTAATTTGGATTCTGGATTACTTAGGATTTTTAGTTGCATTATTGAATTTAAAAATTCTGCAACTCTTCAACCAGTCATTGCGTTATAAAATTATTTGATATACGTATGAGAGACAAGTATCAGTTGAGCATACTCAAATATTACTGAAATATCAATATAAATATGTATTCAAAACCTTTTTTAACTGTCTACTTAGCGTAAAACGCCCTGTTACTCAGTCATCGTATATATTTATATAACATAAAATCCTTCTATTTCCAGGTATAATGTCATCAGTGTTGGTGGACCGGGTGGGGCGTCGGCCCCTCCTCATCTACTCGTACTTCGGAACAGGGCTGTCCCTAGCCGTAGTCGGCTTGTACTTCTTCCTGCAAGACGTCCTGCACATCAACCACGACTCCATGGCCGTATTCGGGTTCGTACCCTTCGTAGCCATCATCGTATCCACAGTAGTATCAACCATAGGTTTCAACTCCTTAGTATCAGTCATTCCAGCAGAGATATTCCCAATGAACGTGAAAGCCGTCGCTATGACGTCACTCAGCGTGTTCGGCGGACTACTAGGCTTCATAGTGGCAAAGAATTTTCAGAATTTGAAAGACCTGTTCGGGTTCTGTGGCGTGTTTTGGATATTCGCTGCTGTATGCATAGTAGGCGGTGTGTTTTCGTTTATCGTCCCTGAGACTAAGGGGAGAGATCTACGAGAAATACAGTTAATGCTGCAAGGCCAAGTTAGCAAAGATGCCGCAGTTATGCTCAATCATAATGAAACCAAAGACGATGTTGAAGTCCCTTTAGAAGAGGTGGAGATGAAGAATGAAACGAAAAATATTTAATCTGTGATATTGAGTAGGTTTTAGGTTAAGGTGACGCATTTAGCATTTATTTGATATCTACCCTCGCGTTCTTGTTTATGTATAAGACGCACAGCGCCTCTAGCGGAACGTTGGAGTATTTACTTTATATGAAACATTTTCGATCATTATTCTGTAAGCTTGGGATATACCCATATTTTTTAAATAAAATTTTAATATAATTATTTCGATTTTGTCGTTGATTAGTTTGTAATGTATGACGGAAGTGTATAGAAAAATACTTAAAAGGATTATGATTGGCTTTTGAAGCCAAAAGATCGTTGCTTTGTTGTAAGGAGAAGGTAAGATTTAAGTCGTATGTTACTTAGTCCTCAATGCACGATATAATTATATTGACGGCTTTGCACGCGTGTGTTTTTATGATATATATATTACTTTAATTTATTATTAGCTTTTGAATTGAATCACGCAGAAATCTATTATTTATTTAGGAAAAAACGTCTATGACTTTGATTATTTATCGATGTACCAAAAGTCGACAAAAATTTAGTATTGGTTTTTGGATCTCAATAGTGTTTTAGAATGGTTCAATGTGGTAAAAGACGTGATTTGAATGTTTTAATTTGTAATTCCCTTAACTAATATAAAAGGTATTTTTTACAACTCAGGCCATAGTGAGGCAATCAATTTTAAAGTTTAGTTTAGTGTTAAGATTTCTTTTATGAAAGTTTTGTATTAAATACATTACTTCCGTTAGTTATTTTTTATGTTAAGGTTCTCGTGAAGGACTGTTAAATCCTTTGTTAATTTTAAGGAAACATTTACGGGATAACTATCCTTTGTTGTCTCCCATGTTAGTCCAGCCTGATTGTTTGCATTTGATTTGCATATAAATTTTGATAAAAAAAAAAATTAGTAATGATTGTAATTTTTTGTTACACTGCTCACAGTTGCATCAATATTTTGTATATGTACTCATCTGCTAATACTATCTGAAGAAATACAGTTACTGCCCAAAAAGTACTTAGAACTTACTACTATACTATTTATTTAGTACTTTAAGTATATAGGAGACAGAAAGATTATTACATGAAGCGAGCTTGGCTATAGTAAAGAACTTACGAAATACTTGTTGCAAAAATGGAATTGTTGTATTTTTTTAAACTCGAAATTTTAAAAATCTGTTGACTGGTTAAAACACTTTGCTTTAACTACTAAAAGAGACTGCAAATTACTTTCATTCTCACGTGTTTAGCTTTAAGCAAATATTTACATTTTTATAATAAACAATTATAATAATTTTAGAGAGTTTTATTTCTTTTTTCCCCCTAAAATACGAAGTACATTGATTGCGGGATAGCTAAAAGGCGACTTATTTTTGTTGCTATATTTTTTATCCATCCTGAGACGGAATAAAATAATAGAATATAAGAATGAATGAAAATTGATACGGAAAGACGCTTTGAAGTAACATGAAGTGGTGATCTTCGCGGATTAATAAACTACTGATGAATAAGAAAACTAAAAGGCTGTTGTTAGTAACGCGTTTTTGGAGAAACCATGTCCAGAAGTGGACAGTTATAAATAGTAATGACGATGTTCATTGAAAAGGACCATTGTCTCGAGGTTAAGGCACCTGGTCCAGACTCTAGGCGGTCGCGGGTTCAAATCTCACACTTCTGACTTGTTGAAGTTATGCGTGTATACAATATAATGAGTTATCACTTACCCTAATGATAAAGGCAACCATTGCGATGAAACCTGCACACATTAAAGTTCTCAGGATATTCTTATGGGTGGAGTCCGCAAATCCGACCTAGTCCAACGTATTGGACCAAAGCCTATGTCTTCTCAATGGTAGAAGAGGACGTATAAGGATGATGATAATGTCCAAAATTGGACTGATATAGATAGTAACTACATGAACATGTTCATTGAATTCAAAAAACTAAAGTTCGTCCAATCACGTGTATCTATAGTTTCAGCAGTGTTTCATTGCTCGCGTCTAAAAGTCGTGTGTAATTTGAGGTCGTGAGGAAATCGTGTTAGCATGCTAATTTTCTGTCAAATACAACACTGATAGTAGTTTTTAAACAGTAACTGTGGTGGTCGTTTGTTTGAATTTTATAAAAATAATATAATAATGGAGGAAAATAGTGACAGCAGGAAAATCCAGTATTTAGTTTGGTTAGCAGGTAAATGAATATTTTATAAATAATATATGTCTCTTGAATAGCAAATGTAATTTGTACTGGTATATAGACTTTAGAGAATAAACAATTTTTTTTTAAATGTAATTGAAATATTCATGAATTACAATTTAATAAAAAACCAATAATTATCACTATGACTTAGAATTTTTTGTGCGAGCGAAAGGTCCCGATTTCGATGTCCGGATAAAGCAGTGCTTTATTGTTTTTTGGCTAAAATAAAAATAATATTTTTATAATCGTTTTTGAAGGGTAAACTCAAAATCTGTTTTCGATATTTGAAATGTTCTCGTTATACATGGAAAGGTTGTTTAATCCTTAGTGACAGTTGCTGGAAATATTTTTCACACACATTAATTTGCTTATGGTAATGTTAGAATATTTAACTATAGAATTAACTCCCTTCTTTACAGTTAGATCGTGTGTTTCTGTGAGAAAGTGAGAAGTGTTTTTAGCCTAATTCGTGTTGGTGAATATCATTCACCCTGGAATTATTAATCAAATATTTGAGGATAGATATTAATTTAAAATTATTGGTGATATTTTTTCATTGACCACGTAATTAGTGACTCCTAAGTGCTATTAATGTCCATGTTATAAAACATGTACTTTAGTTTAAATCTTATTTAGTTTCAGTTTATTCGTTACAAAAAAATATTCAAACAATTTAATATACAAATCTTTTCTCTTTTATTACAATATTAATACAGAGTCTTATTAACTATATCTTTATTTTCGTTAATTCCACTTAATTAAGTCTTTATTGGCTGTACTTACTCCTGTATTATTTACTTCAAAACGTATAAATTTGATTTCCAGTTTCCTTGGCGTCATTGGGATGTGGCGTGTCCGTGTACTGGAGTACCCCAATGATACCAAAATTCCACGACCATGAGGCTGACTTCGAAGCAACCGAAGTAAGGTCGTGATTCTCTTAGAGGAAAGAGAAGGGTAGCATATATACTACTGGAAAAAATTAAAGGATCAAAAAATAAATCCAAATTTTTTGCCGATTTTCAACAGGTCGTAACTTTCAGAAAAATGGTCGTACACTAAATTTAAGAAAAGGAAATTGTAGCTCCAAGTGTCTAGTTTTTGGATTAATACATTAATATTTTGTAGCATCAGCAAATTTTGAGTGGTCTTAGGAAAACCAGCAACAAAAAAATTTCAATTTTTTTTGTGTTTCTTTTTTTGTATATACGGGCGTGGAAAAAAAAGTTCTTGCGTAACCACTTTAATGATCGGATACTTTGTTTATTTAGCTTTAATTTCTTTCTTTTAACACCTCGATACGTTTAGTTTTCGCGGAGATATCAGTCTTCAAACGGAAAAGGATCCTTTTATCTTTAATTCTCGATATCTCCGCAACCAATAATTGCACACCAAGTTAAAGGTGCGTTTTAAGAACTTAAATAAATATCCTTTAACCACTGGTTATTGTTTTATCGAAAAAACAAGAATTCTTTTTGTCACATGAATTTGAAAATGCAACAAAAAATGGGCTTTGGGTTGCTTTTTGGAAAATCAAGCGCTGGATCGAAAATATTGTGAAAACCAATAATGTTAAGTGTACGTTTTACAGTTCAATATGTCCACAAAAACCCTACAAAGTGCCAAATTAATCCATCCAGCCGTTTTTATGTTTCACTCGATCAAATTTTTGAACAAATTAAAAGATCACGTTTTTGCTCTGCAAAGCTCATAATTTAAGAAATGAAAAATGTTTATTTTTTAAAGCTTTTTCCACGTTTCTGTTGAACGAATTTGTTGTTCTGGGGCTACTTAAGGGAATTTAAGAAACCAAAGCCCAATCAATTCAATATTTCGTCAACGCGAAATTGGTTGTTCAATCATTCCCTAATCGCACACAATAGCAACAACGTGCAATATTAGCGTTAGTGACTTGAATTTCTTCAAGTTGCCCCAGAACAACAAATTCGTTCAACAGAAACGTGGAACAAGTTTTAAAAATAAACATTTTTCATTTCTTAAATTATGAGCTTTGCAGAACAAAAACGTGATATTTAATTTTTTCAAAAATTTGATCAAGTGAAACGAAAAAACGGCTGGATGGATTAATTTGGCACTTTGTAGGGGTTTTGTGGACATATTGAACTGTAAAACGTACACTTAACATTATTGGTTTTCACAATATTTTCGATCCAGCGCTTGATTTTCCAAAAAGCAACCCAAAGCCCATTTTTTGTTGCATTTTCAAATTCATGTGACAAAAAGAATTCTTGTTTTTTCGATAAAACAATAACCAGTGGTTAAAGGATATTTATTTAAGTTCTTAAAACGCACCTTTAACTTGGTGTGCAATTATTGGTTGCGGAGATATCGAGAATTAAAGATAAAAGGATCCTTTTCCGTTTGAAGACTGATATCTCCGCGAAAACTAAACGTATCGAGGTGTTAAAAGAAAGAAATTAAAGCTAAATAAACAAAGTATCCGATCATTAAAGTGGTTACGCAAGAACTTTTTTTTCCACGCCCGTATATACAAAAAAAGAAACACAAAAAAAATTGAAATTTTTTTGTTGCTGGTTTTCCTAAGACCACTCAAAATTTGCTGATGCTACAAAATTTTAATGTATTAATCCAAAAACTAGACACTTGGAGCTACAATTTCCTTTTCTTAAATTTAGTGTACGACCATTTTTCTGAAAGTTACGACCTGTTGAAAATCGGCAAAAAATTTGGATTTATTTTTTGATCCTTTAATTTTTTCCAGTAGTGTAGTTGCCAACTAGCTATAGGGACCAGATTCTCTTGAGTGTGATTTTACAAACTTAAGCATGAAGGCCAAGGTTTATCGAGGTCTTATATATTTCCACACCCAAACTCATTCAAATCGATCCAGCAGATTAGACGTGAAAGAGTCAGAAAGATCTGCTTTCTTTGTACGGTTTGCGACTCAGCTCAGTCTCAATATTTGTGAGGGTATACGGTTGTAGAGGGTTAAACTTCGATTCTTATGGGTAAAATCGCAATGGGAATCTCTAAAACTTTACATGACCTGAGAATCGCAGAAAAAAAATGTTAAAAGGCTTTTTTGATGATAATAAATATTTTCATATTTTAACCTCAGACTCGTAGAGTCAATTGATATGTTCAAGAGTTCTTCTTTGAAAATCAATAAGGTAGTATTTTCAGTAAAGTATAATAATTTACTTGTCAAAGGCGTTCTTGTGACGTCATTGCCATAGCCCACTCATTAGCAAGGCGAAGTGACAATACGCTGGTCACAATTGTCTTTTCGCAAAACGTATCCGAATTCCCGACGAAGGCCGCGGATAGGAAATTAGCGAATGTTGCGCCATACATATGTGTTGTTACGTAAACATAAATATTGTTATATGTTCCAATTTACAGTTCTCATACGTTCGAAGTTAGTAAATAGTAGTTAAAATATATAACATTTATTTATTTATTTAATAAAAACAAGAAATACAGAAAGTATGTTATGATAATTATTAATTTTATGGAAAATATAGTTGTTTATTTATTTTAAGGTCAAAATATAAACATATTGTTACGAGAATTTAGACATGATTTTTGTAGGATTGTTCGAAAGAAAGGCTTTCTTGTTTGGAGTTGTTCATTTCATGTTAACAATGATCACAGTATTTATAATTTGTCTATAGGTACATATTTCTTAAGAATTTTATTTTGAATGACACGACTGGACTTACTCTACATAATTTTGGAGAAGATCCGCGCTTATGCCTGGAGGGTATATGGGCTGACATAATTATACATACTTGTATGTTTAGATTTATCTCTGGTAATAGAATTGACAACTCTCTTTTGTGATATACTCTTTGGGCTTTAAAAATACTTCATTAGCTCTACATTGTAGAGTTGTAGTATAGTACAACCTCTCAGTAGGTAGGGTGACAATATTTACAAGCTGGCAGCTGTTTGATAAGGGCTAAAGACAGAGCCCAGTGGCGTGTCATAGGTAATAGGAGAGGCCTATGTCCAGCTGTGGACTTAATAAAGGCTGCTTGCTCCTGCTTATGATGGTGATGATAAACTCTACATATATCTGTGATAATATTGTTGTACAGGAGGAGGTATCATGGATCGCAGCCATGTCATCCCCAGGATACATGGCTGGCAGTCTGGTGACCAGTCACATCGCCGATAAGTTTGGCAGACGAACCGCCATTCTTGGCAGTGCCATTCCTATGCTTCTAGGGACGGTGAGTTCATGATTTCATTCACGATAATATCGGCAACATGAGGTCTTGGATACAGGTTATTTTCTATAATATCCAGAGTGATCAGTTTAAAGCAATCTACATTAAGCTTAAAAGAAGACTACCTCTTTTAATATATTGATAAACTAATAGACTGTAGTGGATGTTCACTTACAAGATGGTGTAAGACAGTACAAAATGGTCACTTTCGGGTCGCACAGTACCAACTATAAGACACAAAATCGCACGTTGATTTTCATTTGTTTGTTAATTTTCATTTGTTCCTTGATTTTCATCAATACTGTACGGTGATCAAGATTGTTGGTGAATTTGCTGGCTCTAATATCTTATAAATAGAATAATAAATAAATGGTAGTTTTAACAGTATTAATTAAAAATCTGAATATCTTATTTTATTTTTCAGGTCATTGTGGATTTTGCTAATCATGCGTGGATGCTTTTAGTCACCAGATTTATATGGGGATGTTCTACCGGCATTTTCGTCACGGTGTGTATTAAAATAATAAAGTACGCTTTATCATTCATTGACAATCCTCGAAAGCAGTATTTCGGGAATAATTTTAACGGCATAAATGCAAAATTATAAAGGTAGAAGAGAAGATACGGTGTTTTTATTTTTGCTTAGTTGTAAAAATAATTAAAATTAAGATGTGTGTAAATTATATATATTTTGTCAGCCATTGTCGAAATCACAAAAATGTTTTGATCACAGAAACTCGCATATTGGAAACAAATATAACATCACACATACATTTGTCTCGGTCCCATCCTTTACCCTTCAAGTCATCATTTTCATTGTAATAGAAATTTGTAAAAGTTTTGAGAGCGATATTCAACAGTCTTTTAGTTGATGATGTAATAGTAAAATCCTTTTTCAATCAGGTTTCAGTAATATACTTCGTGGAGATAGCTGATAAAGACATTAGGGGAAAGCTGAACGTGGCGAACCGTTTCATGTTCAACTTGGGCAGTTTCCTGGTGATGTCTGTCGGCCCCTTCGTGAGCTACAGTACTCTTAACTACATGCTGCTGGCTTTGCCTGTTGGGTACTTCGCAGCTTGCTGGTGGATACCAGAGACTCCGTACTGGTATCTGAGAGAAGGGAAACTGGATGCTGCTAGGAAAGAGCTGCAGTTGCTGCGTGGTTATAAAGATCCTAAGGTGAGTAATTGTTTTTAAATTGAGAGTGCTTTTAGAGACTTACTAGTTGCATTAAGTGCATTCGCCAGTAGTGTAAGTAGACTAGGGTTAAACCGTCGCAATGGTAGAGTAGGCACGTTACCAGCAGTGGGACGAGTATGGGCTGATGAAGATGATGATTCGCTAAAGAATGTAGTCACTAGTTCAGCCGGAGACGATTCTTATATAATCTGCCAAATAATTCAATTATACTCAGCAGCTAAATGAAGCACATGAAGATTCATGTACAAATGAATATCGATGACAAAAATCATCACCTGTATTTTCTGTGGTGAAAATTGGAGGCTCTTTTACAGCTTCTCTTAATTCATGTTTTTCATATTAATTTTATTGCCGTTTAAAAAAATCTTAATTTCTCATAGAGACTCTCAATAGTATCTGTATCATTTATGTGCGTCGATTTTGGTTTGTAAGAGAAAAACATGTGGGGGATGATTTATTATATGTAATAAATTTGATGCGCCTGATGGTGATAAATATTGTCCCGCTAATTCAAATTACATTGGTCATTATATTTTTAAAGGTTCTTGAGGATCAATTGGCATTCATGGAGTCCAATGTGAAGAAAGAAATGCGCAGGTCAGGCACTGTTAAAGAACTGTTTACGGGAAAGCAATACAGGAGAGCGATTTTCATAGCTTTAGGTAAGTAAGGCAAAATAGAAATGAGAGCACACCAAAGCAATTTTTTTAAGCCGCATTTTAATTCTCATTATAATAGTTGGTCATATGTGTAGCGTTGTTAGAATTCCATAGAGCTAAGCAAGCAAAAGATTCTGCCAAGGCGAAATAGGTCAGATGGTGGACTAATCCCTAAAAAACCTCTCAGTTGTAGAGGAGGCCTGTGCCCAGCAGTGGAAAATATATGGGCTTTCGATGATGATCATGATAATGATGAGGATTTGATTAATGTTTATTTGTTTCCAGGTCTGAAGTTGACACAGACTATGTCTGGATCTATTCCGCTCCAGCAGTACTTGGGTCGTATCATACAGGAGAGTAATGCGGATATCAAAGTGTCCACTGCGCTTATCTTGTTCGGCGCGGTCAGGTTTGCTATGGGTAAATATTTGTTATATCAAAGAACACTTTGGATAGTTGTTAGTAGGAATTTGATAAACTAATGACTATTTATTATTATTATCGTTGATTATTCTAGTATGCTTTATTTTTAGTATTTTTTAAAGTTTAAACGTTTAGGCAATGTAGATAAAAAAATACATTCTTTGTTATTTTTATTTGGAATTAAGTTCAGCAACAATACTCAGTTAAAAATATTTATTCTAATTCCAGGTATTTTGTCTTCATTCCTGGTCGATAAATTAGGACGCCGTCCATTGCTGATCTGGACCTACTTCGGTTCGTGTGCCTGCCTCGTCTCTGTCGCAGTGTACTTCTACTTTAAAGAAGTCATCGGCATTGACAACGAGGCGACGAGCCCTTACCGCTACATCACCTTCGTAGGAATCAACGTCAGCAACGTTTTAGCGACTCTTGGCTTTGATTCACTCGTTTTCGTCATCCCTGCTGAAGTGTTTCCTATAAACGTAAAGTCTATTGCTATGACGTGCCTCAACATCTTCGGTGGTTGCATGAATTTCCTCGCAGTGAAAGGGTACCAACAATTAAAAGATCTGACAGGGTTGTACGGAATTTTCGCGTATTTCGCCACAGCAGCACTTCTCGGAGGTATATTTACGATATTCGTGATACCAGAAACGAAGGGCAAAAGCTTGCGGCAAATTCAAATCGAATTGCAGGGTAATATTTATGACGACACTGATGAGAGTTTGAACAAGGTTGTACATAATGGTGTGACCGGAGAAGATAAAAACGAAGGTACTGAAATGACTGATTTAGAGAAAAATAAAAACTAATTTGATGTGGTATGAGTACGAAGTGAATGAACTGTCTTGTGATATCTGATATTATTTGTATAGCCACTGGTATTGTAAGGGAGACAAATGTTTTTAATTGTATTTAAATTTTCGAAGTACAATTTGTTAATGATAGTCGATTTTAAAAGTGTTGAAAGATTATAGGTCTCCGTACTGTGTGATACATTTATATAGAACGTACAAAGGGTCACTGCTGAAACACTAGCAATACTTGAAGTAGTAATATAGGGGCCAAACAAATGAAAATCAGAAATTAATAATCACTTCATAAGGAAACTTAGCCCTTTGTGTATTCAAGGGCACCAGGTTGGTGCAGAAATTAAAAAAAAAAGGTTTCATCTGTCCTTAAATTATAAGAAATTAGGTACCTAGTTTTATTACATAATCGAAAGCCCTTCAATATTGCTGGTGATTCACCAATAATTAGACATATTAAGATCAGATAGAGGCGAGTGAGAACTATTGTGAATAAATCAAATATTCATAGTTTATTACGGTTTCATACGACTTTATTCAGCGATATAGTATTAAATAAAAAAAAATATATAAATATTACTAATTTTTTGTGTTTATTATCTTGGTTTGTATAATCATGTTTAAGTATGTTTTACCCACCAATACTTGTATTATATTATCATAAGAGTAAATAAAAAGGAAGTTATGATTAAAACAGCGGCTTATAAATAAAGATTACTACTCATTTATGTTGTGTCAATTCACTTATCACAACGTATCATTTTCTCGTCCTTAATAAGATCCCTTTTAAGAAAATTGTGTGGTTTTGATACGTTATTTTAATAATAACAATGTTTCCCAAGATGATGTGATTGTGCTAAATTGTTAATACACTGTCGCAAAATATCGTCAGTAAATTGTAATAATAAAAAAATATAAAATTTTCCATGGAACCAAGTTCAAATACCAACCTAAGCTAAGCCAGCCAGATGAACTAAGGCCTACACCCTCTCAGTTGTAGGGGAGGCCTGTGCCTAGCCGTGGGCGTATAATGGCTGCCGATAATTTTGTTTGACTTGAGCTTCACCAATTATAGAACTTTGAATTTTAGATTGTTTTGTCACCTTTATGTGCCGAATTTTAAAACGCCAAAATTTTATTCTTTTGCGTCACTTACTATTAGCCGAGGCAGAATATCTCTCTTTCCAGACATACTACCGTAATGCTTAACACACACATACACGTAGTATAGGGATAGACAAAGGTGTGTTTCTGTAGAAGCGTTTTGACTGTAATACTTTTAGTCCTTTATAAATGTTTCCCGCTAACCTAGGAGGCATAGTGGGCTATCTTAAAATACCAATACCCTTACTTACTCAAATGTAAGTAGTTGGATTTTTTAAAGTCAAAATCCTTTTTTTCTTCTTAATCCTATTTGAAAATTGTTCGTCCTACCTTAAATTCAAGTGGTTTTACGGCGCTTATTTGTCGTTAAAAAGATGGAGCAGTATTTAAGATAGCGATTAGTTTAATAAAATAAAATAAATTGGCTAGAACTAACCAGACAATGGGACATACATGGTATAATACAATAAAAACTACTCTTATGAACCCCAGTTTATAACAGGTTTGATATGACTTATGCTCAAATAACTTTTGATAACTTTATTGCCTCCGTTAAAATTGCATTTCCGTTGAAAACAAGTTTCTTTAACTCTATGTGTTACAAGTTACAACATTTGTTCATGGGAAAGGAAACAAACGTGATGATAGTGGTCAACACCGCCCATAATATTAGTAGAATCATCTGAGTGTGTCTGGTCTTCGAGGAAAATGGCTTTTTTCTTAAAGATTCCTAATTCCAATGGCGGTATTACCATAGAAGCCCAAAAGCGCATTTTGATTTACAAAATTCCGCATAATGTTTAACCTTTAACGAAAGCAAGTTGACACACATCCATGTATTCCCAAAGAGGAAAGAAGAGGTACATTTCTGAACTTAAGCTTTGTTAATATCTTTTATTTCCTAAGCAGTGATGGCCTCGAGGTTTAGGCGCGCGGTCGAGAATCTCGGCGGTCGCGGGTTCGAACCCCAGGCACACACCTCTGACTTTTCGAAGTTATGTGTGTATTCAAATTGAATTATCACTTGCTTTAACTGTGAAGGAAAACATCGTGATGAAACCTGCACAGCTAAAAGTTCTTAGGAATTTCTTAGGTGTGTAGTCCGCCAACCCGCACTAGGCCAGCGTGGTAGACTATGGCCTAAAACCCTCTCAATGGTAGAGGAGACCCGTGCTCAGCAGTGGGCGTATATGGGTTGATGAAGAAGAAGAAGATGTTATACATAGACGAGGCTATTGTCTAAGTTTTTATAGAAAACATGTGTGAATGTGTCATATTTAGTATGATAGTCTTTGGTGGAGTCCTACGTTCAGCAATGGATGTGTTTCGGCTTATGAAGATGATATATTTTGTGTAATATTTCTAAGTAAAAGGAGGCCTTGACCCATCAGTGGGACTCACAAGAACAAGGTTATTACAAGCACGCGTGCGTATTGAGATTGGTAGTACGTTCTATCTTATCACAAATATTAGAGGCTGATTGCGCCATGACACAGTTATAGAAATTACACTATACAGACAAATATACATCTGTTATCGTAATATAAATATGTTAAATTATAATAAACAATATTATTAATATATGGTTATTGAAATAAAACGCCTGTTCGAAAGGTCCTGAATTATTAAAATGAAGGTTTTTTAAAAATATTATTTTTTTATCTCTGCATCATTCAAAAGTCTACTTGAAGGATGCCGATTAAGTCCGACTTTACCTATACAGGGTGTATTTAGACCGTGATCGAAAACTGAGGCAGGTAATAGCGAGGGTGATCACAAACCCAGTGGCGATATTAAAAATCCCGACAAAAAATAAAAATTTTGACGATTTCCATACAACCATAGGTGTTAAAAGTATGTGATTTGTATGGAAAACCTCAAAATTTTTATTTTATGTCGGGATTTTCTTTAATGCCAGGGGGTTTGTAATTACTAATGCTATTACCTGCCTCAGTTTTCGATCACGGTCTAAATACACCCTGTATAAATTGTATTCTAACCATAATGGTTTATTCCACACTACATTCAATTATATATCCTACTTTACTTTTTGTTTGTCTGTTTGTTCTGGTTTATTAGTGAAAGTATAAATGTTCACAAGGAACTATAATTAAATATGACAACTGATTTGATTAATTAATGCTCATAATGTAATAGAAAAAGCTACTATAATTATTGTATGTTTGTTTAGATTTATTATTTTAGTTATTTAGGAATCTATTTATGTTCCTCTGACGAATATCCCTTTATTAATCCCTATAAGCATCACCTTATTTTAGTATATGTATATTAGAATTTAAAAAATGTAGCTATTTGGAACTTAAAGTTATTCGGAACTAAAATGACTGCAAATTAATTAATTTAAATCTATAAAACAAAGACTTATCTTCATTTGTCTGTAAAAAAAAATGTTATATCAATATTTATGTATGTGCATATAGATGAAGAAAAAAAGTTTATTTATTTGATTGGTAGAACATCTTATCTCAGAAACTACTGATTCTAATAAATATATTTTTCGTGTTAAAAGTCCATTCATCGAGAATTAAAGGCTATCTCATCACGCTATTATTATTAGAGGCAAAAAATGTGATAATAATATTCCTTTTAAAGTGTTAAGTTCTGCATATATAGTTGAGGGCAACATCCATTTTCTAAAAGAAAACAAACGAAAAAAGTTCTTATTAGAAGCGAGCGAAGTCAGAGTTTACCACTTCTATATAAAAGCTTAAAAAAGTAATGTATTGCCTCGAGGCACAACCATTTCCAATAAAGCTATCAAGTTATTACACAACATATTTTTATAATTAGCAGCTCATAAAAAAGGAACGGTATCGAAGCCGCCGAAACTAATTTATGAATGGAAAAAATCTACGTATGAATCATGTTAGTCTCAGAACATTGCGTTCCGTTGCGAATTTTCTATAAGGTATGAGCAACTAACAAAACTCCCTTTATTTTTACCTTTTTTTGGCTTGTTTGGTACGTTCTATTCTATTCTATCTGCTATTTATATAGGTCCACGTTACGTTCTCCTTCTGGGCACGAGAAATAGTTACGCTTAGGAGGGTTTAGGTCTTAGTGTGCTCAGGATTAATTAACTTAATAATTCACGACATGGTAATATGCTTTCAAAAAATAAACTGAGTAATTTTTTTCTTTTAGGTTTTTGTGGGATGGACACTACACTGATCTTTAGACTGGCTCTAATTACTTATACTTACGAGATCTTTGTTAGTAAAAGAAATCGCCTCAGACGCAGTATCTAACAGAGCTTGGCAGTTTTGTAGGCCATCTCCATGGAGATGGTAGGATGAGGTTAATTTGTCACAAAATTGGTGTTGATAAACAACGCGAAGAGTAAAGGAGATAAAACGCCGCCTTGAGGGACGCCTGTGAGAAACCGCATCTTCAATACTCATATAAGTTGTCGGAGGTCCATCAAATAACTACGAAACTAGTCAGTAACCTTTGGAGATATGTTAATAGGCCGTAAACTATGTAGCAAAATGTCGTAGTCCACGCATTGCTAAAATCAAGTAAAGCAAGTACCGTTTACCGTATTGTACCGTTATCCAAAGTAGCTTTCATATCGTCAGTGATATGCACCAACGCAGTAACCGTGCTACGAGTATACCCGGGAAACCACATTGGAAAGGATAAAAAATTTAATAGGCGTAAAATACATTTACATAATATGTTCGATTTTTTAATAAAAAAAAAAGAAATATTATAGTCAAAGATTTAAGAATACGTACGCATTTTTTTATATAACTAGACGGGAAAACCTGTGTTTTGGGAAAATTATAATTGCTTTAGTAGAAAAAAAACGGTGAATTTTTAATCATAGGCAGTATAAGTTGGCTAATTCAAGTGCCTGTACCCTATACATAAAAAAATAATTTGTGTTGACGTCAGAAATAGTGGACGAAGCCGCGAACGAATGTTACTCGTATTTAGCTAAGCTTGTTCGTCAACCGATAAGATAGGTGGGAATTATAAAACAGTTTCTATCAACATGCAAAGTGTGTAGACGTATGATAGTGGTGTCAATATTTAATTGTTATTATACTGTGAATCGTGAGTAGAAATTTGTGGAAAATGAATGATGGAAATAGAAGGGTCCAGTACCTGGTTACTGTTATTGGTAAGTTTAATTTATGCGGTTATAGTTGTGACTGACTCGATCATGCGGTAGAATATAAGTGCGCGATCTTGAGGTTTTAGGCTCGATTCTCGGGTCAGGCGATGTTATTACGTTTTACCATGGAACGTGAACGTTTATATTGTGTATCCTAAGAATAGTAATTAACAACCTTAGTTTATATAAGTAAAGTAAGAGATTTAATTCTCTACTAGCTTTGCAGAAATGAAGATTTGACCCTTTAGTGTCAACTTAAAGATATATTTGAATTTTAATAGAACGTTTTCTAAGTTTTTTGGATGTCGTAAGTGTAATAGCGTTACTTATTCGTACATTTGTATTGTACTTACATACATGCGCATGCTTTATATTATTATTATTTATATTGTAGGTTATTGAAGGTAGGCAAAAGTGTATTTCAATATTTACTTTTGGTCAAGTATGTTTGTTATAATTGAAGCAGTGATGGCCTCGAGGTTTAGGCGCGCGGTCGAGAATCTCGGCGGTTGCGGGTTCGAACCCAAGGCACACACCTCTGACTTTTCGAAGTTATGTGGGTATTCAAATTGAATTATCACTTGCTTTACCGATGAAGGAAAACATCGTGATGAAACCTGCACACCTAAAAGTTCTTAGGAATTTCTTAGGTGTGTAGTCCGCCAAGCCGCACTAGGCCAGCGTGGTGGACTATGGCCTAAACCCTCTCAATGGTAGAGGAGACCCGTGCTCAGCAGTGGGCGTATATGGGTTGATGAAGAAGAAGAAGAAGTATGTTGCAATTATCACGTAAATTATATCCTATGTATCGTTTTAAAACCGTTTATGGAACTGACAGTGTTTTTATTACGAAGTCATTGAATTGAAATAAATTTAGAAACATTTTCTCTGGTATGAACCATTTGAATTGAAACAAAGTCGATAGTAAGCAATTTATGAGCACACATTTACATCTGCATCCTCGAGGTGTGCTAGCAGAGGCCCATTTTTGTCCCCATCTCAATCATTGTATTCTTAACCCACATAGGTACTTGCATCTTCATTTGTAAATTTAGCGTAAAATTTGGGCGCAGGTATAAAAATATTCCTTCTTCCTGGGCATATATATAGGCGTAAAAACAGCACGTTTTTTTTAAATTTCAGTCTCGTTGGCTGCGGTGACAGCTAGTGTGTCCTTCTCGTGGACTACACCCGTTATACCGAAGTTTCACAACCATGAGATCAGTTTCAACATTACCGATGTAAGTATGGAGTTAATTTATCTTTAGGTATTAATATTAAGAAAAAAAAATATTTTTACTTGAAAAAATGCTATGAACACAAATAGGATCTTGAACCCGATTGATGCGGCGCCCAACCGCTAATACATATATCATAGAAGCGTATGTGAGATTGTTTGTAAAGCATTTACTACCAAAATAAAAAGGGATTAAAAAAAAACTTTCTCCCTTGGAAAATTACATATTCGGCGAGTAACAAAAGACATATTTTATTAAAATAATAACAAAAATTTTAGAGAAATTAGAATTTTTTTAAAATACCTTACACATGTTAGAAATGAAAGGTGTTAAAATGAAATTTGAACCTGGACTATGTACAACGCTTTGGACACGTGTTTTACGTTTGAGCAAGTTTTATGCACTATTTATCCAGTGGTATGCTTACACTATTAGGCAAAAAACTAAATTATTATAATATTTTGTTTTCCACCCATTTCTTTTGCAGACTAAAGCCTTTTTTTCGTAGGCTCAAAAAAAAATTGTGGGCTTACTAGCAATTGGGATATAATTTCACCGAAGAGGAACCAACTTTAAAACCCCGCGTATGCAATGACGTAACTATAATATCTGAGGCCCGTGGCAAATTCTTTAGATGAGACACTCTCACTGAAAGTCTACCTTTCTAGTAAGTTCCAATTGGGATCCCAGATTTCCTTTGCTGTAGTGACGGTGGATACCATAGGGTTTTGAGCCGGTAGAAATCCCGCATACCCCGTTTGCCCTCCCTGAGGCGGGCGGAGATCCAAGAGGTTTTTTCTCATGACAAAACAAAGCACTGTCTACCTCGGTAACTGTGGGGGTTTAACTTACCACGCTTGGCTCGTGCAGATTGAAGGACTACCCATCTAAGTTTCTAACAACTTTAGGTGTGTTGGTCGTGGGGCTGATAACTGAATATTTCGTGTTCCAGAGCGAGATATCCTGGATGACGGCGATGGCGTCGCCCGGAGTGGTTACCGGGAGTATGGCAGCGCGATTCGTCTCCGACAGATTTGGCAGACGCATGACTTTACTGAAAAGTGCGTTCCCCTTTGTAATAGGCACAGTACGTAAGTTTTGAATTCCACGACCTGGAGTTCGATGATGTTTGAATAACTTCGGAACTAAAGTACCAATTTTCGATTTTATATTTATTCGTTTAAACGTTGTTAAAGTAGTCGTTATTTTAAGTATTTTTTGAAGAAATAAAGTTGAAAAGTTATTAGTTATGTTATACAATTTCCGCTTGGATTTTTTTTGGGGACAAGCAGAATGATATGCTTATGTTGTGAGTAATTTACGTGAGTCGAAATTTTCTGAATGAGCCCGTATATTGCATACAATGGCTTAGACTAATTCGTGGCAATTTTTCCTCAGATATTTGCAATGAACGCATTTAACGCCTGGATGTTGTATGCTGCACGATATGTCTGGGGCTGTGGAGCAGGCATGGTTACTACAGTGAGTTCTATTTTTTTCAATGTTATTTTACTCAAAGAAAGGCCAATTAAGTTTTCACCGATGTCCTTAATGAACCAATTGCAATAATAAAAATTAACCGTAGTTTTTATTAATTTCAAGGACACTTACAAATTTAAGCCAGCTCAATAGTATACAGCGGATACCTGTACGAATGTTTTCAGAAACTCGAAGGCCATGAATCATTATAATTATGGTCCAAATATTTTAGTACTTACTTGAAAATAATTGTTACAACCTGCAATTTCTTCATACGAGCATCGAAAATAGCACGTACAAAAGTGAAAAGTGTGTTACTTTCCATTGGAGTTTGGAAATGGCTTACCAAACGGTGATCGCCCCATCTTATGAGAAGCTATACAATTGTGGAAGCGTGGCAGAAGAAATCCACGTCTGATGTTGCTTTTATGAATAAATGTGTGAAGTAGTTAGTAAAATCTTATTATTGTTTTTTACTTTTTGCAGGTATCTTCAATGTACTTAGCAGAAATAGCTGATAAACTAATAAGAGGAAGATTGACTGTCATAAACCGATTTATGTTCAATTTTGGAGCTTTATTAATATTCGCCATTGGTTCCTTCGTATCCTTCACTGAGCTAAATTACGTGCTAATAGTGCTACCAGTTCTATACTTCTCGTTGTGTTGGTGGGTACCAGAAACTCCTTACTATCTCCTCAAAGAAGGTAAAATTGATAAAGCAAGAAAGCAGCTGATGAGATTAAATGGCTACAAATGTGAAAAGGTAATTTAATTAAAATTTTATTTATGTAAAATATGAGAAGGCGTACTTTTGAGAAAGATTCTATTTTATATTGCTAGATTAAAGTTGATCAATAAATGATTGTTACAGTAGGTAATAATATTTACATAGCAAGTTACTTAACACTAGAACCGCTGTAGAAGATGTTTTAAAAAATAAAATTGCATACAGGGAAATATAAACACGATTTGTAATTAAAGTAATTTTCCTTCACGGACAGTCAGACAGACTGTAGCTCGACCTTTTTGAAGAAAAAAGGGGTCGATTCAAATTTACATTCAATAACGTTATAATTTACAGGAACTGCAAGATAAACTGTCCCTCATGAATGCAGATGTTAAGAAAGAAATGAGTCGTTCGGGGTCTTTAAAGGAATTATTCACCGGCAAACAATACAGAAAAGCAGTTATAATAGCTGTAGGTAAGAAAACTGACATTCGCTAAGTTGTTGCTACAAATAGCTGTATATACTTTTGTCATTCCAAGCCGCTAGGCGCAGAGGATTTCAAACATGCATATCTAGAGAAATAGTCAGAATTCCATACTAACTTTCAAACTTTTCTCCTTCTAGTTTTAAAAAAGTAATCGAATCCAAATTTAATTATCATTACTTCAATGTCTGATTGCCTTGTAATACTTTTCTGAATTGCTTGTAGATAAGGAAAAATATATAGTAAAAGGGTATTAACTTTTTCACAGGACTAAGATTTGCGCAGACAATGGCAGGATCCATACCGATCATGCAATACATAGGCCGAATAATGCAGGAGAGTAAATCTGGAATGAAGGTGTCTACCGCATTGGTTATATTCGGCATTGTCAGATTCGTATCTGGTAAGCAGAAGTTGATAATTTACTTTGATCAGCATAGGATGAATGTATTTCATTCAGAATTTTATAGTTTCAACTAACATAAAAATAAGATATTTAAATTTGGCAATGTGGAGTTACATTTTTTGGACGATTAATTTGGAATAAACTAATTTGATTACCTTTAATCAGTTGGCAAGTTGAATTCACTAAAGCTTATTTCCACTGCAGCTTATATGATTCCTACTATAAATCTAATCAGACCAGTAAAAATATTATTTTTAATTTTAGTTAAGGATTCTTTAATTCTTTTGGATATTTGTTTCAGGTGTCGCGTCGTCTTTCTTCGTCGACAAGGTTGGGCGAAGGCCGTTGCTAATTCTCTCATTCTTCGGAGCTGGTGTATGTTTAACCGTAGTCGGCGCCTACTTCTTCATTCAAGAAGTTATTGGCATTGAAAATGAGTCCTCAAGTCCATTTCGCTACGTAGCGTACATCGGGATCATTGCTTTCAACGTAATTTCTACATTAGGTTTTGACACATTAATCTTCGTCGTGCCTGCTGAGATCTTTCCTTTAAATGTTAAATCAGTTGCGATGACTATGTTAAATATATTAGGAGCAGTTCTGACATTCATAAGTGTTAAAGGATATCAAACTGTCAAAGATTTCTCCGGTCTTTACGGAGTGTTTTGGACTTTTGGAATGATGTCTTTCGTGGGAGCTGTTTTCACATATTTTGTAATACCTGAAACGAAAGGGAAAAGCTTAAGAGAAATACAAATACATTTGCAAGGGAATTTTTATGATGAAGACAACAAAAAACCCTCGCAAGTAGTGAGAGATGAGAAATTTGACAATGATGTTAAAGTTATAAAAATGGACGATGTAGAAAAACACGACGAAGAAGTACCACTGAATAGGTAGTATTAAGTAGTTCCTGTAAATATGAAGCCGTATTTATTTTTAAGTAGTCAATTGTTATTTTTACTAAAGTAGAAAAAATGGAAAAAATGTCTGTAAGAAATAATAACATAAGTGTGCATTGCAGGCATTATGCTCAATTATGATAATCCCATATGACCTTAGAGATAGAAGTATCAATACTCATATTTAGATTGTGGAGTTGATAACTCAAATGCAAAGTAATTCTAGCGTGGTTAAAAATAATTATCAACAGACAGATTAAAGTTAATTTTCTTTCCATATTTTTTATAATAGCAACAATATATCTATTATTTGTATGTGATAAATATCTTAAAGGTGTTAACTCCACTTCAAGGAAATCTTAAGACTTCGATAACCTCCCGATGTATTTGAATGCTATGAGATTATCGTGAAGTAATGGTTGTGAATATTTTTATGATGTGTGTAATTTTTAGACCAAAAAATCTTAAAGTGTTCGCTAATAAACATTTTAAAACAATTTATCGTTTTAATTTTCTTTTACCTTAAAATAGAAATAATTAGTGTAGATGGAATATTTTTCGAACGCAATCTTATGCATGTATAGAGCAAGCGCGCGAAATAGTTCGTGAATTCGATCCATATGATCCATTCGTTTCGGTCATCGTTCACTCGCTCAGTTGACCTCGCGCCCCGCGCCCGCGCAGTTGGCAGTTGGCCCGCGACAGCCACACTCAAGTGTAGTTTTGTGTATTAAAATAACATTATTAAATAAAACTACCGATAATCCTGACTACATTATATTACAATTTCAATGCCGCGGGTATTAGAACTGGCTTTTTAGTGGTAAACCTAGGTCCAAAACATATATCGAAACAAACATTATGTATTTATGTATCGGGGCAGTACGGACATCATGCCATCTATTTACAAAATCGGCTAAATCAGTTGTGCCTTGATTCCTCTTGTGATTGATTGTAAGGGCTATTTCACGTATCGATTAAGTGCACCACTGTTTAATAACAATCCTAGCAATTGCTATTTAAAATAGTAATCAGTAATTTGACATTGATATTCTTTTTATGTTATCTATTATCAAATCATAACATACATATGCGTCAATAAAAACTGCTTCGGCGGTTTAGTTAAAACGGACGGTTTTCGCTTTTTAAATGTGAAGATAACAGTTCAATAGTAATCGTTAAAGTAAATATTATCTTTATCATAACAGGCTTAACAATAAAAACAGATTGTGATTAAATGCTCATGTCATGTTACTCATAGTTGAACTCATAACTTCGAACTTTGAACCTTAGTATAACGTCCCTAAATAAATTTACGTATGTTGTTAGTCCATACACGGATACATTAACCGCGAAGTTAATTTTCGAGCTAGTATTTGAGAGCTCTTTTGAAAACAAAGGTGTATGCTAGCAAAATACAGCGTTAGTAGCGAAGTCAGTAGGAAGTATTGACATACAAGTAAATCCTTACTTGTAAGTCAAATAACTAGTTGTAACTTAGAGGCACTTGTGAGGTGAAAGCAATCAGGTCATATAGTAAAAGTTGCTGTTGCTCGCAAATCTGTACGCGATATTTTAGAGTGCAAATGGAATATTTTTTTCCCGTCTTAGACAGATTTTATTGTTACTGCGGTCCCTTTAGTCGTAGGGCGATGATTTATAGCCTTCCTCAATACATGGTTTATATCCAAAAAAAGAAAGATTTTTTCAACTCGATCCTGAGATTAAGACATTCAATCATCACCATAATTTTATTAGCAACAAATTAATTAGTTTTATGACATGTTAATATACAGATTTGTCGTAGGTATATAACTGAAATAACCAGTAATTTAAATTTTCTTTAAATTACAAGTAAGTGTTTAAAAGTGGCACGCATTGCACTCGCCACTTCTATACATGGATTACAATGTACAAATAATGTTTTTCTTATCTCGTAACAAGTTCCATATTATTTCACCCTATAATAAGTTTTATGACATGTAGTTAAAAGAAGCCTTTTCACTCTAACCTTGAAAAAACCCCCGTTTTTTAGCGCTATCGTTACTCAAAGTCGAGTCATGCATGCCATTCTATATCCGTATTTATGAAAGACGAAGCGTAACGCCTCGCCTCGTATTGGTAATGATAATGGTTAGTGGAATAAGTGAATGCCTTTCTGCGCTCACTCTCTGAGGACTGAGTTTAACCAATTAAACCAAATTACTTGACACTCTTATAAACACTTCTTGTATTTAACTTTTAAAAGGGTCGTTTGGAACAATTTTTTTTAGATATTTAGCCTAAATGAATCTTAAGACAAAGCAGTATTTATGCCCCATTACGACGCACAGACCTCGTCTACAACTGAGACGGTTTAGGCCTAAGTCCACCACGCTGGCCTAATGCGGGTTGGTGGACTACAAACCTAAGAAATTCCTAATAATTTTGTTTAGGGTTTACCATTATGGTGCCCAGTTGTAAATAGTACTTTAACACTACTCAAACGACGCTATTACTGTAAAGCGTGTAATCAAAATTTTCCATGCAATGTTTAGAATCCAGATTGTAGGCGTGCCGTATTTTGAAACACATTCTTTAAGAATTCTTGCGTAAAATGCGTTCACTTAATTCATTTACCCATGTTTTAGTATTAGGCAAGTATTTTATAAGGTAAAATCGTAAGAAAACTAGTAGAACTGTCAACTCTTTAAAAATTGTCCATTGTATGAGGGATTTAACAATCCACCCTAGGCTAGCGTGGTGGACTATGTCTGACTGCCTATCGATCATAAAGTTATGTCTACATAGACGGGTTAATGGTTTTGATTATCTGGTCAAAGTGCGACTTAGTAGAAGACTGCAAGCAGAAGACCGCAGCTCAATTTTTTTTTATCCAAAGTAAAAGTCAAAGCTTGTGAGGTGCCGAAGTAGTTCTAATTGTTTCAGCCGACGGTATTCTCTTCTTCTTCTTCATTAACCCATATACGCCCACTGCTGAGCATGGGTCTCCTCTACTATTGAGAGGGTTTAGGCCATAGTCCACCACGCTGGCCTAGTGCGGGTTGGCGGACTAATGACGGTTGACGGTATTAATGTATCTTTATCCGTGGCAATTGAATACAGAGTGTTAAAGAAATATGCATTTAGAACAACGTCATAAGTTAATAGTTTGTTGGATCGGGAGTTCTCCAAGAGGAATTTCTTAAGTCTGTGGCAGTGTTGGGCATTAATCAATTAACTTTTAATTAAACTAATCAATTGACTAAAAAATTAATTGCAATTAAATTAATTGCAATTGAATCAATTGCAATTAAACATTTAATTGTGTGTTACAATTATTTTTTTAATTGATTGATGAAATAATTAAAACTAACAATTAACTTTTTTGCAAATTTTGTTCAGAAAGGTGGTCCGGTTCTACAACCGGATACATATACCCTTGACATATTCAAGTATTAATAAAAATACTTGATAAAAACATTAATTGTTAATTGTTAATTTTTATTTTTTTTGGCGTAAAATAACTAACAATTGATCAATTGTTAATCGTATAAAACCACGATTAATGATTAATTAGTTGTTAATTGCTGTCACTGCAGTTAACAACTAATTAATTGTTAATTTTTAATTGTTAGTTTAATTAAAATTTGCCCAACACTGGTCTGTGGTATATACTAAATAGTTATTATCGTACGTGGTGATTATTCAAAATACTATGTGTAGAGGAGGCCATGTTCTAGTGATGATTCTGTTGCTAATAACAATGAAGTACATGAAAACTATCAGAAAATTCAAAATCTAGACCTTCAGTTTTCCATTTTGCTTACTCAGCTACACATTAATATACTTTTTAGAATTAAGACATTACTTACGTGCAACATTTTATTAGTTAAAGTAAAAGTCAATATATAGATTAAATTTCCAGTTTTTAATCTGCTAAAGCTCGTGGTAGCGCACCACAAAAATATGCCGTGCGCTGGAGAGGTTCCGTATTCAATCTCTAGGATAGACAAAGCTTTTCCATTAGGAAATTTCGGAATTATGCCCGATAAACGGCAATAGGTTCGCTTCCTATTACAAGCGATGGTATTACAATTGGCAAATACAGGCATGAGTCCAATGGCGGAAAGGACTGCGGGTTTTTGATCTTCTATGCCCAGATCAGAAACTCAGCAATAAAATTTTAAATTATAATCTTTAAGCTTCAAATCTATATATAACAAATGCAGTTTTACGTACAGATGAGATTATAGTGATCTCACAAAAAACAGTTATAAACTACACATTGCACAATTAGGTGTAATGCTTTTGGGCTGTGGAATTACCGGCATTGCGTCAAAATCATCGACGAGAATTGACACCTTGGTGACGATAAGCTAATAAAACTCGGAAAATGTGAACTCCCAAATTAGAGGCAAAATTTACATAGGCGATCAATTCAGCCAGATAGACAACGACAGGTTTCTACAAAGGTTCGCTCATATTACCCGAGCACACAATAGTGCGCTAAAATTCTAATCATAACCTACTTATACGGAAATAGCGAATACTCAACGCGGAATTTGAAGACAAACAGTGATTCGTCTGCCATTACTGATAAGCTATACGTACTTTATCTCTGAGATATTTTTAAGAATATATGTATTTTTTTCTAATATTCAAGCGTTAGCATTACCGCGATACGTTTGGTTTTAATTTGTAAAATGTGACTAAGTGCTGTGCAATACTGTGTTAAATGATACGGTGATGGAGCGCGGTAACAGGAAACTGCAGTATCTAACGGCGTTTGTGGGTGAGTTTTAATAGTATTATAGTAGTTACGATTTTTTTTGCCATTATCATCATCATCACCTAAAAGATGCAGAGTAGACTTTTTCTGTCATTCCATGATGTCAATCTTCCTCTATTGATTTGTCGGTACACAATGATCTAACTTTAAAAATAAGAGCAAAAGATCGTTGATTTAAAAAATTCGGTATTTCTTTGCTTAAAATAATCAAGAGTAGAAATGAAGGCAAAATGTACTAAGGGGAATAATTATAAAGCGCAGATTGTGCCTTAAACACTTGTGAAAATCCATCGAATTTCTTTTTTATTTTGTGTTTGTTTAATAAATAAATTGATACAAAAGTCACATACTTCAAACAGGCACTACGAGAGTTTTTTCGGTATCACAAACATTTATTGTGGTGCGGGGATCGAAGCTGCAACCTCTCCTTTTATTACCTAGTGTCATTATGCCATGGAGCAGACGTAACTATAAAGTATTACTTTACTGTAATTTCATCATCATTTGTCATGTGGTATAAATGTGGTACAAAATTCATTTGGTTTTAGCGTTTAACATTTTTCCATTATAAATTAGGTAATAAACTCCTCTTTATGTAGAATAAATAAATCGAACTGATGAAACGTGAGGGTAGACTCTAGAACTGTGTGTACTCCTTTTGATCCACTGATCTAAGATCGTATTATTACCCTAACCTTCGTCAAACAGAGATGATCGTCTGATGATGTCTGCTAGACCGCTTATCCTCGAGGAAATCAAAAACTTATCTAGTGTCGTGTCAATTACTTACGATGATTCTGCAACAAGGCAATAGTTGTAATGAGATATGAAAAAAATAAAATTGTATGATTGTCTATTATACCATGATTGCCTATTGTTTTATGATTGTTCCATGTTTAATTTGAAAATAAACTGTTAGTTGCGATTTTTTTACGAGTTTTAATACATTTTGGAATAGTTTGTTACCTATGCGGACAACAGTGATGGCTTCGAAGTTAATGGCTTCAAACTCCAGACACACACTTCTGATTTATCGAAGTTATGTGCGTATTTACAATCAAGAAATTTAACGGTGAAGGAAAAAATCGTGAGAAAAGTCTAAATGTTTTTAGAGAATTCTTAGGACCGTGCCCTGCAGCGGAACGTATATGTGACGAGATAGTGGATTAGAATATCAAGATATTATGTTTGCTAGGATAGAAATAATGATCGTAATTAGGATTTTTTTTCTTAGTTATCTTTAGTATAAATATGTTTCTAATCACTGTATTATTACTTGAATATTAAATGCCCTACTTCTGTATCACGGTCTGTTTAAATTCTGTATAGAATAACGAGGATATCTATTGTAGACATATCTAACATATGTACATAATGTCTGTTTCATTTAGGATTTGCTGGGAGAGATAAAAACTGGACTTGTCATGTTTTCGTCGCAGCTGTGAAATCTGTATAACTGGTATGTTCCTATCAGGATGATAACGCGTACGTACTTGAGTTTATATCAAATGTTCTCCTTGAATATTTAATAGACCAGATGTGCGGGTTACACCTAAAACTATCAAGAATTTCTTAGGTGTGTAGTCCGTCAACCCGCCAGTTTAGTATGAAGGCCTATCAACTAGTATGAGGAGTCCACTTTTGGACAGAGCGCTGGGCGGCAACGGGAAACAATTAGGGGGCTCGCCCTGTATTTACCGTACCGCCCAATATGCGCAAGAGGGGGCCATCGAGGGGTTTTAGTCGGTATGCTGGAATGGGAAGGCCGGTGACCCCGACATACCCTTTTCGGCCTCCCCCGAGGTACCAAACAGCGAGCTTAAGGCGCTTTCCTCTCGTAAAAAAAGGTGTAGTTCGTCAACCCACCAGCTTAGTATAAAGGCCTAAACCCCATGTATGTATAGGAAGTCCGTGCCCAATAGTAGGCCGTAGTGCGGTTGTTAGGCGAGTAAATGATGTAGATGTTTGTTATTCATTGTCGACGGTACAAATATGGCCATGTGCCATCGAAGTACTTCCCCGGCGCCAAGTTTTAGATGGACTTGTTTGTAATGATGCTATGTTTCTTCATAAAAGTACGCGGCATTAAACGTTTTATAATAGGTACAACTTGACGACTTGATGAGATAATATGTGTCTATTCGGAGATTACAATAGAATTTCCAAAAAAACAGCGGAGGTTTAAACAAAAAACAAATGTGTTTTTGTGACCTTCTTATTATGCTAAGCAGTTGTATTCACAATGAGCGAACAGGAAAACTAAATGATCGAATTTGTGTGTTAGCGAGTTGTCATTTGTGGTTTTTTATCAAAATTTTAATAGTTTGTAGATTTTTTTCGTTTTCATTGCTTTTTCACATAAATTGAACATGAAACACCTTATGTTTAATTTTTCTGTTCAATTTAAAACGACATGCCTACTAATTAAGTTTATTACTCCAATCATATGAACTATGTGGGTTGTTTTTATTTATTGCTAAAGTAATGATTATGTAAATGAAAATCTTTTAATCACAAGTTTCCAGGAGTACAGAAAGAACAAAAAGTACATTATTGTCTCGGGAAAAATATCTATCAAAGAGGTTTGAATACCGCGAAAGTCAATCACAAAGTCTTTAAGAAGTACATAGCAAATAAATAATAGCAATCGAAATAACGGGCCAGAAATAAATCGTTATCAGCCCATATACGAGTCTACCACGCTGCACTGGCCTAGTGCGGGTTGGCGGACTACACACCTAAGAAATTCCTAAGTACTTTTAGGTGTGCAGGTTTTCTCACGATGCTTTCCTTTATCGTTAAAGCAAGTGATAATTCATTGTGACGAACACATAACTTCGAAAAGTCAGAGGTGTGTGCCTGGGCTTTGGACCTGCCACCGTCGAGATTCTCGACCGTGCGCCTAAACCTCGCCTAAATCCCGAAAAAGGATTGTGTGTAGTTCTTAACCTAAGACTATATTGACAGATTGTCTGCATACTAAGTCGTTACGCTACTTTTATCTGATATGTGTATCAGATTACTCTTACATAGCCTTATCAAGTTACTAAGATTATTTAAATATATGCTAGTGAATGATCTTCTATATGATTTTATGACCGATTGTCTGAAGATATATTTTAAAACCAAAGAGTTTAATACGTCATCATTGTAAACCCATATACGTCCTGATGCTGGGTACAGACAGGTTACCAATACGATGGCCTAGTGCGGGCTGGCGGACTACGCATTCAAGAATTTCCTATGAACTTTCGGGTGTGCAGGTTTTGTTGTCATCATGTTTTTCTTCACGTTTAAAGTACGTGATAATTAATTGTTAATACATACAAATCCACGAAAAGTCAGAGATGTTTTCCTAGAGTTTTCTAAGGCTACCTACCTACATCTCAAAGCCATGTGCAGCCAATAGGATTCGCATGCACTTGAAAATCGCGTGGGATTTTAAGCCATGCAAATGTACTGTTACATAAACGTTGCCCTCACAAAACTATGGGCGAGTGTACTGCCATTTTTCACGCATATTATAAGATTCTATGCGGTTATGGGAAATTACAGGAAAAACACAATAGCTCTATGCACGACCCGAGAAAACGAACAATGGGTTTATTGATCGCAAACTGCATTTATACCGCACGATTAACATGTCACAGAACCGTTGAACAAAACTAGAAAGGATACATCGACATGCCGAGCGTGCCGAACCTACGCTTAAACTATCATACGTTTGAACTTTGACATGGTCGATGCTTAGTTATTCGGATAGCGTGTAATATCAAGACTTTTGTAATTGTGACAACCAACAGCAGCCCTTCATTATTATTTGAAATTTTAATCATTGGTCGTGTGATCATCGGAGAATGAATAGGTGGCAGACAAATGACGACACTCGTCCCCATACAAAATACTGTCTGTTGATATAGATCTCGATACCCTTGAAAAAGAGACTTTAATTCACTTCCACGAATTTGATGTGTCAGTCAAACTGGTAAAATGTCACGCTTATCTAATATCAGCTGTAGATTTTATCAATGTAGAACAAATACTTATAAGTGGTTTTGTGTGTTGTATTCGGATACGTTCGCTAATATTGATCGTTTGATAATTACATACATTTAGCATTTCGTGCTGGGTTCATTAGCATATAATACGATAGCCTTTTTGGCTTGGATGCTTCGATGATAGGCCGTGGGTTCTATACTGGTAACAATTCATTTTTTCTGTGATTATATTTGTTTCTGGGAGTTGTATTTATTAAATGACGTTCACATAATGCAGTGGGCTAGACAGAGCTTGTGAAACGAAAGGTTGCGGGTTCAATCCGTATGACAATTTTTTGTGTGATCCACAAATATTATTTGTTTCGGGTTTAGGTGTTTGCGAGACCGAAAAGTATTCTGTATTTCTAATACTTACGACTCAAAAGTAGTATCTTAATATGGGGTCAAAAATATTATGTGACTTCTGGAAGTTTATTTATTGATTTTTATTTTAATTTTGTGCCATATTTATTTTGTTCTATGAGTATGTAGCACTTGAAAGTATTTTAAGCCTTGGTTTTTGATGTTGCTATCCAAGGGTGTCCCTACTTGACAGTCAAGTTAATTGTCAAGAAGGAACAACGCCTGTAATGGTTTATATCGCAAAGTTACGTAGAAGTGGATTCAGACCTCCAAAAATATATTTTACGACCAGTATTATTTTGTACGTCACATTGCCATAACCTAATGTAACGATGTATATTTTCTAAGGTAAACTTTACCGTAGTCGAAATTCGAGATGGCGCCATTTGTTGGTGACGAAATTAGAAGTTATCAAATAAAATTTAAGTAATATTCTGAACGCTTTGCAGTTAAAAAAAACGTGGTAGTAATATTCCTAATATTCAAAAATAGATATCTTAATAAAATTTAAACAAAACATAGGTTCCTCTGTACGCTGAGCAACATAGGGTATAATAGCCCCAACCTCAGTATTTTACCTTCTTTGCCTGCGTATGCATGTATGTATGCACTATAAGTAATCTGACTAAAATAAATATTTTTTTCAGTGTCCATTGGAGCTGTGACTACAGGCGTGTCATTAAATTGGAATACTCCTGTCATACCCAAGTTCCACGACAATGAAACTAATTTTCACATCACAGAGGTAATAATATTCATTTTAGCATTAAATCTATTTCTGTTGTAAAGAATCATATACGTACAAACATTCATAACGTCATGCTTATACTCCGCAAAGAGATAGGCAGAGGTGCATTTTCGCATCCACATCGAGTGTGTTTTTCCACGGAGTCCCACGTAATAAATGAAATGAAGAAAAAAAGAAACTCCTGTCTTTAATTGTTATGATCTTTCCAATATACTTATAAGTACATACTTAATTATCTTTTTGCTATATTTTTATTTCAGGGCCAGATATCATGGATGGCCTCGATTTCATCTCCTGGTTTTATGACAGGCAGTTTGGCCTCCCGGTTTACTTCGGATAAGTTTGGAAGACGAGCCACGATTCTCGGCAGTGCTCTGCCAATTACCCTTGGATCGGTAATAATATAGGCTTATTTTATTTTTAAGGAAAATTATAGAGCTTGTATTTTATATTTTATACGAATGATTAATATTTCAATGGACCCTATGTATATGCGCCAAACTAAAAATTTGGTAATTTAGACTTTTTATGGTAAACGCATTCTGTCGATATGAGTAACCATGTGAGGTATTAAAACAAAAAACTCTGCATGGAAACACGACTTATTACTTGAGTATGACGGCATATGTAACATGAATTAAAAACGTACAAGGTCGAAAGATTAATAGACTTAGGTATACGCGGGGAGTTCCCGCGCGTTTTTCTACAGTTTGGGCCAATAGCAATGACAAATAGTTTGATGCTTAAACATTGTACGGAGCAATCGCCGCATTGTGATGAATACAGTCTTATTACAATGTTTTAGCGTTACAATTTAGATTATTGAGTAAAAGATGGCCTCCAATTTTTGTGCTAACTTAAGTAGAAGTCAGAATTTAATGAATTAAGCATTAGGAAATGAAAATAGTAGTGCACGGAGAAACAACTTAGGTTATATTTATTTTATGCAACTTGACATTATACACGTATAAATACTAATTAGACACTATGGCCCTTTTATTGTGTTTTTAATATTAATAACTTTATCAAAAACTAACTTTTAACGGGCGATGTGCAGTTACAAGTAAAGCAGTAATATAAATATAAAATAGTGTAGTAGAAATAAGGAGAATAACTGTCTTAGCAAACAAGCAAAACTTACTAGATATCGGTTTTATCATACTAAAATTATAGCACCTTTAAACTTTGGAAGCCTCTTCTGTAAAGTTGTCATTTTGCATTTTGGCCCTTATAAGTAGGACCCATCGATTTATTTAAAAAGTGAATCGTGCATACAGCGTCATTATTTAATACATAAGTTTTCATATGAATTATAAGAATCATATATTGTGATATAATCAAATATAAAAAAATAAATAAACAAGTAACGTACATACAAACTTTACTTTTCCGTAATAATTGATACAAATGACAATTTCGCAGAATGCACAATAAACAGAACTGGCGTTTTGTATTTTTGAGGGTTCTGTTAAAAATATTTTAAGTAGCAAACTTTTATATTAATTTTCCTATTTCAGATATTAATCGCAACAACTGCAAACGTTTGGTTACTGTTCCTGGGAAAATTTTTATGGGGCTGTGGTGGAGGTATCTTTAGCACTGTAAGTATTTTCGGAGTTACAATGAAATAAAATTGAATATCATGGCTTAATGCTATTGCTTTTTTTTATTTTCTTTAGTATGTAATATTTTAGCGATCTTTATCACGTGCCCATAATGTATGAGGTCGCTGAATCGTGAGGTTAATACTTTTTAAAGTTACTCATTTAAACAGCAATACACTTGTAAAGATTGTTGCGTCAACGTATGTAGAATTGAGATTCTGCTTTGCACGATATTTTTGACGTCTTCAAAGAACCATCCGCTTGCGAATCGAGAGGCCGCGGGTTCGATCCCCGCACGGATAGAAATGTTTGTGGGATCCACAAATACCGGGTCTGGGTGTTTGTGAGACCGAAAAGTCTCTCGTAGTTTCTAATACCCACGAGTCGTATCTGGGGTCAGGACTACGTGTGTGCCTGTTGGTTGCATTTATTTATTTATTATTATTTATATAAAGGGTGTATTTAGACCGTGATTGAAAACAAAGGCTGGTAATAGCTACGGTGATTGCACACCCATGGCTGTGAAAAATCCCAACGAAAAATAAAAAAAAGTCATTTTCCTAACGACCATATGTATTAAAATGTGTGTGATTGTTGGAAAACGTCAATATTGTTATTTTTGTCGGGAATTTTTATGCATATGGGTTCGTCATCACTGTAGCTAGAACCTGCTTTTCGATCGCGGTCTGGACATATATTTTTTGTAACATTGATTTTTTGAAAAATACGAACACAAAAATAATGTTTCCTTTTTCCAGGTTTCATCAATATATTTAGCCGAAATCGCTGACAAAGAAATAAGGGGAAGTCTCGGTGTTATGCTCAGATACATGTTATACTTTGGCTGTTTCCTAGTCATGGCTATTGGGCCTTTTGTCTCCTATCAACATCTTAATTACATGATACTGGCTCTACCACTAAGTTTCTTCGCTGCTTGCTGGTGTATACCAGAGACGCCTTACTATTACTTGAAGGAGGGAGAGGTCAATAAAGCTAGGAGAGTACTGAAGAGGCTGACTAAGTGTAAAGAAGATGAGGTACACACATAAATCAGATAAATTTACGAAATTAAATAAAGCTGTCTTTACGAAGATCTCTTTCTAATATTATGTCGGATAATGTTATTCACATCTCAAGAGTCATGTCTATCAGGCGTAGTGACTACCTTAGAACAATTTTCTACGTAAAGGTATATTTATAATAGAAATTTCTACGTAAAGGTATATTTATAAAGAATAAATGATGAAGACGAAGGCTGTATATTAACTATGCACAATAAAATAATAAATTTTGGTCAATAATACTCCTCGTTCCTCGTATAAACATTGAAATAAATTATTAAAATTTTAACAGATTCTGGAAGACAGACTGTCACAAATGCGTTCGGATGTGAAGAAAGAGATGAGTCGCTCTGGATCTCTAAAAGAATTGTTCACAGGCAAAGAGTACAGAAGAGCGCTCATTATCCTTATAGGTAAGTAGGTAATTATTGGTATGTCGGCATGACTAAATCTGTCACTTAACATAACCGTTCTCACCTATCTTTCTATGAGGTAGAGTTATTCTTAATACTATTTATTTATTTCTGTCTGTCTGCTTATATGTACATTTAATCTTTAAAACAGCTGAATCGATTTTTATATAGTAAATTCCAATCTTTCAATTAGATGCATTCAAAAGAATAAATTTAAAAGTAGCCGCATAGCATAAAAGCCGTATTCATATCTCGAATGCAACGCTTGACATTTGTATATCTGTTTTTAATTTCAGGATTGAAATTGACCCAAATAATGTCTGGGTCGAACGCGATCGCTCAGTATTTGGGCCGCATTACCCAGGAGAGCAGATCAAGCCTGAATGTGTCCACAGCGCTCATCATATTCGGCGCCATCAGATTTGCACTTGGTGACTATGACAACACATACTTTTGCTAGCGTAAATTATGATTGACAGCCCCGTGGCACAGTCGGCTAGACACCATATTGCGAAATGAAAGGCTACGGGCTCGATCCCCGCTCGGAGACGAATCCACAGATATTTGGTTCGGGTCTGGATCTTTGCGAGACTTATCTGTCGGAGTTTCTGATACCCACGACACAAGACTCGTATATTTATGTGGGGTCAGGACCTATGTGTGTGACTGTTATGTGTATTTAGCATTATTTATTAAAAGCACTAGAAGTGTTTATTTGGTATTATTAGATGAGAAACGTGCTACAAGAAGCGAACTAAACAAACATTTTTCATTCAGGTGTGATGTCATCAGCGCTAGTCGACAGACTCGGACGTCGGCCGCTCCTTATTTATTCTTACTTCGGAACAGGCCTCTCCCTCATCGGAGTCGGGGCTTACTTCTTCAAGCAGCAAGTCTTTGGAAGAGGCGACGAGCAATTTGGCGTCTACGGATACATCCCATTCATAGGAATAAACCTTGCCAGTATCATGTCGAGTCTGGGTTACCAGTCAGTCGTGACTCTAATAACTGCGGAGATATTCCCCATAAACGTGAAGTTTTTAGCCATGACGCTGTCAAATATTCTGGGCGGGTTACTAAATTTTGCTACGGTGAAAAGTTACCAGCATTTGAAAGACTTTGCGGGGCTGTGTGGAGTTTTTTGGTTTTACGCTTTCATGGCTTTCATTGGTGCTGTGTTTTCGTTCGTAATCGTACCCGAAACTAAAGGGAAGAGCTTAAGGGAAATACAGGAAGTACTGCAAGGATATGTTTATGATGAAGCGGCCGAGAATCTGAATAAAGTACGTGAAGATAATGAGATGAAGGTTCTAGAAGGAAATGAAGAAAGGAAGGAAGGATAATGTGGAATATAGTGTTTGAGCACTTTACAGGGCTTTTTGCTCAATTTTGAGGTCTTTGAAAATATAGATCACAATTATTTTTTATGCTTGTAAGGAATGACGAAAAGAACTACCTCAGGAATACGAATATTTTTGTTAACTATATAGAGTATTTATAAGTGTATACATATGTAGTAATATAAATATAAGTACTTAAATTATTTTAAAACGTTTTCTTAAAAATATGATCTCGAATTGTATTGTAGCCTACACTTTGTTCCTTCAACACTTTATATCCTCAATTTAATACTAATATTATCGTTATTTGTTTGACGTTTTTTATAATGTAAATTAAATATATTCAAAAAGAGGAATGCTAATATTGCTTTTTATTAATTTTTTTTGAAGACTGTATTGAAGTGATTAGGAACCGGACAAAAAAAATATACATAACTACGTTGCTTGGTAGTAGGTACTTGCCTTGGAGGTGGCTTCTTGCATAGTACAAGATATTGGGTTTCATCAGACAATTTTGTAGACTGGTACACACTTAATCTTATAGTGGATGTTTAGTTAGAATGAATTTCCGGTTGGTCACGAGACCACGCGGACAAACTCACGAGCAACATCAAGTCAAATAATATAAATCGTTTCGGAACAGCGAAAAATCAACGAAATGGGATTGAATTTTAGCAGTCGCATGGACGGAACCACTTAGTGCTGCATAAACAAGGGCTTCATTAAGTCGCTTCAACTCCCCACCAAGCTTATTTACTCTAAAAACTGTTTCTGTGCGCGGTATTTCGTAATTTCGGCACTTTACATTTGATTTTACACTAAAAACATTGCAATTACTGGGATAAAATTCATGAAACATTATGCGAGATTTTTACTGTGATTTCTAGTAATAGGATTCATATTCATAGGACGAAAGGCGACTGCATGCAGCAGAAATGCGAATGTTGCGATGGATGTGTGGGGTGACACGAATGGACAGAGTGAGGAATGACTATGTTAGAGGAAGTTTGAAAGTAGCTCCGGTGATAGATAAGTTGAAAGGAAACCGTCTGTCGTGGTATGGTTATATTATGAGGAGGGATGAAACGTATGTTGGAAAAAAAGTGATGAGTATGAATGTCGAAGGATGGGCTAGCAGAGGAAGGCCAAAGAAAAGATGGATGGAATGCGTCAGAGGTGATATGAAAGAGAAAGGGGTGACTGAAGACATGACGGCTGACAGAGATATTTGGAAGGAAAAAATATGCTGCGCCGACCCCAAATAGCCTTGGGAAAAGGGCAAGTGGATGATGATGAGGATTCATATTCATATATTTCTCATCATCTTAAGTGAGGTGTGAATCCGTCATAGTAAATCTTACAAGTGTGTTAGGAAGCGTATATTGCCGTTTTTTGGGGCACATTTCTATACTCCATACTGCTGTTAACAATTTGATAATGGGAAAAATTAATAACACTTTGTCCAATATCAGGAACCTTAGACCTATAAATCGCACGGAATGATTGTACTGGTATTGTGGGTGTTCATGGGCGGTGTTGACCACTTAACATCAGGTGGCTCATTTGCTCGTTTGCCTCCTTTTTCCATAAAAAAAAAAAAAAAAATGAAGCTGTCAATTCCAATAAATTCTTTGTCCAAATTCTATGTGGCTGTTACTAGTATGTACAAAAGCTGTTTCTCTTCAGACTATGATAAAAACTCACTTTCTGTATAAATTAGAATGAATTTTGTTCCTCGATTCAGAAATAATTAGAATTCGTTAAAATGGCTTTTGTTCGATATATTGCTCGCGTTAACACACAAATACGTATGTATGGAGATTATGAAAATCTTTCTTCGTTTAAAATTTGAAGAAACTAATGTTTATATCACTATATAGTATAAAACAAAGTCGCTTTCTCTGTCCCTATGTCCCTTTGTATGCCTAAATGTTTGAAACTACGCAACGGATTTTGATGCGGTTTTTTTTATAGATAGAGTGATTGAAGAGGAAGGTTTACATGTATGATAACATCCATTAAATATCAGCATTGCACCCGTGCGAAGCCGGGGCGGGTCGCTAGTAAAATAATAAAGTAATTTTAACGTGAAAGAAAACTTTGTGAGGAAACCAATCTAAAAATTTCATAGGAATTTCTTGGGTAAGCGCTCCGCTAACTAACGCACTATGCCAACGTGGTCGACTAAGGCCTGATCCCTTTTAGCTGTAGAGGTCCAAGCCCATCCGTAGGACGCATATGGGCTGATGATGATTATGATAAATTTATAATGCATGAACAAAAACAAAACGTCAATAGAAAATCTAGAAGTTATTCAGTTAATAGAGAACAGTAGACGATATTAAAAACAAATTCGCTTGCTGCAAGATGTTTAGAAGCGCAGTTCGGACACATATTTGTTTAACCTCTCGGCTGGACGTGGAAACCTAAGCATTTGTGTCACGTACACAGCGTTTGGGGAATGCACTATTGCGCTTCCTGTCGCAAACCTACGGGGAATATAAACTAATATTGAGCGTATATTCTATAAATAAACAGATTCGAATTTGGTATATGGGTTTCATAAATAAAATACCTATAGTATCTATAACATAGTATAAACCCACATTAAGATGTCTGTCATTTATCATGGGTATTAGTAATTAGCAAAGATTTTTTGATCTTAAGATATTTGTTGAAGATGTGCTTTCAAGGAGTGGCGTTTCTTCCATAGAAGAACAAAACCTTTTAGCTTTAAATCTTTGTTTAACAAAAGTAATTAGATGTATAAATGAGAATATATTGACGCCGTAATAAATAATTATAATGTATACTTTACACGATTAACGTGTAACGCTTTTAGGCTTCTATAGAATTACCGTCACTGATATAATCCTAAATGACGATATCTGTCACTGGTATTAAAATTTCGTTTGTTTTACATTACATTGAAATCTTTCCCACAGTACTTTCCTTTTATGTCATCGTAGGGCAAATGGTATCTCTTTTAGTGTTATTTATCAACATTCTTTAAATAATTTACTTCGGTGGGTCCCATCTATCTCCATTACAAAAAAACTTTCTAATCGGGCGAATAGTTTACAAATTTCGTAACAAACCTATAGAAATACAAACTTACAAAAGGGCAACTCTTTCTTCTATAGTAAAGATAATTAAAACAACGTACTTTTACTCTTGTGAAAATCCCCTCAAAAATACACATTAATAATTTAATTATAGATTCGTTTCAATTATTGAAAGTTTTATGTATTTCCAGGAAATTGTCATCCATTCATGCGAATGTATCTTGGAAATAATTAATAATTATTAAATTGTGTCTGCTAATTCCGGCTGCAACAGTGAAAATAGTAGTTATATTCCATACAATATACATACCAACATTTTTAAACGAAATATATTCCACAATTCAATTAATGCTCTTTGTTCTTATTATCCAAAGTAGAAGCCAGAAGTAATAATGGGCTCGAAGCATAGGTGCGGGGTCAAGAATCTCGGCGGTCGAGGTTGAAACCCCAGGAAAACCTTTTCGACATTTTGAAGTTATGTGTGTATTCACAATGAATTATTTATTTTAACGACGTAGAAAAACATCGTGAGGAAACCTGCACGACTATAAGCTCTTAGGAATTTCTTAAGTGTGTTGTCCGCCAAATCGCACTAAGCTAGATGGACTAATGGACTAGTTTAAACCTTCTCAGGTGTAGAGGAGGCCGGTGCCTATCGCTAAGGCATATATGGACTAAAGATGATAAATAACAAATGGCTCTTCTTATTCCGCTTTTGAAAGTACGAATAGTAGTAAAAGGAAAAGTGAGACCCCCCCTGGTTGGAGGAATTCATAATTCTTCCAATTTCTCTTAATAAATTTACGTTAAAAACCCTGTCGAGAACGTATATATCTATTAATTAACGATGTTCAAGGACGCGTCGCCGCAACAATTCACTCGGATAGAAAGCGCTTCGTCTTGATCCGCGGATTTAGTGTCGAATGCTATCGAGTTTGGTTTGGATTTACTGTGTAAGTAAATTAGGGGAACTAAAGTCCGTAATTACACCACGTTACTCTATTATCTATTGCTAATGTGTGGAAAAATGGCACGTAATAGCATGCAGCTTAGAGTCGAATTTGCTGTGCTGGTGTCTCCTGATCGTTTAAATACGATGTAATTTATTATTAGCACGAAATCCTAATTTATCCAGCATTACTAGTAGATAGATGATACAAATATACCTTAGTTTAGGAACAAGAAATTGCAGCGGCAATTTCATTCAATTCTAAATACGTTAAGCTTGGATAACGTTTCTCACGCAATTGAAATTATTCCAGGATATCAAATCAAGTTCTGAACCTATCTACTTCTAGAATATTCTACAACCCTTTCTTAATAACAACAACTTATTGATCACTTGACAAAATACCTTATTTAGTGTTTTTCTCGTGTATTATATTTGCAATTTCAGACTTAATTTAAATTTAATAAACATCAGTGTGTATTCAATTCTCGCAGATACTTTTGACTTGGACAAAAAAGGGCTGAAAATTATTTAAATAGATTTACAATAAAAATAAGGGTAGTGAAGTTACATCTTAGCTACACTTGTAAACGAAGCCAAAACTACTACGAAATACCTTAAAGAAAGATAAATAAACCGTAAATAAATTAAAATACATTGTGTTGTTTAACACAGGGCTTTAAAATGAAGCATCGCACTTGTATTGCGATTTAGAAAATTCCTACTGAAATACTATCACGGCCGTCGAGGCGTCTTGTTTAGACATTAACAGCGCGCGCCATGAAGAGACGAGAATAATGAGCGCAGAAAATTAATAAATGAGATTACAAAAGATCTTATTACGCCCATTTCCCGCAGCATCGCCTTTTCGGAATAATTAGTGGAAAGAACCGAGTTCCCGAGTTCCCCAATGAATTTCGACTAGAATGCACGAAGTTCGTTGCTAAAGAGAAATCTGTGCTCGGTACGTAGGCAAATTAGCGAGCATTGATTGTGTTCCCTGACCTGTAGGTGTAAACAAAGGAATATTCTCAGAGAGATGGTCGATTTGCTACTCGGTACTTTATTGGAGGTTATGAGAAATCGGGTTGTTATTCTCATACATAAAAATGACAATAAAACGGTGATATCCTGTATTTCACGTCCGGACACGTACATATGTGGTCTTCATGTGTGTACCTATAGATGATTGTATGTATAGATTGATGTCATTTAGTAAATTAATATACCTAATCAGGAACAAAATCTCATTTTTTTATAGACATTTATATCTTTTTAAAGTGAATTATCACTACATTAAACGAAAGTCAAAGTAATCGATTGGAAATCAGCATAAATTAATGTTCTGCACGAATCTTAAATATGGCTATGTCGCCAACCAAAATTAGCTATTATCTAGTGTTTTCAATTGAAGAATTAGTCCCAAGTCAACGTATGGCTGATCATCACGGTCTTCCCTTAATTACATTTCCATCACGGAAATGTATCCATTATGAGGTTGTTAGTCCACCTTATAATCCTGTTGACTGATAATATTTTCGTTCCTAAAACAAAATTCATGGAGCAGAAGGTAATTAATTAAATTATTACGTGCTCAGTCCTTCTACTAATTAGCCTAAGAGTAAGTATTCTTACGGGCTACTTGCAAAGCTTGTTTATATAAAATTATTGCTTATAATAGCCCCTTAATTTTTGCTTTGCCTAAAATTTGCTACCAACAGAGCTCTCCGCGCTTCCGAAATATTCCATTAAATGAATCCGTAATTAAAAGTTGTGCTGAAATAATTGTACACATAATTTCTGTTTAAATCAGAGAATGGGATTTTGTGCAAAGTAATGTCTGTTTTAATTGAATGTTTCAATATTTTGAAGTTTTAATGACTGACTTATTGTTTGTTTACGTTTTTGATCTTAATTAATACTAGCTTTTGCCACGGCTTCAGCTGTTAAGGCAATAATAATTCATTGTGAATACACACTTAACTTCGAAACGTCAGAAGTATGTGCCTGAGTTTTGAACCCCCGACCGCCGAGATTCTGGACCTCGTGCTAAACCTCTAGGCCATTACTGCTAAAGCAGAATATACTGACCCCATAATAAACAATTAAAAACTAGACATTGCACAATTGACGCTTTTGGGCTTCTATGGAAGTAATGACGCTAAAGTGAGTTAATGTCTGTAAGTGGTTTAAAAATAATTTAATTCGTTTATAAGGTCAATAAGGTTAATCCTCTTTCATATTTAATTTCAGCGTCGCTGGGTACGACAACCCAATTCAGAATAGGGTAACTATAAACGCACTTTTATACTTCACGATTACGTAACGTTTCCGACATATTTCATGACTCCATTGTTTTAAGGTGGATGGAGGCCTCATCCGGCAGAGAACTTCAATGGGAGTCGTCTTTCGGAGGCCGATCATTAGGAAATTCTTGCCGAGTCTAATAATTTTTCTGGAAATCGATGGTAGATTTGCTCGCATTGATTTTATTCGTCAAATTAAAGTGAAAAAGAATGAAAAACAATCTTACGAAGTCGCTTCATTATTCAGTACGTAAAACGAACTTGTATGGGATCTAAACCTGTATTCCATTTCCGGATTGGCCAAATTGTTGTTGTTTTTTTCAATTGATAAATCCAAGTAGAAGCACGGAGTACGGTTGTATTTCTTAACAACGGCATTGGACACGGTCCCTATAACATGAGCGGATGTGATAAGATTTCTACTTTTTCAACATGCACCAAAAAAATAAATAAAACAAATAGTCCCATAAATAGTTTTGACCCTATAGCCACTTAGATACACGTTTTGTGTACAAGCCGGTGTCTAGCCAATTGCTCACGCGACTGTCAACCTGAATATTAAAAAAAAACATAAAAAAATACATCGCTATCCTAACGGGTCGTGTAAAAATCCGCTACTATTCCAAATATTATGAGTTCATTAGGCCGTTATCCCATTATTATGATTAGCGGACGCTGATACCATATTCCCTTTGAGCCAGTGTCGGGCGAAATTAACGTTTAATTTTTAAAGCGTTATCAGGCCGCTTGTAAATTCATTATATTAATATGACAAAAGAAACGCGGGAAATTAGATTTTTAGACGTTAATTTTGACTCACTTTAAAAATGTAATCATGTCATTTTCTTCCTTCATAGAATTCAACACAGTTAATTTTCATTTATAACGTATATTAAAATATCATTTAATATCTGTGATAATGTAGATGAATGTTATGAAAAGTATAGGACCCATTTTAAAAGTATGATAACATGAGTCTTCATAAATAGTTAATTGAATTCATTTAGGGAAGCCCTAAAAATAATCTTAATCGTGCAAAACGAATTAATTTCTAACCGACTCTCATGACAATTACGCTTGACTAACTCCATTTCCAAACACTTATTATTATTCATCAGCAATATATATCCCACAGCTGGGCATGGGCTTTCTCTACGACTAAAAGGGTGTAAGGTGTACCTTTGTCCCACGTTGCCCACAAGAAGTTCCCAAGAATTTTTAGGCGTAAGTTTCGTTACGAAAGGTAAACCCTTTACTGTATCCAAATGTTTTAATGAAAACCTTACTTACAAATACATAAATCCGCTCCTTGTTAACACAATTACACCGTATTATCTTTAAAGTATAATAAGAGTTTAACAAAAAACAAAGTCATAAAACACTCAAGCCCTTTTGTTCGGAATGTTTTTCATAATAAATTATTCAAACGCGTCCGGGTGTCGAAAAGGCCTTTTTGTGTTACGTTATTTTTCTCTAGAACATAAAGAGGGACCTTTAACTATTCAGCCGAGGCAAGGGTTAGTGGCTATGAAAGTACGCCGCTCCTGACGAATGATTCTGCCGCAGAGCCATTATTTCTGTGGCAAAGACCTTGTAGGGAAACAAAAGAGCGAGATAATGCGCGGATGTTTTCACGCGCGGCTCACTTTACAATACTTACTTGATTCTACAGTACATATAAATATATGACCTTATGTTTGTATTTCACTGAAAGCAGTATATGAGTAATCTATTGGTTGAATAATAAGCGATATCAACCCCCTAATGGAAAAACCCACTAACACCTTGCCCGACCCGGAAGCTGAACCTAGGATCTCTGAATCGCAAGGCACAAACTTGCGTTGCGAGGCTACAAGGATGTGATTATGTAAAGAGTCCTACTTCTTCTTAACTTAGGCTAGAAAAACTTATCCTCGTATTTGCCACATTTTCATCGCTCCTCTTCGTTTATTGGTAGCGTAAAATAAAACATTGAAAAAGGATTTATTAGGTTATACGTAATATCAATAAGTAAATTTGCATTTTTCCATTTTCTATTTTTTACAATACACGCGAACTAAATGTAGTTATATGCCTTCTACAGAATAGTTTATTTAACGCCCATAGCCAGGTGTGATTTAAGTGCAACGCCATAAGACGAGCCCAAAGCTTGGTCTTCGAGCTTATTTTCACATGAAAAAAAGCAATGAAATTTATCACGACCTTATACCTGAATACTGGAAACATAATATGTATTAAGCAGTGGCGGTACTTCCATAGAAGCCCGAAAGCCCGACTTGCCTTACATAGTTCCGAATAACGAACTTAACGATTGTTTATTTATAAAATAACGCTATAAACGTGAATGTGAGTACTAACCGGTAGGTATTTATTAGTCCTACGTACCAAAAAAAATATGCTGCTACTAAATAAACATTTGGGCTTGCCTTAGTTTGACACCCTAGGCACGCCACTGGTATTAAGTTCATCAAATAGTAATACCTTTTAATATCGCTGTCTTGATATTATCTTTACCGATTTTCTACTTCTTTACAAATTTGAATTTACTTATAACTTATGAAACATGGGAATACCAATTCTTGCAATACATTTGTAAATTTACATCGCACATATACGTGTGGTTGGTAATAAATCGTGCCTGTAAAACGTGCAGTAATTTGTCAGCGTCTTTCCGGTAACACTTTACAAGTTTTTGCGAAGAGCCGAGGGAACCGCATCGCGCTCTTGCTCACCGATAATCTGTTATTTATAAAATATTCCTTAACATACATACATAGTTCGTCTTCATCAGCTCATATACGGGCCACTCTTGGGCACAGGCCTCCTCAACTACTGATAGTTTTAAGCCATAGTCCGACACGCTGGCCTAGTGCGGGTAGGCGGACTACACATCTAAGAAATTCATATGAATTATTAGGTGTCGTGTTTACCTCACAATGTTTTCCTTAATGATAAAGTACGTCCTAACTCATTGTGAATATGTGTATTCAACATCGAAAAGTCAGAGATTTGAAACCGCGACCGCTGAGATTCCTGACCGCGCCGCTCGAGCCGAATTTCGAATCATCAGTTGAAATTCAAATGCAATATTTTTTAAAATTGTAAGACTATTTACAGCCAGGCCGTTAAAAAGTATATTTTCATTCGCATTGTTAATGAAAGAGGTCGGAATATACGTTAGCGAGACGGGCTCGTTCGCATTTGAATGATTACACCGTGTGTTCCCCGCACGAAATCAGAACACTACCTTTATCCCACGCTTCTAATTCGGCGAGGCTGTAATCGGTCGGGAGCATTTCGATCCATTTCGCGGGAATGAGTTTCGAATTTGCGGCCGAGTTAAAAGCACTGGCTTTGCTAAAGGAGGGCGTGTGAGACAATGCCCTGATTACTGTACTGGAGATGTTTATGCATATGTGTATGAAGCAAGGATTAAAAATACAGTTGAGATTGTTAGCAGTGATGGCCGCGAAATTTAGGCTCGGTGGTCGGGGGCTTAAATCTAAGGCACACCTATGACGAGTCATAAATGCTATATTACTGCCTTCGTGATGGATGTAGGATAATCATCAATAATTTCAACTTATTTTTAATTTGTCATAACATCTGTGTTGTGGGGTAAACTTATTTCTATTGTAGAGGCAATATGGGCATACATTTTCTGATTACTTTATATATACATAGATAGCTTTTAAAGTGATGACAAAAAGCAGAATACAATAAAATACAACCAATTTTATCTTTATGTACATAGGTAGATAGTATTAAAGTAGTGTCATGTACATTTTTAGTTTCGTTCGATATAATGTTTCTAGCTAATCAAAATTATGCTCGATGTTAACAATAAAGTCCAAACCACTATGAGAAATTTTTCCGAGAATTTTCGATACTTCCGAGGACTTGTGAGCACTTTGAGTTACATTGTAATCAGCTTCGATTTTCTAGTAAAGTTAAGATAGTCGATCACAAAGCAGTACAGTTACAACTCGTACGACAAGGTGCTCAAGCTTAGTACCCATATACTTAAAAATTGGATTTCCTCATTGCCTCGTGGTGTATGTACAATTGTACATATGTGCTGTTTCGATTCCAGTATTGAATCACTTTAAATTGTTTTATTCCTTTAGGGAATTTTCTTTATCAGCGCGGAATATAGAATTGCACCAGAGAAATACAGTTAGCTTATGTATGTGTAGAGAAGAAAAAATATTACTTTAAAAATACTAAATGAATAAATAAAACATATGATTAAATACTGTTCAGAGGTATAGTACAAGATAACCCTTTGACTCTATGCTAGTTTTTAGTATCATATTGATCGACCTATGACAATAATCAACTATAAATGCACCTGTAATTTAGTTACATCGATCCACTGAACTTGGCAGTGAAACATAAAGTTGACCAGTACCGACAAAGACTTGTAGCAGAGTAGAATAAAATAAGAAAAATGTTGCAATATCTTTCAAATAAGTTTTTTTCAGTGCATTTTATGATGAGGTTGAGGCTTTTTGTTGGTTTGTACTACGACGTTCATAAGTCAAAATACATACAATTAATTGCAAAAATATATTGCTCCGCGTGGTGCATATTTTATATAACAGAGTTCACGTTTTCTATAAGTAAAAATAAATATTTAACCTCAATTTATTTCAATAATTTAGCTAAAATAATACAAGTTGTTTGCAGCATAATTATGTCACTAAAATTTAAAGAAAAATATTTCATCAACTACTGCATTTCAATTGAAAACCCTAATGGCGGTACTGAGGAGAGAAAACTGACCAGCGCTATTCCAATAGTATTGTATTTTACGACACTAGCATATCAGATCTCTAGAGTATATTTTGCGTTAATCGAAAATGCTCAATACACTGCTATGGTTGTCGTATATAAAATAACAAGCAATGTATTGATACAAGCTTCTTACTTTCCCGTCATAGTGATATTTCACTTTTTTAACAAAGAGACCAAAAAACTGAAAGTCAATTTGATGTCTATGAAAGACAAAGCAACCGAAGAAGAGAAGATTCATGTTATTGATACATTTATTCGTGATTATAGCACCCTGCTTGATATTCTTAAATTAGAAAGTCAATGTATGAAACTCACAGTAAGTACAATTGGTAATAAAATCGTAAGCAAGGTAAGGAATAAAGTTTAAATAGTATACGCATATAGTAATTTTAACGCAAATGTTTCAGGTGAATAATTTCATATTATTCCTCACTTTAAGGATGCTATGCTGGGTATACTTTTCTGTAACCGAAAGTGTAGATCTGGTAAGTTCTATTTATTTACATAAATGTCCGTAATAAGTACGAGTAGTCTACTTTCCACCAGACCTGGGGAACGGGGCGACCACAGTGTGTGAGTGAGAAATTGTTTTGCAGCCGTTTGGTGCGTGTCTGAGACAGTATTGTCTGGGTCTTTTTGGAGTTTTAGGGGCGCTGTTGTACCCCCTCCCCCTTGTTTGGTTCGGAGCCATGGTTGACATATGCCATAGTGTCGTCGCTTTTCTCAGGATCACTTTCAGTGAGGACGCGCTGCCCCTAGAGCACGCCCAGCGACCCAAGGGCCCCTTTTAATTGCCTTCTATAATTAGTAGAAGAGGAGGTGGGATTTAACGCCCCTAGCCATGGCAGGATTATACTTAGCTGGGCTAAAACTATGGCTGTTTAGTTTCGGAAGTATTATTCCTTCAATTTTTGGCAGGATTATGAACTGACAAAATTTCTGAAGTCACAATACATTCTATTTTTTTTTAGATCGTAACCTATATGACACCACGTGCAACAGCAGCCACGTTAAATTACATCGCACTATTTGCACCAGCTATTTATATGGAGTTAACAGCAAAACACATTGATGATTGCAAAATAATTGTAGCGAACCAGCTACTTGAGTACAAAGGTACGTTTCATCATTACTTCATAACAGTTAATTTTAATTTCTTGCTCCTCCTATTTATCCTCTTCTCATGAAATTCGCGCGAGGTAAAAGACAAGTTAGGTCTCTCTTCTATACCGTGAGCTTAAACTTCTGGGCCACGAGGCCATTAACATTTATTTCTAAGAAAAGGCAAGCCTTATTACAGTGGTCTAACCGATGAATCGTGCTTGTTACATAATATATAGTTGGGTGCTGCCGCTTGGTTTTGCCGGTATAAAAAAAAATATCTTTGCGCTTTCACCCTAAGAAACTAAAAGTAATAACATTGCCGTCAAGCTAAAATATTTAGAAGGTATACTGATGAATATTTTCTTTAATAATTTACAGTTCATAATTTTGCTTTTCAGGCAAAAAGTTGCGAACCATGCTGTACGACGCGTTGGACTACCTGACAGTTTGCCCTCCAACATTCAAAGTATGGCTTAACTTTCCTATAAATCTGTCCATGATCGTTTCCTACCTAAGCTTCATTGCGACCTATATAATAGCACTTTTGCAATTCAAATATTAGTAAAGTAAAAATTAATTCTATTTTAAAGTTGTTGTTGTTGTATGCTTTAATAAATATATGTTTTGGTTTGTCAGTTTGTTTATTTAATGTAGCTGTTTGTTGTAAATAAAACTGATTCATATATAAAAATACATACATACGATTACATATATAAATAGATTCACGCCTGTCTACCGTTGCGGCAGGCAGAGAGAGAGGTACAAACAAACAAGCTTATTTCTATCTAAATCAGTTTCATTCATCTATTCATTCTTTCAATGGGGCAAGAATATAGCTATCTTGTGTTGGAACTACGACATTTTTATATGAAACTAGCTGTTGCCCGCGACTTCGTCCGCGTAGACTACAGGGTTGAGTTCAGATAGAAAATAAGTTATAGTCTATTTTACTTCTCAGAGTCCTATTTATGCACATGCCAAAAATCATGCAAATCGCTTTGATAGATCCACAAATACCCATTCCCATGGGAATACTACATTTTCCGGAATAAAAAGTATTCTATGTTTTATTCTGATACATAAGCTATATTATTGTAAAGTTACATTTAAATACATTCAGTAGGTTTTACGTGAAAGCGTAACAGACAGACAGATAGACAGAGTTACTTTAATAAGTAGAAAATTTGAAGATTTTAATGTGAGATTCACGGAATTACCCCACACAAATGCCGTCATGAAAATTCACTCGTCTAACTGAAAGCCATCGTCGATTTCACATGTCAGTTTCACATCGGAATCCTCGATGACATTTTATTGGATCACATTCATTGTCAGACACATTTATTCGTGTCATCGTTTCGTTTAACGCATTGTTTGTCTAATTGACAAATTCACTATGGCGTCCACAGGCCATAGACAACGTTTTATACTACAAAGTAATCGCTTGTACAGAACTTCAAAATTTACGATAGTAGATCACGTGACCATACATGCCATCATTATCATTACCCATACACGTCCAACTGCTGTGCACGGGCTTCTTCTACAACTTGAGAGGGCCATAGTCCACCACGCTGGCCTAGTGCAGGTTGGCGGACTGCACCAGTGCACACCCCAGAAATTCTTTAGATTTCTTAGGTGTGCAGGTTTTATGAAAATGTTTTCCTTCATCGTTAAAATAAGTGGTAATTCTATGTGAATACATACATAACTTCGAAAAGTGAGTGCCTGGGTTTCGAACCCGCGACCGCCGAGATTTTCGACCGTCCGCCTAAACCTCGAGGCCATCACTGCTTAAACAAATATTATTTTATTTAAAAAAACTATCAAAGAGACTCGCATTCATAGGAGCCCAAATAATTGGGAGTACCTAAAATTGTATAGTATTATTCGTTTTGGTTTGTTGATCATTCTGCAAGCTGACCTCCTTTTAATTGCTCTGCAGGTTTACTTGGTAGGTTTGGTTTAACTAAAACTAACTATTTAAAGTAAAAAATAATATTTGCCCATATAAGAACATCAAGAAGATTAAAACAAACAGTCTCCCCTGAATGCGCAGGGCACCGCTGTAGCTGGAAGTTTATAAATAAGTCAGTATTTCAACGCGGTAAGGAAACCATTATTAAGACAATAACAAATAGCAAGGAACCGTACTTGTTCTCGGAAAAGTGCATTAAACATACAATTAGTTTATCTTTTAAATTGTTCCTGCGGTTTTATGAGTTAAATGGAGTTACATACTTTATTTAAGTGCTCTCTTATAATTAATAATAATAAATACACCTAACAGTCACATACATAGTCCTGACCCCACACTAAGATACGAGTCTTGTGTCGTGGGTATCAGAAACTACGAGAGACTTTTTCGGTCTCACAAACACCCAGACCCGGAACAAATATTTGTGGATCTACTAGTACTTCTTCTTCTTCTTCTTCTTCATCAACCCATATACGCCCACTGCTGAGCACGGGTCTCCTCTACCATTGAGAGGGTTTAGGCCATAGTCCGCCACGCTGGCCTAGTGCGGGTTGGCGGACTACACACCTAAGAAATTGCTAAGAACTTTTAGGTGTGCAGGTTTCATCACGATGTTTTCCTTCACCGTTAAAGCAAGTGATAATTCAATGTGAATACACACATAACTCCGAAAAGTCAGAGGTGTGTGCCTGGGGTTCGAACCCGCGACCGCCGAGATTCTCGACCGCGCGCCTAAACCTCGAGGCCATCACTGCTTTTCTACTACTAGTACTAGTACTAGTACTACTACTAGTATTTTTGTACTTTAAGCTAAAATTCTTTTTAGTCCTACGTTATATGGCAGCCTACTTTTTAAGTATATTTCCAGACTTCGTGTTGCTACTAGAAAACTCTTAATAGAAAAACCTAATAACACTTTGCTTTATGGGTATCAAACGCGGGACTTCTAGATCTCATGACACTTACTTGTGCCACGTAATCAGGAGGCAAACTCTTTTGTTAAAAATCAAATAGAGGTATTTGACTAGTACCTTCTAAATAAATCCTGCCTTCACATTGATCTTTGGTACTTTCAAGTTTTGTATTACATCTTTCGAAGGTGAGATAAGCATTTCAACGTCGTTTTACAAAAGATCTCGATTTATTCCCGGTTTTATATCAAACGGGCTGATACTTTAAAAGTTGCCGGGTTTATCATCTCAAATATTATTCAAATGACTTACCGTTACAACTCATTCCCTAAGGTACTAGCGAAATTTCGACAAGCTAAAACTTAGTAGCAATATCTTTTTATTCTAGGCCTGTAGAATAATCTAAGTCTACGACTAATCTACGTTTGCAACAGAATAGTCAATTAAGACTAGAAAGAAAATATTACAAAGCCGAGCGCACTGAACCAAGAATTAATCATATGTTTGACACTTCTTAGTAAGTCGGGTTGCATGTTATACCTGAATTATAAATGTGTGACAACCAATAGCAGTCCTTTATTTTTGTTTTAAACTTTTATCATTAGTCGCGTGATCGCAGTACAATGAATAGGTGATAAGGCAAAATATTCGGCAAAATGAAATCCAATGATAATGTTGAGTAAAATGTTTTCAAAGTTATTCAAACCTAAAGACAGTTATCAAGGGAGAATGTTGAAAATGTGTTAGAATATTTTGCAAACATAAACCTTGGTAACTTCTCGAGAACCGGTAGAATTCGATCTCTTATGAAAAACGTTGTAACGAGGAGATTTGCATTTTATCGAACTAGAAACAGGACTTTGATATTTTGGCTTTTATTATTTTATCTATCTCAGACAAAGTTTTGAATTTACCGGGATCTCAAATCGACATCATCTAAAAGGTACACATCGTAGTGACGTTGGTATAGATGAGTTGGCTCGACACGGGTATTACAAGTGTCTCACAGAGAATCAAGTTAGTGAAGGAGATATCTGCTGACTAGATTTGTTTGTAGTAATGATACTGGTAACGCTCCATATATTGACATGCAAGTAAAAAAGTAAATAAAATGAAATGAGCACAGTTTATTGAATCCGTAAAATGACGAATAAATTGCTTAGATCCAGTCATTTCAAAATCTAATGTATCATCTCCTTTGGTCGTGGCAAAAATCGAAATTTCGGTACTTGTCGGAAACTCTATATATAACTTTATATATAACTTTATATAGGTATAACTTTATATCGGTCTTTTTTTACTTAGTTACTTACTACTTTTTTTACTTACTTCCTTATTGATAGGACGATCTGCATTTTGTACTGTATTTTTTAAGACGACGCTTTTGGATATGAAATGTATATCAGTCCTTACATGTGCCACTGATAAATACAAAGATATTAGGCTTTTCTCTATAAGGCTACTATAGTGACAGTTTGTTGACTAATAAATATGTAATAAAACAAATCTCTAGTAACTACGACTTTTACTAGACTAAACCTTAAAAAGCATCGCCAGCAAATTGCAGCTCGGAGCAAAAATCCAAAAACATTTTGGTTTCCAATAGTTTGTCATTTGCAACATGAACCAGAACTTTTAGAAGTCTCAGATATGGGGCAAAAAGCCTTTAGCGGCAACTTGCAAATCGCTTTGACGTTTCGGTTCGGCTCGATGCATGCGTCAAGTGCAAAGTTTAACGTGGATTTTGGAGCCGTTGTTTTTATTTTAGGCACGAACTGTAACAGCGCATGTGGATTTGATGCTGGAATTTTTACGGTTCAAACTATCGGCCTTGCTAGTAAATATTACTTGGTCTGGTCTCTCTTCTTTTTCCTCTAGATTATTGAATATTGCAAGTACGTATTATAGATGTTCAATCATTTTACTTTGAGTTCATATAAAATGTAGAATATCTTATTCTATTATTTTAACTGCAATGTAATATGACCTCATAAACTTAAAGAGTGTGTTTATTTACGTATTCGGTTGACCCAATAGACCCATGATGAATTTAGTTGTGTAATATGATTATGTTAGAGCCAGCACTTACGTAACACAAAAGAGAAACCTTGATCAGGGCAATATCACTGTCACTGCATTCGTCGTCATTTCATTCATCCTGAGTTGATCCTCTTCCGTCTTGGTATATGGTATAGAACTAAGTAAACATTATAATTTAATGACTAGTACTGATACTAAATGTTAATTCAGATTAGAATTCACTTCTAAATTATTTTAATTAATCTACATAAAATAAGTCTATAAATTCGTACAAGATTTACAAATTTGTAATCAAAGAGCCTATTGTTTGAATGGAGTAAGAGGAGATCAAATTCAATTAACGATGCTGAGAATAGACTGAACAATACTTAAGGAGTGTTTTAAAAACGTATTGTTAATTTACGACCTTTGAATATCATTAATTTAAATTACGCAATCGCTCAAGAAAGATGCTAATTGATCACGTGTAACTTATGATCCGTGTTATGAGTGTATCTCCTAACTATAATAAGAATTATCGGCGATAATACATCAGAGGTACATGTGATTACTACGCTCCGTACAATATTTGACGGGATACCGAGGATTTTTTAGGGTTTTATCACATTTTATTTACATACTACTCTTCGAAATATTAGTAAAAGCAGCAGAAAAAGTGCAAATGCACCTGAAATATAGCAAAAAGATCGATCTTTATAACGTACGGGTTAATAATACAGTGGACATGAAAGTGGATGTATTAGTGGATATTAGTCTACGACGCTTGGTTGGTACAGCAGGTTTGCGCATTACACACGTAAGAAATTCCTAAGAACTTTTCGGTGTGCAAGTTTCCTCACGATGTTTTCCCTATATGTGATAACTCCGAAGGATCATTCATTGTATTAAAAGTACAGACATGACTTAAAAAACTTAGGTCTGTCTGCCGGGGGTTTAAACTTGCGACCGCTGAGTTTCTCGACCGCGTGCCTAAACCGCGAGGCCATCACTATTTCTGATGTCTATTGTGAAATAACGGTAAGGATAACATGCCTACTTCCCATCTCATACGAACCCTATATTTGTGATATTTGGAATTATCCTCATTATTGTGAATGTGATGAGGCGTCACATATACCTCATATGTGACGCACATAATATCACTTAATAATAAAAATGTCCGTAATATTTTTGACGTTTTTTGTAACCCCGCTACGATTTGTCTGAACAAGTTCTTATTTGCGTTGACATTGAACCTACGTGGTCGTGTAAATATAGAATAAGGTTTTTACATAGATAAATAAGATAGACAAGCCCTTTCTGTTGTACGTCGTGCCTAGCTGCGGAACGTATACGGGGCTGATGATGATGATGATAGATATCTATTTATCTATGTATTTATATACAAATTTACCTAAATACTATAGGGGTAGGCAAGACTTAAATGTCACAAGGTATGATCCTGACACACCTCTATGCTTTTCTAAAATGTTTAAAAAGTGTCCATTAATGTTCCCTTAATAACTTTGTATTCTTTCAGAGTCCTTATTTTTTCCGAACCTTATTTATCTTAATCAGCCTGTGTTGATCCAGGGCTAAAGCTATGTCTACTTGACCGTCACTGCCTGCTATCCTTTGCTGTCGTCATCCATGTTCATAACTCTACACCGCGATGATCAGAAGTGCATATTGAAAATCAATTAATTTTAAATAAACGCTTCCTGGCAAATAACCTAATTACATCACACATTTTCATCTATGCATCGATTACCCTCCTGAATGATAAACCTGTAATTAAAATAGCGAAAATCTTTTACAACACTTGTCAAAATGCAAAGTAATTTACTAAAGGCTTTACAGTCAAAAATGTCATACTCCAACGTCCTTGTTTACTTAAGTGTCTCTCGTTTCATGTTCAGGATAATTTTTATTTATCTTACATCATGGTTGATCATTCAATATAATATGTACGGACACGCCTTGAAACATTCCCTGTGATTGAACTCGGTTTCGGCAGTAGCCGCCGGCGCGATCTCTTATCATCGCGGAATATTTTTCTCATACGAGATATCTTTATGGCCACTTCATACCGTTTTGACGCATAAAGTTCAACGATTGTATTACGTTTTGCTGTTTTCTCATCTTTCATATAGCTTGTAGATGTTACAATTTTTAATTAAGTAAGAAAAGGAAGATTGTTGGAAATCAGTTAGTTATCCTTTAATTTAAAGTTTTATTTTGTGACGTGATCAGAGACAGTCGCGTACAAAAATCTTAGTCGCTAATAAAGACGACAATTGAAATCGCAGAGAATCTGGCAATCGCGGGATCAAACCCCGGGCACACTGACATTTCAAAAACTCATTGAAACTTTGTCCAACGATGAAATCGAATCTAGGGCCTTTAAATCGCATGCGCATATTGCAGTGAGACCATGAGACAGCATAACACAATTCATAAAATAAAACGACATATAAAAAAGTTTTACTCAACGAATGTCAATATACATGAATATTTCAGTGCAAATTATCGAACATCGAAAATTTCTCAGATCAGATAAGTACCGTCATAAAATTCTGTTTATATATGAAGCGAAATTTGGTACTAAAGGCTTTTAATGACATTTATGAGACGGAAATATAAAACGAGAATTTTTTTGATTTTGTTAGCAACTTCATTTGTAATGGGATTCTATAGACCTGAAACACGTAATTCCTCAGGGCTACACTGCTAGAGTGGTTAAAAAACCGGCCAAGTGCGAGTCAAATTCGCGTACGACGTCCCATACCATTCGGTCCCATTGAGAACGGAACCTTAAAAATCATCTAGTGTTTTCAAATTATCCTTAAAATGTGTCATTAAAATATCAAGGCAAAGTGAGCGAACGCGGAAACCTGATGGATATTTCAAAAGAAATATGACGGCTCTTGTTATTTCTGCGCAGCGCGTGAATGAGCAATAGTTGATAACGACTAGATTGTTACTGCGCTAACAACCCCTCTATTGAATAACTGCTGTGAAAAAGTTGCAAAGAGAATTCTGATATTGCCACACCGGATTGAGAGGTTCGGGAGGAAATTAATTGGATGAATGCAACTTCAGAATAAGTTATAGTCATACCGTATTCAGCTTGGTGCGAATGGGTTGGCTTACGGTGGTACTACCTCCATATGCTTGATATTACAAAACGACTGCCTCGTTGCTCTTGCAGCGTAGCCTTTGTCTTATGGTCGATCGTTAGATCGAGAGGTTCTCGATGTGTATCCCGGTAGGACAAGATTTCGAATCACGCTGTTTGTCCGCGATGAACTTTTTTTTTTTTTTTTTTTTTTTTTTTTTTATTTGCCTTAGCAGGCAGACGAGCGGACGGCCCGCCTGATGGTAAGCGATCACCGTCGCCCATGGACTTGGCAATGCCAGGGGCACAGCCACGCCGCTGCCTACCGTGAGGACTAACTTCTAAACTATTTAACTGAATAGAATCAAATTTTGACTCATGTATGCAGTTTTGTTCAATTTGAGAGATAGGATAGTTAACAATTGAATTTATAGTCGCAACACTTTTTGCTTAAATTTTTATTTATCGGACAAATGGTTACATAAATTTTCAACAGATGGCGTTGTATGGCGTTTTATTAGACGCTCATGCAAAACTCACCGTTACCATATTACGTGAAATCCTCCTGAATCTGAAACGATAGCAAATATCCCGCTATAGTTTCTATCGTGACCACACAGACAAAACAATATCAATCGGTTGCCAGAGTGATGTGTGCCCACAATTGCGTCGATGGGTACGTCTATTCGATATGCAAATTAGTCCTCGTTAGCTGCCCGACCGCATTTTCCCGTCTCGGCACCAGTTCTGTAACTCACATGCCACTGTCGATCTTCATTTTAACATCGCTATTGAGAGTCGGTTCAACACAGAAGCTAGCATTGTTGGTGGTTAGATTATATTAATTTGATGTAATATTAATCGTTGGAGCAGATATGTGATGGAGTGGAGACCGCGCTTAGGTATATGTAGTTAAAACGTCCTGCAGCATGATGGTCCGACAATTTAAGACGGGTGACTTAAGGGTAGTGAATGGATGAGAGAGAGATGGGGAATGCTCAAGGCACGGAGGGTTGGCGAGTACTTGGGAAGGTGTTGACAATTATACACATGCATGCACAATACAATACAACCACAGAGGTAGACAAGCGTGCAGTCCAAGTTTCACCAGTGTTTAAGTCTAACGGAACCGAAGGTGGACCCACGATAATAGAATCCAGGAACTTTAGATCGCTTCACACACGCATCACACGTCACAAGTAGGCAAAAAGTAAATTTTGTAATAGTATGGTATTACCTAATAGTTTTTTTATTACTTCTCTCTACATCTCCGATTCCGACTGAAGAATGCTTTTTGTTTTGGTTTAAGAGCTATCGTTGAATCGGTTTTATTTCACCCACTCAAATTGATTGAGTTCAAAGAAAGGTAAGTGTGAACATTCAGCTTGTTATTACTCATCCTATAAATGAATAATTATTTGCTTGTCGGAGAATAGGAGGAGGGGCCGGTTTGACCAATTTAAATTATAACGAATAAAACAAGAACAACGTATGCCATTACAGGAAATAACACAAGCTTTAAATATGCAACTCTATTTATTATCGAAATTAATCTAGTGCCGCTTCGCAATGTGTCTTTGCTGTGAAGAAGAAGCGGCAAGAAACTCCCTCAGCGTGACACAATACTTTACTAGTTGCACTTTATTAAAATAGCTTCGCATAAACATTATTTCTTTACAATAAAACAGACACAATACAAAGACGATATTACAATTAGTCAGATTGGGTTGGGACAATCCTGAATTGCTAAGAACAGCAGTGACATCATTATTATGGGAGGACGTTATGAGAAGAGTCAGCTTCAATCATAACACCTTCCCAATAAATTAGATGTTTACTGTCCGAGCGTAGACTCAAGACTTCGCTCTCTGACTGACCGCCCAAGACTGCACGAGCCATGGTAGCGCACGCCTTCTTATAATCACTTCAACAGGTGGGGGAAGAGCAGTGTTGTCAATTTGCTTTTCCTCTACCCTCCGACATGCTTATAATTTCAAATCCGCTTAGGTTTTTAAGTTTAGTTAGTTACCTACTTGTTTTAGATAAAATGTTATATCAATCTATATATATTTTTTTAATGTATTAGTTACATAAACAAACACTCTAAAGAATTGTTCAAATCGAGGTTTAGGCATGCGGTAGAAATTTTCAACAGTCTCTCTCACTGTTTGAAGTCATGTGTGTATTCACAATGAATTATCACGTACATTAACGGGGAAAAAAAATTCGTAAGGAAATCTACACACCTTTTCATAAGAATTGCTTTGAGTGTGTAAACTACACTAAGAAATAAGCATTCCAGTAGTAGGCTGTGCTTGTGTCCTGTCCAGGTGATGATGGTGACGTCAAGAAATAATTTTATTTGTAGGAGTGTGTGTAATAAATGAATCAGGTTGATTTGAAATATTATAATGTATATATTTTATTGTTCGGCGAACATAGCCTTCCTTTTATTAGAAAACAAAATTTATTACAATACATCAAATTTATAAAACAAATTCCGTGACAACTTTTTCTTCTTCTCTACTGTCACTTCAATTTGAGCAGGTTCTAAAGTGCTATCACTAAGGAGTTTTTATTTATTATAGTGGTACACTACATATTACTAAAACTAGATTTAAAATAACAATAATAATAATAGACGTATGTATCTAATTCTAGCCTCAACATTGTTTTTCCTTCCTAAAATTGAAAGCAATCTAAAGAATGAGGCATCGGCAATTTGAATACACTCCAAATTCGGAATAGAATTGGACGGAATCAACCCATTTCAAATCTATCATCGGATGTGTTCATAAACATCAACTTGATCACACTCACGGACCGACAAACATTTGATAGAATATTTGGCCAAAGAGCACCCTTGTCAAACCGTAATACCTATAACATTGACAGCAAATGTGAAGTCTTAGTCTAAAAGCGCCAAGAAATCTCTTCATAGATTTTTATTTGGTTTCCTGTTGAAATGTTGGGGTAAAAAATGTTATTACGACTTCCTCAGTCATCTGTTTAAATTAGGTCCTGTTGAGGTCTTGAGTTCGATTCCGGGATCAGAGAAAATGTTCTTAGGCTTAGCCTTGGGCTTTAGCTTAGGCTTGACCTGTTTGCGTCATTTAATAGTTATCAAAAAGTGGGTGTAAAAATACGCCGATTTTTATTTTAACTCCTAATATATCAAATATATAAAAATATATATATAAAATATAGCTTATCGACCCGGGAAACAAACCCAGAAACGCTCGATCACAGCTGCCAATTTATTCCGAACATTGAAATCTATGAGCACCCAAGGATGTAATTTAATTCAAAATAAACATGTTTTCGCTAGCATTTTCTTGCCAACTCCAATGATATTTGCTTAGTAAAAAGCTTTGACTTGCTTGACCATTTATGTAAACGAACGCAAAATCAAATACTTGTCCATTAAACACGTTTTTTTATGTTATGTGAAAAACTTATACATAGAGGTAAAGATTTTGCATGTCTTCTTAAAGTTCTATGTTCAGTTTGTACTCTAAAAAAATAATTTGTGCTGAATAGTCTATTAATCGAGAAAGACTATATAATTTGCAAAATATGCATGCAGAAATGCACATTTGCTTACCTATTCGGGGAATATTACTACTTCATCATCATCATCATCATCAGTCCTTTTACGACCCACTGCTGAGAATGGGTTTTCTGTATAGTCCACACCTAAGAAATCCCAAAGAACTTTTATACAACGCCGCAAGATATTCCTCCAACGCCAACATAAAATATAGCCTTTAAAATGTTAACAACACACCAATACCAACGTTTAATTACTGGCAAATTGTTACAGACAAGCGAAATATTCGTACAGTTCCTCGAACTGTGAGGTAATTACATTACGTACGCTCCCGTTGAGCTAGCACAGAAACGGTTTTGGTTATTAATTATATTAATTTCTCAAAATAAATGCCTGTATGACTTCGTTTGCGTGGAAAATTCTAGTAATTGGCCTTCATAAATTTTTATAATTACTTAATTTTACTTGCGGGTTTTCACTGGAAAAATCAATATTTTTAATCATAGTTTTTAATACCTTTTTATTGTGTTATACATAGATTGTTACAACTGCTTCAAAAAGTAATGAATCTAACAAACATGCTAATTAGAAAGCTTTGTGTGAACTGTGAACACATATTGTACTGAATATAAATTTGCACAGAATGTTAGTAACAAAAGAGACGTCCGATACAGAAGGGCAGTTTATCTTGTGGGTTCATCTTTATACAAGGCATCTAGTTACGATTGTGTAACCCTTTCATGTAGAATCGCGCCTTATTTAGCACTGTTAGGGGGCCTGTGCCCAGCAGTGGAACTTATATGGGCTGATGATGATGATAATAAGTGTATACTTAAAGGGGTAGGCAGTGGTGAACTTTGAGACTCATGTCTGATCCGCTGTACTTATTCTTAAATAGGGGGCAGAAGAGTATATGGACATTTCCAATCTCCATTTTGCTATTAGAAATTGTCACACTTTTTTAGTAGAAGGGTCACATCGTGAGGAAACTTGAACACTTAATTGTTTTAATAAAATTTTTAGGTGTGTACTTCGCCAACCTGCACTAGGCCTGGGTGGTGTTCTAAAGCCTACACCCACTCAGTTATAGAAGAGGCGCCCATCCAGCGTCGGAATCTTTTAAATCTTATTCAATATTACTTCACCCGTGGCTTTAAAAAAGTAACTTTAAATAGAGTGACGACTTGATTTAAGACTCTTTAGTGTAATGATGATAATATCTATCGTTGAAAAGTATTTCTCATTAAATTGCTTAGTTAATTAAATCTGTTCAGATGGCTATTAATTATTAATCGACCTGGAAGCTGTCTGCTCAATTACATAGAAATAGATAATTTCAAACAGAGTTTGAAAATGGTTATTTCATTTTAAAAAAGATTACAAATCTCTGTTTCTTTTCGTTTCATTTAAAAAAAAATACAAATCTTTTATGAGTCTCGTTGATGTGACTCTCGTTGATTGTGTGTGTGAGAAAAGGAGATTTAAGATTTATTAACGTATTATTTTTGGTTACGAAAATTCCTGTATTACGTTTGCAAAAAGTATGATTGTTAAGACCAAACTGATGAATCGATAAGCTTTGATTTTGATGACACAATGATTAAAGAAAGTCTTTTATAAACCAATATAGGAAAAGACTGAGTGTATTCAGATCATAATAAGGCAGGTTGTAGTTAAGGTGATTACAAACCCCCTGGCGTTAAAGAAAATCCCTTTTTTGATTTCATCCTTAAAAAAAGTTAAGCGGTAAATCGACCAGCACTTGACCTTATTAAAAACCATATATGATTACTAAATTGACATGATCGGGCTTGATGAGTGGCCGGGTGGCGCGATGTTTGTCAGTCCATCAAGCTGAAGGGTCAGGCACTCGGCATGACGTCAAGCACCCTTCGTTTGTTTGGATGTAATTGAGCGCTCCGTGCCAGCATTTTAGCCCTACATCCGATCCAATTTATAACTGCAAATATCAGGAATTAATTTTGATTGATGGGTTTGAAGTTTGAATGAGATTGTCAAATATTATCATCACCCCACACACGTCCCACTGTTAGACTTAGGCTTAGATCTTAATCCATCACGTTGGCCTAGTGCGGGTTGGAAGAAATATCTAAGAACATTTTTGGTATGCAGGTTTCATCACGATGTTTACCTTTAACGTTAAAGGAAGTGACAATTCATTGTGAATACACTCTATCTTCGAAGTCAGAGGTGTGTGCCTGGGTTTTGAACCCGCGACCGCCGAGATTCTCGATCGCGAGCCTAAACCTCGAGGCCATCACTGATTGAGATGGAGAGGCCTATCAGTTTTAGTAGGACTATGTATACTATGTTTTATGGCATGCAAGAAATTCTCCTTTGTTCATAAATAAAGCAAAAAGAAAATATCTCTCGTAACATTTAATACCTATGACACAAGATATAGGAACTTAGTGCGGGGTCAGGTCTATGTACATTCTACACACATAATTGTTTGTATGTTACTGTTAGGTGCTCTTAAAATTCAATTACAGGTAAAATAATGCAGAAATTTCTGAGCAAAAATGCAATTATAATTATTTTATTCCGGTATATTTCTGTGGTTATTAAAATACATTGGATTCATTACATAATAAGAAACACAAGGTTGTGTGACATGACTGCTCTCATCGTAATAGTATTCTGAATAATCTTTATTGCACACTAATACTATTATTAAGATAAAGAGTTTATTAGTTTTCTTGAACGCGTCCATCTCAGGCCTGATTTTAAACGTTCAATTTTTGGTTACTCATTTAACGACGAGGAATATATTATCACGCTTTGACGACCAAAACGTGTGGCAAAAATGGGAATGAATATGTGTATGTATTATATATATTATATGTATTTTATTTCTTTTAATATTTAATTTAATTGCATGAAACTTTATAATTTAATGTTAGATTTTAACTTAGTCAAATATCAGATAAAAATCAATTATTAATAAATTATATACCAATATGGAATCAAATCTAATTTAATTATCTATTAATATCTTAATTTATTCAACTTAAATTATTATTATTTTTTTATACTTATTAGTCGTATAGCTTCCTGATTATAAATTATGAAATGTATTAGTTATAATTAAAAATGATGGAAAGAAATATGAACACTTTTTTATATTTACTATTGCATAAAATTTGAAAACATATTGTAAATCTTCTACTAATTGTTACATTGCAAAGGTGTGAAATAAAAGGCTTTTTTATGTTTATTTTATTTTATTTTATGTATTATAGTGGAGGCCACGTTCAGGTAGCGCAGTGTCGGACGTCCACCCACAAGATGGTCCGACGATTTGGTAAAAATCGCGGGAAGCCGCTGGATGCAGGCCGCTTCCAATAGAACGCTTTGGAAGTCTCTTGGGGAGGCCTATGTCCAGCAGTGGACGTCCTTTGGCTGATGATGTGAAATGTATCTTTTAAAGTCTAAAGTTTTGTATACGATTACATTCCAGCTAGTATTAAATAAGGTTACGAATCTCATGCAATGCAATGATTTAGCCTCCTTATTGCAAAACGAATTTAAGCATCTTTTTAATACTTCCCAAACATAATGCTAGGCTAGGCTAGCGCGGTATATTAAGGCCTGAACCATGTGTAGAAGAGACCTGTGCCCTGCTGTGAGATGTATATGGGCTGATGATTATAACACTTTCAAACGAATTTCCATGTAGATTCGACATATTCATAATAATTGCGTCAGAAATACTAAGAGGAGGAATAATAGCTAAAATAGGCCAGAGGCGCCCTTGTCATCACAATTGACCTAAGCATAATTAAACATAAAAATAACGCTAACATTTATTCCTTTAACATTGAAATGAGATAGAGAAGTTTGTATTCTAGTAGAATAGCCCTTAGGTACGTCCTTAACTTTTATAGATCGTGCAAAAATGTTTTTTGTCCATGAAACGGTTATTTGGGACGCGGAATGTCATTTAGGTCGGTTTGTGTTTATGTTTGTTTTGATAATAATCCGTAATGTGCTTGGAAAATTATTATACGACTCCATTTACAGATTGCAGTTTTATTATTTTTTTAAGAATAAAAATATTCAGGCTGTATTTAGACCATGGTTTAAATCTAAGGCAAGGCAGGCTACGGCGATTAAATAAACATTGGCGTTAAAAAATACAGTTGTCTGGTCGGAATACGCCCTATATACACAGCCAATCAATATTGCTGAACGTAGGCCTGCCCTAAAAAGCGCCAACAGAGAATATAATTATTGAAGATAACAACTCCTGGAGTAAGTAAATTGATCGGAGGTTGTGTTACTGTAATTTGTATCCATATGGCATATTAAATATAAACAATGTTATTCCAATTTATTTAAAAAAAAGATATTTCGTGTTGCTGAGGGAGTTTCTTGCCGTTTCTTCTCCACAGCGAAAACACGTCTCGAAGCGGCACTAATTTTAAAAAAAGTCTTAAAAAAGTGTTAAAAATGACAATTTAAAAGTACTTGTAAAAGTCTATTTGAATAAAGAAAATTTGACTTTGACTTTACTTCATTTTTACTAGCACTTTCCATATTTCTTTATCAGTGCCTGTGTGATAGGTTCTGTGGCAGAGTTGGCTAAATATCAGTTCGCGACGGAGAGGCTGTGAGTTTAATCCCCTCACCTAGAAAAATGTTTGTGAAATCTATAAATATTTGTTTCGGGTGTAAGTGTTTGTAGGGCTGAAAAGTCTTTTTTTTCAATATCAGGGTAGATCTAGGCTCAAAAGCAAAAATCCCTACAAGCATAAATATCAGACAATGAAGAAAGACCTTGTTTTTATAATGTTGTTTAGTACAAGTTCGATTTTTATATCATTTACGACTTAATTGATTATTTTTGAGAAGTTATTTTTACAATAAATAATACTCCACAGAATATTATTGTTCCAAACACCGATATTCAGACAATGTAATATTAAAAAATACGAAGAAAACAATAAAAAAATCATTCTTGTTATTTATACTATAAACTTAATTACTTAACGTCGTTTTAATGTTTGATAATTGGAAAACCAAAATCAATGAAAGAATACAAAGAAATTAAGTACTACGATTTCTTAAAATTATTATAACAACAAATATTTTTGATTGATAATCACATTTTTTGTATATGAGTGTGTATGTAATCAGAATATATTAAGTAAAACCCATGAGCAAGAAAAAAAAAAGAATTTGTTGACCAATGTTATATTTAAAAAACATATCGTTAAAATAAACGTGAAAAGGTGTAATTTTAAACCATTATTTTGTGAGTAAAGCCTTGGGCATTTTACTTGAAATGCGAATGGGCCTTGACAACATTTTTAGTTTCGTCGGTGGCTATTTGAGTTAATACCATGTTATATGTACATTACCTGCATACATGGTGTACTTGATATTGCTACACCATGTCTTGTCTACTATTCTTGGTCTACCACCAGTAGACATTATTAAGTAGATTAAATAATTGTATCAAACCCAGTATCTGCAAATTACTTTGTCTTTTATTTATTCTTTAATAGAGAAAAGAAATCGGCAAAGTACTTAAAAATTTCATCATTTAATGTATGTATGTAATTACATTCAAAACTTAATTTTTGCATTGATTCTGGGGATTTCAGCATAACATACTTTTACAAAAGAGAAGGCCTTTGCCATTTTTGCCTTTGCGTTGCCATTGTCCAGCAGTGAACGAAAATAAAGGCTGTTGATGATGATGATGATACTTTTACAAATTATAGTGAATTTGTTACGTTAAATGTACTAATATTTAGTTTATTTATTAAAATTTGATGTAAGAAATCGTAGCCAAGTTGTGGCTATCCAATACAACATTACCCGAGTCCGTGTTTGTGAGAATTGCCTAGTGTAGAACATACTGCTCATTTCTAAAGGGGCCCTGAAACCTCAAGATCTCCACACGGATCTGATGATGGATAACCCTGAATCTCTAGGTCTTGTCCATTCTGTTACTAATTCAACGAAGTCTTTTTAGAATTTTGTGCGCGCTTGTTATCACGCTTGTTGTCTTCAGCCCAAGCCACTTACCCAATACTCATCATCATCATTTTCAGTCCATGTATATCCCACTGCTGGGTACGACGGCTTTGCAGTTGAGGATGATTAGGCCTCAGTTCACCACGCTGGCCAAGCGCGAGTTGGCCGACTACACGCCGATAAAATTACGAAGAAATTTAGGTGTGCCGAATTCGTCATCACGTTTTACCTTCATAGTTAAAGTACATGATAGAACACTCTGTACAACATCTATATTTATACCTCTGTATTGATCCACTCAGCACTCATAACAGCCATACACAATAACCTTTCCTTTGTAGTTGTGGGTACCAGTTTCCAACGCAAACATCAAGTGGAGTCATGTTAATAGATAATAATAAATACATTTAAATGAAAAAAATGTTCCAAAATTTAATGCAACGTTTATCATCTATCAAATTCATGATGATTTATAGATTGGCGATTGGTTTGTACTCCGATATACCGCGGTCGAAAATCCTGCGAATACTTGTCAAAGTATATTGTGTTACATTTAGTGTTCTGTATGTAGCGTCATATTTGAATTTTTTGCGCAAATTTACTCCTTTGTCAGCGTTATACTTCATTTATTTAGTTGTAATTTGCCATGTTATAAGTTGCATAATATTTTCACTGAAGACGGAAGATAATTATTTTTTCCAATACTACATTTCGATTAAGACTTTTAATCAAGGAGCTGAAGAAATAAAAGTAGCCGCCTTCACAATTGCAATAATAATTACAACACTGACGATTCAATTCGTAAGAATCTTTGTATCATATATTTTGGACGAAATGTACAGCGTAAGAGACGGTGCACTTCTGATTTTGGCCAATGCAATAATTCAAGCATCTTACTTACCCGCCGTTATAATATTTAATTTTCTGAACAACGAAATCGGAAATCTCCATATAGAATTAATATCTGTAGCAGATAAAACCAGTGAAGAAGATAAGGTTGTGGTTATTAATAAATTTATTCAGAATTATCAAAACCTGCTCAACATAATGAAGCCAGCAGTTCGACACTTGAAGTTCACAGTATGTAAACTTTGACAGAAAATTAATTTGCTATGTAAATACTTCGAGTGCTATGAAACTCAATTTTTCAGGTGACGAGTTTTATTGGATTCCTTACGCTGAGGGTATTATGCTGGGTTAATTTTTTTTTGGCTGAAAATTTAGATGGTGTAAGTATGTAGTAAATATGTATGCCTTAAATATAAAGGCCAACTATACAGACTGTATTGTAAATAATATAGATGTATATCATCATCATCATCACCAGCCTTTCAAATTCACTGCTGGACATTCTCAGCTATCGCACGCCACTCCTTATCCAACTGCTGCCAGCCACCTTGCGAATATCGTCACATAGCCATTATTTTGTATTTGACGTGTACTCTATTCACACATCTTTTTAGGCCACAAGTTTTGTGCCACAGCGCGTATTAGCCGTCTGTCTCCACCTCATGGTTACGTTTACACCAGCTGTTTTGATGGAATTATCAGCACACAGAATAGATGAATGTAAAATAATTTTAGCGAACCAACTTCTTCAATACAAAGGTACATGTATATCCAACTAATATTTCTTGCTGTAAGATATTTTCAGCATAAGTGTACAATTTTGCTGTATCTATCTACTAACATCTCTCCCATCAACTAATATCGTCCCACTGCTGGGCACGGGTCTCCTGTACCATCAAAAGGGTTGAGACCATAGTCCAACCCACGCTGGCCTAGTACGGGTTGGCGGACTGCACACCTAAGAAATTCTTAAGAACTTTTTAGGTGTGGAGGTTTTATCACGATGTTTTCCTTCACCGTCAAAGCAAGTGATAATTCAATTTGAATATACACATAACTTCGAAAAGTCAGAGGTGTGTGCCTGCGGTTCGAACCCGCGACCGCCAAGATTTTCGACCGCGCGCCTTATCCTCGAGGCCATCACCGCTAACATAGATGGTGCTTTTTCTAAGGAAGAAATTTTGCGAATTTTCAGTTATCATTGCTTTCCTGACTGAAAAAACTGATCGTGGTTAGGACTATGGCGTCACTTTCTTCATTTGTACGCGTCATTCTCTTAGCGTCAATGTGTTCGTAATCATCGTAACTATACCAGTCTTGTTTTTCGAGCATGGCCTGTTTACATCCATCCTTGCCTGATCCAGTGACAAAATCGGATCCAATGGTAAGAGATTACCAGATAAAGCAGTCAAAGTCAGCGTTAAAAAAGAAGGTGCTGGACCGAACTCATTTGTTTATTTTTAAAACTTTTTCATCAAGTCTACTAACTTGACTATTTTTTTACGTTTCAGACAAAATCTTGCGCAGATATCTGTACGATGCGTTGGACTACGTGACAGCTCGTCCTCCCACATTCACACTCTGGAACCAATATCCTGTTAATCTTAATATGATAGTTACCTATATCTCCTTCATCGCGACCTATGTAATTGCACTAATGCAATTTAAATTTTAATGTTTTTTTTTAGTCAAATAGTAAAGGGCTTTATCGCTATTGGTTGTTCTATCAATAAAATATGAACACTAACATCTTTCTTTGATTTGGGAACAATCTTTAAATGTCACTCAAGTTGCCCTAAAACAACAAATTCGTACAACAGAAACGTGGAAAAAGCTATAAAAAATAAATATTTTTCATTTCTTAAATTATGAGCTTTGCAGAGCAAAAACGTGATCCCTTATTTTTTCAAAAATTCGATCGAGTGAAACAAAAAAACGGCTGGATGGATTAATTTGGCACTTTGTACGATTTTCGTGGATATATTGAACTGTAAAACGCACACTTAACATTATTGGTTTTCACAATATTTTCGATCCAGCGCTTGATTTTTCAAAACACCACCTAAAGCTCATTTTTTGTTGCATTTTCAAATTCATGTAACAAGAAGAATTCTTGTTTTTTCGAAAAAGTATTAGCTGGTGGTTAAAGGATATTTATTCAAATTTTTGAAACGCACCTTTAACTTGGTGTGCAATTATTGGTTGCTGAGATATCGATAATTAAAGACAAAAGGATCCTTTTCCATTTGGAGACTGATAACTCGACGAGAACTAAACATATCTAGGTGTTAAAAGATAGAAATTAAAGCTAAATAAACAAAGTATCCGATCTTTATTAAGCAAGAACATTTTTTTCCACGCCCGTATATAAAAAAAAACAAGCATTAAAAATTTTGAAATTTTTTTGTTGCTGGTTTTTCTAAGATCACTCAAAAACCACTGATGCTACAAATTTTTAATGTGTTAATCCAAAAATTAGAGACTTGGAGCTACAATTTTCTTTGTTTAAATTTCCTGTTCGACCATTTTTCTCGAAGTTACGGCCTGTTAAAAAACGCCCAAAAATTTGGATTTATTTTTTGATCCTTTAATTTTTTCCAGTAGTATATTTTGAAGTTTTGCATACGGAGTTGCATTACTGCTAGTATTTATTAAACAAGGTGAAACAATCTCAGACAATGCTATAAAAATAATCACATGACTTAATTTCCTTGTTTCAAAATGAATTAAGGCATCTTTCCCAACCCTAATGCCAACCCATACTAGTATGCGGGAGCGTGTTGGATTGAAGCCTACACCCCCTCAGTTGTAGTAGAGACCCGTGCCCAGCAGTGAGCCCATATGGGCTTAATTTGTTGATAAAAAAGACTGGAGTGCTTTCATCCATCTTTCATCCATTTATCAGCCGATGGAGGTCTACTGCTGGACATAGGCCTCTCCCAATGACTTCCACCGGGGTCCGTCGGAAGCCGCTTGCAGCCAGCGACGTCCAGCGACCATCACAAGGTCGTTCGACCATCTTGTCGGAGAACGTCCCACGCCGCGCTTTCCCGTACACTCGAGAACTTTTCGGCTCCATCGGGAATCAGTTCTCCACGCTATGTAACCGGCCCAGATCTCGAAGGGAAACCCCGAGTATAGCCCTCTCCAGCTCGTTAAGTAACTATATAAGGCACATTGTGAGAGGCCACATCTCAGTGCCGTATGTCAATACTGGTAACACACAACTACTGAAGACTTTCGTCTTCAGGTATTTTGGACGAGAAGACGTCGCGTAGTTTCCCGAACGGGGCCCAACCGAGTTTGGTTTCGACGATTGACCTCTCCCACGAGGTTGGACCTGTTGAGGATACGAGAGTCTGTAGTATCGTCTTCGCCGAAACATCCGGCAGTAACATTTCCGCTCAAAAGAACCTGCCGATTTGAACTCTCGCCGTCGGTGTTCAAATTGCCGAGCCTGGCAAAGACTATTATTGCCAATAGCAGCCATTCATTTTTGTTTGAATGTTTTGTCATTGGTTGTGAGTTTGACGTTACCATAATATACATTCGTCTTCATTTAAAATACTGTCTAATTCCTTTCTAAACATATTCAGCCATTCTGCAGTGTCAGTGCATCGCGAAAATAAATGTATTCTAGTCAAAAATAGGTCTGACGACGACAAATTTCAATGTTAGAGAGGCGCAATAATGTTGGACCTTATTAAGCCGTCTTCGAAGACAAATCACTTAGCCGCCACGTCTGCGGTCCCCACAATTAATATGTCCTAATTACTGTGTCCAAGACACTCGCCTAATTGGCTGTCAAAAGTTGACAGAAACTATGTGTACCGCGCTTTATGTGCTCAAGACAGTCGTTTAGCCGTAGTTTATGTGCGTGAGCATGAATCTCTCAACGGGAAGGTAGAAATGTATTTCTAGAGTTAGGATTGTTTTTATTTAGAGACTTCTAGTTGCTTCAAGAACAAGTAGCCGTCACTTTTATTTGTGCTAGCAAAGCAATGAAAATTATGTAAATTTAGTATGTACATTTGTTGTTTGTTTACAACGAAATGTTCTAAGAAAGGTTGTGATCGAATCGAGTATAAAGTAAGTCTATTACAATTTTTATGCAAACTTCGCAATATAGTACTGCTACTGAGATTTTACCATGGAAACATTTTACAACCCTCACCTGAGAGTCCTGTCAGAACTTAATTCATTCTTATATCAGGAGAATCAAAGGTGGCAGTTAAACCAAAACCTATATTTCCCTTGATGAGGTCATCGCTGATAGACTATTATCGGACTGCAGTCTATATATATACCTCGACCACAAGTAATAATTGATGTGTGCGGTACAGTAATTTGTTAGTTGCGGTCTATTGAGATACCAACTTGACAATATATGTAATTGAATATTATCGCGTGAATGATCATGATGGTAACAGAGGCAATTTAAAGAAATACTTAAAGTAATTCAAGTTAATTATTAATTTAAAGAAAGGTGGCGGGTGGTGGATGGATGAGAGCCGCACAAGACCGGGATCGTTGGCGCTTACTTAGGGAGGCCTACGTTCAGCAGTGGAGCGCGATAGGCTGAGTATATAATATATATATGTCGGAGGACGCCATGAGTCGAGTTGATAACTATCAACTGATCAACTGATTGCAAGAATAATAGTAGGGGAGCCGACGATGCTAAATGGGGATTTACTCGAGCGTCATAGAGACCTATTGGATTGCAAAGCTTAGATGATAACAAGAAAAAAATGTTATATGATATATACCTTTTCATCGGTGGGGAAAGCGGGTATAGATTGTTAAATATGTAAAAAAAAACTGTTGCGTGGACATCCTCGAGCGCGTCAGATATTGATAGCATCATTGCCCTACGTATTTTTAATAATGTACGTATGTTAATCTGATCGTTTCCATGATGGGGGTGGTTGTTTTTAAGGGTTGAAAATGAAGAAAAAACAATTTTATCGAGCGCGTCAGATTTTCTAAGGGAGTGTTAAGTGCACCAAAAAAAAAGCTCTCATTCAATAATCTCGTGGTTATTCTCATAATATGCAAAAAAAAAATCGTCATTTGGAAATACTCAAGCGCGTCAGATTAAGATATATATGGTTCATCTTTATGTTCTAAACGTACTGTCTCATAATCTGACGATTATCTAGAGGGATTCGGCTAATCTGACGAAAAAAAAAATATTTTTTCAATTTTTTTAAATCATTGAACTTAATTAATTGAAAAGCTCAGGAAATAGCATGCAAATAAATAAGTGTATGCTTTTTTAGTACAATGCATGTATTTATAAAGAAATAATTTAAAAAAAAGCTTAAAAAAAATTATGTTTTATTAATTAATCGTCATCTTAGTTGCAAGTAGATATTTTTGAAATAAAAAATACTAATTGGTATGCCAGGTCATATAACCAATAAAATAAAAAAAGTTTGCGGGACATTGATGTTTCATTATTCTCCATTCATTGCTCATACATCTGTTTAATAAAAAAGTAGCTCCCACATCCAGTCTAAAAAAACGAATTTAAAAAGTATAAGCTCATGCATTAAATGTAATGCACGGATGTCTCAGTGAGTCCGAAAATGCGTTATATATAATGCATGGACAAGCAACGTGTTAAAATAGCAAAAAAGCCAAAACGTTGGAAACACGTTGAAAATTATACTTTATTAAATACGTTGGCGTCATGGCAGCAGAAACCAGAGTGGAGACGGAGTGAGAGAGTAATAGATAGAGAAAGAGGAATAAAAACGCGGAGAAGGAAATAGCATCACGCAAGTGCGCGCATTTAACTTTTTCGACGAATTTTTGTTATTTCGGCTTGCGGAAATCATCAGATTATAATATTTTTGTTATTCTTGAATGATTTCCTTCAAAATAAAAAAAAAAATTAGCTACGCTCGAGAATGTCGAGATAACGTTTTTTTTTTACAACTTTGCTGCCCTCCCCTTACTTTACGTCACTCTCAAATTGTCAGATTAGTGGAATATACACTTTTTAGGACGTTATTTACTCACCCTACCTTAATTTGACGCGCTTGAGAATTTCTGATGGTCAATTTTTTTTTACTAATTTGATCCTGTATCCTTCACGGGCGGCCTTATATATGAGGCTCATGTTTGGTGGGGGTACTTAACCGGGTACAAGGTATCCTCCTATATATTAATCTGCCGCGCTTGAGTAAATCCCGAAATCCCCGCTTGGGCTCCCCTACTATAATTTACAAATCTCATTAGATGTCACTTTCATTTTGTTTGTTAAATTGTTTAGTTTTGTATTCTAAATATGAAAAGTTTGAATGACTAATCAGAGCTGAGAACGTGTGGAAACACGTTCTAGAGCGGTATTCGAGGCAGCCATATCTTGACTGGCTGGCAGATGTGTTGCACATTGTTTGGAGTGATGCTTATCAGTCGAGTTGGATTGTGGAGAGTAAAAGCAATATCGGTGTTCTGAACCCGCTGCTCGGTCTTGCTGTTTAATTATTTTGTAATTACTTAATAAAATTGTGAATAATTGTGAACATTGTGTTTTATGCTCGCATTTACCCCTATGACGCCAACCAAACACGCAATCATTAATGAAGATGTTAGTGAAAACCTTGCTTCTCCGACATATATATTATAATATATATCAATATTTTGAAAGAACTAACTTGTCCCTAAAATAATTGAATGATTAAGATAGATATAAAATAAAATGAATATATCCAGGATTGAGGTAAGGTATGTCAACACTCAAGTCTTTAAATTATATTTATAAATATTAACAATATCGATTTTGGATTGTATACATAACCATATAACATACTATACGTGAAAAGATGTAATTATAAACCATTATTTTGTGAGTAAAGCCTCGGCGCAGTTTACCTAGAATGCGGTACGAATGGGCCTTGACAATATTTTTAGTTGCGTCGGTGGCTATTTGAGTTAATATCATGTTATACATTACCTGCATGCATGGTGTATTTGATATTAATACACCATGTCTACTATTTGTTGGGCTACAAGGTTATACACAATAACCTTTCCTATGTAGTTGTGGGTACCAGTTTCCAACGCAAACATCATATTGAGTTGTGTTCAAAATAAATAAAGAAAATGTTCGAAAATTTAGTACAGCGGTTATTTTCTATAAAATTCATGATGAACTATAGATTGGCAATTGGCTTGTACTACGACATACAATGGTCAAAAAAACTCCGAATACTTGTCAAAATATATTGTGTTGCATACAGTGTTTTGTATATAGAGACATATTTAACTTTCTTGCGCAAATTAACACCTTGGTCACCGTTATACTTAAATTATTTAGTTATGTTTTGCTTTGTTATATGCTGCTCAACATTCTCACTGAAAACGAAAGAGAATTATTTTTTCCAATACTACACTTCGATTAAGACTTTTAATCAAGGTGCTGAAGAAATAAAAGTGGCTGCCCTCACGATTGCAATAATAATGACAACACTGACGATTCAATTCATAAAAATCGTTCTTTCATATATTTATGATGAAACATACAGCGTAAAAGACGGCATACTTCTGATTTTAGGCAACGGAATAATTCAAGCATCTTTCTTTCCCACCGTAACAATATTTAATTTTCTTTACAACGAAATCGGAAAACTCCATATAGAATTAATATTTGTAGCAGATAAAACCAGTGAAGAAGATAAGGTTGTAGTTGTTAATAAATTTATTCAGGATTATAAAAATCTGCTTATTATTATGAAGCCAGCAGTTAGACACTTAAAGTTCACAGTACGTAAACTTTGACAAAATAGTATATTACGCACCGAGGGAGAAAAGTAGGACATCCCCATCAGCGATTGTTACCTTCGCCTTCGGCTCGGGTGACAACCATTCGCGGGCGTGAATGTCCTTTTCTCCCTCGGTGCGTATAAAATTTTTTTCTTAACCAGGATGAAAAGTTTATTATAAAAAATTAACCATTTTTTGACTCAGCTGCCATTAACTTGAGATATAAACACGCAGTTGCTAGATTACCGGGAGCTAAAGTAAATTACGCGGATACGCATATTTGCCATCTCACCGGGAGAGAAACGGGTACTATGTCCCGCGTGAGAGGGACTAAAAGTGAACTTTTCATCCCGGTTAAGAAAAAAATTAATTTGCTATGTAAATACTTCGAGTGCTATATTATAATACTCCATTTTTCAGGTGACGAAGTTTATTGGATTCCTTACGCTTAGGATATTCTGCTGGCTATATATTTTTTTGACTGAAAATTTTGACTATGTAAGTATGTCAGACGTATGCCTTAGGTATTAAGTCCAACTATACAAACTGTATAAAGTAGGAATGATATAAATATATATCAACATCATCATCACCAGTCTGTCAAATCCACTGCTGGACATAGGTCTAATCTATGGCACGCCACTGGGCTCGGTCTTCGGCCCTTCTCATACAACCGCTGCCAGATACCTTGTGAATATCGTCACCCCACCTAGCCAGAGGGCGTCTCGTCTACTGCGTGTACTTTTAATATTAATTTTTTGTATTTTTATAAAATTATTTATTGATTTTTAATATGTAGATAGGCTAGAACGGTTGCTACACCCAACTTTCCAACTCATCCTACTTTAAGAGTTGTATTCTTAATCGTTTAAAATTTCAAGCAATAGGTCAAATGATACGATTATCAATTACTACATAGGTGGAATATAGGCATAGGGATGCATATTGACTGATATAGTAACAGTAACTTGTACTCTATTTACAAATCTTTTTTAGGCCACACGTTTTATGCCACACCGCGTATTAGCCATCTGTCTCCAACTCATCGTTGCGTTTATACCAGCTGTTTTAATGGAATTATCAGCACACAGAATAGACGAATGTAAAATAATTTTAGCGAACCAACTCCTTCAATATAAAGGTACATGTATATCTAAGTAATATTTCTAACTGTAAGATTTTTTTAGCATAATCGTTTAAATTTGCTGTAACTATGACATAGATGCTTACTAATTCTTTACATTCCAGGTATGAGGTTGCGTAGAAGTCTGTACGATGCGGTGGACTACTTGACAATTCGTCCTCCCACATTCACACTGTGGAACCAATGTCCAGTTAATCTCAATATGATTGTTTCCTATAGCACCTTCATCGCGACCTACCTAGTAGCACTCCTGCAATATAAATATTAATGTTTGTTCCACCAATAAATTGTCAATACTAACATATTGCATATAAGTAGTGATGGCCTCGAGGTTTAGGCGCGCGGTCGAGAATCTCGACGGTCGCGGGTTCGAACCCCAGGCACACACCTCTGACTTTTCGAAGTTATGTGTGTATTCACAATGAATTATTATCACTTGCTTTAACGGTGAAGGAAAACATCGTGTTGAAACCTGCACACGTAAGAGTTCTTAGGAATTTCTTAGGTGTGTAGTCCGCCAACCCGCACTAAGCCAGCGTGGTGGATTATAGCCTAAACCCTCTCAATGATAGAAGAGACCCGTGCTCAGCAGTGGGCGTATATGGGTTAATGAAGAAGAAGAAGACTAACATATTTCTTTGATTTGGGAACTATCTTTGAATCTCATCAGCCCATATACGTCCCATTGCTGGACACGGGCCTGGTCTGCAACTAGAGTGGCGGCCTGGTGAGAGTTTAGGCCTCAGTGCGGATTAGCGACCTCCACATTTAAGAAATTCTTGGGAACTTTAAGGTGAGCAGGTTTCATGGCGATATTTTCCTTCACCATTAAAGTACGTGATAATTCTTTCGGAATACACACATAACATCAAAAAGTCAGAGGTGTGTGCCTATTCTTCAAATCCGTGACCGTTGAGATTTTCGACTGTGTGACTTTTTCAATTTAGGAATCAAATTGGCATTTGTAAAACGCTTCCTGTCACGATTAAGTGGATTATCATTATAACACGACAAAGCTTCAATAAATAAACCTAAAGATGAAGAGTTGTGTTTTTGTTTTTTAAATGTGTGTGTTTATTAGGTGTAATTTTTTTAGAAACTTATCATTGTTGCAAATTTCAGTCCAGGATAATTAATCAAATTATTAATTAAAAAAACCATTTAAACGGTTTGTTTATTAGAAAAATTTCATAAAAATAGAGAGTAAGCCCAAAGAATTTTCATTTAATTCAATAATTAGACCTGTGCAAAATATTAGTAACTGTTTGTACCTGGCTACCCGAGAGTTGTGACTGGAAAAGAATTTACAACCTATCGTTTGCATATCTGTGGGCTTCATACTTTCAATTGGTATGAAATATATCTAATGTAATTAATCAAACCGTTGAAATGTTTAATTATTATTTTTAATTACAAATTAATCATATCCTGGACTGAAATTTGTAAGACAACCCATATGCAATATATTTGTTGGCATATTAAATTTAATATAAAATTAGTTTCATCAAATAAACAGCTCGGTGAAGGTCGATGTATAGCGGGATCTTAGACTACTATACAGGGTATATTTAGACCGTGATCGAAAACTGAGGCAGGTAATAGCAATAGTAATTACAAACCCCCTGGCATTAAAGAAAATCCTGACAAAAAGTAAAATTTTTGAGGTTTTCTATACAAACCACATACTTTTAACACCGAGGCGAGAGGAGGCGTCTCGACGAGGGGAACGACCGGCCCCAAGAGAGTTGGAGGCCACAAGGGCCTCCCTACGCTTGGCCGCCGTGGAGGAGTGGCGTTCTCGGCTGGTCAGTCCGAGTGCTGGGGTGTGGACCGTCGCGGCAGTGCGCCCTGTCCTCAACCAGTGGTTGGACAGGCGCCACGGCGTGATGACGTTCCGCCTGTCACAGGTTCTGTCGGGACATGGTTGTTTCGGCTGGTTCCTGTGGCGGGTGGCCAAAAAAGAAGAGACCGCCAAGTGTCACCACTGTGACAACTGTCCGGAGGATACAGCCCAGCACACTCTATCGGACTGTCCAGCCTGGGACGAAGAACGAAGCGCACTCCGCGCAGCCATTGGAGTGGACCTCTCACTGTCGGCCGTGATTCCCTCCATGGTCGAGAGTCAGAGGTCGTGGCAGGCGATGCTCTCCTTTTGTGAGACCGTAATGTCTCAAAAGGAGAGCGCGGGGCGGGTTCGTGAGCAGAACGATCCCGCCCGCCGCCGCCGCCAGCAAAGAAGGAGACGCCGGGTGACCGAGTTCGGCTGATCCGGCGTCCTCACCCTGTGGATTGGGGGTGTAAGAATTCCGCCACGGTATCCCCTACCTGTCGTAAGAGGCGACTAACAGGGGAAACTGGGGTTGCTGGGCGTACTGCGGGGGCGGTACCCTATGATAGCAACCCCGAGATTGGCGGCAGAGGGCGTGGCCTCTTAACTGTCGCGGACGTTCACAAAAGGTGAACGTCCAAATCGAGTAAGTGGAGGGCAAAACAGCCCTCCCAATTTGGAGGGGTCCATAACTGGACGGTGCGCTGGGCGGCAGCGGATCATTTAGGGCACCTCTGCCCTGAGATGCCGTAAAACCGCCCTAAATGCGCGTGATGGTCACCGAGAGGTTTTAGTCGGTATGCTGGCGTAGCCAGAGACCCCGACATACCCCTCAGGGCCTCCCCCGAGGTACCGAACAGGGGAGCTTAAGGTGCTTTCCTCTCGTAAAAAAAAAAAAAAAAAAAAAAAAAAAAAAAAAAAAAAAAAAAAAAAAAAAAAAAACCCATGGTTGTATGGAAAACGTCAAAATTTTTATTTTTTGTCGGGATTTTTAACATCGCCACTGGGTTTTTGATCACCCTCGCTATTATCTGCCTCAGTTTTCGATCACGGTCTAAATACACCCTGTATTTTTAGTTGCGGCGGTGGCTATTTGAGTTAATAACAAATTGTACAATACAGGCTTTGTTTGATATAGCTAAACCATGTTTTGTGGAGAAGTTTTGTTGATAATAACTTTATCATGACCTGTATTTACAATTTACTTTTTTTTTATTCATTCCTTAAAAGTGGACAAAAATCGACAAATTTCTTTAAAGTTTAATCACTTAACCATTTAGAATTCATCATCATCATAAGGGCTTATACGTCTCACTGTTGTACATGGGGCATTTCTACAATTTAAGAGCCGATGACATAGTTAATCCATGAATAAGTCAGTTGTATTTTAACCCTTATATAAACATCATTGCATTATTCTACAAATAATATTAATTTCTATGTTGCATAACTAGTTTATACAGGTTTATAAAAAGTTAAAATTTTTATTTTTTGTCGGGACTCTATTTAACGTCAGGCGGTTTGTAATCACATCATCTATTATCCGCCTTAGTTTCCGATTACGGTCTGAATACGCCTGTATACCAGGACTAGTAGTCACGTCGTTGCTATTACATTACCAGATTTCATGCTAATGAGAAATGCCTTGTGTTAAGACTAACAAATTGCCCGTTTCAACCAAGGGACCGTGAAGGCATCTACATCTCACGCATCCCGGCACTGAACCAACGGAGTCTACTAAGAATGTTGTTTATGTATCGAAAGAGGATATAAGCCTTAGTCCACCACACTGGTCAAGCTTGAGTTGGTGTACTACAAACCGATGAAATTCTGAAGAACTTTAAGTGTGCCGTTTTCATCACCATATTTTACCTTCACCATTAACGTACATGATGGAACACTCTGTATAACATCTATATTTGTACCTCTGTATTGATCCACTCAGCACTCATAACAGCCATACACAATAACCTTTCCTATGTAGTCGTGGGTACTAGTATTCAACGCAAACATCATATTGAGTTGTGTTCAAAATAAATAAAGAAAATGTTCGAAAATTTAGTACAGCGGTTATTTTCTATAAAATTCATGATGAACTATAGATTGGCGATTGGCTTGTACTACGACATACAATGGTCAAAAAAACTGCGAATACTTGTCAAAATATATTGTGTTGCATACAGTGTTCTGTACGTAAAGTCACTTTTAACGGCATTGAGCAGATTAACTCCTTTTTCAGCGACGTACTTCAATTACTTATTTGGGACATGTCAAGTTATATCCTGTTTAGCATTCTCACTGAGAACGAAAGAGACTTATTTTTTCCAATACTACACCTCGATTAAGACTTTTAATCAAGGTGCTGAAGAAATTAGAGTGTCTGCCCTCGCAATTGCAATAGTAATGACAACACTGACGATTCAATTCGTAAAAACCATTGTTTCATATATTTTGTCCGAAACATACAGTATATTAGACGGCGTACTTCTGATTTTGGGCAATGCAATAGTCCAAGCGTCTTACTTTCCCACCGTTACAATATTTAATTTTCTGTACAACGAAATCGGAAAACTCCATATAGAATTAATATCTGTAGCAGATAAAACCAGTGAAGAAGATAAGGTTGTAGTTGTTGATAAATTTATTCAGAAGTATCAAAACCTGCTTAACATAATGAAGCCAGCAGTTGGACACTTGAAGTTCACAGTATGTAAACTTTGACAAAAATTTAATTTGATATTTAAATACTTCGAGTGCTTAAAAACTCCATTTTTCAGGTGATGAATGTCATGGGATTCCTTACTCTGAGAGTATTATGCTGGGTAACGTTTTTTTTTGTCTGAAAATGTATATGATGTAAGTATGTAAGAAATACATATTATGCTTTGGGTATTAATTCCTGCTAGACATATTGTTTAATAGTCTGAGCTGCTCAAGAGCGGGATGGTTGGCGCTATCTTGGGGAGGCCTACGTTCAGCAGTGGACGGCGATAGGCCGAGTTATTATTATTATTATATATTGTTTAAGGGAGTGGTCGGCAACCTTTTGGTAGGAAAGGCCCAAAAGGTGGCAAAATAAAATAAATGCAGACTGCACTTGTGATATTTACCCCACATGTCCTAGTGACATGACTTGTGAGAATTTAAAAATACGTTAGAAAAAATCTACAAAGAAACTACTAAAAAGTCATCGATGTTATCTATCATATTTGTGGTTGCTACTCGTAGAATGGCTCTCAAATGCTCATCTGCCAAACGAGAAGCATATACTATCGATTTTTAACTTATTCATAAAACATTTTCGGGTCGCAAGTAAGACATACGCGGGCCGCGGGTTGCCGACCACTGGATTAAGGTGTGAAGAAATAAATATATGAATTATAAAAAATAATTATGAAAACATCATATCAATTGAAGGATCAACATCCATTAATTTTTTATTTTATTATGTGATTATAAAGTTATTTATTGATTTTAATAGGTCAAAATTGATGAAAGACCCATCGTATAAAAATGTTATTACCAATTATTTTAAGGAATATTATCATTTAAAAAGTTAGTTAAGAACATTTAAGATTTTTGCGTAAATTTTGATAAATAACAAGATAACTGAGCTAAGGTTGTTATTAATTCACCTTTAGAGTCATTTTCGAGGCTCATTTGTTACATTTATTACACATCTAATGAAATTATTTTTTTTGAATTGAAAATATCCCCGCGCAATATATATTATAAAAACAAGAGTTTTAAAATGTGTATTCGTGAAGTACTGTTTTTGCCTAAATAACGCTAAAACTTTATAAATTCTGTTAAGAGGGCGGCTCTGTTCTTTATCTTTCAGTGTCGTTCACAATTTTCAGTCCAATAACACGATTGTCAATCTGTATGGACAAGAACATTACTACTCAAAGTTAAATTCTTTCAAAGAGAATTTAGGTGTTTCATAGATCGAGTAGGCTGCGAATATAGCCACTAACCTCCGACTATTGACTGCATGAGTGGAAAAAGGAGTCCTGTTCTCAGCATTGGGATATATAATAAGTAATGTAGTATTATTAACATACTACCTATTTACACATCTTTTTAGGTAACAAGTTATGTGTCACAGCGCATAATAGCCATCTGTCTCAACTTCATCGTTATGTTTGTACCAGCTGTTTTGATGGAGTTATCGGCACACAGAATAGACGAATGCAAAATAGTTTTAGCGAACCAACTCCTTCAATACAAAGGTACATAATATATCCAATTAATATTTGTAACTGTAAACATTTTAAAACTGGCGAAATGAGGGTGTCGAAATGCATCTCTGTCTACCCCTTCGGGGAATATAGGCGTGAGATTATGTATGTATGTCATTAGTTTCTTTACTTCCATATAAAGTTTAAACAGCCCGTGACCAAAAAATGAGATAAGTTTTGCTTTGATTACAAAAAGGCTATAAAAACGATAAATTAAAAATGACATTTTCTAGTGACCATAACTACCTAACTTTGTTACGATAATATATATATAAGAAAATATGAATACAAACGAAGCTTCAAATTGTATACATGCTGTAAATAAACCGGGATCGAAAACTGATGGTGACAATATACTTAAGCGGTGCTAGAAGGGCAACGACAGATGGGGAAAATGTTAAATTCGCGTAAATCTGACGCAGTCACGTGATCCTAATAGAAAAAGCGTAAGATTGTGACGTCACGGGCGATGGTCGATACCGACTCGTGCTTTTGAGTACATTTTAATTATATTTATAATTAAGAATTATAACATAGTATAAAACAAAGTCGCTTTCTCTGTCCCTTTGTATGCTTAAATCTTTGAAACTACGCAACGGATTTTGATGCGGTTTTTTTTAATAGATAGAGTAATTAAAGAGGAAGGTTTATATGTATGATAACATCCATTAAATATCAGCGTTGCACCCGTGCGAAGCCGGGGTGGGTCGCTAGTGTATTTATAATTACAAGTGTATATAGTTTCACCTGTTACAATCCAATATAGCAAGTAAAATTTGATTTGATTGGGCTAAAATGTTTTACCTTCTTCATCAACCCATATACGCCCACTGAGCACGGGTCTCCTCTACCATTGAGAGGGTTTAGGCCATAGTCCGCCACGCTAGCCTAGTGCGGGTTGATGGACTACACACCTAAGAAATTCCTAAGAACTTTTGTGTGTGCAGGTTTCATCACGATGTTTTCCTTCACCGTTAAAGCAAGTGATAATTCAATTTGAATACACACATAACTTCGAAAAGTCAGAGGTATGTGCCTGGGGTTCGAACCCGCGACCGCCGAGATTCTCGACCGCGCGCCTAAACCTCGAGGCCATCACTGCTTGTTGTATGCATTTATGAATTTGATGATTTTTTGATTGATGGAGGTGGCCATAGGAACTCCCTAATTAAGCGACGCAATCCCATCAAGTTTGGGCTCGTTAAATTCATCTTGCCGAGTATCTTGGCAGCCGTAAATTTATAATTCCAGCAAATTTGGAGAAAAATGTTCGTAGTAACTTTTTCTTCGCCTAACGTAAGCTTTTATAATACTGTAAAGAACGCAGCCAGTTTTTTTTTAATGTTTTGTTGTTTGTTTTCATTTCTATCGGCACTCGCAGCGTGCCACCCCATTTTATATTTATTTATCGCCGTACCTTAATTGTCTGTCTTAGTTTTCGATCATGGTCTGTTTACGGGACCCTATACAGGCACGGCGCAGTAATCGAATCCGATGGTACAAATCCGTAAAAGTATTAAATAAAAGTATTTAGAAAGGTTAAAGTATTAAAAGTGTGTGTTTAGAGCTGGATCAAAATCATTTGTTCGTTGTCAAAAAAAAAAATGACGAAGTTTATTAATTTGTCTAATGCTTTACATTCCAGGTATGAGGTTGCGTAGAAGTTTGTACGATGCGGTGGACTATGTGACAGCTCGTCCTCCCACATTCACACTCTGGAACCAATATCCTGTTAATCTCAATATGATTGTTGTCTATAGTACCTTCATCGCGACCTATATAATAGCACTTCTGCAATTTAGATTTTAATGTTTGATCAACCAATAAATTGTGATTATACGATCGACTTAATTTGATTTTCAAAAAATCTTTGATCCTCAGCCCATGTACGTCCCACTGCTGGGCACCGTTCTTTTCTTAATCTGAGACTTTTCGAAGTTATGAGTGTATTCACAATGAATTATCACTGGCTTTAACGGTGAAGAAAAACATCGTGATGAAACCTGCACTAAAATTTTCTAGGAATTTCTTAGGTATGTAGTCCGCCAGCGTGGTGGACTAAGGGCTAAGCACTCTCAACGGTAAAGAAGACCAGTGCCCAGCAGTGGGAAGTATATGGGCTGATAATGAATTTGTATCGTTATAATATGTATGAGGTTAAATTAAATATTAAAAAATAAAAATGTGGTTATATTTCTGAGTTTTCTTTAAAAAAATGATATGATAATCATACTTTAGGGAGCTTCTTGCCGTTTCTTCTTCACAAGCTAACACGTTTCGAAGCGGCAATAGTTTAATAGTCAGTAATGCAATAGTCTTTCTGAGCAAGATGATTTTGAATTGGTTCTGACTTTTACTATATGAAGTTACAATATTTATAGTACTACCGTGCCACAGCGCAGTTTACCTGGAATGCGGTACGAATGGGCCTTGACAACATTTTTAGTTGCGTCGGTGGCTATTTGAGTTAATACCATGTTATACATTACCTGCATACATGGTGTATTTGATATTTATACACCATGTCTTGTCTACTTTTTTTGTTGATTTCCTAATCAATTTTACACTGTATATAAAAATTAAAAAATGAGTAAGTGTCTTTTATGCATACATCATCATAATATTATTCACGGCGCACTTCTGTTATTCAAGAGTTCATGATGTAATTAATCATACACATTTTACCTTTAATATTAAAGTACATGATAGAACACTCTGTACAACATCTATATTTGTACCTCTGCATTGATCCACTCAGCACTCATAACAACCATACACAATAACCTTTCCTATGTAGTTGTGGGTACCAGTTTCCAACGCAAACATCAAGTGGAGTCATGTTAATAGATAATAATAAATACATTTAAATAAAAAAAATGTTCCAAAATTTAATGCAACGTTTATTTTCTATTAAATTCATAATGATGTACAGATTGGCGATTGGTTTGTACTCCGACATACCTCAGTCGAAAATCCTGCGAATTGTTGTCAAAGTATATTGTGTTACAATCAGTTGTCTATTTGTGAAGTCACTTCTGATGTCATTAATGTCCTTTACACCTTATTCAGCACTGTACTGCAACTATTTAGTTGGGGTCTGCCATATTACATTCTGCTTAACATTTTCATTGAAGACAAAAGAGAGTTATTTCTCAAAATGCTACGTTTCGTTCAAGAGTTTTAATCGAGGTGCTGGGGAAATAAAGGTGGCAACCCCCCTGATTGTAATATTGAGTACAAACCTGATCATTCAATTCGTACGAATGTTTGTATCATATTATATTGTGGACCAAACATACTCTATAAAAGAAGCCAGGCATCACATTTTCAGCAATATAGTAATTCAAGGATCTTACTTTCCCACGATAATAATATTTAACTTTCTCTACAACGAAATCGGAAAATTACAAATGGAATTAATGTCAGTAGTGGACAAAACTAGTGAAAAAGAAAAGATTGTAGTTGTTGATAAATTTATTCAGAATTATAAAAACCTGCTCAACATAATGAAGCCAGCAGTTGGACACTTGAAGTTTATGGTAAGTAAACTTTGATAAAAAATAATTTGCTATGTAACTACTTCGACAGCTTTAAAACTCCATTTTTCAGGTGACGAGTTTCAATGCATTCCTTACGCTGAGGGTATTATGCTGGGTATACTTTTTTTTGACCGAAAATGTTGATGGTGTAAGTATGTATAAGATATACAGGGTGCATTCAGACCGTTATCGGAAACTAAGCTAGGTAATAGCCAAGGTGATTACAAAACCCCTGGTGTTAAAGAAAATCCCGACAAAAGATAAAAATTTTCTCGTTTTCCATTCAACCGTCGATAATAAATGTATACGGTTTGTATGGAAAATGTCAAAATTTTTATTTTTTGTCGAGATTTTCTTTAATGTCAGGGGGTTTGTAATGACCTTATATGTCACTTGCCTTCGTTTTCAATCACGGTCTGAATACACCCTGTATACTAGTTCATCTATACGAACTGTAAAAAGTGTGAATATGTGTATATGTATATTCGTTATGGAAAACATCAATCCATTTATATTGTATATTATTATGATTTAAATGACTTTCGTTTCCCCCTTTTTAGGGGTTTAAAAAGCACGGGCCATAGCCAAGTGCGTAAGAATTTGTTATTGGAGGTCATTGGGGGAGGCCTATGTCCAGCTGTGGACCACAGTTGGCTGGTGATGATGATTGTTATAAAATTATTTATCGATTTTTGATTGCCTCGTGGTCTCGCGGTACAAGTATGTGCCGTGCAGCAAGCAGGCGTGTGGTTATACAAATTTAACTCTATAAAAACATAAAAAGTACTGTGTTTTAGTCATAAGTAACCTTATTCTATGCATAGTTCGATGTAAATAGATCTTAGAAGGGCGGCTACATCGTACATGTTTCAGCGTCGTTCACAATTGTTTACAAGTTAAATCAATAAATCCAATAACACGATTGTCAATCCATATAGAAACTACCATTACTACTCGGAGTTAAATGTGCTGAAGGCTTGAGAAATAGGTGCACACCTTGGACTTTCTCAACAGAAGGGATATAGCATTTTCTTAGGTGTATTATCCTCCTGGCTGGTCTTAGTCAGTGTAGTCATCACTTCTGAGTATTGAGAGCCCTCGTTTCTAGAATTGAGACATGTTCTCGCATTAACTGATGTGGTATTAGTAACATATTACCTATTACTACCCTTGACAGCCCCGTGGCGCAGTTGGCTAGACACCAGCTTGCGAAACGAGCGGCCGCGGGTTCGATCCCCGCACCAAAACAAATGTTTGTGTGATCCACAAATATTTGTATCGGGTCTGGGTGTTTGTGAGACCGAAAAGTCTCTTGTAGTTTCTGATACCCACGACACAAGACTCGTATCTTAGTGTGGGGTCAGGACTATGTGTGTGACTGTTGGGTGTATTTATTTATTTATTTACACATTTTTTTAGGTAACAAATTATATGATACAGCGCATACTAGCTATCGTTTTAAACCTCTTCCTTATGTTTATACCAGCTATTACGATGGAATTATCAGCGCACAGAATAAACGAATGCAAAATTATTTTAGCGAACCAACTTCTAGAATATAAAGGTAATCAGATAAATGTATATCTAACAGATATTTCTTGCTGTAAGTATTTTGTTACGAATTTGCTTAAACTAAACTAACTTTAGAAGAATTGTCACCGATAATTTAGAGTTTTACTTTCCTCATTTAGAGTTTAACCCACCATCATTCGTGTGGGGGCCTGTCAGCTCCCCACGCATTTTTTACCGAAATAAAGAGTTCGAATTGCTGTGGTTACTCATCCGCCAGACTAAGTACTTTCAAGTTTCCTTGAAAAACATAAAGGTAACTTGAAGATACCGAGCCAAGTTAATGAGTAACCGCAGAAATTATAACTCATTTTTTCGGTCAAATGAGGAAAAAAATCTCGTTAAATAGCGCGAGTGATGGCGGGTTAAATAGCAAAGGGTCGTCGCAAACTAAGACAGGTAACAGTGACGATGACTACAAACACTTTAAAAAAGAATAACATTTTTACGCTTTCTTAATCAGGTGATTCAAAACACAGCTAGCAGTTTAGGTTAACTGCTAGCTGTGTTTTCGGGTTTGTTAGCTTTCTAGATAATATTAATACGAAACATGAAAATATTTAATACTTTTATTGGTTACGAATATGCCATTTTCTTGTGATTGTCTCAGCGTCAATGTATTTTTTACTATCTTACCTATTACCTATCTTACAATTCCATCATTTTACATCCTTTACTGTCCAGGTAAGTACAAAGCGTGTGCTAGACCAAACTCAATTGCTCGTTATCAAAAACTTTTTTGACCAAGTACGATATACAGGGTGTATTCAGACCGTGATCGAAAACTTGGGCAGGTAATAGCTAAGGTGATTACAAATCCTCTGGCACTAAAGAAAATCCCGACAAAAAATAAAAAAAATTGACATTTTCCATACAAACCACATACTTTTAATATAGATGGTTGTATGGAATACGTCATTTTTTTATTTTTTGTCGGGATTTTCTTAAATGCCTTAGCTATTACCTGCCCAAGTTTTCGATCACGGTCTGAATACACCCTGTATAATTTGTCTAATTCTTTACATTCCAGGTATGAGGTTGCGTAGAAGTCTGTACGATGCGGTGGACTACTTGACAATTCGTCCTCCCACATTCACACTCTGGAACCAATGTCCAGTTAATCTCAATATGATTGTTTCCTATAGCACCTTCATCGCGACCTACCTAGTAGCACTCCTGCAATATAAATATTAATGTATATTCACTCAATAAATTGTCAATACGACAATCTTACTTTGATTTGGGGACAATCGGTTAATACCATGTACTTGTGTCTAGATATATATATGTTTTGAGCCAGCACAAATATAGCCCTGTTGCTTAATCACCGTCTTGAGACATTAGAGAGGGTAGGTGGAGGGAATGTCTTGGTACAAAAATATTAATTTATTGCGCTGCTGGAACTTTGCGTGACCACGAAGTTTTGTAGTTTAGATCATTTATTTTTAAAACACAGTAATATGAATAACATTGGTTGATAAATAAATATACGTATGTAAAAAAACGTTTTTTAATTTTTCTCCTATAAATATTAATCTAATAATAATTAATTATAAGACAATATGGATGATAAAAAATTATATTACTGATGACTATAAAACACGAAATTTGTGTTATTCAGTTTCAAAGGCAGAAAAATCGCTTCTCGAACCAAACCTCGACCTACAATACCTACAAGACTTGCGTCTTTGTATATGGTCTGGCATGTGAGTGTTAACTTAAACGGTACTTCACATGATGCCAATTACCAAAGCAAACTACATTCAATTGATTTTTTTTTCATGTTTTTTAAACACCGTACTTTTTGGCGCCTAAAGAGAATATTAAGATGTTCAGTTGAAGAGGAAGCCCGTGTGCAGCAGTTTGTGGTTTGTAGGGCGATGATGATGCTTTAAAAAGCAGTAATGGCCTCGAGGTTTGGGCGCGCGGTCGAGAATCTCGGCGGTCGCGGGTTCGAACCCCAGGCACATACCTCTGACTTTTCGAAGTTATGTGTGTATTCACATTGAATTATCACTTACTTTAACGGTGAAGGAAAACATCTTGATGAAACCTGCACACCTAAGAGTTCTTAGGTATTTCTTAGGTGTGTAGTCCGCCAACCCGCACTAGGCTAGCGTGGTGGACTATGGCCTAAAACCCTCTCAATGGTAGAGGAGACCCGTGTTCAGCAGTGGGCGTATATGCGTTGGTGAAGAAGATGATGCTTTACTAGCGATTGGGCCCGCTTCCACCCGGGCACAATGTGTAAATCCGTGCTCATCGTACGGGAACACATTTGTAGTCTTTGTCACCCCAGAGTGACGCTTATTCCCCTAACTAATTTCGTCTATGTCGTCTACGTCCCACTGCTGGGCGCGGGCCTCCTCTACAACTGAAAGGGTTTCATTTGTCATCATTAGATTCTGAAACACACTGTACAATCTACGAATAGTATCGATTCAGTAGAAAAAATAACATTGGTTATCAACTTTTATATTCTAAGTGGAGAAGCGCGAATAAATATGATAATATAAAAACTTCAAAATCCAGATTCATAGAATAGCGAATTCTTGATCAATTGATGAGCTATTTAAAAAATGTTTATTTCTTTTTATTCATATAAACTTCTAAGACGATATACACATTTACATTAATAAAAATAAATCAATAGAAATAAAAAAGCCTTTTATTTCATGCAGATTATAAAAGGGAAAATGGTATATTTAGTATAATTAGTATTTGAATGTTGTTCTTATAATTAGTTCTTAGTAAAATTATTACATACATTTTAATTAATCCTACGTTACTACTTACTATTCTAACGATTATATTTGTTCTGTAGGTGAAGGCCTCCACCCAAGATATCCATTTCTCTCTAGATTGATCATTTAACATCAAAATTTACACTACATTAATTACGTGACATTTTTATTTCGATTTAACGGAATAAGTGATATGTATACACTGCAGACTTGAAATAGAACACAGATGACATTGATTCTCATTTTTTTACCATTTTACAAAGCAAACAATTTATTTTTAAGTGGAATTACGTACTTGATGAGGCTAAAATATGAATATCAGAGAACCATTATTTAGCTAGTCGAAAACATAGGCATATGTAACGCGATTTGTGGCAAGGAAGTAAAAGCCTTGAGTTTTTAATTAATGTGCCTTGTATTTTGTTGACATTTATAACAAAAAATCAGACGGATATTAGAGGAAGATTATTTTATACGAAGACGAATTCGCTGTGACGAACGCGATTCTGGCATTCATCCCAACAGTTATAGAGGGGGCCTGTGCCCAGCAGTGGGGCGAATATGGGCCGATGATGATTATGATGATATTTCATACAAACGAAACTTATAAAATGTTATACTAAATAAAAAAAGAAAGAAAGAAATAAGCATTTATTGCTAGTACAATTTATATACAATGTTGCAAAAACATAGAAACAGAAAAAGAAACAAAAATTAACATATTGAATTGCACCAGCAAAGGCACCTCCCATTCAGCTACACGTTGCAGCAACGCGCTAACGATACTGTAACGCTGATTATCGATTTTCTAAACTTAAAACCAACTATATCAAGATTTTTAATAGCAATTTAATATTTATATTGCAACAGTGCGATAAAGTAGGTTGTGATGAAAGTGATGTAGGAAAAGACCAAGCTGAGGTTCATAGGAAAGTTAGTCCACATTGTGAATGTGGGAGGACGAGTTGCTAGGTAGTCCACAGCTTCATACAGGATTCTACGCAGCCTTTTGTCTGCAAATAATTGCACTTTATCAATGCCTATTTTACGGATTAGATTGCCGTTCTAAAATTAAAATAAAATCAATGCACATTATGTGAGTTAATGGACAAATAAATACCGTCAACATTTTCTGTCCAATACTAAGATGCTAGATTGGGTCGTGGTTATCAGAAACTACAGAGATTCATTGGTATCACAAGCAGATGGGACATAGATGTTTGATTATTTTATGAGTTTCTGATCGTCTTCTGTTTTATGTGTTGATGTGTTACAAATTGTTCTATAGAGGATGTCTGACTGGTGGTTACCACGAATTGTCGCTAATACGGAAGACTGACCATACTTTTTAACCCGTCTATATCTTAGCCGCCTAGAATAGAAGAAAGAAGAACATTCCTACGTACAAAATGGATAATCTGAGGATATTCATGTTGGCTGATGATGTATTAGGAGTACGCAAACTAATTATTTAGCTTTTGCTGTTGTCTACTTACAGCTAACCGCCGTAGCTATTATCTGCCTTCGTTTCCGAACACGGTCTGAATACAGCCTGTATAATTATTTTATTTATAGCATCAAAAATAAGCATATTCACCATACCTTTATATGCAAGAAGTTCGTTGACTAAAATAACTTTGCAGACATCGATTGCGTTCGCTGACAACTCGGCCAGAAAAGCCGGGATGAAAAAAACGAGGACCGTTAAAGAGAGTGACGCCAACCGCGGTAAAGTGTATTGTAAGATCTAAAATTATATTGGCGTCATGTATCTTATCATTTAAATTTTGAAACACAAGATAAATTAACTGAAATTTTTCATACGTACATACCTCATTCGAAGTTTTAGTCATACAAATATATAAAATGCAAAATAATCTTAAAGAAAAAAATGTCATGTAACTCGCCACCTGAAATAATAGTACAATATGTATTGGTGTTTGTATACATATCTTTATATACATAAAAAAGACAGTATATTGGTTACACTATTCATAACTCAATAACGGCTGAACTGATTTTGCTGAAAATTGGTGGGGAGGTAGCTTAGAACTAGGCGAAGAACAAAGGATACTTTTTATTCCGGAAAATGTAGTATTTCCGCAAGAATGGTAGTTTTCTGCATCTAATTAATCGATTTCAAAGATTTTTGATATCGAGGTAGATGGGACCCACCGAAGTGACATATGATACTTTTTGTACCGGAAAATGTAGTATTCCCGTGGGAATGTTTATTTGGTATAAAAGGGAGCTCGAACAAATACAGAAGCCTTTTTAAAATTCAATAAGTGTAATTTATTATCTTTCTGCATCCAACTCTAATATCTACGCGGACGAAGTCACGAGAAAAAATATTTAAATATAAATTAATGCTGTAATATTACTTACTGAAAAGAATACACGTTTATGCGTTGCGTTTAAAACATCTAGAATTTTTTTATACTTAGTAATAAATTTATGAATAATAATTATTTTTTCTTCTTCCAGCTGATTGTCTTTTATGGACATTAAATGTGTTAGCATTAACCTTATTTCTTTGTAAAAGAAATAAAACATCATAATTGTTGGGACGTAAGCTGCTTGAATTAAGTTATGGCTTAGTATTTGAAATGCAAGGGAGGATGCATAACGTTTATTGTACCAACTTATCGCTTCTAAGGTTCTTCCCAATGAATTGGACGAAACGGTTAGTATTAACACAATTGCGACACCACTAATTACTTTTTTTCCACTCGTGTCTTCAGAAATGTTGTTGAGTGAAGTATAGTATTTAAAAAAATAATTTTCTTTAACTATTATTGAAATTATTATGTGACAAAAGACATGCATCAAGCAACTCAAATGGTGGCAATAAATCGCTGAGGGAAACTGAGTTTTCTCTACTGAGTTCCAAAATAATTTTATGTAAATCAGACACCACAGGATGCTGTAGACTTTGCCCAATAAACTGAAGACTTTTGTTGGTTGAATGTCATGGTATAAGCCTGCAAGAAATCTAATAACCATGATATTTTTAACAGAGCATAGTGAATAAAATATTTTTTGGAGCACATTTGCCATGATTGCATCTGCTGTGAATCGCAACCACTGTGCAGCTAGCCTTGTGGCACTAATTTAACCAAATCGATAACCATTATTATTTTTATATCAATATGTTGAATAACCCTGGCTCTATGCACTATGTAGATTTGATAGAACTTCGTAGCAAATGATCATATGATAGAATGGTAATTTAGGATACCGTTTATAGGTACATTTCATATATGAGTATAGAAATATACAAACATAGGTTTGGTGATGATGTAGATTGTAGATGATAGTATGATGGCAACGTTTATTTAAAAAAAAAAATAAAAATAAATACACCCAACGGTCACATACATAGCTCTGACCCCACACTAGGTTACAAGACCATTGTCGTGGGTATCAGACACTACGAGAGACTTTTTCGGTCAAATCAATTTTGCTATGTTGAATGATATCTGTCTAGTTTTTTAACTGACGTTTGGATTTTTAAACAAATACACCCAAAAGTCACACACATAGTCCTGACTCCACACAAAGATACGAGTCTTGTGTCGTGGGTATCAGAATCTACGAGAGACTTTTCGGTCTCACAAACACTCAGAACTGAAACAAATATTTGTGGATCACACAAACATTTGTCTCGGTGCGGGGATCGAACCCGCGGCCGCTCGTTTCGCAAGCTGGTGTCTAGCCAACTGCGCCACGGGGCTGTCAACAATATATATTAATTCAGGTGTAGTATATTAAGGAACACATAACGAGGGAACCGGTACGTCTTATCATGAGATAATAGTCTCGCGAATATTCTATTTGAACGGAGAAGTTGAATAGAGATTTGAGAGCAGATAAAAATTGAGTTATGAGTTAGCAAAAGTCTTTTAAAATTGGATTATTGTTTTTATTCAGAATTTAAAAATCATACAACACTAATTCTATACTCACAATTTTTATTGTAATACTAACGGTGTTGAGATACATTGTGGTTTCATGCGATTGCTAAGAATTCATTTGTTTAAAACAATAAAAAATGAGATATTTTATTTTATTTTGTTTTTAAAGGTATTAGATTTTGTAAGGTTAGCAAATTACGCAATAACTTTACAAAAAGGTTATTTAATAAGGGACTAAATAAATTAGCCGACTTACTATTTACTTGATGTCACAAATGAATACGGCAGAAAAACTGAGTTGCGATGCTCGTTTTTCAGAAGTCAAGCTTTAAAAGTCGTTATTTTTTTCTACAATAACTAAATTTAGGAGACCCCAAGATTTCAGGCAGTTCATAAATAAAACAAAGTTGTTAATAATTATTTATTTAATGTTAAAACAAACATTAATATTTGAATTGTAGAAGTGCGATTAGGTAAGTCGCGATGAAGCTCAGATAGGAAGTTATCAAACTCAGATCCATTGGGTAGCGAGTCCATAGTGCGAATGTTGGAGGTCGAACTTCGAGGAAGTCCAACGCGTCGTATAAACTCGTACGCAACCTTTTTCCTACAAAGAAATGTTTTACATACATATAAATATAGCATCTATGCTTTTTGAATAGAAGCAGCCAGTTGACCAAATTGCACCTTAAATTTAGGGGGTTCTTTTATATTGCTGCTTTAACAATAAAATTGTGTGATGTAATAATTGTCTTGATTGATGATGTATAAAAAAAATTAATGATGAGGAGGGCCAAAGCTCAAGCCCAGTTGCGTGCCATAGGAGAAACTTATGTCCAGCAGTCGACGTGAGAGGAGATGATGATGATTATATTAATAATAATAATAATTACCTTCATATTCGATAAGCTCGGTCGCTAAAATTATTTTGCATTCTTCAATTTTTTTTGCTGATAGCTCATTTGAAATTGCTGGTATAAACATAATGAAGATATTGAAAGCCACCACGGATACTCTTGGCCCTATATAATCTATGATCTAAAAACGTTAAAAACATTTGTCAGTATATAACTGAAGAAAATTGTAAAAAGTGATCCACAGTCAAGGTTAAGGAATAAACATAATTATCGATAAAAAGAGTTTTAAAAATGAAGCATGAAATTTAAAAATACCACCTTTCAAACAATATCAAACGTATTTTTTTTAATTCAACATTTGGTAATGTGGTGGTTAAAAATGTTTTGGATGAGTATGGTTTAAGACTTTACTTTCTTGTTTTCAATGTAAAATAAATTTAAAGCTTAACCAAGTTAACATTAAAACATTTAACATTAAACATTAAAACAAATTCTAACGGCTTTTATACTAAGCTTACGTCTTGTAAAGTTTCTGTCAAAGAAAAATAAACCCAGCATAATATCCGGAGTGTGAAGAATATCATGATATTCGCCACCTGAAAAATTGACATTAAAATAACTTTAATTTTTTTTAACTAATGACCTTCATATTAATATATTGTATTTACCGTCAGCTTCACATATTTACGAACTGGTTTTACATTGTCAAGCAGTGTTTCATAATCACTAATAAAACGATCAATAATTTTTATTTTGTCTTCTTCTTTTGTTTTGTTCTTTAATTCTATTAAATTGGCATGTAATCTACTGATTTCTTTATACAGAAAATGAAATATCATTATTGTGGGAAAATACGAAGCTTGATTTACTAGATTGGTCATAGTTTGTTGTACTGCTTCCAAGATACTGTATGTTTTCTTTATAATAATTACAACTACTACCCTAAAAACCTGATGAATAACTGATAAAATAAACAGTGCAATTGGAATACAAGTAGTCAGTTTTCTTCCTTCTGTACCTTCATTAATACTTTGAATTGCCATGCAATAATTGATAAAACATTTTTCCTCAGAAACTAAGGATATTGTTGTCGAAAGAATAATCTGAATGCATGCACTGAAGTTATTTAAGTTAACTGCCATACATTCAAATATACCTATTGTTATGAACATATTAACATAGATAAAACACCACACAACACAATACATTTTGCCAAAGAGTCGTCTGATCTTTGACTTGTGCACATCACAGTAGAGGCCAATGAGATACCTATAAACCATGATTCCATTAACTGACAGTAACGAATTTATATCAAATTGTAACATTTTTCTAACACACGTTTTCGTGGTTGGTACACTTGATGTCAACTTATTGAGCTAACCTACCGATATTATACTTTACACACACATGCATACACACATCTATAATGTAAAAGAAATTGAATTAAACTACATGTGTATCGGTGTCGACGTTAAACAGGGTGTTTCAAAAACGGAATTTATGTGGAGTAAATTGCTTTTTTCTCATGATTGGTGTTCATAGAAATGTAGTATTATCACCTCAACGTGTTCTCTTTTTTCTATTATACAGCTTGATGAGGTGATAAGCTGAGATGCCGTTGTTAGAAAATGGCGTAAACATGAATAATTACAATTATGTCCGCCATCGAAAGCGATCTCCAGTGAAGCGCCAGATCCAATATACATTTCTTATTTTTGTTTAATTGGCTTTATAATGTTTCTCGGCAAAATCAAGTTACAGCTAAATATTACTCTAGATTTCTTTGCTCACTGCCTCTTGGTCTCCCGGCATAAGCAAGTGCCACGTGTCTAGAGGTCCAGGGTTTGATTCCTAGGCGAAGCAATTAAGCTCGTTGCCTGTTACGTGTGACCAATATCTACCTTATGTAGGAAAATTGTGAATGCGTAATTGCACCTCAGCCTATCCCTTCAGAGAGAATACAGGTGTGTACATTGCATCATTGGGTTTTCGTTTATTTTATATGTTTTGTGATTCTGGGAGCCTAGTGTACTTGTTTTTAAAGGGGTGACTTGTAGCCTACATAAAAGACATCATGTATGTATGATGTTGAAATTAAATTTGTCGTAAATTGCATTATTAAAACCAAATATACTTTTGATTACAAATATGTATCAATGTATAATTTGGATGTCATTATTTCTATTTCTGTAATAACTGATGGAATAAATTGGATTGGTAATATGAAATTAACGAGTGCTGAGAAAATAAGTAAATGTTCTGATTATTTCGACTGACGTCATAGCTGATTTCTTTTGCACATGGAGACATGTTAAAGCATCTAGACTCGATTCTGGTAGATAGCTAGATAGAGATAGCAGCGGCGGTACGTCTACAGTAGTTTAAAAGCGTTACACGTTACATGTGTAATTACATTTTTTCTTGTGGGGTTAGGATGTTCTCATTTATATGTAAAGTTTATTTTGATGACTGACCGTTTAAAGCTTTAAGATTATTGTTCGGAATTTTATGAGGCTAGTTGGGCTTCTGGGCTTCCGTGGAAGTACTGCTGTTGAGAGATAGATAGATAGATCAGGTGGGTCTGATAATTCAAATTAGCTTTATAATATTCCCAATAATCACATACCGACAAATTTTCTTCATTTTTCCAGTAAACTTAATGGCTTTTCTATAGATATTTACCCACCTGATTCTGAAAATGAAAACCGTTTCTTTCTATGAGCTTTTGTTTTTGTGATATCATGTTATGTACATTTTGGTATAAAACACGCAAAGCTTACAACAAACACGACTTAAATCTTCAAACGCATCTAATAATGATCTTATTGAATTTTTCCTTGCATGAGAAGCTTGAGGTAGGTTTTTTCAAGCTGCAGTAGTAATCTGACATCACGTGAACATCCCATTCACCTTTATATCATTCATCCATAGTAAAAATTTTTTGTTTGTATAATTTTTAAGAAGCAGTGATGGCCTTGAGGTTTAGGCGCACGGTCGAGAATCTCGGCGGTCTCGGGTTCGAACCCCAGTCACACACCTCTGACTTTTCGAATGTGTGTATTCACATTGAATTATCACTTGCTTTAACGGTGAAGGAAAACATCGTGATAAAACCTGCACACCCAAAAGTTCTTAGGAATTTCTTAGGTGTGTAGTCCGCCAACCCGCACTAGGCCAGCGTGGTGGACTATGGCCTAAACCCTCTCAATGGTAGAGGAGACCCGTGCCCAGCAGTAAGCGTATATGGGTTGATGATGATGATGATAATTTTTAAGATTCAATAGTAAGTATAGTATAATAGTATCTTACTGAGAGAGTAGGAGTTACGATAAACCACCAAAGATACACGAGCTGCTGACTAGGAGCTGGTTTCTTCTCCGTAAGGAGGATGGAGAATAAATATAATATTAGTTATTGAGGCTCGTTTCTAGTAGTGGCACGTATATTGGTTCATAATGCTGATGATGAGTTTTACAATTTTATTTAAAGTTTAAATAAAAATACGAGAACGTAGGTTGCTGAAATAGCCCAAAGTATAAGCAAACCGAAGTGACAATGTCAGGGCATGCAGAAAGGCTTTTGACGGGAGGGATGCAAGACGCTTGTAACAAAGCCCTTTAGAAGTCTTTGGGGGAGGACTACGTCCAGCAGTGGACGTCTTTTGAATGGTGATGATGATGATAATGAAATAAAGATAAAAGCAAGTCGGTTCACAATTTATTCATAAATCACACATTAATATTGGTATTGTAAAAGAGCTATCATGTACGTCACGCCAAAGGTCAGATAGTCAATGATCAGGCGCAGATTCATAGAAAAATGAGGCCATAGAGTTAATGTTGGAGGACGAAATGTAAGATAGTCTATCGCGTTGTACACCTTTATGCGTAGTCTCTTACCTAGAAAAAAAATATGGAACTAAATTTATTTTATAAAATACTATTTTGTAACCCTTGACAGAAAAAAAAACTAATAAAAAGTGGACAATCGGTGTCTAAATCTTTATAAATATAGTATATTTCTTCTGTACGTGTTTTGTTTCTATACTCCTCCTCAACGGAACGGACCGATTCGAATGTTTTTTTGTGTGTGTTCAAATGGATTCGAGTATAGTTTAGATTTTCAATTCAGTCCAATTTTTTTTTTTTATAATTTATTCTTTGTTGTTGATTTCTGATAATAAACTGTTTGGATAAAATTTCAGGGCATGACAAGAATCACAGTTCATTTTGTTTTAAAAATAGACGTCAATGACGTTTCCCAATATGGTGACTGATTTTTCTGTCAACATAATTAAAATTTTAGAAAATACTCGAAAACGTTACTTTTTATGTTTTATTATTCAGGCAAGAAAATACTCCACAATCTGAATTTTTGTTAAAATACATTATGAATTAAAATAAATATTATGTTGTCACATAATATATCCGTTGTCGTCTCAAAAACGTTACTTTTTATGTTTTATTATTCATGTAATGTTTCGATAGGTACCCCTTGACAAAATTATACTAATAATCCTACTTTTGAGAGCAGTGATGGTCTCGAGGTTTAGGCGCGCGGTCGAGTATCTCGGCGGTCGCGGGTTCGGACCTCTGACTTTTTTAAGTTATGTGTGTATTCACATTGAATTATCACTTGCTTTAACGGTGGAGGAAAACATAGTGAGGAAACCAGGTAAAGAAGAAAGAAAAAAAAAACAGTGTAAGACCAGGGTCCACAGAATCAGCAAATCTTTTAAGGGTTACTGTATACACTTCTACAATAAAGTCCCTAGTCATATTAGGGCTTTAAAGTATTATAAATTGAAAGAAATAACTTAGAGACAACTATGTAACAAACAATACGATATCAGAATGTATAGAGGATAACGAAGCCTGGGTATAATTAAAATGTTACTGTAATCACAGGTTTGACTGGGTCTACTTCAATGGACATGGCTGTACATACTTTATTACTGTTTTAGAAATTTGTAAGCAATTAGGTATGTTATGCTCGCTAAAACGTCTAAAAATGAAATGGTTGAGGAGGCCGATGGCTGGCACATGCGTCATACTCGTGCTGTTTGTGTGGACTGGTTTGCCTGATTTGCTTATTTCCATTTATGAAATTTTAACTTGGTTAGATGACAGTCTCTCCATTTAAGATGACTATGCTGTTCTAATAATTCTGATATTGTATTAATGAGGTGCTCTTATTCGGGAAATTGAGTCTTTGTGTCAATATTGTAAGCTATCTCTTGATTGGAAAAGAGCAACACTAGAGTTTCTTGCCCGTTCTTCTCTAGTGATGACTGCCTTCCGAACAGGGTGGTAAAATTTGAGATGACTGAATCTAAGTGATGTATTTGACATTTTATAGATTCAATAAATATTATTTCATTTCATTTCAAACCTGCACACTTAAAAAGTTCTTAGGAATTTCTTAGGTGGACTATGGCCTAAGCCCTCTAAATGGTAGAGGAGACCCGTGCTCAGCAGTGGGACGTATATGGGTTGATGATGATCCTACTTATAATTCTACCTATACGCAAAAGTTTGTATGTAATGATGTTTGTTCCTTTTTCACACAGAAACTACCGAATGGATTATAGTGAAAGTTTACAATAATATAGTTTATCTTCTTCATATATCCTAATCGCTTGGTATATCATGCAGGACAACGTCCGTCGAGACAGCTATTATTATAAATTTACAAAAATTAAGAAACATAAGATGTATTAATAAGATCATACATACATGGATCCAATAATAGGCATGGCAAAATCACTGAAAGGCACGGAAATTCCTCCTAGATTCAACGAGGTCTGTATAATAAACAACACCAGACGTTACATGCATACTGCTACGCTCATCCGACCAAAGATTACACTCCCAAAGGATATGATGTGCGGACTGTTCATATTCGCAATCATGTGTATTATTGGAAGTCTGTATAACAGTTTGCACGTTAGGTCCAATTTAAGCAATAATTATCTATCCGTGGTGCGTTACTTGCGTCAAATTTTTTGGTAATTGTAATTGTCTTTCTTTATGTGAGGTCAAACCTCATAGCTCAATGTTTTGTCACCCGCTTTGCCGTGGAGGGAAGTGGACAACTCTTTGTTTTCCAACTCCTCCTTTACATTGCTTTTCTGATTAACTTCGTTGCGGGATTATGACAATTTAGGTCCCCTTAGATTCGCTGAGCTTCATTGCTCGGCGCCTATACTGTGCGTGCCGCTGTTGATCCTGGAGTACAGGAGTTGCAGTGGCGGGTGTGTGGTGGGATAGGGCCAATTAAATACATATTTATCAATCTATGATAAACAAAGATAAATCATAGTACTACTGGAGAATAACGACGGAGTAAGATTACTTACCACCGAGGTGAGAGTAATAAATTAAATTGCTGGAAACTGATGTTCATTTAGATCGCTTTTGGTAAAAGATTAATCTCAATGGTAGACTTCTTAAACTGACGATGAAGACATACCTTTGTAGTCGATTAGCTCGTTCGATAAAATGATTTTACATTCATCAATTTTTTGTCTCGATATCTCCAAAAAAACAGCTGGTATGAATAGTATCACGCAATTCAATGCGGTCCCTGCCACCCGCGGGCCCATGTAGTTTACGAGCTAAAATAAGTTAGGAATGGTTAATCCCGTTAGAGATCGGGAGAGAGCGTGAAGCGTATTTCGGGGTCACTGGCATTCCAGTTAATCCTGAGCAACCACGGGTGCGAAATGCCTACAATGATTCTGCAGCTGCCCAGTTTGCGTCCAAGGCGATCAACGCCTCGGCTGTCCCGGAGTCCAAATGCAGAGGTGGCCTCTTCTGAGAAATAGATGGCATTTGCGCTGACGAAATTAAAATTCTGCGTGGCAGTTGTAGTTCAGTGCGTGCAGAGCTTGGCGAATGTATTCCCCAAAGAAGTGCACATACTTGTGCTACGAGATCACTAGGCAGAACATTTATTACTGTCTTACCAATTAATTATTTTCGGGATGAAATTTAGGGATACAAAATTTACTTACTCATCTACTAACGTACATGGAAATCTCACAGATTATTCCATATATTTAATTAATTCCACACGTGTGACAAAGAGTTTTATTCCATACGTGATTATATTCCATACTCACAGTATTTATGTCTTCTGATAAACAAAAGTACATCCAGCACAACAATCTAAGCGTGAGGAAGAACATATAATTCACCACCTGAAATATTAACGTTCGAAATACATTAATCATCCACTTGCTTACAAGTTACTCTTTCAACATTAATTGCACGAGTACTCACTGTAAGTTTAACGCACGTGAGGGTTGGTTTTAGAACATCAAGCAAATTTTTATATTCATAAATAAATTTATCAATAACATTTATCTTTTCTTCCTCAGTCGGTTTGTCTTCCAAAGACATTATCCTGTTCTTTAATTTTCTGATCTCATTATTAAAAAATTGGAATATCATTATTGTGGGGTAGTAAGAAGCTTGAATTACCAAGAAGCTGGATATTTGATAAATAGCATCCGTAACATTTATTGTTGCTTTTACTGGTACACTATACGTTATTCTAATCGATTGATATGTTACTGACATAATAAGCAATGCGATTGGAACACCGCTGATCAGTTTTCGCTCTCCAGAATTGTCATCAATATTTTCAAGCGCAATGCAGTATTTGAAAAACTATTTTTCCTTGGTGTTTAGAGACAATACTAGGAAAAAAGCAATCTGACATATTCCACTCAAATTGTACAAATAACTAGCTGATAAAAAAGTGAACTTTGCTGTAAAATTTGCAAATAGTGTAATATACGCTAAACACCGTAAAATACAATATATTTTTCCAAATAATTGTACCACTTTTGAAGGATGAATGTTGTAGTACAAACCAAGGACGAATCTCAAAATCATAATACATTTAATTGAACATAACGCATTTAAGAGAATTTGTAACATTTTCCTTCTACGATTATGTCTTCGCTGTTACTGGTGTATTTTGTGCCAGTAACATTATATTTATTGTATCTAATTCCATAGTAATATCATGTTATATCCTTGATCAATCAATAGACAAGTGTGGAGGTGATTTGAAAGCCGAATGTGGAGTTATTAGTTTTTATATATAATATTGATTTAGCTCCTATTTTTGTATAGTTACTCACTTCTATTAGTATTCACCTAGAAAAGGTATTTGTGGTAAAATATTATGATTTCAATTGGTTCGCAACACACCTTAAAACTCTTCTCATCATGGTCCTTACAACTCCCGTAACTGTTACAATCATTTACTGGTCACTCAATACATTTATAGCTTGCTATAAATTATGATAGTAGAATGTAGAGAACAAGTGCTTTGAAAGCAGGGAAAATAAGATTACCGATACCTGTATTAAGATCATGGACGCTGGTCGCTTCCCCCTAATTCTTGTTATTATTATCTGACGCGTTTTTAAATGAGTTTTTCGTCATTTTATACGTTAATAAATTAAAGCTAAAAATACCCCTATTTGATCGTTATTTGATCGCTAATAGAATGTACAGACAATATATAAATAGTATTTGTCTTTTTACAAAGTATTGTTAAGCTTAATATGAATTCAATATTATTAATTTATATAATTGATATTATTTTCTGTTTTCTTTAATATGATATATAAACGATAAAATCTGTCATAAGCTTTAACTCAGTCTAGGTATGCTTCTTTAAAGCTAACGTACCCATTGTCAGCTCTTCTGGTAAATCTTTGAATGATTTATAAAAAATTGTTTCGGATCCCCGTGGTTGTGACACCAAATCGTCACTGGCAGTTTTTGGCTGTGACCGCTGCCAACATCTCGCAGCGAAGGAGGAGGTAGCCAGCCAATGTTTCAAGCTGGATTAGGTTCTCAACTCACGATTTTCCTACTTTCTACTATTTTGGGTTTATTTGCCTCAAAGAACATTTTCAGCTTTTGTAATTTTCTAGTACTCTGTACTAGGGTACTCAGTCCCTGCGTTGTATTTACTCCTATCAACGTGGACTTCTTAGCATTCCTTTTTTTCTGCGCTATATAATTTTTATGCTGTGCAGGTAGTCACACTTTAGAATGCATTGTCCTTTTACATAAGAGAGAGGAAATCTCTGCCCTAATGAACCTCTATATTGCTGCTTACTGTTTTTAATGTTATTGACTATGCTAATATAAACCTGGGTATCAATCATCAATTGACATTGAAAAGGGATCCGAGACTCTTTTCTCTATAAAAAAATCCAGCGGCCTATAGCCTAACCTCTCTCAATTGCACCAGAGGCACAGCAGAAATACCGCACCGCAGTAGAGTTCATCCATTCCACCTGGAGACGTACCGTACGCGTACGGTGCGTTTCCAGAGATCATTCTTACCACGTACGTGCAAGCTCTGGAATGAACTCCCTGCCTCGGTGTTCCCCGATCGCTATGACATGGCCTTCTTCAAACGAGGCTTAAAAGAGTTCCTTCCACACGGTAGGCAGCGGCGTGGCTGTACCCCTGGCATTGCCAAGTCCATGAGCTACGGTGACCGCTTACCATCAGGCGGGCCGTTAGCTCGTCTGCCTGCTTAGGCGATAATAATAAAAAAAAAAAACATAGCTGTCAAGATGAGGAAATATTTTATTGACAGTTGAAATAAAAAATCAATCTAGGGATTCCCAATTTATTGTTAATACACACATCAATATTTGAATTGCAAAAGGGCTATTATATAAGCCACCATGAAGCTCGCATAGGCAACGACCAGGGCCAAATTAAAAGGAAAGTTATGCCACAGAATAATCGTTGGAGGACGAACAACGATAAAATCCATCGCGTTGTACAAGGTTGTGCGTAATCTTTTTCCTAGAAAAAAAAGTAAAATAAGTTAATAAATTATAGTAACAGTTCTACAATAATCGTTATAGATACGTAGATAAAAAACTTAATTGATACTATTTATTAAAGATACCTTTAGAGAAAAGAAATTATTTTTTTTTATAATATTGCCATTGTCGATGTAATCGCTTTTAGGAATCTTCAAGTCAAATGAGTGAGAACAAAATATTGTTATGAATTTACTAAAATTAAAAAAAAATTACTACTAACCTTTATGATATATATGATTTTTTTTATCACACACTATATGACATTAAATAATAATAACAAAAAAATGAGTTAGATAAATCGCAATACTACTGCAGACCGACTCAGAACACTTAGTAAGAAATGATCTGTCGAGGAATTGTCTAAAAGCTGTTCAATTGTGGACTAATTATAGCTGATGATGATGACATACCTCTGTATTCCAATAACTCGTTTGACATAATGATTTTACATTCATCAATCTTTTGTTTTGATATATCCAAAAAAGCAGCTGGTATAAACAGTACCACGAAATTCATTATGAACCCTGCTACTCGCGGTACCACGTAGTCTACGATCTAAAAGAAGTCAGGAACAGTTAGTTATTGGCTAGACACCAGCTTGCGAAACGAGAGGCCGCGAGTTCGATCCCCGCACCGAAACAAATGTTTGTGCGATCCACAAATATTCGTTTCGGGTTTGGGTGTTTGTGAGACCGGAAAGTTTCTCGTAGTTTCTGATACCCACGACACAGGACTATCCTAGTGTGGAGTCAGGACTATGTATGTGACCGTTGGGTGTATTTATTTATTTATTGTCAGTTTCAAGCTATCGCCGTTTCGGAACATTTTATCTCTGTGAAGATGGAACGGCAAGAAACTCCTTCAGCATCACAAAATGTATAACATATTATATTTATATAAAATACATAAATTTCAATACTTACATCGTGTATAGTTTCGGTCAAACAAAAGTACACCCAGAATAACAATCTGAGCGTGAGGAACAACAAGAAAATCACCACCTGAAACATTAAAGTTGGAAATACTTTAAGTACTCACTTTTGCAAACGAGTTATTATTTCAACATAACGAGTACTTACCGTGAGTTTGACATACGCGAGGATTGGTTTAAGAATATCAAGCAAGTTTTTGTATTCATGAATAAACTTATCAATAACATGTATCTTTTCTTCCTCAGTCGTTTTGTCTTTTAAAGATATTATCCGTTTCTTTAATTTGCTGATCTCATTATTAAAGAAATGGAATATCAGTATAACGGGGTAGTAAGACGCTTGAACTACTATGAAGCTTAACAATTGATAGAGGAAATCCGTAGCAAGGACTGTTCTTTTTGTTGAAATAGCATATATTACTCTAGAAAATTGGTATGTTACTGAAGTAATTAACAATGCGATTGGAACACCGCTGATCAGTTTTCGTCCTCCTGCATCATCAGCAATATTTTCCAGCGAACTGCAGTATTTGAAAAAGTGTTTTTCCTTCGTGCTCAGAGATATTATTATACAGAATACAATGTGACATATTATGTCTAAATTGACTAAGTATACCGCTGATAAAAAATATTTTTTTCGCATGTAAATCTCAAACAGTATAATATAAAATGAACACCACAAAATACAATATATTTTTCCAAATAATTGCACTATTTTTGATGGATGAATGTCGTAGTACAAACCAACGATGAATCTCAAAATCATAATACATTTAATTGAACACAACGCATTTAAGAGAATTTGTAACATTTTCTTTGTGATATTCTTTGCCTTCGCATAGTATTCTATTACTGGCCCTGTGTATGTCAGTCTACAGTGTTATATTCGTATTAATTGGATGTACGTCCATAGAAATATTATGTAATATACTTGATAAATCAATAGACAAGTGTGGAGGTTGTATAGAGTGTTCTAAAATGTCGTTTGAAAGGCGAATGGGAAGTTATCTGTTCTTTTTATTGTGTTGACTTCGATAGCATTTTGTACAATTACCCACTACTTCTTATCTTCATCTAGAATATCCTTCGATCTATTCATAGCAGCTTAATAGGGATCTAGAAATCATAATAAGTTATCGAACTCCCTTTTTTTTAAATGAATTTTTCGGTATATAAGACCTTAATTAAATATGATCATGATTTGATAGTACCAAAAGTAACACCAATAATCCTCAGAGTAATGTTTTGCACATCATGTATAATACACAATTAAATATGGCTGCAGTTTGAGCTACCATCGATCGAAACTAAAAATATATTTGATCGATGAAAAAATGTTAATAAATAATATTATTGATATATATATTTCATACTTTATGTCTTCTTGTATTCTACTACATTTAAACGGTAAAATCTGACATAAGCTTTCATTTAGATCAGCTATGCTTCTATATAGTTGTTCTTTCTTTCTCTTCGTTTGTTCATCTTTGTGTTATTAATTGTTGTTTCTTTATCATTTTTGTTTTATTGATATTTTTGTTATTTATAAGCGTCTTAGTATTTACATCTGTATTCATTTCTGTATAAATCGTGTAATATTTAATCTGATTTCAATAAAGTAAATAAATATAGGTCACAATGCCCATGACAGCTTAGGAAAACAAGAGGGCGGGGCTTCGATCCCCGCTCCGCGACTAATATTTTTACGACTTACTCGTAATAGTCTTTCGGAGGTGTAAGGTTACTTCTGACTTTTGAAAATATTTCTTCATTATTTTATTACAGAATTAAAGAGATTCATAAAATTATTCCAATGCATAAAATATGATTATTTACAATGGTTTTACAGTCTATAAGCAGTGATGGCCACGAGGTTTAAGCGCACGCTCGAGAATCTTGTAGGTCACGAGTGCAATACTCCAGGCACAAACCTCTGTCTTTTAGAAGTTATGTGTGTATTCGCAATAAATTTTCATTTGATTTAACTGTAAAGGAAAACATCGCGAGGAAACTTGCACACCTAAAAAGTCCTAGGAATTTCTTTGGTTGTGCCAACCCGCACTAGGCCAGCGTGGTGAACCTCAATCCAGCCTTAGCCTAAAAAATCCTCTCAATGGTATGGCCCGTGCCTAGCAGTGGGACGTACGAGTATATGGGCTGATAACGAAAGACCGTTTTACAATTGTATACTTTCGTGGTAATAAGGAACCATAATTTCAAAATAATAATTTGCATTTTGCTCTCACCCTTGCATCCCAAGATAAATCAAATACTTTTATTTTATGATAAATAATCATATTGATAAATGTATGTACCAAAATTTCATTTCAAGTGGTTTAGAAACTCGATGACGAATCATTGATAAAATTAAAAAAAAACATTGAGAAATAACAATTTATTGATTCCTTTTTTTAAATGTGCGTCGTTTCATTAATCGATAAATTATAGATAATTTGTTGCACATTATAATTCATACTTCGCGCGAAAACGCTTTTAAAGAGAAAATATCCAAAAATTTCTAATAAGGGTCACTACAAACATGCATGCAATTTACAGGTTGTCTCCAAATCAAAGAAATATTTTCGTATCCACAATTTATTGAGTGAATATACATACATTAAAATTTATACTGCAGGAGTGCTATTAGGTAGGTCGCGATGAAGGTGCTATAGGAAACAATCATATCGACATTAACTGGACATTGGTTCCAGAGTGTGAATGTGGGAGGACGAGCTGTCACGTAGTCCACCGCATCGTACAGACTTCTGCGCAACCTCTTGTCTGAAATGTAAAGAATTAACAAATATTATTAGAACTGATCAAAAAATATTTGACTACAAACGAGTGAGTTTTATTGGCTTGAGTACTAGTAGTAACTCTAGCATTTAGTACTTGAACCGCTTTGTCTTTGCTATTGGATGATTCTCACTTCGCCGTATCGGTATATAGAAATCAGGAAGCTGATTACCGCTAAATGTTCTTGTAAATTATAATATCTTTAACAATTTTGCTTTTGCTACTTACAGCAAAAAATATTAGTAAGTAATACCTTGGTATTCAAGGAGCTGATCCGCTAAAATTATTTTGCATGCGTCTATTTTGTGTGCTGATAATTCCATCAGAACAGCTGGTATAAAAGTAATGAAGAGGTGGAAACAGATGGCTATTATTCGTGGTGCCATATAATATGTAACCTGAAAATGTTTAAAAAGTTCACTACGACTATAATATCAGCCCACACATGTCCTACTGCTGGGAATCGGATCTTCTGGTATTGACTAGTAAAGACTGCGCTAGCTTAGATCTTGTTGATTGTGAACAAAGCTTCACGACGCTGAATGCTGATATTTTCCAAACATGTATGCCATATGTATCTCACATACTTACGGATTCTAAATTTTGAACCATACAAAAGTATACCCAGCATAATATTCTCAGACTTAGGAATATGTTGGAAAGCGTCACCTGAAAAATGGAGTGTTATAGTGCTTCCGGTATTTACATAGCAAACAAGTTTTGTTTTTGTTCTAAGTTTACCTACTATGAACTTCATGTGTCCTCCAGCTGGCTTCATCAAATCAAGCACTTTTTTGTAATTGTTAGTAAAATTATTAACAACTACAATCTTATCTTCTTCTGTCTTATCAGCTACTGTCATTAATTCGTTATGCAATTTTGCAATTTCAATGTAGAGAAAATTAAATATTATTATCGGGGGGAAGTAATATGCTTGAATTAATAAATTAATGTATACGTTTTGCGCGTAGTTTCTTATGCTGTTTGTTGGTTCCCATGAAATTGATACAAACGTTCTTCCCAATAGGAAAATCAGGGTCGTAATTATAATCACAATCGGTAATGTGGCTACTTTTTTTTCTTCAGCCCCTTGATTTAAATTTTTAATCGCAATGTAGTATTTGAAAAAATAATTATCTTTTGTCTTCAGTGAGAATATTATGTAGGACAAAACTTGGCATAGCGCCATTAAATAGTTGAAGTATACCGCCGAAAAAGAAGTCAATTTGCTCGTTGATATCAAACATGACTGTGTAAACATCAAAATACATACAACGGAATACATTTTGAAAAGTAGTCGTAGGATTTTTGACCGAGGTATGTCAGAGTACAAACCAACCGCCAATCTGTAAATCATAATGAATTTTATAGAAAATAACCGTTGCACTAAATTTTGAAACATTTTCTTTATTTCTTGTGAACACGACTCCACTTTATGTCTACGTTGAAGACTGGCTCACATTAATGTATAAAAAGGGTAATTTTGTATGGTTGTTATGAGTGCAGGGTGGATCAATACAGAGGTATAAATATAGATGTGAACAGAGTACTCCATAATTTACTTTAATGGTTACAGAAAGCATCGCGACGTGTGCAGCAAAGCATGTACCTGAAGGTACATAATTTTAGAAATGTAGGGATGGCCATGAGGTTAAAGCGGGCAGTCGAGAATCTAAATAAATAAATAATAAATAAATACACCCAACAGTCACATACATAGTTCTGACCCCACACTAAGATACTAGTCTTGTGTCGTGGGTATCAGAAACTACGAGAGACTTTTCGGTCTCACAAACACCCAGACCCGAAACAAATATTTGTGGGTCACACAAACATTTGTCTCGGTGCGGGGATCGAACCCGCGGCCGCTCGTTTCGCAAGCTGGTATCTAGCCAACTGCGCCACGGGGCTGTCAATCTAGGCGGTCGTGAGTTCAAACCCCAGGCACACACCTCTAACATTTCGAAGTTATGTGTGCTTTTGTACTAATTTATCAAGTTCTTTAAGGGTGAAGGAAAACATCGTTAACATTATGTTTTCTTAGAAATTTTTGCTTTATTAATCGATCATTGAAGAAAAGTCTGAGGTGTCTGCATGGGATTTGAACCGCGCGCCTAAGCCTCGAGGCCATCTCATCAGCATTACAAAAACCTTTATAGCAAAATGTGATTTTGTATAATATTAAATACACCATGTATGGTAAAAGATAATTTTAACATCTTCTATATTGATCCATGGAACTAAAAATATCATCAATAACGTCTATGGGAAAACATCAGAGATATTTATCTTTTTGTTAAATCAAAGAATTAAATTGTTAATTGGAGCTCTGCGTGGTCTCACGGTATAAGTATGTGTCGTGATACTAAATACCCCGGGTTGGACTCCTAGATAGGGAAAATATCTCCATTAGAAAATCTCAGTATCGCCCCCTTTGACATCTGATACATACTTGATGAAAAATGCCAACCCTTTGGGGGTATACAGCGTTAAGTTATGCGTGTGTGTACATATGTTTATTTAAAAACCAATGTCAGTTATATTGCTGGATCTCAAAGAGACATGAATAATTCCGTTCCAAATTATCATCATGACCAATGACCATCACCCAAAAGTTATTCATCCACTACCGGACATAGGCCTCCCCTGAAGACTTCTGTGTTCTGTCGGAAGCGGTCTATATTGTATTGTCTGTATTGTACTTGTAGCGATACAACTTTGGGTTCCCAACGGATATGTCTTCTCTCGTCACCGTCAACCGTTGTTCTATGTACCCGTCGGAAGAACAAACCTAGCTAAACACGCTCCCTTCACGCGGGCTGTTAGATGGTTGAATGTGATTGCGCAAGATATTGATTTATTTTCTTGTAACCTGTCGAAATTAACCGAAGCTGCATATACGTGCATAGAAAGAAATAACATTATAATTTAGTTTAAGATTTTTATAGCATCGCATTGGATAACTGTAAAGATGTTATAAATTATGTGAATAAATAAATAAATAAATAAATAAATATTGAGCGGCTTCCCACGATTTTCATCATACCTCTAGTCCACTTTCTAGGTAGACATCCAACGATATGCTTGCCGGTACGCCGTCTCCACTCAAGAATCAATCCCCAGATTAAGATACAAATCAATAATCAATCAAATCAAATCAGAAACAATATGAGACTTGAGAACAAACTTGCCAATGAGACATCAGTCGAACCCACGGTTTCTTATGTTACCAATTGGAGACTAACCACTGCTCCAGGTTTTAGTGTTATTTCAATTCATCTACATACATAAAAAAAACATGCTATTTACAGACTGTCCACAAATAAAAACAACATGTCCGCATTCACAATTTATTGATTGAACAAACATTAAAATTTAAATTGCAGAAGCGCTATTAAGTAGGTCGCGATGAAGGTGATATAGGTAACAATCATATTGAGATTAACTGGATATTTGTTCCAAAGTGTGAATGTGGGAGGACGAACTGTCAGGTAGTCCACCGCATCGTATAGACTTCTACGCAACCTCTTGTCTGGAATGTAAAGAATTAGACAAATTAATAGACGTTATCACAAAAAAATTGACAACGAACCAATGAGTTTGGTTCAAATCATTTTTTAACACTGCTAATAAATTCTTGATCCGCTTTGTATTTGGATAACAATGCATGCAGTTAAGTAACTTCACCTGGCCAGTCTCTGAGTAAACCGACCGTGATCGATTACTACCTCAATATCAACTATCTTAGTATTTATAGTGATTATGAAACGTCGAACTTTGCATACATTTTTTTATTTATTTCTCGTGGTTAATGTGTTTTTAATTACCGTAAGTCTTAGTTTTAATCACAGTCTGTTTACATCCACTATAAGAATCACTATTATCACTATCCTTCAGCGGTATTCCCAAACAAGTACGATATAGGGACCTTCAAGAAGAGAGCTTATATCTTCCTCAAAGGCCGGCAACACACCGATGATTCCTCTGGTATTGTGGGTGTTCATGGGCGGTGTTGACCACTTAACATAAGGTGGCTCATTTGCTCGTTTGCCTCCTTTTTCCATAAAAAAAAAAAGAAATCGAAGACTACTAAATATTCCCAACATTTCTTCTTTTGTGTGCTCCAGGACTAACAACAGCCCGCACAGTAATGAAGCCGAGGAATGAATCTTAGCGAATCTAAGGGGAATAGTTGGGCATATGTATGTACCTTTGTATTGAAGGAGTTGGTTCGCTAAAATTATTTTGCATTCATCTATTCTGTGTGCCGATAACTCCATCAAAATAGCTGGTATAAACATGACGATGACGTTGTAACCGATGGCTGTTATGCGCTGTGCCATATAATTTGGGACCTAAAAGTATGTGTGAAAAGGTATTTTGTTACTTCTACTATAGCATTGAAGCAGTGATGGCCTAGAGGTTTGGGCGCGCGGTCGAGAATCTCGACGGTCGCGGGTTCGAACCCCAGGCACACACCTCTGACTTTTCGAAGTTATGTGTGTATTCACATTGAATTATCACTTGCTTTAACAGTGAAGGAAAACATCGTGATGAAACCTGCACACCTAAGAGTTCTTAGGAATTTCTTAGGGGTGTAGTCCGCCAATCCGCACTAGGCCAGCATGGTGGACTATGGCCTTAACCCTCTCAATGGTAGAGGAGACCCGTGCTCAGCAGTGGGCGTATATGGGTTGATGAAGAAGACGAAGACTATATCAACTAATATATGTTCCACTGCCGGGAAGGCACCTCTTAAGAAATCCATTTTTCTATCTATGCAGTGAAATTTTAGAGGTTAGTGCCTATACCGCGAAGGCTAAACGAAAATGTTGAAATGAATGAAAAATTTGATGTTTTATTTTATATATACAAGACACATATAATGGATGTATCTCACATACTTACATTTTCTATATTTTCAGTCAAACAAAAGTATACCCAGCATAATATCCTCAGAGTAAGGAATGCAATGAAATTTCTCACCTGAAAAAATGAGTTTTATAGCACTACAAGTATTTTTTATACCTAAGATGTTTTTTAATATTACGTACTGTGAACTTCAAATGTCCAGCCGCTGGCTTCAATATATTAAGCAGGTTTTTATAATTCTGCATAAATTTACCAACAACTACAATCTTTTCTTCTTCACTGGTTTCATCTGCTACAGACATTAATTCGACACGCAAATTTGTTATTTGAATATAAAGAGAATTAAATATTATTATCGTAGGAAAGTAAAATGTTTGAATAATTATATTGACCAAAACGTGATGAATGCCGTTCATCATACTGAATGTGTGGTCCACACTAAGTGTAACAAATATTCTTCCTATTTGAACTATCAGTGTTATAATCATTATTGCGATCGGGAGGATGGTCACTTTTATCTCTTCAACACCTTGATTTAAACTCTCAATCGACATGTAGAATTTGAAAAAATAATTCTCTTTTGTCTTCAGTGAAAATGTTATGCAGGAGATAACTTGAAAAATCCCAACTAAATAGTTGAAGTATATCGCTGATAAAGGTGTATATTTGTTGGCTATCATAAGAAATGATTTCGTAAACATGAAACTGCATACAACGCAATATATTTTTGCAAGTATTCGCAAGATTTTCGACCGAGGCGTGTCAGAGTACAAGCCCAACGCCAATCTATAAAACATTATGAATTTTATAGAAAATAACCGCTGTACTAAAGTTTGACACATTTTTATGTTTAAATAATTTTCGTTTATAGTTAACACGACACCACTTGATGTTTGCGTGGAATACTAGTACCCACAAATCTAGAAAGATTATTGTGTATGGTTTGTATGAGTGCTGGGTGGATCAATACAGAGATACAATTATAGATGTTACACCGAGTGTTCTATTATTTACTTTAACTGTAAAGGTAGACGTAGTAACAAAATCTGCACATCTACAATTCTTCAGAATTTCATTGGTGTGTAGTCCACTGATCCGTGCTAGCACAGCGTGGAGGACCAAGGCCAAACTTCCCTCTCTGTTGTAGGGTGCCATCGCCTAGCATGAGGGCGAATATGGGATAGAGTTAAGTGTTTCAAACGAAAAAATAATTTTAGTAGGAAAAGGTCATTGAAATAACACAAAATTGGTGCGAAAACTTGCGAAACGAGAGGCCGCGTGTTTGATTGACAAACCAAGACAAATTGCGTGATCCAAAAATATTTGTTTTGTGTCTGGGTGTTTGTAAGATCGGAAAAGTATCTCTAATACCCACGACACAGGACTTGTGATCTAGTGTTGAGCCAAAGCTAAGTATGTGGCTGTAGGCTGTATTTATTTAGATTATTAATTTAATTATAAGAAGAATTAGTTGAATAAGAGTTTCCTAACTGAGATGAGTAATTTCAGCACCTCTCTTTACAAGTAATTTCAGCAAGCCTCTTCACAAATTTGGCATTAGCACGGAGTGTGGCATTGGGGCCTTAGATATTGATAACTTGGCTACGATTCCTGATTGCTCATTAGACTTACAAATTAATTATAATTTATAAAAGAATGATTTGGATTTTGCTTAATGCAATAAAATAGTCAGAATTTTTTCCAAGTTTGTGTGTTTTCAAATAATGATGGTTTAAACTTGTTAAAACATATTCCCGATGTTTTCCTCTATGCAAAAATAACCATTAAAATAATATTAAACACTTCTTCATCTTCTTCTTCATCAACCCATATACGCCCACTGCAGAGCACGGGTCTCCTCTACCATTGAGAGGGTTTAGGCCATAGTCCACCACGCTGGCCTAGTGCGGGTTGGCGGACTACACACCTAAGAAATACCTAAGAACTTTTAGGTGCGCAGGTTTCATCACGATGTTTTCCTTCACCGTTAAAGCAAGTGATAATTCAATGTGAATACACACATAACTTCGAAAAGTCAGAGGTGTGTGCCTGGGGTTCGAACCCGCGACCGCCGAGATTCTCGACCGCGCGCCCAAACCTCGAGGCCATCACTGCTTTTTTGTACACACCATGTAGGTATGGTAAAACAGTATTAACTCAAAAAGTCATTCAATCGAACTAAAAATATTATCAATGACGTCTATTGAAGAGTATTCGAGGACCTATATTATTATATATGGACATGACCATGACATTATATATGGACTTCACGTCAAAATGTACCTCCGATCTTCATCTTCATCAACCCATATTCGCCCACTGCTGAGCACGGGTCTCCTCTACCATTGAGAGGGTTTAGGCCATAGTCCACCACGCTGGCCTAGTGCGGGTTGGCGGACTACCCACCTAAGAAATTTCTAAGAACTCTTAGGTGTGCAGGTTTCATCACGATGTTTTTCCTTCACCGTTAAAGCAAGTGATAATTCAATGTGAATACACACATAACTTCGAAAAGTCAGAGGTATGTGCCTGGGGTTTGAACCCGCGACCGCCGAGATTCTCGACCGCGTGCCCAAACCTCGAGGCCATCACTGCTTCATAAATGCATTCAAATACTCTAAATACCCAAGGTTCTATCCAAACCTCCCCGTGGATCGGTGGCAATTACGTGCTTATCTTCTATTCGAATTTTCCGAGTGACTCTAAATAGCAGTCATTTTCGCCGGCCGGTTTCGAAATGTCCCGGCTTAATCCACAAGTAACGGCAGTTATAAAGGGCATTACGATTATTGATGTTTGAATTGCTTCTTGTTACTGTAACCTCGACATTAGCGGGCGCAGTCGATGTCTCCGTCTTAGCAAATACAGCGACATAAGCTTCTAGGTTAATGTAATACTTTTAACAATGTGATGAAAACGATAAGCTAATAGGATATTAAATATTTCATTGTCATCAGAGCCCATTTATGTCCATCTGCTGGGTATGGGACTACTCTAAAACTTAGAGGGTTTAAGCCTTAGTTCCTGGCTTAGTGGGGGTTGGGAAAAAAATTAAATTATGTGATAATTCATTGCGAATACACACATAACTTCGACAAGTAAAACTAGAATACCTGGAGTTACCGCACCCATACACCTTCAATAATATTGAACAATATTCTGATTGTTCAATATTATTGAACGTGTAGGGATAGTATTGAAGCATTGCGCCGTGATTGAACAAAAGATTGATGGAGCTTAATTTTTATTGAACAATATTTTTTTATTGCACTGTGTAGGGTTAATATTGCGCAATATATATCTTTTTTTTTTCTTTTCAACAAAATTACCAGCGTGGCTACCGCCAAAACTTCGTCGTCAGACATGTTGATCGCACGAAAATATTGATCAGAGTGGTTTATCAATTTTATTGACAGAATTAATTGAACGTCTGGAGTCAAAGGGGGTGTTCAATATTATTGAACAATAAAAAGATTGTTCAATATTATTGTAGGTGTATGGGGCCCCTTAAACCCCGCGACTGTTGACATTCTCTATTGCGCTCCTAATCCTCAAGGCCATACAAAATATAAATTCTATTACTAAGGTAGCTTACATCAGCCTACCATTTCCCCAAACATCGTAACATGTAACACTGCTTATAAATTCCCATAGATTTTTACGTAGAATAGAATAGAATAGAATAGAATAGAATAGAATAAAACTTTATTGTACACACACAACAAGACATAATAATAGTAAAAAAAAAAAAAAAAAACTATACATAGACAAAAACAGAATGTACGTACAAAAGGCGGTCTTATCGCTTTAAGCGATCTCTTCCAGACAACCAACCAGACAGGTGAATATAACAGAATAATTGTTGGTGCATATACATACATACAATACAAATAAATATAAATAAGTACCAATAACTATATATATATACAAGTAGTTGAAAATTATAGTGATAATACAATAATAATATTAAACAATAAGCAGCAATATACTATATTACGTGAAAGATAAATAATGTTTTCTTAAAAGATTTTTAAAAATATGAAAGGAATCAGCACGTCTTATATAAGTAGGCAGTGCATTCCATAGTCTTACAGCCTGTACAGAAAAAGAATTATCATAGAAGGAAGAGGAATGGATAGGAGTCTTAAGTTGATAGGTGTTAGTAGAACGCAGTGACCGAGTATTAGAGACACACAGAAACTGAAAACGTTCTTTAAGGTAGAAAGGAGCAGAAGGATCAAAAAGGATTTTATAAAGAAGAGATAGGATATGAGTATTTCGGCGAAGGCGGATAGGCAACCACTCGAGTTTTTTGCGAAATTCAGAAACGTGGTCATATTTGCGCAAACCAAATATGAACCGTATACAAAAATTTTGAAGTCGTTCGAGTTTATTCAACAGGTCTTCTGACAAATCAAGATAGCAGGCATCGGCATAATCAAGTAGAGAGAGTAGAAGAGATCGAGCTAGGTCAATTTTGGTGATAATTGGCAAGAAATTAGAGAGTCGCCTAAGGGAAGCAGCAGATGCAAAAACTTTTCGACTGATTTCTGATACGTGGGGTCTCCACGATAGTTCTCTATCAAGGACAACACCCAGACTCTTTACAGTAACACTAAACTCAATATGAACACCGTCAAAAATTACATGTGGGAGATTAAACCAGTCAATTTTCGAAATCATACGAGAGCTTCCAATAATAATGGTCTGTGTTTTAAGAGGATTTACAAGCAAGCCGTATGATTTACTCCATTTTAAAATGCAATCCAGATCTCTATTGGTGGCTTCAATCGCTGAGTTTAATGTCTGCAAAGGAGACTGAGTGTAGATTTGTAAATCATCTGCATATAGATGGTAGGAAGAAGATAGTTTGTTGGATATAGAATTAATGAAAATCGCAAATAATAAAGGAGATAAAACGCCGCCCTGCGGAACGCCCGCGGTTAAATTACACCAAGAGGAATAGGTGTCATCAACCCGTATTCGCTGCCGACGTCCCTGCAGGTAAGAACGAAACCAGTCAATTACAGTTGGAGATATGTTAAGAGAACCGAGAATTGCCAGCAAGATGTCATAATCAACATTATTAAATGCATTGCTAAAGTCGAGTAGTGTCAGCACAGTCAAATGGCCCTTACTCATTCCAGACCTGATGTCATCCGTTATTTTAACAAGAGTGGTAACGGTACTATGACCAGGCCGAAACCCGGACTGGAAAGGATTGAGTAAGTTGTTTTTAGTAAGGAAAACAGAAAGTTGTTGGTGTACTAGACGCTCTAGGACTTTAGAGAGGAAAGGAAGAATAGAAATGGGACGATACTCGGAAAAGTTAGAAGGGTTCATTTTCTTAGGGAGGGGAATAACTTGAGCGTCTTTCCACGTTGAAGGAAAAGTTCCACTAGAAATGGAGTAGTTTAGGATGTGGGTTATAACGGTGACGACTTCATCCAGAATGAGATTAACCATCTTACGACTAATACTGTCACTACCGACTGCATTAGATGAAATTGACAAGATGCTTTTCTTAACATCACAAGCTGTAAATTGACTAAAATCAAAAAAAGAGAAATTAGGAGCAGGCAATGATGAAAGATGTTGTAAAGTGACAGACTTAGAAGGTCCGTCAAAATGAGTAGATAAGGAAAAATGTTGATTTAATAAATCAATGTTTAAATCTTTAGGAATATTATTTTTACGTGCCTTTCCAACTCCCAATGATCTAAGAAATTTCCATACTTTTGCAGGTTCGGAGTTAGTTACAGATTCATGAATATGTCGGCGTTGTGCATCCCTACACAATCTATTGCAGTGATTTCTATGCTTCATGTACTTTGCTTTAGCATCATCAGAAGGGCAACGCTTGAATTTGGCTTTTGCATTGTTTTTTCTTTTCATTGCTGCCTTAATATCATCTGTAATCCAAGGTGCTGGTGAATGCTTAATTTTAACAGGACGTATAGGAGCATGTGCATCGTACAACGTAACTAAAATGTTGTTGAACTCACTGACTTTGTCATCAATAGAGGTCGCATTAAAAACATTTGACCAATTTAATTCAGCTGCGTCACTGAGCAATTTCTCCATGTCAATATCACCAAAATTACGTTGGAGTATAGTTTTAGGGCGATTTCGTGGCGGTCGAACCTTATATGACAGAAAAATCAAGTCATGATACGAAAATGCATCAGCTGGTAATTGACCATGCACATGAACATGATTAAAAGAAGAGACAAGAATTAAATCAAGAAGTGAAGGTGTAGAATTAGGGAAGTGATGAGTTGCGTTTAAAGGAAGAATAGTTAAATTGCTAGCTTTCACGACAGAGTTCAATAAATTTGACCTAAAATCTTGTTTAATTAGGCAAGTATTAAAGTCTCCCATAATTATAGTATGATCAAAGTTACCAGAGAAGTTCTCTAGTAGTTTTTCGAAGGAAGAAAAAAAATTGACACGTAATGACGGGCAATAATATACGCCAAGAAGAATTTTGGTGTGGGCAAGAGTCACTTCAATAAGAAGATGCTCTCCAGCATTAGGCGGAGGGGGTTGTGCAGACATACTTAAAACTGAAAAAGGTATGTTAGCACGGAGATAAATGGCTACACCACCACCTGCACCACTGGCCCGGTCATTACGTATCAATTGGAAACCTGGTAAGGAGTAAGACGTCGAAGGAAGACAAGGTTTCAACCATGATTCTGAGATCAATATGGCATGGATGTTTTTATGATTAAACGATGCCAGCATATCGGAATAATGTGCCGGAATACTCTGAGCATTGATATGTAGTACATTGAAATTTTTTAGACCATCAATAAACACAGAGTTAATTGAGTCTTCAAGAGAGGGTATACTGCTAAAACTATCAATGCTTTCATTTGAGGTAACTGATGAGGAACAGGACAAATATTCATTGCTATCATTTAAATTGCTGCTGTGTAACATGTAAAATTAAAGTATTACTATATTATAAATTAATAAATAGTTCAAAATTATTCACACTTATTCACCTGCCAGTTGTGCTAACATTTAAAATATAAAAAAAAGAATGTAACAAAACCACATAAAAATAATTATAAAAAAAAAATAGAAATATAAATAGTAAAAAAAAAAAAAAATGCTTTCGTACTGACTAGTTAAAAAGAAAGAACAACTAATATTTAATGCTAAGAAACTGACATTCACATGAAATGACATGAAACACAAAATATTTAATACACATAAATGAGGGTAATTAAAAAAAAAAAATAAAAAATTGTTGATAACAACAAGAAGTGTCAGTTTCGCCAGTAATGTGTTATATCAGTACGAGATATCACAAAGTATCTTAACAAGAGATAAAATTTAATTGTAAAACAATACGCAACTATTTTTTAATTGTTGCGCCTCGTCTAGTCTTCATTGGAGCTGTCATACGACCACCTGTTGCTACTTTGGAAGGTGTTGTCGTCTTCACAGGCGCAATAGCATCGAGTTCCTTCGTATTGTTGACACGATGTCGCACGTTGTCGGGTCCAAGAACATAAATGTTGCCCTCACGTGTCCAGCATTTGGTGACTCCAAACATTTTCCTCGCCGCCATAAAAATGTCATGTCGCGTTTTTGTGAGGAATTCAGATAATGTGACTCCTGAACCCTTGAGATTAGTTTTAGAAGACCACAATTTATCTCGAAGAAGCACGTCATTTAATTTGAATAAGATTGGACGTGGTTGGCTCGTATTGCTACGGCCCAATCTATGACAACGAGTGAGTTTATCTGCCGTGAATCCAGATATTCGAAGATTCTCCGACACGCATTTGACAACAACTGCTGCAGTATCTTCATCCTGTACCTCCGGCAGACCATGCAGCAGGAGGATCTTGCGGCGCCGCTGCATTTCCAAATGGTCAACTTGTTTAGCGAGTAATTCAATTTGACTTTGGAGAATGTTCATGGACTTTAACATAAATTCTCGGAACGTGTTGAAGCTACTCGCCAAGGCATCAGCTGGTGCATTGCAATGCGGTGTCGTCTTCGGCAGCTGCTCCTTAAATGCTTCCATTTGCTCATTAAAGGACTGGATAATTTGGTTCATGGATTGTGAAACGATAGCCTCCATACTCTTGCGATGTGCGGTGGTGATATATAAGACACAGTGGAAAAGTGCGTTGTGTGGTTAAGTGCAATATCCGAAAACACTCACTGGCAGGTACTGTAACTTCTAATTACATTTGCACATAATCAATACTTGCAAATACTATAATAAACAATTTTAAATTTTAAATTTCGAAAACAACGTATGTCACTTAGCACCCGACCATAGCCATAGACATAGACGTAGGTTTTCCGGGAAGTAAGGAGTTACTGCGAATGCTTTTATTGCCTCGGTTACGCCCAGGAAACGTAACATCTCGTTCGCACGGTGATTTTTCGATGGTTGTTAAAATTCGGCGGGCAACCTGATGGGAACTGGCTTGTTTTTTATGCTCTTGTCTAATGATGAATGTTCTGTCTCGTAATAGTCGACATTTTACGATACAGACAGGCACAAGTAGCGGTACTTCTATAGAAGCCTAAAACCCCAGCGTTCTTAACAAAATTCTGATTGAATAGCTTTAAGATTTAAATCTCTTAACATAAAAAAATTGGCATACATATGAGAATGTACAGATTCCTGACCCCACATTAAACAATTATAAACAAGACTTTATGAAATTAACGAGTAACGCTTTTGAGCTTCCATGGTAGTACCGACACTGATTGGTAGTTGCGTCTTTGCGTGCATCTCACTTTAGTAAATTCGAATTTATCAAGTTTAGGTATTTTAAAGTTATATATTTAAAAGAAAAAAATATTGCCTCGAATATGTAATTAATTTTGCTTCCTTCAAATAAAAATGCGTCACCAAAGTAAAAATAGAATAACATGGCAACAAAAACCTATATACCTTTATTACTATATTACCACATACAATAACCACTAATTATATTCACAAAGATGGGCTCTGGGCGTTTAAAGAGCGCACGCAATTATACTATAATACGATTAAAAGCGACACCACAGAGGTAACAATAGAATTAAAATAACAAAGAGAAAAATTCATCACAGGCCGCGCCTTGGAGGCGACCTGCCTTAATGAACCTGAATATTTCAACAACTTTGCCGTAAAAATACACTTTACTGAGAACTGACTTGATCAGACCCAGTATTTGTGGGTTTAACAAGGAGAATATAAGAAGACTAAATAAATTTACGAAACTGTTGTGATACTAAGAATAAATGGTAGGGGAATGTCTTACTTGTGTACCAATAGATGGCGTTACGTGTACCATAAGAGTTAATATAGATGTGGACGATTGCGACTTCTTGAGTGCCTCAACTTGGCGAAAAGCATTTGTATGTGAAAGAAACCTCATAAGGGGGGCTATTGAAGAATTTTACGTAATAAATAACAATTTGACTGCCTCGTGGTGACGCGGCACTAGTACAGGTCCCAGGTTAGATTCCCGGGTCGGGCGAAGAGTAATTGGGTTTTCCTTTAAGAAATGCTCAATAGAAGCATGGAGTCTGAAAAAGTGTCCGAAAAACGGCTCGCCCCCTATTACGTGAGACAGGTACATACTTGGCGAAATGAGTCATTATCGCCAAAAAGGCTTATGTTCGAGATTTAGTATAGCATTCAAGTCGTTATAGTAAGTTACTCGTATAAACAAAACCTTAAAGCATACATTATTTATCAGCAAATCAAAAGTTCCGCCAATGGAATAGTTAATAAGTTGCGAAGTGTACCAACATATTTAAATTATTCATATTTACCGAGTTATCGATAACCACGACTCTTGTTAGGTGTTTGGCGAAAATATTAAATAGATAAACACTTTATTTTACACAACAAGGATGTAACAATGAAAGAAACACTATATGAAACAGAAGACAATCGGTGGTGTTATCGCTCAAAGATTACTCTTCCAGACAACCAACAAACAAACATACCTCACGCCTATATTCCCGAAGGGGTAGACAGAGATGCATTTCTACACCCACATTTCGCCAGGTATGTTTCAGTCCCATGTAATAGGGGGCGAGCCTATTGCCGTTTTTCGGGCACATTTCCAGACTCCGTGCTGCTACTGAGAATTTCCTAATGGAAAACCCAATAACACTTTGCCAGACCCGGGAATCGAACCCAGGACCTCTACATCGCGCAGCACATACTTGCACCGCGAGACCACGAGGCAGTCCAGGCAACCAGTTAACATGAATATTTAACAAGTGATTAACGATATAAATGTACTTTCACATTGCATTATTTAATTTGCATATTTACAGTTATATTTCCTTAGCTTTGCACATAATAATTATGTATATAAAAAATTGGAACAAATAAATATTATACTGTTATATTATATAAAACAATCATAAGACTTCTTCGGAACAAGTCTAGTTATTTAGTAATGTGAAATGTCTCTGTAATTAACTGTGTGTTAGTACAAGTGAAGGTTTCGCTCAAGCAGCTTGGGGCGAAGTAGGAAACTCCGTCGAGATTCTAGTTATTTGAATGAACAAACAATGTTATTGTAAATACAACCTTGATTCATACTCTGTAGACTTATTTGCTATTCATCGTGTTTAAATACAAATGTACGTAGAGGTTAGGTATGCATGCGATTATTTAATAAATGAGCTTTGGTTATTCACATATTGACTACGGAGTCAGGCCTTCGGAGACCCGCAATAGGTTAGGTAGGTACCCATAGATAAAAGATACTATCAGTAATCGAGACATTGATAAACTAAGAAAGTTTTTAAAATGTGTTAATTAATCAGTCTTCACATACTCGTATTGATCCGACTGTTGGGCACGGGGCTTTTCTTATTTCCAGAATGGATCTTTATTTCACTAACTTATGGCTTCGTAATCCATCGAATATGCTGAATCAGTAAGATATTTTATTAACTTAAATACGAAGTAGGTATATGATATATCACGACATATCCTCAAAGAGATTGGCAGAGGTGCATGTACCGTAGTCGTAAAAGCAGAAGACCCTATTGCCGTGTTTCGAGCCAAAAAATAGACTCAGAGTTGCTACTGACAATTTCAAAACAAAAAACCCGATTTAACTTTGCCCGGTATCGACTTTAGGATTTCTAAATCGCATAGTTCACGAGGCAGTCTATTGTCCTTGTATGTATTTTAAAATTAACTAGAAATAAGGCTGAATCGCAAGGGAGCTAGTTTCAGCGCGTCGTAATAAAGAGAAAGCGCTGAGGACTTTACTGGACACGTTGAAGGATTTTTCTGTCCCTCGGGATGTCATTTTCTCGTCGCGTACACCTACACGGCTTTGTGGGAATGCAGTGTGATTTTAAAATAGAGCAGCTATGATGTTTTTCTGCATCCAATATTGAGTGGGATGTCAAAGCGTTAAATGCTAGAAAATATAACGCTTTAAATCAGGATACCTATATACATACATGGATACCATAACAAATACATGTCTACATTTTCACGTCTTGCACTTTCACTATTTTCAGAATCGGTCTTGGGTAATTTTTACCCTGCAATACATTTAAATTGGGGATACTATCATAAATAAAAAATAACAAATAAAAGAAACTAATTGTCCCAAGATTTATAAATTAAACAAATAGTTTGAATACGAGTGGCATACATACGTCTTATCCCCACACCATAGTCACTGAACCATGGCATCTGCAAGCCATTTCGGTGCGATAAATTCAAAATGATTTAGCTACTGTTCTTCTGACAACACTTATATTTTATTCAAAAATTTCCTAGAACATTGGAAGTCCAGTTGAAAATTCAACGAACAAAATAAAACGCTCGTAAATATTAATACCTCGACTGAGGACCGGGAAACGGTGGATGTTTGAATAAGAAGCGAATTTTGTGTAACTGTAAATGCTCCAGAAAATCTTGGTGAGAAAGTAAGAAACTGACGAGGTAGAATTTTCTTTCAGCTCATATTTTTTGGTCCTTTAACGACTTGATAAAGCTTTAAGATCTTAGGCTCTGGCTGGTGTCAGTTTGGTACTAATAGACCGTAATTTTTGTTGCATTTTCTTTATGGAATGGAATCAGTTGAAAGTCATCGCTACTAATGATTTATTAATGTTCTCCCCGTCTCGAATATTAAATGTCTTAATATGAATTTTTGAATTTGTTTTGCAACACTATTACAATTTCGTAAAATACATTTTTAGTTTTTTTTTTGCTCACAACGTCTAAAGTGAATACTAATTTCGAAAATATTTCTTATTCTCTCCAGCATTTTACTATTGGTATCGGCAAAAGATACTGTCTAATCCTTTTCAATTGCCAAAGTTAAACGTGAGTGTTTCGAACAAGACAGTGTAAAAGATTTGAATAATTTGGTAAAAAATAATAAAATCTCGAATATTACATACATCCCACTGCTGGGCCTCTTCTATAATTGAGGGGGTTCATCTCTTAGCCCAACACGTGAGTCTAGACCGGAATGGCAGACTACGCTCCTAAGAAATTCCTTAAACCTTTTAGGAGTACAGGATTTTCTACGATTTTTATAATCATTAAAGTATGAGATAATTAATTGTCAATACAAACCAAAACTTCAATCCGTAAGTTTATATTACCCATTGAGCTATAAGAGCATAATTTTATATCACCCACCAAGTCACAATGGCTTGCTGTACTGACATAACTCTTATTATATCCAGTTAAATGCTTAACGATTTGCATAAGAGCCGAATATCGATTGAATAATATCCTCGCTTGAATATTTCGAGGAGGCAAGTGAACTCAAATTAAAGGGTATAATTTTCAAATAAATTGTGGAGTGAGGCGATGTTCGGTGCTCAATATTCTTGAATGCAATTTTTTATGTCTTATTCGTATTTGGGTTCGATAAGACAATTTTTTTTTAAATGCTTAACAGCCGTCATGTCGTCACATATACCTACTATTTTGTTCCATGTCTTCTCCCACTTAATTATATAGGTTTCTTCCATTCTCAACATATCTTATTAACTTTCACACTCATAACTTTTTATACCCTCTCAGGTTGACCATATTCTTGAAAAAAAGTAAAATAAAAAGTAAAATTGTGCTTAAGCTATTTATCTCCATGTTTTGAAACGTGAAAAATCTTTTTTATAGCGTTTATTATTTACTGAAATACAACATAATTTTTGATATACTCGCCAAGATGCGTAGGCATTAATATACGCGTCATATAAAAACAAAATTGTTTGCCAAAGCCAATATATCAACCGCGAGAAGTTATGACGTTAGCAAAAATATTTACACGAGAAAAGGTAAATATATAATCAAGATATCAATCAGTGCGCTACACTGTATAAGGAAAAATCGACCTCGGTTCATATTGAGACTCCTGTTTGTTTATTTATTCCAAACGAGCGTCCCCAAATAAGTCTGTGTAAAGTCTCTGTTCTTTTCTTGCAAAGGATAGACATTACTGTAGACCCGTGTACCTATTATTCTATAATACAGGTCGGTTTAAGCATAGCATGTAATGGCATCTCAGAGGAATGTAGGTTGTATGAGTGATGAAGAGTCGTTGACTTAATTTTATATTTGCGATGTTGTAGTCACCATCTATATTATGGTTCATGCAATAATTCTACCTACCTTACCTTTATGTTTAATTTACGTTATAAATACTTTTAGGATATGATAGACTATCAATCCAACCCTCATTAGGCCAGCGAGATGGACTAAACCCTCTCTCTCGAAAAGGAGGGCCGTTTCTAGGCTGATGATGATAAGAGTTTATTTCACAACAATAATAACATTGATTTTCATTACGTAACCTTGTAGTTTCATATTTCTCTTTAGTGCCATCTAACGGTAGTTACGTGCACTAATTTCATCTCCGCTAGAATCCAAAGTATTTTCCGACCGAGCAAAAATACCCGAAGTAAGTTTTGTTTAACTTTTTTTTTTTTTTTTTTTTTTTTAAACGCCTTAGCAGGCAGACGAGCAGACGGTCCGCCTGATGGAAAGCGGTCACCGCCGCTCATGGACTTGGCAATGCCAGGGGCACAGCCACGCCGCTGCCTACCGTGAGGAGAATACTCTTTTTAAGCCTCAAAACTAAGATAAAAGCATGGTTGTTGTGATTGCGCCTGTATATTCTATGAGAGGGAAGCGTCAGCGTAGATTAGTGTTTATCGGGACAGCCGAAAACCGGGATTAAGACCCTCTCCATTATACCAACAATGCGAAAGCAGATAATTTTTCTACGCCGTTTTATCGTAAATTATTCTTGATGAGTTGGAAACCAAAAAAAAATACAAATCTAATTTCAGTATAAATAACTGAGCAGCTATTTGTCCATTTATTATATTAAGGTACGCTTATTACTTATTACTATTGTGATTGTATTAAAAACCGCTTAATTCTGGGTTAAAACTAGAATATTTAATGTATTACATTTAGACTGCTACAAAAAAGTCCTAAAAAAGTTCTACTAAAAAAACAAAATGGACGGATCAAACAATCACCTAACCCTCACTGCCAGCATTGTGAACTAAAGCCTTAACCCTCCCTATGGTAGAAGAGGCCCGTGACTAGCAGGAGGATGTATTTGGGCTGATGATGATGACCGTGTTGAAGATGAAGTCACCATTTGTTTGCCTAATGTTATCTTCAAAATGTAGGAATTACTGAAGATTCGTACCGACTTGAGATTTTGACGCTTGCTCGATGCCCGAACTCGACCCACGTCACTTGAACACATTGATCGCACTCCTCGCTTATCAAGAGTTAAACGTATTTCAAGGAATATTTCCATTTAGAGTTTACACGACAATGTTGTGAAGTAGGTGTGTTACTTTGTATGAATCGAATCAGTATTTGTGTTGTTAACTCAATTTAGATATGTTTTGTGGAATGACACGCGATATTTGTTCGATAGAAAAAACATTGACGTTTTGCCTACCGTATTTAAAGATTTTAAGCATTTTTACGTAACTAATAAGAAAAAACGGTTTTTGAAGATCAGATAAATCGTGCATCTATAAGTGAAACGCACAATGTATACCTAAACGTGCAAATCCAGACTTTCAAATATCCCAATTCAGTTAAGCGCTTACTCATAGTTTACCGAAACGCTTAGACTCGCAAAACGAATGTTGTTAATACAAGTTCCTTTTGCGCTTAGGAATACATGGCAGAAGCGAAAGGCGGCTTATTGACTTCGCTTCTATGTTGCTATCGCTTAAATTCTCTTTGAACGCTTCTCGAGTTCGTATGAAAGCCAGTCGACAGTGCACTCGGTACAAATGAAAGTGATTTTTTCGAGTGATGTGTGCATGCACGGTGGAACGTTTCCATTGTGTTTCTTACGTCAACGCTTGAAAGCATCTTTGTCATATTCGAGGGGACTCGGGTTGTCACCTTGCAGACTGTCTCAGACTTGGTGTTGTTGAGTTTTGAGCTTCAGAATTTTAAGAATCAAAGTTTTTGGTCCTTTTGTTATACGTTCGTTTTATTTATTATACGTTTATGTCTGCATTCCCGAGGATGGTTAGAGGTATACTGGATTTAATTTTTTGTCTTTTCATTCAGACTTCACGTTTAGATACTACTGAGATATTCTTAATTAAAAGACCGAGTATCACTTTTCACGATTTTAGAATAGAAACCGGGGCCTCGAGATCGCATACATCCTTATAACCATGATATCATCAGCCAGAAATTTTAAATTAAACAAAAATTCTCTCGTTTAAGTTTTTTTTTCATAGATTTTTCTGTGGACCGCATAATAGCCATAAACAGATTAATCAACAACGTTAAAAGTTAATACAAAATCAACGTTCAACATGATATTTTTATCGAAGCTTTTAATTAATATCGAATTAATTTAATGCTTCGCTTAATTACTTGTATTAATTGATTACACGGACAATTTACTGCAGAATAGTATAATTTAATTACAGACTCTGTGCATGCGTAATTTAATTTCGGATGCCGACGGCTGATTCCGTTTATGATGGTATCATTAATGTTTGTGTTTACGATGTGTTATGATGATTGATCTATAATAGAACCACATCATGAACTCCCTTAGATTATATGATTCAGAATACAGTATAAACCAGTATAACTATTACCTGGTCGGGATGCAAAGAAATTTCTGATGCATTCGACGGAATAAAATAATATATTCACTTGAAATATTTTTATGGGACAGACGAGGGTTTTATGGGATAAAAAAATATTCGAAGTTTCTAATACTAACGAACTAAGATTTGTGTACATATATCAGGCATAAATATTCACCTTATTCGTATCATTCGCATTATTCTAGCTTTGCTACAGTATTTTTTCTAGACGATCTTTCGATTTTTATCTTTTCTACAGTAAGGCTCTCAAATAAATTTTTATCTTCTTCATCACATCCAGAAATCTTGGGTGTTGTATTATTAATTTTCCGCAATACTCAAGATACAGGATATCTCAACAGCTTACAACTATGCGAGTGACACTGATCCATCCTTACTTATGTAGCAATTAATCCGAGTGATCCACTGGCTTTGTTCATAATCCAAGATGAAATTACACATAGAATACGTAAGTAGTGTTTTGTGAGTGAACACAATCACGGCGAGATGGATAAAGTGTGGCGATTTGCATTTCATCAACATAAAACGTTTGAACAGGATTTTATAATTTATCGAAGGTAGATGATCCTTTTGAAAGCCGTTTGAATAATAAATATGAGGATGGAAGCACGCCGGTATCAATATTCTACGTTCCGTAAACCTATTATTTGTTAAATTATAATCAGCTGCTGAGGCCTTGCGAATGGTTTGCTTAGTTAGTTTTTTTATTGACTGTGTCGTTGGTGCTGGAGAAGTTTGTATTGATTTGTTTTTTTAAACATAAAATTCCTGAGAATTTCCACTTCTGAAAGTGGCTCGGATTTCTGAAAAACATTATCATACGGGTTTTGATAAATACAGTCTTTGTATTACTATTGATATTTCATTGCTGATCTGATTCAATTATATTCGATTCTTAAATTTTAAATTAAATATACACTGATAGAAAGTATTCCGAAAAGTAAAGCACACCTTTAGATTTTTTAGGAAACCTTTTGGTCATTAGCTGGTGTCACGACTGTGGTTGGTATCAAAAATATGATAGAAATATATTAAAATGAGAATAACGTAATTCATTAAAGATAAATATCGTAACAATGTTATCGTCAGGTCATTCTTGAACATGAGTGTCCTAAATGCGGTGTTCACACGGTCCGCAGAATTCCTGCGGTAAGCTATTTTGATAGTTGAACGGCTTAGTTTTAGATGTTAAATTAAAGTGGGAGACCGAACCGTGACCGCAGCCCGATATGGAGCAGACGAAGGGACCTGAAGATAAATTACTATGCCGTTATTTTTGTTGATAGCGTCGATTAAATTTATTTAATTAAAATTTGCGTTTTTAGGCCTCTGAAAAGAAATGATAGTTTATTTATGTAACTTATGAAATCATTTGCAACGATTTTATATTTAGCAGTCCTACGTAAAAAGGGGGCCTAATGCCGTTTTTCACAATTTTTCAGACATCATGCTGCTAATAAACTAAGTGGAACTAAAACCCAATAACCCTTTTGCCCAACCAATGAATCATACCCAAGACCAGATCGTACGTCATGTACTCAAGCCCCGAGATAACGAGGCATTCATTCTAAACAAATCCTCTCATTTCGGTAAATTTCTATATATTTTGACATTTATTGACAGTACTTCAATTACACTACGGTAGAATGATTTTTGTTTATCAGCTATTCCCTTTGCAATATATGTAAAACGGGCTTAATTAAGCTGTCACATATAGCGAAAATTTAATTTCCGTTATGTTAACACCGCCGTGTTTTACGTCTGCGGTTACGCGTGGCCCTGTCGTCTATGTCATGCCAACGTGCAATTAATCTCTATAATGATCTACTTTGAATGTGTTGGTAAATAGTTATTAGTAGAGTATATCTCTGCTAATTTAGTGCTGAGCTCAACTAGTGCGGTAGTGGACTTTTGGAGTTTTTGGTGAGAAAAATCTCTTTACAATATTAATGAAGAATAGAAGTTTAGTTTTAGAAATAAAAAGTGCAGGGCTACTTCGCTGAAAAAACATCTCGTCTTATGGATGATCAGTTCTGTGTCGATAGTCCTAAAATTGACTTGAAAAAGGTGGCGGGAAACGGATGAATGAGGGCTGCTCAAGACCGGGATGGTTGGCGCTATCTTAGGGAGGCCTACATTCAGCAGTGGACGGCGATAGGTTGATTAGTAGTAGTAATAGCCCTAAAATTATCAGCAGCAACAAGGATATTCAGAATTTAAAAGTATTTTTCGAAAACTTTTTATGTTTTATGGTACTACTACTAATTGGCATTTCATAAGTGGGATAAGGATAGAATACAAAATTACACTTAAATGTAATGAATTAAACTAATGAAATCCTATGTATGAGTCGGTGTTACTAACACAGGTCAGAGTATATGTAATATATAGTAAACAACTATATTAGTTGTATGTCGTATTCATAATTTGGGAATGTTATAGTTGGACCACACTGCACCTGTCTCGTAGCATTTCGAAAAGGCTGTAGCATTTCGATATGGTTCTCGTAGCATTTCGATATGTTTACAACCGAACGTAGCGCGTAGCATGCGTGCTACGAATGTTTACTTACAACGTATTGGATGTGCCAACTGAAGAACACGCTTTGAATACAATATTCAATTTTATTTGATTTTAAATAGTACCATTATATATCATATAATAGAGTTTTATATGGTAATAACGTTAGGTACTGTATAATATCAACCAATGTAAATCCTTAAATCCCAAATTAATGAAAATATTTAAGTATGGAGGAAATCTGACTTATTTAACACTGTCACAGGCAATAGGAAGCAAATAAAGGCAATAATATGGTCTCTATGCCTGTATGCCTATAACACAGATATATTCTATCCATGACACCTCCGAATAAAATTAATTAACATCCACACTCCCGGTGGAATAAAACGGTACCAATTATAGCATAACCGTATGCAATTAACAAACAATAAACGCGATAATAAAAATAAAAGCGAGGTACAATCGGGCCAATATTTCATTCAGTGCGGGCTCCACAAAATGTGTTAAATTGTGCCTCCGATACAAAGGGGTCTGCCGGATAATTAAGCCGTCAAACTCTACCTGACGTCTTTGGGCTATCAAGCTTTTCATCACAATGGGAAAATATCGCCATTTAAACGATTCCAGGAGGTTATTGTTTGGGAATTTATAGTTTTAAAAAATACTGGCTCGTTAATCCCTGGCTTAAGGGTTGGGCAATCGAGATTCCTTTGGGCAAAGTGTTATTGGGTTCTTTATAAGGAAATTCTCAGTAGTAGTACGAAGTCAACCATCCCGGTTTTCTGCAGCCCTCATCCATCCGTTACCCGCCACCTTTCTCAAGTCGTCGGACCATCGTGCTGCAGGTCGTCCTACACTTTCTAGGGGAATTGTATTATTAGGTTGGCGCTTTCTAGGGGAAGCCTACGTTCAGCAGTGGACGGCGATAGGCTGATGAGATGAGAGATTGAGAGAGTACGAAGTCTGGAAAAGTGCAAGAGATCGTTAAAAGCGCCACTTCGTATTATGTGAGACTCAAAACATAGCCTACAAAACGTTAGTGTATCAATAAAACACTGCCTACTAGTGGCGGTACTTTCCATAGAAGATACAAACTGGTACGTGTAAGTACAAAACTATTTTTATTTTATGTCAATTTGGTTATGTTAAGTAAGGATGAAAAGCTTAAAGATTATTCGGAATATTGTACGGCAAGCTGATATTTTCGGTTTCCATGGATATACAGGTACTGCCGCCTAGTATTTTAGTGATATAATCTTCATTTCATACAAGTACATTGTAAACTTCTTTGTAGTATGAAGGGTTAATTAAACTGAATAATCGCGATACACTGAGCGAGCACGAGATAATTATCTCGTACCTTCTGTAATCATGAGTTAATTACAATTTATAATTCATGGCTAATTAACGTTTATTTATTAAAGTATTTAGTACAAGAAGGATAAACACCGGCAGACATAAAAAAGTGAATGTGGTGGTATTTCCCTTCGTGTTGCTAGCCACCTTTTAGGGGTGGGGAAAACTTCACTTGCCAAATAATCTACTCATCATCATCATTATGCGTACATATATTGATTCTTATGTAATAGACGCCCCGCGTATTGGCGTTTATCGAACACATATCTTAACCTAGTCCTACTTTTAAACAAAAAACATAGTGTAATTTTTCGAGAAAAAATATTATGGTTAGTTGACGAAAATTACGTTCGTAGTATATTCTAGCACATTTTTTACTAAGAAGATTCAATAAGGAGGTGATATATTACTCCGACTGATCAACCCAGCTCATAAACTTTTGCAATAAAACCGGACTTTCCTAAGTTGCGTGCTGACGTGGAATTTGTTTGATAAAATGTATCAGCGTTTTTTTTGAAAATGCTTGTAGGGTGAAAATGTTTGTTACTTTTTTTATTAAAATATAACTAGTTGGTTACGCGGGGTATGTTACCAGGTCTGAGTGTTAGTGAGTATTTCTATTAGGAAATACTCAGTACGGAGTCTAAGATGTGTGCCTTGTCTCACGTTGGTATTAAACTCACGAGTACCTACAACAATAGTTATATGATTGTGGGTATTTTTTACAAGTCAATATAACTGTCTATTACAAGACGATGTCGATATCAAGCAGTGATGGCCTCGAGGTTAGGGCGCGCGGTCGAGAATCTCGACGGTCGCGGGTTCGAACCCCAGGCACACACCTCTGACTTTTCGAAGTTATGTGTGTATTCACATTGAATTATCACTTGCTTTAACGGTGAAGGAAAACATCGTGATGAAACCTGCACACCTAAGAGTTCTTAGGAATTTCTTAGGTGTGTAGTCCGCCAACCCGCACTAGACCAGCGTGGTGGACTATGGCCTAAAAAACCCTCTCATTGGTAGAGGAGACCCGTGCTCAGCAGTGGGCGTATATGGGTTGATGATGGATGGATGGATGGATTGTGGGACACGGTCGCTCTTAGCTTATATCTTGTAAGATATAAGCTAAGAGCGACCGTGTCCCACTTAGCTGTATTCTAGAGAAGGTTAAACGATTATTCTGTTAAAATAATAATTATGAAACGTTGTAAGGAAACTTGCACACTTAAAATGATCAGAGATAATTTTTCTACCTGTGTAGCCTATCAGCTCACTCTTCATATGTGGTGGACTAGGACCTCCTATGTCGTAAAAAGACCCGGTAGTGGGACACATAAAGACCGACACAGGTGGATGTTTTGTCAAAATCAACATGATCTAAGTTCCATAGGTTTCAAATACACATTTTATTTAAACATGAACATGTTGAATATCCAAACATTGCAGGATGTTCCAATACAAACTGTTGTGTTCCCTCATCACTTTCCGAGCGGAAGTTAGACGAACAGAGTTAGTGTATAATTCTTAGTAGGGAGCCTCCCAAGCCCAATATTTACTGCTACTGCGAGTGGGTTCAAGCTTTCCGTGAACCGTTCCAAGTAAAGACTCAGACAATCTATGTTTATTACGTTGATGTTTAAGGGTAGTTAATTTGCGAGCTGAGGAGTTAAGTTTTCTTAGGATTCATTATTATTTGATTTAAGGATTCTTTCTTAGCGTCTGACTGATGGTAGTTGTAAACGTGACCAAACAACTACTTGTTTGGTCAGTCCTAAGCCAGAATGCTTCCGATTGAACGACAATAGCTTCAATTCCAGGTTTGAGAAAAATCGAAGTCTAGAAATGTGGCATTATGAATAATTTAATTACACTGTATAAAAATAACCAGCTTCAAAATCATTGGCTATTATAAGAAATTAATCCAAGACTTCGCTACCTATGCTACACGCCAAACGACTCGACTTATGCCGTGAAATTACCAACATTGCAGCCACTAGAACGCGTCCCCGCTTTTAAGTGAAATTCTTCCGTTGTATTTAAAACGTGACTTAATGTTTTATTGCATTAGAGCAGATCCGAGTTGGAGTCCATCCAATATAATCTAGCGGCAATCTGGCTGTGTCTCCGAACGGTGTATTACTTACAGAAAGTTTTCTCGGTGTACGTTGGACCTTTGACCTACTAAATCTTATCTAACTTTGCCGATTGGCTGCTCGGAGTCACAGCAATATTAATTTTGCTGCCAATCAGAGTGTGTCTATGTCGGAAGGGATTAGGAATTCTCCGTATTAAGTGTGATTCCGGTTTCAAGTTATTTGTAGGTATTAATCCGGTGGCACGGCTATAATATTTTATAGTTATCATTAATATTAAAAATTATATATGTTTTAAATAAATATATTGACTGAGCCGTAACGTCAAAACTCGAAGTATTATAAGTATAAAGAATGGTCTTGCTATTTATATTAACCTGATGACATAGTCATCAAAAAAACTCTTAACTCACTAAATAGAGGTAATGCAATGAGGTTACGATGAGCTGTAGCCAATGAAAACGAATGTTGAGATTTAATTGAAATAGGAAGTGATTTATTCATTAAGCAAAAACAAGACAAAACCGCAACTAGTGGCCAGATTCTAGATAGGGAAAGGGAAAGAAAACAAAAAAGCTAGGAATTAATTGGAATTGATGTTTATTTAAACGCTTGCTTTGACTTTAACTGATGTATTTACTGCTAAAAGTTAGTGCCTTCGACAGACCGATAAAACGCCTAAGTGTTTTATTACTGCTTCCTAAGTACACTATATACATACTCGTATGTTGGGACAGGGTTCGTTTCGTATTTAATTTGTTATTTATTAATGTATTATAAACCAAACTCTTGATTACTGTCGTGAATCTTTTCGGTGGTACGAAACATACAATACAATAATTTTTTCCATACTGCCAATGCTCACTTCAAATATGGACTTCTCCAAATTATAAGGGCTGGTGTTAATGTCTGCAATATTCATGAGGCTATGCACTTAGATAATGGATGCCGTGATAGGAGTCTTGCGCGCACAATCCAATAGTCGGAGCTTAGTATTTCTGCGTTTAATAGGAATAATTCTACTCTAAGATCTATCGACGTGAACAAAGAAAGTCTAAGATTTGAAATTTAATAAAATCGACACAGAACCTTTAATACCGTGAAAGACACCTGACATAGGAGTTTTAGAACAGGGTGACAAATAGACAACAAAATCGACAAGGAACTCCAATTTTGTATCTATCCGAGTGAATTGAAAGGGAAAATCTTATAACACAATAAGGAAAGGAAACAGTATTCAGCGCGACGCGTCCGCGATTGGTGAATTTTTCTGCGACTTCGGAGATGGGCATCTTTACCCTCTGCGCCTGGAGTAGATCATTACTGGATAAACTACCAACTAAAATTAATAATTAGTTTTTTAAAGGAGAGGTCTATGTCAAGCAGTTGACGTAAGAAAAAAATCTGATGACAAAAAAGATGATGACAATGATGATGATGATGACGATAAAATGACAGCCCCGCGGCGCAGTTTGCGAGATATCAGCTTGCGAAATAAGGGTCGCCGGTTCGATCCCGGACTAAGTCAAGGTGCGTGTGTGATTCACAATTGCTTCGGGTCTGGGTGTTTGTGATCTCGAAAAGCCTCTCGTAGTTTCTGATATCCATGACACAGGAATGGTCTCCTAGTGGGAAGTCGGAACTATGTACATACATATGTGACTGTTCATTGTATTAATTTATTTTCTACAATATCCAAATATTTTATTGATGTAAAAATACTCGTGTGTGTATTAAATGAACGAGTACGTATTTAATTAAAAGTTAAATTTGGTAAAATTATGGCAACATGTCGCTAAATACGTTACAGCAACAATTGATATAATTTAAATTATTATTTACGCAGTAAAACATATAGGAAGTGTTGAATATTCACGTTTCAACATGTGATAAATATTTTAAATAAATATTTTATTAATTATTTCATAAATCAGTATGCGTGTTTTTGTTCATAAAATTTTTATAAACAGTTTTACTATATTGCACTTCTTTTTGTGTTGACTAACGTATTTTCACATTTGAGTTATGTTTTATTTGTTTAAAACTTCAAAGAAAATAATAATGATAAATGTATTTCATATACAGATAAATATATATACATACTTACCTATATATATTTTTAAGAATCCTACAGATTCACTATGAATTGTCTCTTGATTATTTAAACATTGTAATATAAGACTCTTTTATACAAAACATATGGTAATCAACTATCAACTCGCCCTTACAAAAATCCGATTATAAACTTGCATAGGCCATAGAAATAATTTCTCTACATCGTAAAATTTGATTTTGAGTATTACTATTCGACTCTACGACAATGCTGTATTCAACTAGTCTAAGGCAACCTGTATAGAAAAGTAGCGTATAGGCGGCCCACAGTGGTGAATATGGAGAGCGATTTGTCTACGTCACATAACGGGTTTCAACTTTTTGTACCGAGATTTCAGTGGAGCGAGCGAAGTGTTAAAAGCGGCTTATGAGTGCGTAAATAAACTAAAAAGTTCGCCAAATTGATTGTTTTTTGTTTTATTTACATATTTTTCTTTTTGGGTTCTATATTAGTGGCAATAAGTATGTCGAGTACTTAATGTCGTTTGAAAAGGACTGTATTTGACTACAAGAACAAGATCACGAATGCCTGAACGGTTTGTAAAGATTTTTGCGTCTAGTCATTTTCAAAAAATAAAAGTCGTGAAGGCTCGAATTTTAAACAAGCAATTGAGAATATCGGCGGTCGCGGGTTCAAACCCCAGGCACACACCTCTGACTTTTGAAAGTTATGTGTGTATACAAAATGAATAATGACTTGCTTTAACGGTGAAGGATAACATTGTGATAAAACCTGCACACTTAAAAGTTTTTAGGAATTTCTTTGGCGTAGTCCGCCAACCCGCACTAGGCCAGCGTGGTGGACTAACGCTTAATCTCTCAGTTGTAAAGGAGGCCCGTGCCGAGCAATAGCTTGCATGTGCATATAGGTTGATGAAATAAATAAAAATCAGTAAACGAAATTGTAAATCTTATGCAATATCTGGTTATAAACTGCTGTTACTATCATATTCATCTGTCGGGAGCGTTGATACAGATGTAAAATACTGCAATTCGATTGGAGTGGCGCCGCGCGGCGTGAGGTTGGTATATGTTCCAATGTTAATGGACCAACCATTAATCAATACTAGCAGCGGATTCCAATCACTTCGTCTCATATTTCATTGGTCTGTTTAATTTTGACGTGTTTTGTAGCTTTTTGTGACGCATTGTTTAGAGATTGTTTTATATAATATGCGTGTTTTTGGCAATATATTTTTGTATTTCCGCCTTCATTTTACCATCCGCCCATATAGTAAGTCTCACAACTGGCATGGGCCTCCTGTACAACTGAGAGAATTGACTGTGTGTGGGTTATATTAACGTAAAAGCAGCTAAAATACAAGGTTGAAATAAAAATTCTTAGACACTTTTCTCACTCAACATAACAGTATCCAACTAAAAATACATCATATGTATAATATAAGTTATCTTGAAGTTTTCAAAGGGTTACGGAGTGAAGTCTAGACGTGAGTTGTCAACTGATCTATGAATGGGCAACTTGGTACAAAGAAGTTTGCAAATGTGAGTAAAAGTGAAAATATTTGCTCGTTGAATTTGTATTCATATGGGTGCTGCGTTGCGACAGTTACTACTTTGAAATATAAGCGTTTTGATAACAGTTCTAGAGAAGTTGTGTATTGTATATAAAATGTATAGTATCTACCTAATGTGTTTCATATCAGTAAGTAATGTGTCATTGAAGTAGTAATGGCTTCGTCTAGGTCTATGTAGGTGGCCGCGGATTCAAATCCCATGCATACTTTTCACGTATAGGAATTATCACGTACTTTAACGAAAAACATAGTGAGAAAAACTACAAGTCTTAGAAATTTCTGAGTGTAGTAATATTTCTTAGGTGTGTAGTCCGCCAACCCGCACTAGGTCAGCGTGGTGGACTATGGCCTAAACCCTCTCAATGGTAGAGGAGACCCGTGCTCAGCAGTGGGCGAATATGGGTTGATGAAGAAGAAGAAGAAGTACGTGTTGGAGTTAAGCCTAAACCCACTCAATTTAAGAAGAGGCCCACGACCAGCAGTGCGAAATATATGGGCTGATGATAATAAAATAATGTATATATTTAAAGGAAGTTACAAATATCATATTCGTGTCGGAAATTCGGATAGCAACCATTGTGATTATATTAGATATGTCGCGAATATGTCACGTTTCGCTATCCGCCTGTGTATATCCGGATCGACTAAGCGTACTAGCATCAACTGGCGAGCGATAATTGTTATCGTTTCTCGCCATTATACAACTTCATAAAGTACACTTTAACCACTGCTACAGAGGTAAATTTACCGAGCTAGTTCGGATAGAAGTAATTTTATTCAACCTGAAGAGAATAAACGAGTGCGACCCTATAAAATTAGTACAAAGATGTAGAAGGAAGTATATGAAATTCGGATTATTATCAATCCTTAAGAAGCCTTGTGTTGAGACAATAAATATATAGACACTGAGGAAAGCAGTATGTAGAACATACTGTGTATATACCTATATTTTTTTGGCACGGAAAATTCCTCGTGACTGCCTCGTGGTCTCGCGATATAAGTATGTGCCGTGCGATCTAGAGGTCCTGGGTTCGATTCCCGGGTCGGGCAAAGTGTTCTTGGGTTTTTCCATCAGGAAATTCTCAGTAGCAGCACGGAGTCTTGAAATGTGTCCGAAAAACGGCAATAGGCTCGCCCCCTATTACGTGGGACTGATTCATACCTGGCAAAATGTGGGTGCAGAAATGCATCTCTACCTACCCCTTCGGGGAATAAAGGCGTGAGGTATGTTTGTTTGTTTTGTTTGTGGAAAATTCCTCTTGGTTATCTACTTATTACAAACAGGGTATGTCCGACTTATACCGATTAAGAACCTCATGGTTCTCGCCTACCTCGTGCAAAGGGCATTGGGATCTCAAAAAGACCATATACCGGTAAATGCACATTTGTACATATCATATTATGTGTCTAGCCTTTATTTAACTTCTAGGAAATAAATGACAACCGTGACAAACAAGTATGTATCCTCTATGCGTAACCTTTCTTAGAACTCAAGCATAAGGTTATGTACGTATAACAAATCAAATTCCTTGTTAAATTGCTTGCTGTAATTCATGATAAAGTGTATTCCGAGTTGAGAAGTAAGCTACTCAACTATTTATGTAATGAAGCAAAGAAAATTATACTTTTTATAGAACAAGGCAGTGTTTATTTCTTTATGCTAAGTGCCGTCTTCTGTACCTAGGGGAAATAAAGGTGGCAAACAGGTAACAGGAACTGTCAGTGTAGTTTATGCAAAAGTTGAGGAGTTTATCTTTCATAGTATAATAGCTTACTGCTGAGGAGATCCGTGAAAGTATCTGTTATTCTTAGTTTAGTATTTTTTCTACGTATACTAGAAGAAGATAATATAGCAGATTACCTGATAGAACATTTTTTTAATTAAGCACGATGAATTGCTGATGAAACGAGCGTGCATTTGACCTGCATTTGTCCTGCTCGGGAACTCGATTTCGGGACCTCTGGATCTCACGGAACATTTTAGCGCAGCGAGACCATGAGCTCAATGGTTCAAATGTAATTACATATATTATTCGCTGGGTAATAAAAAGAGAAATAATAAGTTTATTTTTGTTTTTAAGCATTATTTCTAAGAACAAAAAATACTACAACATATATCCAACAAAACAGTACTATCGGCTAGACGTCAAGCCAGTCTTCTAGAAATAAATAGCCAACACGTTTTTGTACGTAGGAAAAAGGATTTGGAAATTTCCCGAACCCGACTGGGGCCGTGTTTCACAAAGGCAACGTAAATCTTGGTGTGACGGGCGCTTGTTTTGAATGGCCCCATGATTTGTCACAACAAATTATTCAGATGCCTTGTCGTGTTGAAAAGGGTGTCTTTTTTCTGAATGAGACATAATTTCGGTAAGGCGCCGTGAATTGGCCCTAATAAGCCCTGATTTTGTATGAGAATGCTTTGCGTGTTAAGAGTAACGGAGTCGCAGAATAGACGTTTTTCAATGGAATATTAGCACAATGTTGACATTTAAAGCTGCATCTTTTCATATCAATTACATTAAAATTGATTATGAATTCAAAGAGTTGATGTAGTACATAGTAATCTTTATAAGCGCTTGCTAAGATGAAGGTGACCTCGTTTGTTAAACTGACGCCATGGTTCAAAGTTCAGCGGTCTGTTATTTGCCAGGCTAGTCATTTTGAAGCAGATAGTATAGTTCATAGTGCTTGTGATTAAAAAATAAACAAACCACTTTTTTATGTTTAAAGGACTATGATCTAAACCATAAAATTGCAAAACAAAAACATGTTTTTTAATCCGAAAGTAGGTGTATTTCCTTAATTTTGTTTATGAATGTAATTAAAATAAATTATAAAAATGTTACATACACACACACATATATAACCTCGAACAGCATCTCCAGAGGCTCACTACTGGTTGGCTAAAATCCAGATTCAGAAAACAGTGCTGCTTATTATTTAGACACGGCATACATCTTAAGGTCATTCCTCACTCACCCTAACCGCCGATTGCTTGGGTTTTGGGCCTTGCCATCGAAGAGTACATAAAAATTTCTTTTTAAAAAGAAAACACTGTTAAATAAAGTGTATAAAATATATACAAAGTAAGATAAGAAATAACAAATGACGCGTTACTTCGGCGCATATGTTATTCAGCAGGTCGCGTTAATTATCCGATCCATTTTTTACAATTAATATTATAAAAGGCAATGCATTCGCGTCATCCCGGCGGGACGCCAGTTTGATTAATTAACTCATTCCCAAGGTGTGAAAAGATTAAAATTTTACCAAGTGTTATCAGCAAATTGGTATTATGCAAACATGTGTGGCTATGAAAGTAGACAGCATGTTGTCAAACAGCCCCATAGCGCAATTGGCTCTACTAGCGAGTGAAACAACAGCCCGGGGGTTCGATTCTGAAATAAATGTCCATTAATATTTGTTTTTGGTTTGGGTGCTTTTCAGACCGCAGTCTCTCGTAGTTTCTGATACCCACTGAATATACAACTGTGTGGTGTGTTTATTCAAATTTAATTTTTATTGTATTTAAATATATAGTTTTATCGAAGAAGACTGAGGATAGCCTACCTATTTAAAATCTCAATACCTTAATTTTAATAAAAAAAAAAATATCTTTAAGGTTCATCATGTATTCAGAATGTTAAAGAATATTAAAAAAAAGCAGTCTTCATCAATATTTAAAAGGCAATAGAAACTAATAAAACTCAATTAAAAAATTAATTTTAAGTGGTATAAATTTAAAATGGCGGGCGTTAAAAACCCATTCGTTTATTGGTAGAAGCAGCGGGTTCAATTACCTAATGGTTCTGTGAAACACACCTTCGCGAGACATCGTTAACTTTGGCATACATACGCCCACATTGTCTAGGAGTCAGACATGACGTATAAGTCAGTAATGAACATTATTTTTTTTTTATATTTACACCACCGACTACAGAACAGTTGAAGAAGACTGGAAAGGAAAAGTGATGCATTTTCTTGAAATATCTTATGAATTCAGAAATATATAATTGCCTTTACCGCTTTTAGTATTTCGTGTAGCGTGTTATATCGAGCCAATATAATTGTTTGGCAACCAATAGCAGGCCTTAAATTTTGTTGCAATTTTTTGTCATTAGTCGTCGGCGACACTTGTTCCAATACAAAAATACAGTCTATTTCGTAGACATTTACGCGTACATTTTTACATTACATTTGAAATTTTTACGTTCGTATAATAACAGTATGTGTGAGTATAGTCATTCTCGAATATTTTTATCAAAACCTAATTTAAATGTCAAAAAATCTTAGCCTAGCCGTGAGTCTACAATACTGGCGCGCCTTTGTCGTTGTGTTCTGAACTGCAATGTTTATGTTGGCTGTGCAAAGTCTGCATTTAGTATGCACTAACTTGAATTTTAACTACGTTTTGACACGAAATAACTGCGGTGATGGCACTAGAATAAATCTTAATAAATGTTTCTATATGTTTATAAGTAGAACACAACCCTGGACCGATCAAAATAGCGGCCCATTTTGAATGTCCAGTGCCCTAATTATGAGTTCAAGGGTCTCAGTAGTAATTTTATTACGTCATCGTTGGTGACACATTCTCATTTCTCCCATAGTTTTTATTTTTTTTTTATAATTTAAAGTCGGAGAATTTTTATAACCTTGATTTTTTTTCAAGCTGAACGTAGAGCTTAACAATTTCCTTCTCTTTTAAAAATAGCTACACAATCTTCTATATAAATATTATAACACATAATCGAGGTATTTGGTAAGTAGCAAATAATCTTGAGGCTATGTCCCTTGTATTGTTTGGCCGCCGTGTTTGCTCCGAGTCAATTGACTTAGGTCAAGTGTCTGGGAACATTAGATCGGTATTAAATTAATGAATATTCGCAAATATTCAATATTCACTGATTTATTGTTGGGTTTGTGGTATGGGCCGTCCTTAATACAATATACAGTAATAACAGTGCTGTTTCAAAAGATATAAATACTGGTTTTATTGCCGCGTCTGTAAGATACGATAGGTTGAATAATCCATTAACCGTTTCATTTCAATTAATGTAGAATTCAGTTAGTAGATAAATAGTCTGACCTTGAAGCTGAAACCAGGAAAATAAAAAGATAAATAAATCAATTATGAGTAGAATATCTATGTCTGAGCTTACGGAGATTGATTGATCTTATAGTTTTCGCGCGAGAAAGTGAACGATAGTGAGAGGAAAAAACATACGTTTAATAAAACTATTATTAAGGACTGTAACCAATTTAAAATTGTTGTTCATTGTCTCATTGTAGTTTATGGTCGAGCTAAGCACCCTATGTAAGTCAGCAATTGTCGTTCGTTGGAGCAGACGAATGTTGGAGTGGAGACCGCGCTTAGGTAGATGTAGTGTAGGACGTCCTTCAGCACGATGGTCCGACGACTTTAGAAAGGTGGTGGGTAACGGATGGATGAGCACTGCTCAAGACTAGGATGGTTGGTGCCCTACTAGAGGAGACCTTCGTTCTTCTGTGGAAGGAAATAGATTGAGTAATAAGTCCAAAATTTAATGTTATATACGAATATATAACACTTGAAAGTATCCAACGCACTGTACTTATAATAAATGAACCCCATTTAAACCGACCGAACACTCCTTGTAAAGCTTTATGCGCAAAATTGGATATATTGGCGTAAATATGTTGGCAAAATACGTTTTCCTTATAAATAAATTTGATCGGGAGGGGATCCTTCGAGTTATAAGAATACGAAACTTTATTACTTTAAGGAAATACTCAGAGTTGTTAAGACCAATTCCTATCAATAACAAAAGAAGGATGGCGTCTAGTGTTAAGCACGTGAGAATCTCGGCGGTCGTGGGTTCAAACCTTAGGCACACACCTCCAACTGTTCCAGTTTATCTGTGTATTCACAATGAATTATCACGTGCTTTTAGCGCTGAAGGAAAACATCGTGAGGAAACCTGCACAGCTAAAACGCTATGTTCAACACGTCTGCTTTTTAGTAATTCGGGTCGCGTGTAATAACAAGACTGTTGTAAATATGTAAAAACCAATAGCAACCGTTCATTTTTGTTTGAACTTTTTAATATTGGCCGTGTATTACCAAATCATAATATGATGAATAGGTGACAGACGACACTCATCCTTATGCAAAATATTTCCTTCTAATATTATTTAGCTTCTATGAGGTGTGACTTGTGTGCTTGGTATTTGAAACTGTAACAGCCGTGTTTTTGTACTGACCACACGCTGTTTTCAAGACCATGACGACCAGCCAATTAAAAAAATGTAATTCTTATATTGGAACGCCTGATTGCCTTGTAAAAATGGAACAGAGCAGATCATTTTATCTTTCTTTAATTATCGTTCGTTAACGGAAAACATCAGCTTGCTCGCCTGAGGGTTCTTAACAAGAATTTAAGGTATTTTCTTGTATTTTTTTATTAGCTCCGCAAAATCTTTAATACATGTGGAAGGGGAATATAGGGCCGATTAATAGATTTTATTAACTAGAGCCTATACAATTAACGTGTAACATTTTTGGGCTTCTATGGAAGTTACTGATTTGTAGTAGAAAATTTGTGCTTACTTACCACAGTTTCACTTTAAATTATTTATTCAAAAAATCGAACATAGAAACAGTTTTAAAAATTATACCATTATTAACAATTCTCTTGACAATAAACAAGTAATATCTTAGTTGTGACGGAGACTTTCCTCGAGGGACACCTGGAGTTTTATACAGGCGGAAACGCGAGCGCCAGGTCGCTTTCTATTAATAATATTCTACAGTTTTTTGCTATAATCAATATATCTTTTTTATTCAAAAACTACAGTTTACATTTTTAAATATATAATTTTGTTTATACTTTCTGATTGACACGCCGGAATTAGTGTTAAAATTGCGATCGGGATGCTTCTGTTTCTAAACTCATATATATGTACATCATCACTAGACTATATACGTTCCATTGCTGGGCAGTGGCCCCTCTACCATTAAGAGGGTACAAAGTTGAGTGCGCCACGATGAACTAGTGCTGGTAAGTGGACAATAAATTTTAGATATTCCTAAGAACTTATGGGAGTGAAGGTTTTTAATCATGATGTTTTCCTTCACCGTTAATGTAAGTGATCATTGATTTTGAATACACACAGAACATCGAAAAACAGAGGTGTGGGTCTGGGGATTGAATGTCCGAACGACAAGCTTCTCGTCTCATCTTAGTGGCTACTACTACTAAGTACTACTAAAATGGTTCACGATAACTATTTAAATTTCTTCACAAGTCTCTTAGATGAATAAAAAATGTGATGAATGGCTAGATAATAGCATGCAGTTTGTATAAAAGGTCTACGGTTATAATGTATTATGTGAACGTCAAGCGGCGTCAAGTGGGATTACTTAGGTAATGGACCTTTGACGATATATTTAAATAAACTTAAGTGGAATGTCTGAAACACTGCGACACAATATTTATGTAACATATCACTTACAATATCATTTTGGGGTGAGAGTTAAATGGTTGAATAACAAACCTTTTGAATTATAAATATGAATCGATTTTTTTCGCCTTTACTTATGTAAGAGTTTATTGAGCTACAATTTCTGATTCACATTTGGCGTTCTGTTTATGAAATTGTACAGTCAAAATAAATACTAGCCAAATAATAGCTTACAAAAAAAGAGGCCACGGGTTCGATCCCAACAAGTTTGTGTGATCTATGAATATTTGTTCCGGTTCTGGGTGTTTGTGAGACCGAAAAGTCTCTAGTAGATTCCTATATTGAGTATGGATTTAAGTATGGAGTTAGAAATAAGATGTGGGTTGCGTGTATTAGGTATTCTTTACTAAAACGTAATGTCATGTAAGAGACGGGCTGTAGGGAAAAATCTATTTCAAATCTAGTGTTAGTGCGTAGAAATCGCGAGTGCGTGCTCAGAGCACAACCGCTTCACATTCAAACTCAAGTTTTCATTCGATAACCTCAGTACTCGACATCCATACATTTGATGTACGGACGACCGGATAATGATGAATTAATATCGTGCAATGATAATCTCGAGGGTTCATCGTGTGGTCCAACCGAAATTTCAGCTAAAGTCGGTTCAAGTCTTAAGCAAAAACAAACATTTCTAACGGTGAAGTAATAAAGGACAAAAGAACCTTCATACTAGAAAGTTCTCACAAAAATGAATATCTTATTTGTGTATACCGCCAATCCGAAGTAGGCCCAGGCCTACTTCAGTCTTCAGTCCAGACTGAGGCTTAACTTCTCTCAATAGTAAAGAAGGCCCGTTCCATTAGTAATAGTCTGTACTCTGATATCAATCACATCGATGCGTCAGTTAGAAAGCCCCTGGAACAATTTTCAAGAAACTCACCGTCGGAAATAATTTGACAATCTATTGTAAGATATAACCAAAGTGAACCGAAGACACCACCATTTGTCTGCTAAAGTACTTAAGGAATTATGTAAGTATTCCAAGTTTTTATTGTAACAAAAAGGTGGAGTTGCACTCAAAGAAATAAAGCGACACCGTTTCAATTCTTTTATTTTCCCTTCGCCTAAATCATAGCGTTATTAAAACCTAAAAAGTTTTAAGCGCATTGCTAAGCGGCTGGAGGCGCAGTTATAACTTGCTTAATGTTTGCGAAGTGGGTGATTCAGTGCACTGGTAGTGACAGAATGGGAGATTTGGCCTATCTCCTTGAGATATGAGGTTAGGAGGTTTATTTGTCACGCTCTCGATCGAAGTATGTGCCAAGTTTAGTGTACTGTGTTGATAAAATTGGGCACAGCTGCTTTTAGACATTTTACTTATGCTTGAAATGGAATAAGTCGCCAATGTAATGCAACATTACAGATATGATAACGTCTTCGAGTAAGTGTTTTTATGATTGACAATTATTTGAGTAGGTGAGGGATATTAAGAATTCTTGAAGTTTCTGTTAGTCATCATTCATCATCATCATTAGCAACCAATTGTTGTCCACTGCTGGACATAGGCCTCCCCCAATGACTTCCACCGGGAACGGTCGGAAGCCTCCTGCAGCCAGCGACGTCCCGCGACCTTGACAAGGTCATCGGACCACCTTGTTGGGGGACGTCCCACGCTGCGCTTTCCCGTTCGTGGCCTCCACTGGAGAACTTTTTGGCCCCATCGGCCATCAGTTCTCCGCGCCATGTGGCCGGCCCATTGCCACTTCAACGAGCTAATCCGTTGGGCTATGTCGGTTACTTTAGTTCTCCTACGGATCTCCTCATTTCTGATTCGATCACGTAGGGAAACCCCGAGCATAGCCCTCTCCATAGCTCGTTGAGTGACCCTGAGCCGACCCATGACGCCTTTAGTGAGAGGCCACGTCTCAGTGCCATATGTCATCACTGGTAACACACAACTATTGAAGACTTTCGTCTTCAGGCACTGAGGTATATTGGACGAGAAGACGTCTCTTAACTTTCCGAACGCTGCCCAACCGAGTTGGATTCGACGATTGACCTCTCTCTCGAAGTTGGACCTGCCTAACCGGACCACTTGTCCCAAATAGACATATTCGTCTACAACTTCGAGAGTCGAGCCCCCAACTGCGATTGGGGTGGGCACAACATGGACATTCGACATGATTTTCGTCTTGTCCATGTTCATTTTAAGACCCACCTGTTGGGAGACTCGATTGAGGTCTTCGAGCATAGTGCTAAGGTCCTCCAGCGATTCTGCCATGACTACAATATCGTCGGCAAACCGAAGGTGTGTGATATACTCGCCGTTGATGTTGATGCCGAATCCTTTCCACTCCAAGAGCTTGAAGGCGTTTTCCAGCGCGGCAGTGAACAGTTTCGGAGATATAAAATCTCCCTGTCTCACGCCTCTCTGTAGTGGAATAGCCTTCGTGCTCTGATCTTGTACTCGGATCGACATGGTGGCGTTGTTGTATATACTTTTCAACACCTCGATGTACCGACAGTCAATGTGGCACCGCTGGAGAGACTCTAGCACCGCCCACGTCTCGATCGAATCAAAGGCTTTCTCATAGTCCACAAACGCTAAACAAAGCGGCAAGTTGTATTCCTCGGTTTTCTGGATAACTTGCCGAAGCGTATGGATGTGGTCTATGGTGCTAAAGCCTTTTCGGAAACCAGCTTGTTCGGGCGGCTGGAAGTCATCAAACCTGCGTTCGAGACGATTTGTGATGACCCTCGAAAACAACTTATAGACATGGCTCAGGAGCGAGATGGGCCTGTAATTCTTCAGCAAGGTGTTGTCACCTTTTTTGAAGAACAGTACCACCACGCTCCTGCTCCATGCCTCTGGCGTTGAGCCCTCGAGGAGAACGGAATTGAAGAGCCTCTGAAGGACTTTAAGTACCGGCGTTCCGCCCGCTTTCAGAAGCTCTGAAGTGATTCCGTCCTCACCCGGCGCCTTGTTGTTCTTAAGTTGTTTCAGGGCCATCTCAATCTCACACAGGCTGATGTCCGGGATATCATCACTGAAGTGGCGGATCAACTCGGCTCTCGGGTCTTCGGCCGAGCGAACAGCGGGCTTGGCAACCGAGGTGTAAAGCTGCCCGTAGAACCTCTCGATCTCCCTTAAAACCTCTGCCTTCGTCGACACTACGCGGCCGCCCTCCGTCTTCAGCCTAGACAACTGTCTTTGCCCAATAGACAAGTCTCTTGCAAACACTTTGGAGCCTCCGTTCCGCTCTATTATCTCTTTAATGCTCACAGTGTTGTGAGCACGGACATCGTGTCGCAAGGACTTCCAGATCCGTCTATTGAGCTGACGATATGCTTCGGCGTCCTCGGAAGACTGCAGCGCCATAGATCGACGTTCGGCCATGAGGTCAAGAGTGTGGACCGAGAGTTTTTGAGGTCTATCTCTGCGGCGAGGTCTAAAATGCTTAGATCCCACCGCATGGACAGCTTCTACCAAACCGCTGTTTAACTCGTCCACGGCAAGGTTTTCTTCCAGGCACTCGAAGCGATTTTTCAGCTCGAGTTGAAAGCCTTCGGGGTTTTGAATATGAGCGCGAGTAGGTCGGAGCGTAGACTTCATCAAGCGACGCCTTTCTAATTGGACGTTGATATTCAATGAGCCTCTAACCATTCGGTGATCGCTACCGGTTTTCACCCTGTTGATCACAGAGACATCACTGAATATCCGTCGTTTCGTCGTCAAGATGAAATCTATCTCATTTCTCGTGGAACCATCAGGGCTCAGCCAGGTCCATTTCCTGTGAGGCGGCTTCTGGAAGAAAGAGTTCATCGCAAAGAGTCCCTCTTTCTCCAGAAATTCGGCCAGCCTCTGACCCCTGGGGTTCCGTTGCCCATGTCCAAATTGCCCCACTTTCAACTCCGCATCGCTCCTCATGCCCAACTTTGCGTTAAAGTCTCCCATAACAACATTGAAGTAGGTTTTGGAAGTATGTATGGCCCGACTTATGTCCTCATACATCTCCTCTACTTCTTCATCTGGGTGTGTCGAGGTCGGCGCGTATACCTGTATGACCTTCAACGAATACCTTTTGGATATTCTGAGTATAAGGTACACTACCCTGCTCGACACACTTTCGATGGATACGATGTTGTTAATGAGAGACCTGTGGACGAGAAATCCGACACCTCCTCTGGACTGTTGGTCGTCCCCCCGGTAGAAGAGCAGGTTACCGGACTTCAGGGTTATCGTGTCCTCCCCAATCCTGCGGACTTCCGACAACCCCAGAATGTCCCAGTGTAACCCGCTCAATTCTTCTTCCAGTTCGACAATCTTCTCGTCCGTCCTCAAAGTGCGTACGTTGTGTGTTACCAGGGCCAGTCGTCGTCGGGGGTGGTAGCCGGGGCCAACCCGGGGATTCTTAGCACCCCCCGCCCCACCGTTACCATGGCCGCTACCGTAGCCAGGAATAGTGGGGCTGCCGGGGACTGGGGGCCTGGTCCTAGTCTCGATCATGAGGGGGATATTGCCGATACTCGCCACGCTTGGCAGGCGGGTTGGCGAGCGCAGTAGGGGATTCGCATTGATGACGCTGCTGCCCGTCATCAAGCGGGGGTGAAGGGAATAGTGAGAGAGAGAGGAAGTTATGGGAGAGGAAAATGTGGCCTGTAGGAGTGGATACTGCAGTCACGGAAGGGAAGGTTGGTAGTGACTGCAGCAGCTCGGGGGCCGAGGTCGCGTACTCGTAGCACCCATTCTAGGGCAGACCATGACCACTAGATGGGAGCATCCCTGACCTAGTATTCTGTTAGTAATGGTCAAAAATAAAATAAGTATCCCAAACTTTACTATTTCAAGTGAAATAAATGTATGTAAATGATTGATTGTTAGATTGTTTTTGTAAAATATTTAGTCGTTACTTTCGATGATAGGAAACGGCAAGGAAATTTGAAATCTAGGAACAAGTACATCAGTAATTAATAGGATCACGAGTATGACAAAAAATAACTGCAAAAACATATAATTCGATATTTTTAAGTTTATAAATACTTTACTAGTTGTCTCCTATCTTTGTTAATTGGAATTAATATGTTATTCTATGTAGAGATTGTAATACTTTAATAAGAGCTTCCTCTGAGATTCAAATATACTCTTAAAAATTAATCAAAAATGAAACAACCAGAAACGCATTCATTTTCGGGCAATTGCATAATTTCGTAAACTTACACCCTTCCGTCATTTTCGATCTTAAGTTAATTTTGAATGAAATTCTTAGAAACTACGGAATTTTGGAGAAATCTGGCTTCTTGGCGGAATGAAGCCATTCACGAGACGGTCTCGCAGGACGGAAGTTGGACGACAGTACATATTGAAGGTTAGAATCAGTCTTGAAAATTTAGCAACGCCTCGGTTTGATTAAATTTAGAATTTTACTTATGATGAAGAATTCTGAAATAAATTTATGTTATACAAGAATTTATTTTTAATTTCTGGTTATACATCGAAGGTAACGTTTGATGATTTATCACGAATCACGATATTATTATCAGTAGATTTATTGACTGTTAAGTAATCTTTGGGTAAATTACAATTAATTTTATAAAAAAAAACACACCAATACTAACTTAATGTTCTAGAAATGGTAGGAAGAGGCGCATTTTTACCAGTTGCGTTCGCTGGGCATATGTGAAATACTATGTAAAGATAATATTGAATTTTATACCAAACTAGCTTTTGCCCGCGACTCCGTCTGCGTAGACTTTAGGGCTGAGTGCAGAAAGATAATAAGTGAATCTTTAATTTGTCTCATAAGTGTCTAAAAAAAGTTTTACTTTGAAAAAGCTATTTCCGCATTTATAACATGTTTATTCCACGGGAACATTTATTTGTTACTTCACAGGGTTCTATTTATGTTCATACCTAAAATATATAACTTAGTCGAATAGTTTAGGCGTGAAAGCGTAACAGACTTACAGACTTACTCTTGCAATTATAACATGTACCCATACCCACGGGAACACATTTTCCAGGATAAAAGTATATCATGTTAATTCGATGGGTCCTACCTATCTTTATACCAAAACTCATTTAGATTGATTCAGTAGATCCAGATATACCCGTTCCCACGGGAATACTACATTTTCCGCGATAAAATGTATCCTATGTTACTTCGGTGGGCCCTACCTATCTCCATACCAAAAATCATTCAAATTGGTTCAGTAGATCCAGATATACCCGTTCCCACGGGAATACTACATTTTCCGCGATAAAATGTATCCTATGTTACTTCGGTGGGCCCTACCTATCTCCATACCAAAAATCATTGAAATCTGTTCAGTAGATCCAGAAATACCCATTCCCACGGGAATACTACATTTTCCGGGATAAAAAGTATCCTATGTTACTTCGGTGGGTTCCATCTATCTTCATACCAAAAATCATCCAAATCAGTTCAGTACTTTTTGAGTTTATTCGTAACAAACATCCAAAAATACAAATCTTTCCTTTTTATTATAATAGTATAGATATGGCACATTTCCAGAGACCATCCAAAGAATTGCCTAATTGAAAAACCACTTAACAATTTTTCTCAATAGGGAATCGAAACCGGAACCACAAAATCATTCACTATACTCGTTTCACGAGATCAAAAGTCAGCCCATCCCTGCTAACAAAATAATATCATTCAAGTTAATCTTTCATCGGATTGTACTAATCTATTCAATAAGTTTTGCGTAAGCTCGAATATTTGTCAGCCTAGTTTGTTCTCATTTATCAGGAGTTAATCGGGCTTTATTTATTCTTAACACGATTTGGAAAGAACTGAGATTGGACGAGGCTCAGAAGGGATCAAATAATTTTGCCCTAAGATTACTAGATGAGATAAACTTGGAATATGAAATATTTGTCAGAAAATTATGTCATATAGTGATGTATAAAGTTATTATATAAAGGCTATCATAGCGATAATTTGATTTTTAGTGCTTTCTCTGTATTTTCGAAGAGGTCAACAGAGTTCATGAGTAACTGCTTCCGAGCCGATTTTTTGTTAGATTTATTTTAGTTTTAAAGTAATCAGCTCCTCTCTAGGTATTGCCGTGTTCACTGTTCATGGGTATATTCTGGTAAATGCCGTTTATGTTCGAAGGCACGTTCGAGGCAAATATCATTGTGTCAAATGCTGTGATGTAGTCATATTCTTAACCCTTAATTTGATAGAGACTTTTTCAACTAAATTCGTACGATCGTCAAAAAAATTCTTAATAATCTTTTGCCTTACAAAAAAATCTCCTAGAAAAAGTACTCAAAAAGTTTACCTATCATTAAGTTACATTTTTTTTACTCTAACGAAATAACTCTATTGTCTATACTGCACGGTGTCGAATTTAGGTCTAATATTATAACTAGATCACTACCACGACACAAAAAATGTATGCACACAACAAAAGGTTGTTGTCACATACATTACGCAGAGCTTTATAAACTAACCAAAACTTATATCCGCGGTCCCCAGTGTGGGACCTTAAATTCGTGGCAACCGCACCCCGGCCCCGCATTACAGCTGTAAAGATAATACGCGAACTAACTTTGTGAATGGCTCACGGAATGGGCTGTGTCAGGAACTACTCGTCCTAAGCAAACGTGGACTGTATGGGCCAAATATTTTAACAATATAGTGAATTCTGCTGTCGCGGCGAGACAACAACAAACAAATGACGTACGTTTTAATGCTTGCGTTGTATGGGAATATTGGAACTAGTTTTGTATGGTAGTATCTTTGAAAATATTTAGGTGTTCAGAAAAGTGTGAAAAGTTTGTTCCGTTGAATACGCTTAGTTTCAATGAGACTGACTTGCGGATAACAACTAGTAATCTTATATACACATTTGGTTAAAATAAGTAGAAAATACTTTTCATCTTGATGAATGCTATTTAAGGAATACGATGACTGTATTTTTTGTAAGTTATGTAGAATACCAGCACCTATAACATTTGAGGCTACGGCAAATTTTTACAGACTCTGGTTTATGCCTTTGTATGCTGCTGTCAAAATTATATGTTTGTCGCTTAATTGGTTATTGTAATGTGTCGTAATAAGTTAGTCAGACTGATTAAGAAAATTTCAACTTCTTACCATAAAAAATTCTAACGAAAAATGGGTCCATTTATTCGATAAAGACTTAGAACGGGGACACATTGAAATTGTCTTTAAAGTATTAAAGTTGCTTTTTACGTCAAAGGGTGATTATGGCGAACATAAAGTTTTCCCAAGAGATTTTTTGCATTATTAACACGAAGAATGAGAATTTTTCGCTTAGACCTGTTCCTTCCTGTGTTGAATTCTACGATGCTTTGAACATATTCAAAAACGTTTACCTTGCGATGTAGAGATCTCGGGTTGGAAGCTCGGGTCAGGTAAAGTGTTATTGAGTTGAACGTAAATGGTGATATACTTCGATACGTAACAAGTAGGTTACGGGTTTATTAATTTTTAAAACAGGCCTATGCATATTCTTTTAGGGCTAAAAGCGTGCGAGATGTATAAACTGTCATTGTTTAGGTTAAATCCAAGTTAATCAAACTAAAATAGTGTCCAAGTTTATTTTTGAAAAAAAAAAACATTATTATTTGTGATTTTATCAACGCTTTGATTAGATTTTTTGTCGGTGTTTGAATTTCTCTAATAAAGAAGAGTGAGTAAAAACTGCTAGATTGAGACTTAACGCAAAGGGACAGAATAATCGATGTATGAGTAGTCCATGCTATGTTTTAATTAAGTAGTGCGACGTACATTTATAAGTGAAAAATAAAATATAATACAGTTAAAAAAGCGATTCCCACAAACGCGTTAAAAATTCAGTGCACGCGTGAAATCAGCGCAGTTGTAAAAGACTTAATATCAGCCATTTGACAAAAATTGATGGATGCCCGTAATAATCAAGCGGAAAGCTTAACATTTCCAGTTGACCTGACCCGGCCGAATTTCACCAAATTACCTGACGACATAGCAAAAAATACCTCCCATGTTTTTCTCCCGGCGACATCGATCATGGCCGGCGTACAAGACAAATGATCTGTGAATTTTTCAACTTTTCGCGGATATTATTTGCTCTTTGTGGACTTTATTATGTAGTGTATAATGTGCGTAAGTTTATCGGACATATCACTATCGTCAGGTGTTTGCGTCGCGTGATCTTTAAATTCCGAGTTCGATTCTCGGGATAGGTAAAGTGTTGGAGTTTCGATATCTCAGGCGGACACTCAGAGGGCTTAGACATATAAAAAATTTTGCGACGTGGCTTAAATAACTATTTCGATTAACTATAAAAGTTTTATTCTTCTGGTGCATAAGTAAATACTCTCATAGATATGAGAGTTTGAAATGTCCAGTGATCAATGTCGAATGAGGGCATTTTGAGTTTTGTCACTAATTTTTTTTCACAAACCCTTGTTTGACTACCTATTTTCCTATAGATTCCTCAATCTGGAATTGTGCCATTAAAAAGTCTGACAATCACGAAGGACTTAGAAAAATACCTGACAGTTGTTTTTGCAAAGCTTCACCTCTGTCTATCCCTTCAGAGTTGTAGGCGAAAAAACGTACATATTATAATGAACTATGAAACTTAATTAACATAAAACCACTCAATGTGATTTCAATTGGGACGTGCCGGAATACATCTGCGGAATGGGAACGTGTATCGTGACGTCAAAACGCAGGTCAAATAAGTAATGACATTTATGAAGGGAACTTTTTAAATATTAATAGATGACCCAGTTTCGTTATATTTGAAAAAAAATTGCGTTTCATATTGAAGTATCTCCGTGTGTTGCTCGATAGTTTGAATGAGCGATTTTGTAGTAATAAGGGATGTGCGGCCCTAATAATCTGACTGAAACATACATACATAATACATACGTAGCATCACGACTGTATTCTTCGAAGAGGTAGTTGAAGATGCATTATTGCCCTTACATTTCGCCAGGTATCACTCATCAGCCCTACTTAATAGGGGTCGAGCATATTCATATTTACAGACTTCTATTACTGCTGTGAATTTTCTAAAGTATACCCTTGGGTAAATGTTATTGGTAACACTGCCCAACCCGGAATCGAACCCGATGTACCTCGTCTGTAAACGTAAATGAATGTACCTTTGTGTGTGATATTTTTGAATAAACGAAAAACAAAGTAGTAGAAGCCTCGTGGTCTTGCGGTACAAGTATGTGCCGTGCGATCTAGAGGTCCTGGGTTCGATTCCCGGGTCGGAAAAAGTGATATTGGGTTTTTCCATTAGGAAATTCTCAGTAGCAGCACGGAGTCTGGAAATGTGCCCGAAAAACGGCAATAGGCTCGCCCCCTATTACGTGGGACTGAATACATACTGGCGATATGTGGGTGTAGAAATGCACCTCTGACTACCCCATCAAGGAATATAGGCGTGAGTTTATGCATGTATGTAGTTGGCAGGTTTTTTAATAACTATTCATAGCTATGACACTCTGAACGAATTACGCGAAACAGAAAGGGCCACGCAACTCGTCGTGACACAGACGATCCTAAACTAACACATTCCGTTTCCAATACAACGTCCTATACCAATCAGATGTTTATTTGTTTGCTAATTGTTCATAAGTAAAACGTTTCTATTTTGGTTTATTGATTTGGATTGGCTATTTATAAACTGGCTGGATTAGATTGGCTCTGCCGACCCAATGACTGTATCTGTATCTACGTTTCCATCTAAAGGTACATATCGCACTAGTAATACAATAGTGTTTTAACTCAAAATACATCAAATTTGACAAAACACTATAATCAAACGTAAAAACCAAACGTAAAAAAATTATGACGTTTTAAGACACTATCCATGGCTTACCGGATGTCTAACCTCCCATCCCAATATTGTGTCATCTTTAGTTCCCTATTATTATTATTTTTTTGAATTTGTAAAAACTTAAACAGGTAATGTCCTTAATTTCATTCCAAAAACACAGAAAACATTAATTATATTTGTACCTATTACAGGAAGTGACAAATTAGTTTTTCGTTGATTCTGATAAATCGTCTTTTTTGAGTTATAGCACTGTTGTATTACTAGAGCAATATGTCGGACGGTTTTCATTAAAATCAGTTCAGTGACTTTCGTGTCTAAAACAATCCCATGTGGATGTTAGGGGTATCTGAGTTAAATACTATGGTTGAGCTGAAATATCTTTGTTATAAATCTATACTAATATTATAAAGCTGAAGAGTTTGTTTGTTTGTTTGAACGCTAGGATCTCAGGAGCTACTGGTCCGATTTGAAAAATTATTTCACTATTAGATAGCACATTTATCGAGGAAGGCTATAGGCTATATAACATCACGCTACGACGAATAGGAGCGGAGCAGCAATAAAGAATGCTTCAAAATCGGGGACATTTTTTCCTTTTTGTGAGCTTCCGCTGCGTGCGCTGCGAAAACGGTTAAAGTTTCGCTAAAATAATGTTTGAGAGAAATGTTCCTCTTTAAAAGTTCTAAAAAAAGTCCGCGACAGCATATGTTTATTTTTTAAGGTTGGCTCACTATAAAGTTTTTTATCCTAACCAAATTTATTTTAAAATAAAGTTTTATTTGTGAAGGTGTTTTTATAAATATGATATGAATCCTTATCCAAATAAATACGTTATTTATTACAAGTATTTAATTTTAAATAAAATTGCCCTTTACATCATTTGATTTCACTGAGTATCTTAGAAGATATTTGCAGTTTTAAAATATTGATCAACCGCAGTCCGCGCAGTAATGATGCACAAGGCGCCGATCGACGCGTTACGGTTTCACGTTTGAACAATTTTACCGAATTTTATGTTTTTTGGTATGGACATAAATAGGACTGAGAAGTAAAATAGACTACAACTTATTTTCCTTCTGAACTCAACCCTGTAGTCTACGCGGACGGAGTCGCGAGCAAAAGCTAGTACTAACATATTTTTATATACGAAAGAAAATGAGACAAAACAAAAGAGAAAGAAATAGGAAAATAAGAAACAGGAGAAGCGTAAAAGAAAAATGAAAATATAATAAAGCTTGACTAGGACTTGCTTTTATTAAAATAAATAGTCCAAGCTGTAAGTCTTGTATCGTATCAGACACTACGAAAGACTTCGGTCACAGAAAAAAAAATTGTAGGTCACACAAAAATTTGTCTTAGTGCAAGGATTCAACATTCGGCCTCGCGTATCGCAAGCTGGTGTTTAGCCAACATCAATTAATAAATATTCCTAATTAAGATACATTTAAATGTTTACCCTAATAAGTACATACAACTTAATTCACTGATAAATGTGAACAAGTTAAATGTCAAAACACACTTTGATTTCTCAATGAAGAAGGCGGAAAGAGCAGGAAGTTTCAAGCAAGTATCGTTCGCGTAACATTGTAGCTGGAATATTACACACGATCGTTGACATGATACGAAATGTCTGGATTGGTTCTATACTTTGTTCCACACATTCTGCTTTTACTAACGTTATTAAATAAGTATTTTTGAGAATCGTCTAGAAATATTCTTAAAGTTTGGAATAAGGTTACTTTTTTGTTTATGTATGCGTTATGTTTTCATGTCTATATCTTCGTACTTTTATGTGTGTTATAAAAGGGAGGTAAAACCTCGATGAATACCCTCAGATTTTGTACTAAAACTATTCTGCATCTATTTAAATAATGGGTGTTTGTGAGACCAAAAATTCTCTCGTAATTTCTGATACCTGTGACACAAGACTTGTATACTAATATGGGGACAGAACTATATTTGTGACTGTTGGGTGTATTTATTTATTTTAATGGTAGGGGACTTTTCATGCGTGAGTCCGATTCGCACTCAACTAGTTTTTATACTTATAACTGTCGTATTTGTATTTGAAACAAAACCACAGAGCACAATGGACGTGTATTAATGATATAAGTTGGTACGTATTGAATAGGTGAGCGTTCGCGAGCGTTGTTTCGTGTTTTGCTACTATTTCTATTGTTCCGCTGTAACTTCCGTTTAAATGAACAACTTTAAATTCAATGTATTTCGAATTTTAACATGACTGCAACTGTCGCGTTTGTAACTCGGGATATGTAGGTCACCTATGGATTAGTACGCTCTATTAACTTTCATAAGTTGTGAGGTATTTTTATATCGATCTTCTTTCTTTATGGAAAATATCTCTTCAACGCTAATATTTATTGGTCTTTCTACCTAAGATGCAGAAGTTTTATCAAAATTGACATCCTATTTTTCACTATGGAATAAGTTCCATTTAATAAAAAAGGAAAACTAAGCAACTAACCAGATTGAAAAATATTGTCACCAAGAATTTCCAAACTGAAATCCAAACTTACTTGGAAATCAAACCCAAAAAATTTCTCGTTGATTTAACGCTGGGTTCAAGGTAGTCTTAACTATAATAATGAATATATGCACATAAGAAATTCAAACGAATAAAATAATATTTTCAACGGCTTATATTTAAGAAATATCTTAAAAGCAAAGTCCAGGGCTGTAGGTGGCGCTAGCCCGCGTTCCGATAGGATATCAGCTGTCAGCTACACAATACGATGTGCCTGCAATTTCCTACGCCGAGGACGACTTGAAATGCCCAAGATTGGTGCGGCGGACACAGAAAAATTGAACGTTTAAAGTCGCGGGGAACTGATTTTGTAGAATAAAATTTGCATTTTTGCTCGGTAAGATATATGTGGACCTTCGATTTGGAGTGCACTGAAATTTCTACTAGAGCGATGTAGTCCCGAGCGAATCAATAAATCGTGCCATATTTTTGCATTTTGGCATAAATACATACATACTGTGTAGTTTGTGCCATATACTTTCTTGTTTAAGGGTAAGATAAAGAGATCTCGATATCGATGTGCATGAATAAAGGGAAAAAATCAGTTGAGAAAGCGAAAGAGCCGTGTTTCGATCGTGGCATTTGGTGGTCTATAGTCTCTTCCTATCCCAATGGAAGACAGGCGTGAATTGATGTACGTATGTACTTTCTTAGTATGTACTTTGTGTAGTGTTTATCTATCTATCTTTCTTGTATTTAAACTATGATTTTATTTAAATATAAAACTAATCTGTTTGAAGTATTTGGCATGATTGGGATCAATATGTAAATTTTATCATTTGTAAAATAAGTAGAATTCAGTTGAAAATTATTCATAAGTTGGCTAAAGTTTTAAAGGTACATTCTAAAACGCATTAGCAGACAAGCTTATTATTTCGTCTAGGGAATTGGGGAAATTATACTGTCGTAAAGTAAGGAAAGTGTGGTACCAGATTTAAATGTTTATGGGGCAATAAGTCAAGCGATTTGTAGCAATAAGCGAGCGTTTAGTGATACCCCCCGTCATTTGCAAAAGGCAGGGCCGATATAGCACCAAATGACACGGTCTGAATTCACCTTCACTTGAATTTTGATTCTTTTTTTAGATATCGAATTCTGCGAATCGAATGGAGGGAAAACCAATGGCGGAATATGCTGGCCTTTTGATAAATGGACGTAGTGTGGGATGCCCTGCAGCATGATAGTTCGACGAATTAAGAAAAGTGGCAGGTAACGGATGGATGAGGGCTGCTCAAGACCAGAATGTTTGGCGCTTTCAGCAGTGGACTGTGATAGACTGCGTATATTTAATAAGTCCATTTTCCAGCGCCTGTACTCGCTTTAGTATTTTTTGTTAAGTAATGTTTACTAAGGAATTGACGAGACAATATTGTTTTACAGTAAATTTATTGACTCGAATATAAAAGTGTCTTTGGCATAGTTGGTAAGAAAACCTTCGCAAAGTTGAGGCTGCTACTTTTACTTTTGTAGTGAGACAAAACGTTTGTATTATTAGCAAAGCCATGGCTATGAGTCTAAAAAAGACTCAAAAATTCAGATACTTCCAATGAGACTAGCTTCTTAATCGGGAGAAAATTGTGTATGTGATGTGATATAAGCAGTGATGGCCTCGAGGTTTTGGCGCGTGGTCGAGAATCTCGTCGGTCGCGGGTTCGAACCCCAGGCACACACCTCTGACTTTTCGAAGTTATGTGTGTATTCACATTGAATTATCACTTGCTTTAACGGGGAAGGAAAACATCGTGATGAAACCTGCACACCTAAGAGTTCTTAGGAATTTCTTAGGTGTGTAGTCCGCCAACCCACACTAGGCCAGCGTGGTGGACTATGGCCTAAACCCTCTCAATGGTAGAGGAGACCCGTGTCCAGCAGTAGGCGTATATGGGTTAATGATGATGATAATGATGTGATATAGACTTAAAAGTACTTATACAAGTTTGTATAGTTGCACTTAATGCCTCAGCCATTCTCTTACAGTCAATATAGTGGAGTGATGAAGGGATGAGGCACACCTATTACCCATGTAAATTTTCAGGTATTTTGTATTTGCTTGTAGTTTGTATGTATATTTGTATATACCTGGCAAAATGTGGGTGCAGAAATGCATCTCTCATCTTCGGGGAATATAGGCGTGAGGTATGTTTTATTTTTTTGCATGTGTATAATATAATACGTTAAGACATAGATAAGGTACACATAATACATAAGTAAACAGAAAATTACTGTAGTGAAGATACTGCAATTATTTTACTAACCAGCAGTTAACGAATTTGTGCTTCAATATACGATTTGAACACATCCTGATCTCCAAAAGGAGCGCATTCCCAAGACGTATTGATTGGAACGAAAAAGAAACATCAACAAAGCCAGATTTCTGAATGACTTCTGCGCAAACATCTGTGTGCCTGTGTATATGAAGCTTATTCAAGCAAATTCTGTTTGTATGCTGTACGGATTTATTTGTTACAGGAAACCCAGTTCCACCGACGTCACGGTTGAATAGTTGTTAACGCTCGCTGCTCCGCACATTTATGTCGCAGCGTGATGTTATAGCCCATAACCTGTTTATAGTCTGTTAGTGTCTGACGGGAGAACATAAGTTGCGGTTAACCGTCTTTAGTGGGGATAGTGGAGTATGTATGACTTTTATCAGATACTCGATTGATTGAGATTCAAGTTGTAATGTTCGATTAGAATGGCGATGTCGAGTCACTGTGATATCGGTCGTGAGTTCGAGACACCTAATTTTTTGGATGTTATTTTTTAATGAATTTCATTATTTAAGAAAAATAACAATCTAACCCAATGTTTCAGAATTACTATCAGTTAGATACACTATTATTATTGTCATCTATAAACATTATATTTTAAAGATACAATTTCTTCCATGACTTTGACGTACAAAAAATTCAACGTAATTTTATTGTTTATAGCTTTTGTTTACCTTTTTTTCATTGATGTAAAAACATATTATTCGTTGTAGTTGTCGTTTACCTTATTAACTTCCTAAAAAAGTTTGATGTAGCATACACCATCGTCAATTATATTACGCAAACTATTGCATGTCGTGTGGGGTTGTCTATGAAATGGGGAACCCCATAATGTCATGTTAAATTATATTAAATAATGGAATTTGTTCAGTTAGGCGCTCCCTCGCGTGTCGCTTTATGATAGTTAAAAAATACGAAGCATTTTTTCGTGTTATTACGAATACTTACGTGTACCTTCCTGATCTATTCCATAAAAGGGATTTTGTAAGGGGAAACTGGATTGAATTCTTTCGCGTAATAAGGATTATTTTACTACATACAGGGTGTATTTAGACCGTGATCGAAAACTGAAGCAGGTAATAGCGATGGTGATTACAAACCCCCTGGCATTAAAGAAAATCCCGACAAAAAATAAAATTTTTGAGCTTTTCCTTACAAACCACATACTTTTAACACCGATGGTTGTATGGAAAAAATTTTTATTTTTTGTCGGGATTTTCTTTAATGCCAAGGGGTTTGTTATCACTATCGCTATTACCTGCCTCAGTTTTCGATCACGGTCTAAATACACCCTGTATAACTACATCTTTATTACATGCTATGATGCCCAAAAGCGTTACGCGTTAATTGTATAATGTCGAGTTCATTATTGTTTTTTGTGGGATCAGGACGTACTCATTTATATGCCAATATATTTTTGAAATAAAAATTAAACGCATAAATATTATTATTAGGATTTTTTTAAGGCAAGACGTGGTTTCGAGCTTCTATGGGAGTATCGCTACTGCTAGAAATCCAAGTAAAATGTTAGAAATAGAATTGGATAGGTAACACTTTTCGCAGGGATATAAAACGCATCTCCAGAAGAGACTTGGTAGTATCTGTAGTAATTCGAAAGCATGGCTGACATGAAGACGGTCCGTATTGGCCGAAGCGAAAAGAATTGATAGACTTGGGCTGATTGTGTGAGTGAGCTCGTAGCCATGGATCGATCGATATGACGGTCTTTAATAGATGCTTTTTCCTCAATTAAGAGGAATTACGGTCTTACTGTAATACGATCAGCGATAGGAAGGCTGCGGAATCACTTCGTTTCTCACCTCTATTTGCTTAATTTTTTTCGGAAAATGAAAGAAGAAAAATAAAAAAAAATGTTTGTTACCAAATAGTTTTTTTAAATTGCATCAACCTCGTTCATAAATATTGAAATATTTTTATACTGGTGTTTCCGTTGATTAAATTATTTGTACGAAAAATATTATATTGGACTGAAATAAAATGTTTTATAACGAAAAAGACATCCAATTAGAAATACTGATCGGTTTTTTATTCTGTCTATTTAATTTAATCTCGCACATCTGAATAAAATAGACAACCCTGCAGTATTCTTTTAGCCTTCTGCTCTCATGATTGTGTTGAGGAAGAAAGTGATAATCAACTTTCTGACTGGAAAAGATGTTGACCGAGGGTTCACCGTGATAAAACTACATTACATATAAGTGAGAAAAATTTCAAAGACTGGTCATTCTTTTAGTCATTCATCGAATCGAAAAATGTATAACCGACCCAAAGTCCCATCTACCTCTGCACGAAAATTCATCAAGATCGGTTCAGTGGTTCCGACATCAATACAAACAAACAATCCCCTCTCGCATTTAGAATAGGTTTCCATTCATTGGAAAAGGTTCCACTACGAAATCTCGGAGCGACAACCCTTTACTCCACCGAGTTATTCGTGCACGTATTTTTATTGTTTCAAGTCATGTGTTACACATTCCCAGACACCGTGGCCGTAAGGTCTTACAGGTTCTTAGAGACGTCAGAAGGCCCCGGACAAATATTTTAACGGGCCGAAGACGTCAAAGTTCCGTGAGGTGTGAAAGTGAAAGCTACCTTTGTATCGAAATAGTTCTGTGATTGCGCGCTTTGTGGCGCACATATTTGATATGTAGAAGCCGGCAAGGTTGACCTTTTTGTCAAATAGTTGGCGACGAGAATATGAAAGACGAATTTGAGTTGTAGACGAAGTGTGAAATTGTCTTTTTTGTGAAAAACCTAGATATTTTTATAATCAAACCAAATAATTTGTCATGGGAAATAAATATTTGGCGGTATGGTATAGAACATAAGCCTAAACCCAAGTAAGAAGAGGCACTTTTTCAGAAGTGAGACGTATATGGTTTGATGATGTTGACAGTACAGCCTCGTTGTTCCCACGTTATAAATAAAACTATAAGGGTACAATTGAGAAAAAAATCTATTAGATTTTTCCTTAAGGGCAAAAAAGTGTGGAAATGAAAAATAATCCTCTGTAATTTTTTTGGGTAAAAAAGAAATTGGGTAAAAATATTATGTTTTGTATTTTAAAAAGTTTCCGACATTAGATGTTAAAGAAAAAACATCATTTTTCTCAACCAAAGTGTCTTACATGGTTGGATACTCCGCTGAACTAATATTCCTGTAGTAATAAGGTTCGTTATTAAAGGCTATAATTATCCACCGCTCAAAGAAAACTATTTGTTCGCTAGTAATAGGGAAATTAAAGTAATTTTACAATTTAATGTGTAATAAAACTTTAGGTAGTTAAGTTAACTCTATTGTGGATTACCTGTTTCTTATTATTAATTAAGGCATTTTTTTAAAATTAAATTCTCGTTAACTCATTTTATATTTTTACAATCGCATTGCAGGTTATATCGACTCAAATAATCGATATATTGACCTATCCCACATTACGTGTCACGGTACTTTTATATAAGCCCAAAAGCGTTACACGATAATAATGCTTTTTGGGGGTTCAAGATATTGGTGATTGAAATATTTTTAAAGCTTAAATATTATTATTCCTAATTTGGCAAGCTGAACTTTCGGAGTTCTATAGAAGAACCGCCACTATCCATTACTATACCTCACGCCTGCTAACGCCATGGAAGATTTCATACCGAAAAAAAAAGCATTTGCCTTATTATCGTATAAAAAGTTTCTTTTTTAGTTTGACTGCAACTTTATTTTATGTCGTGAAAAAAACGAAACCTATTGTGATTGATAAGAAGACTTACATCGATTTCAATATCAAGACGAAAATTCGTTTTTCGAAAAAAGTAGGAAAGTCAAATAACAGTTCAAATATGACGTTATGTTCATTATAGTCTAGACATATTCAGTTTACCAGTGGCACTTTAATAAACGGCCAAAAACGTTACACATTTACTGTAATGTCTAGTTTATAATTCTTTATTGTGGGGTCAGGATATTCTCATTTGCATGTTAAGTTGTTTTTGTAAAATAAAGATTTGCAGCTTAAATATTATAATTTCATTCGTAATTTTATAAAGTAAGCTGGGCTTTTGCGCTTCCATGGAAGTGGTGCCAATTCGACGTATATTTTTTTACTGCTTATTCTATTTCAAAAGAATTGGGTTCAGATCTCAGGTAATTTCAGAATTTTTGAAATTATTTGTGCTTTCATATTAATCATAGATTAATATAAAATCATAGATTTAATAATGAATCATCGAAACAGAAAAATGAATGAAAGAAATAAAGAAAGCCAGGGTTTTTTGGTATGTGACTACCAAATTGGATTGAATTACATGGAGTTGGACTAAATCACAGTCCAACCAGGGTGGGCCATTGTCCAGCTGTGGGACGTACGTTGGATTATTATACCTAATTTTGAAATATGTACATATACTCACGGCCAATCCCTATTAGCCCCACGTGGTGGACAAAGGTTTAAACCCTCTCCGCTGTTGGGGAGGCCCGTGCCCAGCAGAGGGATAATGAGGCTGACGCTGATAAGGGCTGATGATGATCGAAAATATGCAGACGTGCATTACCCACATACGTTTCGCCAGTTGTAATCTTAAGTTCTTCTAGCACTAAACCAGAAAATCACACAACGTCTAATTTCACAATATCATACCAAGTTTGAGTCTGACGGTAGCCGAAAGTTCTTGAAACTAATTTTCAAATTCAAAACTTGTGTGTGTCTAAGATACCTACATTTGTCTTGCTGCAGCCGATTGTTGTGCTGACTAGGTTTAATTCTTTGCCCAGAAATGGTGTCACAATTATATTAAATACACAAGGTAGGTTGCGAGTTTATTACCGTTTTTCAAAGTTTTTTTCAGATTATATACTATAACTGAGAATTCATGATAATCTTCATCAGCCCATATTGTACATACGTCTCTCTGCTGGGCACGGGCCTTCTCTACAACAGAGAGGCTTTAGTCTACTATTCTGCCCTAGTCCGGGTTGGCGGACTTCACACCCAGGAAATTCCTCAGAATTTTAGGTGTCCCGGTTTCTTAAAGAAGTTTTTATTCACCTACTGAGAAGTACCTAATTGAACAACGAAATTAAACTTCCTTACCTGGGGATCCAACCAATTGAACCTCTAAGCAAACTCTAGTGCCAGTAGACCATGAGTTATAAGATATTGCCAATATGGCTGAGAGGCAAAAAATGTGGGTTTAATAGGCGTAGCGCAATAAGTTAGAAGCCACTTTGGGTAGCGAGGCGCCGCGTACTTTATTTCCGCACAGAGGCTTAATTGAATGAATACTGTTTGGAGTCTAGGTTTCTGTTATACAAAAAGTTTCTAGCGGATTTTGACATTTCTGATGTTTAGCATATTCATGGGCACGGTCGAAAGACTTATTCTTTTATGTTCTTCTCACTATTTTTAACTGGATTTACCACTCAAACAAAATACAAACATCTCTTTCACTTAAAATCATTATACTGACGCCGAATAATTCAGCGAAAAATCTTTTAAATAAATAAAAATCCGTGGAAAAATATTCGACCTGAAATAATAGTAAAATGGTTTTTCGTTAAATAAACTCTGCAAAAGCTCTCCAGTTCATGAAGGAACGTTTCATGAAATATATCACATGGTTCTTTATCCTCTCTGAATGGAGATATCGCGTTTTTTCCAAATATATTTTTATTTTGGTCGAAAGAGTTATGATGAAGTCCTTCAGTTAAATACATATAACAATAAATAAAAATATTATGAAGTTTTCGGATTGGATACACAAACGTGTCCACAAACGGTTAAATTAATATTTTCGAATCTGCAGCGTGAAGTTTTATGTCTGAAATTTATTGAAGATTGTATCTATTTTTTTTTTGAGATCATGTTACCGTTGTGAGTCATAGAGTTAATCACCCATGTTTCCTTCTTGCTCATGTAATTGTTCTGTTGAAGTTGATTAGTGGCTTCCATAGAAGCCCAAAAGGCCACCTCGTCTTAATAAAATCCAAATAGTAAATAGTCTTTGAGCTTTAAATCCGTATTCAACAAAAGCAATTTGACTTATAAATGAGAATATCCTGACCCCAAATTCAGGAATCATAAACTAGACACTTCATAATTAACGGGTGACGCTTTTGAGCTTCTTTTGAAGTACCAATGAACTAAATGTTCTAGTTGTGAATAGTCTGCTATGATAATTTAGCAATAAGCAAATGTATGCTTAAAACATTTCTGCGTCTCCTGAGAATAAAGCTTTGTATCAAAGAAAACATTTTCAATATAACAAAAATTCTAGAAAGATCCTTTTACGAACATAACTTTATAAATGAGCATGCAATATTGCTTGTACCTGGGGACGTGATTTTCTCAATATCAAGGTGCTTTGAAAGTAAAAGAACTGTTGCGAAGTCAGATGGAACTGTCGTATGGATAGCTTAGCTCGACTGTGGTACATATTATTGTATACATCATTATTGTCATTATCATCATCACCAACCCTTATTAGCTGCTCTACAACTGAGAAGGTTTAGCCTTTAGTCCACTATGATGATCTAATGTGGGTTGGCAGAATACTAACCTAAGGAACTCCTAACTTTTTAAGTGTGCAGGTTTTTTCACGATGTTCCCTTCAGTTTACATCTCATTGAAAATCGACGCAGAGAAATCTTTTCACGTGTCATTCACCAATGATACTCTCTCTTCGAAAACGTAACGAACTCCTAAGATGCTTTGCTTCTGATTTTATTGATATTATTTACTTTATATTACTCTAACGTTAAAAGAAATCTCAACATTTTCATTTTAAAATTGAAAATAAACCCATATTTATCTATTCAATAATAGCTGCCTGTTAGGTTTTTTATTCTTTAATTGTCTCGTTAAAGTCATGTTATATTTCCAATACACCATTATTATACAAAACAAATTTATTACGACATAAGTTTACGTTAAATGCTCTATTTATCACATTGGGATTGAAGAGAGCCACAATTTTGGTATTCCAACCCTACCGTCTGTAACAAATAATATTTTTTATCCGTTATACCTTTTGTTATCGATTCCGGTCGTACGAATGATAAATTATGCTGCAGGTAAGCAACCGTTTTGTTGAAAAATATTCTTAGACTTAATCTAGGTTTTTGATTGTATAGACCGATAAAATAAGTTAATTTATTGGCGATACGTGTGGCTTCTTATAAGAGTAATTGGGATGACTAAGGCCTAACATTTGTTGCCCGTAAAGGGGATTTTGGGTAGAAATGTGTCTATGAGAAGTTCAAACGGAGCTAATGTTTGTAACTTAGATGTGTTTTCTAAAGCTAAGCTCGAAATTACTAGTCTGCTTTTTACTTATGAATAATCATGAGTAATATATAATTATTATAATTAGACGGTCTTATTGCATTGGGCGATTTCCTTCATACTGCCCAAGCATGGATAATGTAAGAAAAAATAACCCTCTTTCTTACAATTTATTAAATGTCAAGCATTTTGAGAAGCTAACATTTTTAAAATACAAAAATTATTAAAGAGTCCAGGTGTTAGAAACTCTTGAGGAATTTCATCTCCCAATTTTAACACAATTACTTTCTTACATTTCGACAATCCACGCTTAACTCTAGATAATTTCGAGTTATATATTTCAGATGGACCTCTTTCAAAATTTGAACACAGTTTAACACAATTAGGGTAGACTTTTAACTTATTCAATCTTAAAAACAAAATCATATTAAAAATACATACATACTGAAATACGAGTATTATGTCGTGGGTATCAGAAATTTGGCGAAAATTTTCGATCCCATAAACACCCAGACCTGAAACAAATATTTGTGGAAGACACAAACATATGTCTCGGTGCTGGGATCGAACCCACGACCTCTACTACTCTAGTCAACTGCGCCATGTGGCTGTTATTACCTGTGTAGTGTTTTATAAACACTACTGGTATAAGTAATTTGAATGCATTTCATTTTATAAAATTCAGTCTGGTGTTGTAATAGTGAAGATATGAAATGATTCGAGCAGGTTCATACATATTTATTATATTAAATTTCCATCCATTTCCATAGATTTCCCGCGTTCGATTGCCAGGTACTGACCTGCCATAAGTGACAATAAATGTTCATTCAAAAATTATTAAGTCATTAAGATATTCGAACAAATATCTAAATACGAAAAATGCTCGTTGTCTTTATTATTGAATCTTAATCGTGGTTGAAGAAATGTAAATCAGCCTTACTTATTTCGATATAGTATAGTATTTATAGTGTTATATGTTAGAAGAAAAATTATTGTTAATTATTGTTATTAAAAATCAAGTATTGTTTTTATTTTTTAAATCATTTTATAATATTTACAACAAGTAATATACAACCCCGCCACAAGTTCCATAATAAGGCAACGAGGTAAATTATTATTAAAAAACTATTGAATTTATGCATCTATAATACTAAATAACCCCCTGCGTTGTTTTAAGACTAAAATGAAATTAACGATTATTTTAGGTGGGGGCGTATTCCAAATTCAAATTAGGAATACTAATCAATAATAAATTATTCAAACCAACTTATACAACAAAACTTCACCAAAAATTCAAACTTGGAACTTGTTCTTAAGCCGGCGTTAATCGATACGCGTTTTTTAATTATAACCAGCCTGGTACACCCTAATTTCTCTCTAGGGGGAATAAGGAAGGGTTCTCATTGAAACGTCAAGGCAAATTGATGGGCCGGCCGTGAGCCGTGTCCAATAGTCGCAGGGCGGTTGTATCGCCGCGTCAGTCAGTCCGACGTCCGTACTGAGTGTGGCCACACGTTTGTTGATAACGGACACGTCCTGGCACGCGGTTGACCACGTGCTGTGACGTCAGCTGACAGTCGCGCTTAATCCGGCCTAACTTTTTCAAAAGTTTCCGAACATGTACAGTGTGTTTGTGCTTAGTATCCTGCTCGTACTGGGCCCTTCCTGCTCAAACTCGGATAATTTAGGTCTGTGATATACTGCTAATTGCCTAAGGTTCCATTCTAATGTTAATGGCTTATGATACGGTAATGCATGTAATAAACGGTTCTTGACAATATGTTTTTTGTTCGTAAAGGTATTACTTTTTCGTTGTTTATTAATATTTTATTTATATTTGAATGGTTTAATGTTTTTTTATATATTTCATCTAGTTGTGTATTTGTTAAGTTAAACATTTTCTGTTGTTCAGTATTTATTTACTAACGAAAAAAATCGAATGTTTCCTTAGTAGTTTTGCATGGTATTGCAATTCATTTCTTATTTATTTACGATAGTAATAATTGCACTTTCCATTTGAATTATTATTTAAAGAATATTCGTAGCTGGCCTCTTCTAAACTTTATGTATAGTTTTATTTAGGTAATGAATTTTAGGTCTCAGATGATTTCTTGTCACTGCTTTTAGGTTTAGACCTAACTCGCCTTTTGTTTTATTTGTATATAGAGGAGACATTTATATGAGACAAATATTTATCGTTGTAGTGGTGCTTTATAAACACATAATTATGGGTAGAAGCAGTATAAACTCTGTGGTCATTAATTTAGATATATACTTAAATGTACATAGATAGACTTCAAAACTCAGTTGATTAGATCCAAGTTTGTTTATACCATATATTTGATCTCCGTACTGACGCGATGAGTTGGGTTCAAAAGTCTCATTATAGTTCAAGGATATTAGAATACGACACAACACTTTTATCTTAACATGCGATAAGAGATACATGAGACGGCTGGATGTATTTATTATTACAAATTAAATGAATGAAAAAAGTAAATATAATGTACGGAATATAACTTTTTCTTCACTGGGGGGGCGGGGGCTAGTGACAAGGGCGGGAGGGGGGTATAAATTGTGTACTCCATATAAACGCACTTCGCCAACAAAATAGCCGTAATTGGGAACGAACCTAAGATAATATGGGAAGGTGATAGGATCTCGTGAATCATTTCTGTTTAATAACATTGAGGTCATGAGTTTGTAGCTACGTGATATATGTACGTATATATAAACATTTATAACCTTATAGGAATAGGGGGTATTAAGCGAAACAATAATTAATCTATATCTATGTTTATGTTGAACAAAATCGTATGGGTATTTGCGTACTTGCGAGCTTTTTTTCAAAAAGTTATGGACTTAAACCATTATTTAGGCACATCAAGTGTCCTATATTGCTGTTATGATAAGTATAAATAAACATTCTGCAATATTTCTCCTCTCGAATATGTATCATAATACAAGAATAATTGGAATCTCAACAATTTTATTGTTTTGAAATTCCCGTCCAAACATATTTTTCACAGTACAAATTTCAACAGCCCATAGGAAGAGTAGTAATTTAAACAACCGCGGCCTTTTTTCATATCATTATTTACACGTTTTTTTACAACTTTATTTATTATATTTTTTGTAGGAATTGCTCAGAAAGCGGCTATTTTTTTAACCATTATTTTTTTACATTTCCTCACTTTAGGTACTGTGGAAGTTATCTCGGCGGATACAGGTATCCTACCAGCAATTACACTGGGCTTCGTCAATCTCATCCACCTTGAAACGCCACACAAAACTATTACTTACCACCATTTTTCTCCAAACCTATGTTCTTGTTTCACATAAATCACTTAATACCTAAGGCAGAGCAGTTGTAACTAGCTATCTACAGCAAACGATCTCTTTGAACCAGATAAAACAGAAGGAAAAGTGAGTACCGAGCGATGTTACGGATAAAGGACACGTTACATTTATATTGCATTAAACTACGCCCGCTGCGTTGAAGCGCAACGTCTGTTAAATCTTTAATCTCCGTCGCACTGAACAATTGAGTCGAGCGTGCGCCTTCTTTGTTGTTAACTTCATTCACATTCCTTTTACTCCATACAATAGTCTTCCAATACAAGAGGGCTGTGTTTTTAGACAATTCCCGAAACAAAAAGGCTGGATTCGTGTTGCTAAGGAAGGTTTTTGAAGTGTTTTTTAATTGTAGTCTTGTACTTTGTCTATGATACAGCGATAGCACATGGCAAAAGTATACGAATTATTTCACGATATTTTCATTCCTATTCTTATGGTAGTTGCTTTGTTGACTACAGATATACCCTCATTATTTTTTGAACTTTCACTAAGGTTTTAAAAATGGTCATTAGTTTCAAGATTGACAGTGTGACCTGTTATCTCTGGTCTGTAGTAACCAGTTTAGCATTCTTAATTCCAATTTTGCTTACCATTAGTGACCCTTTTCCCCCTTTATCTTTATTTTCTTCGGTTCTAAGAAAGCTAGAGTTATAACAGTTCTATTATATAAATACTCGTACAAGCAAAAACGTGTTCTATAAAGCCCGATTCCAATTCTTATCAGAATTTGTATGCTTACAAAATGTAATTAAGGCTGCGTATGTAATACGATTACCTCACACAATCATTTTAGTGAAATTGATTCCACTAAAGACGTATTAAATTTACAGAAATAAAACGCAAATCCAAAAAACACGACAGTTTTTTTTTAAGTAAAATATGTAAAGCAAACAGCGGTGACCCAGAATTCTGACCTCGTTTAACTTTGTTTTTTTTTTGCCCAAAGTAAATATCTTTAACCATATTAATATCTTCATATGAGAACCTTACATAATCTCATCTTGTATACTATGTATTCAGCCTACCGCCGTCCGCTGCTGAACCTAGGCCTCCCCAATAAAGCGTTAACCATCCCGGTCTTCTGCAGCCGTTACCTGCGACCTTTCTCAAACTATCGGACCATCGTGCTGCAGGATATTTCACACTATATCTACTATGATCACTTTAGTTCTTTAATAACTTCATGATGTACTGATGATTATTTTCTACTGATCATAAATCTTTAGGTTAAATTCAAAAGGTGTAAATATTTTTACCACTCTTCATCATCATCATCATCATCAGCGATAGGACGTCTACTGCTGGACATAGGCCTCCCCCAGAGACTTCCAAACCCACTCTTAGTAACAATCATGTAACATACAGCATAAAAACTTTTTCATTGGCCACTATTTCTCTAATCTACATTTATTAGAATTGGCCACTAATTGTTTGTATTATCATATTCCATAATAGAGGTTACGAAATTATTGAACTCAACTCTATAGAGAGAACGAAATACCCAGTTTGCACGCTAAATTGGTGCTGAGCATTTATTGCTGAAATTGGCTCGCAGCAACAAGTCCAATAATTAAGTTTGACTTTATGGGAAATTACGCTTGGCCCGCCAAGTGTCTCGTCGACGTCAACCGCCACTTCTAGACACGACTTTGATAATGTTTTTGTATGGTTGTTTAGAAGGGGATTTCATGGGTATGTTTTGGTACACTATGATATGGGGGTAGCAATGTATCAGAAACAAATGTATTAATATACAGGGTTTTTTTTTTTTTCGAAAAGAGCAACACTAAAATGCCCACTAACATTATATCCAACAAAATTTGATCGGGTGGTAAATAAAATAAAAAAGCTGTATACTTTTGCACAGATTAAATGAAATGGGTCAGGTAGGTATACTTAGAATAACTCCCAAGGTACTGTCTATAAGGCATTCTTTAAGGCCTCGAATCTCATGCCTGGCTTTCTCACTATAAAACATGGGTTCACCTACAGATATCAAGGTTGTTGTCAGGCTGCATTCAACGCTATAAAACTTCACTGTATTATAAATAATTATAATAAAGATACCATGTTCCATTGCACTGAATATAACACACCTTCGCCTTTCATATTCATTGAAAGTGACGTGCAAATAAATGACCACAATCACGCGATAGCAAAAACGCGCACCGCAACCCACTTACTCGTAATGCTACTGTTTTGTTCCTTTATAAAACGGGTATTTACGCCCATTGTGATCTTAATTAGAGAGCAACCCTTGTACCGTGGCCAGAGAGCGGTATACCAAACATCATTAATATTTTAATCCGTCTGAATTCATCCCTTATGTGTCAGGACAGCTGAGTGACTATTTAATGACCATTTCCCCATGTACTAATTAAACAAATATACGTCCATTCGGTATTCATATGGTATATAGACTTAGAAATTTAATAGACTTGGTTTATGAACTGTAAGATTTCTGGAATTTAAATTGTGTGAGCTATCTGATTTGATTCGTATAGTCGCTGCCAAATGTTAATCTTATGGTCGCAAGTTAAATGAAATCGGGATTAAAAAACATAGGGATACATTTATTTTATTCAAGCGATTTGTAGCTTTGTAGCTCAACAGCTAAAATTAATTACTTTTTAAATGGTACCAACATTAATTCTCGTTTTAAAATCATTTGGCACACAAATTGTTCCTTATCTTGGAGACTGTACCTACTTTTATTCGAAGACCTACATTACAAAGCTGTAAAAGTTAAGTGGGTTTTGAAGGAGAAAATGTAAATAGGCAGCAGCAAAACATAATTTAAGAACTAGAAAATAAACTATAACGTTACTCAAAAGTATCTGGCCAATATTAAAGCTCGTGCCAGTGATGGCCTCGAAGTTTGGGCGCGCGGTCGAGAATCTCGGCGGTCGCGGGTTCGAACCCCAGGCACACACCTCTGACTTTTCGAAGTTATGTGTGTATTCACATTGAATTATCACTTGCTTTAACGGTGAAGGAAAACATCGTGATAAAACCTGCACACCTAAGAGTTCTTAGGAATTTCTTAGGTGTGTAGTCCGCCAACCCGCACTAGGCTAGCGTGGCGGACTATGGCCTAAACCCTCTCAATGGTTGAGGAGACCCGTACTCAGCAGTGGGCGTATATGGGTTGATGAAGAAGAAGAAGAAGAAGATATTAAAAGCTAGTAGTTTCAAAATTACGGTACCTGCTGATAACGCTAGTTTTGCAGTGTAATACTGAGATTGCTAAAATCTTTGCTTGCATAAAATATTACCAAGTATTTTGTTGCTAGATGGACTTTTGGAAGACTGTCTTTGCGCTTCATTAAAACTAGACCTCAAAAGTCAGTAAATCAAACACTTCTAGACCAAAATTTTGTAACGTACCGACCGATCTGAAATACCGAAGGTATGAATACGAGGAGCTAGAAACTATATTTGGCTGTTTTCACATAGAAAAAAGGATAATACTGATAGTGACGGGCACAGAAATGGATAGGACTTAATTTTCAAAACTGTGTTTTTCGAAATCATTTTACTTTATTTAGCAAAGAGTTGACGTTGATTTATTTATAGCTTTGTAAAAAAATAGAACTAAATACTGGCGGAGAGCGCTCAGATTTCCCACCGGCAACATCTTCCAAGCCTAAGCAAGAATATTCACATTTCTAACTTTAAGAGGGTTAAAGCTTCATACAAATTTTCAACTGTGCCCTATATCACAGTGTGTACTTAATTTTTGTATAAGAATATGTATTCAAGTTTTTAACAAATTCACTCTTCATGTCTCCATTAAAGAAATAAATAGGTTATTTATATACCTTTGCGTTTTGATTCCAATGAAAACGGGCAATCGATTTAAATGAAAGATCACGAGAAGTGATGTTAGTGAAAAAGAAAAGCAATGGGTTCGCTCCTACACCGTGGGACATAACCAAACAATACCTTGAGGAATTCAGGGGGAAAAAATTTATTATCAAGTCAGTGACAAGAGTAAATGATCAGCGTTTATAATACTTAAAGGGTTGTTCATTAATGTTGCAATACCTACCATAACTACGATATTTTTTATTTAAGAGATAGTTATGAAAGTTGTATATAAAGTATGGATATGGCCCTTACCCAGTCAAGCGCACAAAGGGCTAAATTCGCAGTTGTCACGTTTTTAATTAATAAAAGTCTAGGTGTGGCATCACGCACGCCCATCGTACTTACTGCGAAATACATCAATTACGCCATGTGGGTTTCTGCCTTTGTTTAGCAATAGCCGGTTAAGATTAGAATAAATCAGGAAACAATGCTTTAATACACAGCTGTTTATCTTGTAGGGATTTTGTTTTAAAATACATAACATCGATGTTGTTATGTCCGTTTCCTAGAAGAGGTGTGGAGTTGCTTTCGTATATTTTTAATGGCAAAGACATTTATATAATATAGTTTAGGACGACCTGCTACTCGATGGTCCGACGACTTGAGAAAGGTGGCGGGTAACGGATTGATAAGGGCTGCACAAGACCGAGATCGCTAGCGCTTTCTAAGGGAGGCCTACGTTCAGCAGTGGGGGGCGATAGGCTGAGTATACGAAGGTTATTTCTCTTATGAAAAGAGGCGAGACTATTATTATAAAATTGGAATCTATGATAATTTCACACGGAAGCTGGACGATTAATGCTGAAATCGATAAATTAAATAAATAATTGCGATTTGAAATAAGCCATTAAAGTTGTCAGAGAGCAATCAAATGAGAAAAACTTAATGTAATGTATTCATAATTACTTATTAATAATGAAGAGTACGACTCATTAATTTTTCATCGCGAAAATTAATTACGTATTGAAAAGGAAGCATTGCTTATTAACATAATATTATTTATTAATGATCGAACGTGAGCTCAAAAGGAAATATCAACATTGCAAATGAGCAGATTCAGAATATCCCAACTGTACAACTCAAGTAGAATCTATTTTATTTATCATAACCATCATCAGCCCACTGCTGGGCACGGCCTCCTCTACCTTTGTGAGGGTTTGGGCCTTAGGCCACCACCCTAGCATAGTGCGGGTTGGCGGACTACATACCCAAGAAATTCCTTAGAATTTTTAGGTGTGCAGGTTTCCTCGTGATCTTTTCTTTAGCCATAACTTCGAAAAGTCAGAGGTGTATGCCAGAGGTTCGAACCCGCGACCGCCGAGATTCTCGATCGCGTGCCTAAGCCTCGAGGCCGTCACTGCTTTGCAATCTACTTTTACAACCTCCTTAAATATTACAAGGTCCACCGTTAATAAAAAGTAAGTTATATTATGGTTCGTCGAAAGAAATAATTCATGGGTGATATTTATGAGTTTCACCCCTTTTCGATCGCCTCTGGGGTTCCGGCAAGAAAGTCTATCTTTATTATGATAGATTTATCAGGCACAGGTGTTCGATATTAATATTATTCCCTTTTGATTGAAGTTCTGTCGCGAAAACTTCTTCAAGTGTCGCTATGAATTATTCTTTGGTAAAAACTTGTCTGTAAAGTTATGAAGTTTGCAGTATCGATTTTTTTTTAACCGGTTTTGTAAGATTTTATTTATTTGGTATATTTTATAGGTGCAATAACTTATTTTAAATACAAAATACAGTTTTGAGGACTTGATCTGCTTTGCTTAATTTATACTAATGAAAATATTTGCTGAACTCGTTAATATTTGTGTTAATGATAGAAATAAAATACGAGAAAATAAATAAATTGTGAATCTAAAAATGCTACTATAAGCGTGCGAAGGTATGGACCTTGATGATAATGATGGCATTATCGAAAATGCGTCGCAAACGCCGATGTCATAATTACTCGAGTACTATACATAAGAAGACACTTTTTAGCTTTAAGCACCTTAAGCACTAATGAAATTGATCTGAGTAGCCTTTGTGCGGAGTTTGTCATTATTAAACAGCGATCCTCGAGGTTTGGGCGCGCGGTCGAGAATCTCGGCGGTCGCGGGTTCGAACCCCAGTCACACACCTCTGACTTTTCGAAGTTATGTGTGTATTCAAATTGAATTATCACTAGCTTTAACGGTGAAGGAAAACATCGTGATGAAACCTGCACACCTAAAAGTTCTTGGGAATTTCTTAGGTGTGTAGTCCGCCAACCCGCACTAGGCCAGCGTGGTGGACTATGGCCTAAACCCTCTCAATGGTAGAGGAGACCCGTGCTCAGCAGTGGGCGTATATGGGTTGATGAAGAAGAAGAAGAAGAAACAGCGATAAAATTTAAATACAAATTTACTGCTATAATTACATGCCCTTGTCAATTTGTTTAATCGTATCAAACGTGAAATTCTGAAAACTTTACATGTCTGGTTGAAATGAGAACAGACATTCCATTTTTGAATACTACCATTCATTTAAAAAAATATGGCGCTTGTTTAATGAACCGAAAAGGTTTCATATCATTTTTAAATTTCACTACGAATTCGGCCATTACTGTGTTTCATATCAATGTTTGGCGGCAAATGTCATGTATGTTACAGTACACGTACAGCGAGCAGGTGAGACTTATTAAGGTGACCTAGTTATTACACACGCTCCATTACCCTGCTGTAGGGTGCTATAAATGTGTTAATTGCGGCCTTTTCACGCATCAACAGTAAATATTACTTCAGAGCAAAAGTTGTGATTCCAAATTTGACTTTAAGATTTTGTGTTCCAGTCTTGTTGCAGAGTTGAATGTATAACTAACGGTAGTTTTACTCAAGTTTTAAATTTAAATAAATAAATACACTCAACATTTACATACTTGTTTCCGAACCTCTACTACGATATAAAAGATTGTGTCGTGGGTATTAGAAACTACTAGGCACTTTTCGGTCGCACAAAAACCCAGATAGTGTATTTCATTTTTACTATGTTTTTCACATTAAATTTAAGAAAAGATATTAATATTTTTCAGCATAAAAAAAAGTCAATAATACCAGGGTCCAGGATAGAGGCGCTTTTTAATATTAAATAAATTAAGATGCAACTATTGTGCTAGGTATCAAAAACTATAATAGTCCATTAGACCTTGCAATATTTATGAATGAAATAAACGTTACACCTGCTGTTTTTATTTCAAATCTTGTAGCCAACTTCACTACGATGGCACTTTCCAATTTCAAATAGAGAAATAAATCAAATCAAATATTTTGAATGTCGAATGGAGAACGATTTGAAACCTGTTTATTACTTAAGTACGCGAATGCATTAGCAGATGCAGTAACAGAAATTGCAATGCCGAGAATGCATGCTTGTGGTTTGATTGCATACAGAATGAGCGAATCTGCGGCAATCTTGTTATACGTGACGTTAGGAGCTAAGTAGCGGGTGTCGGCTCGGAGCCTTCATGTCATACGTAAATACGCATTGAGGCTGGATTTACTATGAATTGAGTTCGAGCCTTTTGCGGGTGTTGATTCCGCTTTTCAGATTTTGGGCTAAGTTTTGTATTAAAGCCATATGTTTATAGAAAAGGTATAGTGTCTTTAATGTATTTACTCTAATATATAATTATAGTACTGTGAGAACATTGATAACACACAAACAACAAACATACCTCACGCTTATATACCCCGAAGGGGTAGGCAGAAATGCATTTCTGCACCCACATTTCGCCCGGTATGTATCAGTCCCACGTAATAGGGGGCGAGCCTATTGCCGTTTTTCGGGCTCATTTCCAGACTCCGTGCTGCTACTGAGAATTTCCTAATGGAAAAACCCAATAGCTCCTTGCCCGACCCGGGAATCGAACCCAGGACCTCTAGATCGCAGGGCAGATACTTGTATCGCGAGACCACGAGGCAGTCAGAACATTGATATGCTTGCTTTATCTCATTTTTGTATCTCCTTAGGTTTCAGTTTGAGAAAATGACTTAGGCATTAAATTCTTCTATCCAAACTGTGTAAAGTGAAAATAAATAAATACTTAGGTGAGGTGTCTAAAAATAAATGGAATTAAGCAACGGAGACCGTTACGTCCAGCCCGTAATTAAAAGTATAAGTTTTGTATATATTAGTATTCGGCAGTTGCCGACAGCCTTGATATAACCTACAAGGTCGCGCCACAAACTCTCAGGCGTCTAAGACTATTTGAATTCGTTTATAATTCATACGTACTTATCAGTGGCGGTACTTCCATAGAAGCCCGAAAGCCCGACTTGCCTTACATAGTTCCGAATAACGAACTTAACGATTGTTTATTTATAAAATAACGCTATAAACGTGAATGTGAGTACTAACCGGTAGGTATTTATTAGTCCTACGTACCAAAAAAAATATGCTGCTACTAAATAAACATTTGGGCTTGCCTTAGTTTGACACCCTAGGCACGCCACTGGTACTTATGTACTTATGCGTATGGTTTTTTTTGCAATGGACAACAATTATTTTTTCAAACGTACAAGCATTTTGATTGAAAATAAAGTGAATTCGAAAACAAAGAACTTACATTCAAAAAAATATCATTTACAGTATCTAAATTTGAATTTTTCTCAATTGACGTCATTTATACGGTGAAGTTTCATGTCTTTATTTTTAGCTTTAACTTGGAATTTATACCAGAGAACTTGTCAATTATTCTTTCTTTAGCATATTGGTGGTCTTCTCTTGTTTACGTTATTCGTTTTTGTACTTAGGTACAGTTATTATTAATGTTAATTAATTTTTATCTCCTATGGACACAGGGAAAAATTACACTTAACCGTAGTATAATTATCATGGCATATTTTAACATTTTATTTTTTATCTCCTATTAAGCGGTTAAACACTTAAATAATATTAGTTTTCTACATAGGTAAATAGGAAGATTTTTATTTTTGTGTTATACATTTTTAGGTCATGATATGTTATCAATAGAGAGCTACCATTGGGCTTACCTACAATAAACCTTGCTTCAATCAAATATTAAATGATTTCTTCGCAAAGAGTTTTCACGGTATTTTCACTGTTAAAAATAAGACTATAATTAATGATATTCTTGCAATGTATAAAGTAAGAATAATAGGTTACATCGTCAATGTTGTCGAATTATAAATTGCCAGTCCGTTGTTAGGTGATTTATCAAGTAAATGGGCCCGTCGGCCATTCACGAATAATGCGATTTTCGTTGGATCATATTTTGATGTAGCAGGAAAAGGGATCTTCCGGCGCTGTTTCATGGGCAATCGCAATCTGGCTACTAATAGGAATAATAGCTCCATTGCTAGTTTCATGCTATCTGACTTAATCAACTCCGCCTTTGTGTATAGTCTTATGTATGTATTTTATTTCGACGTTAATTTTGGTGGTGAAATTATATGGAATTTATTCATCATTAATACGATCCTCGCCATTAAAAATGTCGAGTTTTAATTGACAAATAGTTTTGGGATATAAAAAAAACAATCGAAGTATTCATTGAATGTGAATAGTTTAAATCTCATCCATCGATCTATCCATCAGCCAAATAAAGTCCAATGTTGAACGTGGGCCTCCCCCAATGGTATCCACAAGGACCTGTTGAAGGCAGCTTGCAACCAGCGTCGGCCTGCGACCTTAATCAGGTCGTCTGCCACCTTGTGGGTGGACATCCAACGCTGCGCGATCCGGTACGTGGCCATCATTTGAGAGGCCAACTCCTCCTTTACATTGCTTTTCTGATTAACTTCGTTGCGGGATTATGACAATTTAGGTCCCCTTAGATTCGCTGAGCTTCATTGCTCGGCGCATTGGCGAATACTGTGCGTGCCGCTGTTGATCCTGGAGTACAGGAGTTGCAGTGGCGGGTGTGTGGTGGGATAGGGCAAAATCCTGCGACAAATACTAGGACTTAACAGATTTTTTTGTCTGTACTTTGAGAAGTGCCATCATAAGGATAAATACTGTTTAAAAATGACACAAAAATATTTCGTACATCATTACGTATAATAATCAAGAATAAAGGCAGGTATCGTCGTATAAAATAATTACATTTTGGTTGAATCGTTTTTTCACCTGATATAGCACAATAAATAAGTCAATCATTTGCAGCTTGATTAGGCATTTGCATGATAAACGTTTTCACTCGACGACTTGTTGGTTCGCCCTTTATGTCAGTAACGTTTGATATCAATTCCTGTCCAAATTTAATAATTAAAACTCTCTAGCTGATTGAATTTTGATTTTGACAAAATATAGTTTAAGAGAGTAACACCCACTCAAATTTACTAGGACAATTCAGTTTGTTTTTTTTTAAATACGACTCTCAGCTTTTTATAACTCAATTTGGGAATTACTTAAATAAAAAATCGCAATAAGACCAGCTACAGTAGAATCCGTTTATTAACTCCGCCTATATTGACCAACCGGTTATTATGACGTAATTACACTACAAAGTTTGGTTTTCATATAAAGTTCTTTATACAAAGTCGCATATAATGACTTCCCTTACAGTGACATGTCGCTTATTATGACCCATTTTTAATAAATCCTGTCCAGTTATAATGACCGACATGATTCATTACACCTTCGGTACCAAAAATACCATTCATAACTGTTTCAAACATACAGGATTCTTTGAAAGCCACGACGGTTTACCTATTCAAATATCAGAACATGAATTTGATGAAGAAGACGACATTCTTTTGTCTTTGTGGTCACGAAACCTAAATTCAGATTCTTTAGCACCACCGGAAATGTGTGCAATTTTGATTTTGATTTAACATGTTTGTGTACATAAACATATATAATAACTATGTTTCTATATAATAATAAATATTTAATTACATACATATTTACATAAAAAAGGTGTTTTATTTTATAAAACGCTTTGTATGACGTCCGCTTATTATGACGTGTTTGTCAATTCCCTTCGATGTCATTATAAGCGGACTTTACTGTATTTTTTAATAATGCTTTGAAACGTAATTCTTTGACATCCGTTGATGAGTTATTTTGGAAAATGTTTTATTGGGGCATTTCAAACCGTTCCAAGTTTACAGAGTTCTCCTTATCTTAGGACAGCTTAAAGCCACATGTTTATATTGATGTAAGTAATGATATAGATTCTAGTAGTATCAAAATGTTTCTTTAATCCTCTCTGTTCTTCCGACAATCATTAATAGGGGAACATACATATTCATTAATCCATATTTCGCATTACTTAAAGCGAAGCATTAAAGGCTTACGAATCGCTTGAGACTAAACTCTCACAGTGAGGATATATTTCGCCGATCTCGCCGAATTGGTAAACATTCAGTTTGTTTTATGCATTATTAATGTCAAAATATTACGGGGCCTTGTATCGTCGGAATGGAATTGAGTTTTAAAGCTTCCATTCAAATGAAAATACTCTTCATATTTCTACCTATTATTGCTTGGACAAAGAGATTATTAAACGTCAAAATGGATGAAAGGCGGCCGATATTCGTTCTTATATAATTCGAATAGGGTGGCATTGTTTTAATATTAATTATTTACACTATACAGACAAAGGACTCTAGTGTGTAATGGAATTGTTTGGATTAACGCAGACTGTCGATTTATGAGGTCGAATGTGAATGTGTGGAAGTAGAACAAACGTAACTAACCTAGCACAACAGATTAGTCAATTGTGCTGGAGTGGTTTTAGAAGTATTGCGTCATCCGAAATGTTTAAGTGAAGGATAAAAGATTATTGATTAGGGCACAGGATAATAGACTTTTTAAGTGGAGTAGACAGACAACCTTCCAAAGGTCATTTGCTTGGCCATTTCTATCAGGCCATTTTGGATGTAAGGGGAGACTTATGAATAAGGATCAAGTCGTGAAGCAATAGGTACAAATGTTCAGCCATATTTCTAAAAGATTGTTTTATTCATTTCAAGAAATGTCCTAAGAGGAGTGTTCATTGTATCATTATTAACTTCTTTTAATTGTGAGTTAAAAATGTTGTTGTCTTATTTTCAAGCGAATTGAGGTCATGTCTCAATAAATACGCATTATTTTTAGAACACTACATCGTTAGCTCGCGAACTAAACATCATGTATTTATCAACACATATTATTATATATTGCAAATATCTACTTTATGCTGTTTCAGATATAAAATATTTTAGTTTTCTTATTGACATTGCATTTAATGTATCTTCTGTGTTAGAGATTTTTTTAACGTTGACACAAATATCTAAATCAATGCGGAGGTGTTGTGTTAGAGTCCCGCGTTGGTAGATTTTTTTTCAATAGCAGTATAGAATATAAAAAAAACGCCTTCTATTTATTGGCAAATAATGAACATGGAGTCGTCATTGGCAGTACTTCTATAGAACCCCAAAAGCGTTTCATGTTGCTTGTGTAATATCAAATAAATATTTGTAGCTTCCTATTTTCGAAAAGCCTGCTGGACTTTTTGACTTCTATGGAAGTACCGCCACTGGAATGTGCGAGTATATAATATGGCTATTCAAAGATACTATGGCCCAAAATTTACTATTAAAAATAACTTTTTTCATTTTCTATACTACTATATTTAATTGAAATAAAGACTCTAATAAAATTTAAATGTACGCACATAAAAAAAACATATTTAATCCAATTTCAAAATTTAATATTTGTGTTACCGTCTTATGTTTTACAAAAAGTTCGTAAGATTGAGTTGAAAAGTAAAGTTAGCAATTGGGTGAAGGTTTGTGACACAGTACCGCCTTGAAATACGTGATGTGAATCAAATGGGATGCTAGTGTTTATTCTAAAAATGTTCTATTGGTAAGCAAACTTTACGGAAAATATTGCATTTGTTTTTCTTTTACAATTTATCTCTGATATCGGAATATATTGGTGCATTCACTGCATCTAAAATGTTCGTTCGCTTTTTTAAATATTGAGTTCTATGTCGGTAAACTAAAATCAGCACTTGTAAAGCCCCGTGGCGTAGTTGGCTAGACACCGGCTTGCGAAACCAGAGGCCGGGAGTTCAACGGGTTCGAGGGACAAATGATTGTGTTTTTTACAAATATTTATTTATTTAAACTTTATATACACGTATGTATAAAGGCGAACTTAATGCCGTAGGCGTTTTCTGCCAGTCTACCTTTGGACGATGCAGTGGTGAAATCTGGTAGGTGTGTACTGCAGTCGTTTTACATAAGTGAGTGCATTATATTTATACGTAGAAATACATAAATAAACATACATATATAATAACATATATATAAATAAAATATATTCATACATATAAAAATATGTATAAAACTCAGCGAGATGACTCTGCTAGTTCCTTTTGAAAGTGTTCATATTTATTTCGCGACGTTTCGCTGGCCATTCGCTTGTTAACTGTTGTACTCAAAGAATTTCCAATTAGACCATCCATAATATATACTTCTTTATAACATGCATATACTAACATATTGTACATAATTAATTATGTGTCTGTGCTACGTAATAGACCGTGGCGAGCTTATTACCATTTTTCGTGCACGTTTCCAGACTTCGTGCTGCTGAAAATTTCCGAATAGGAAAAATCCAATAACACTTCGTCCGACCTAGGAATCAAACCCAGTGCTTAGATCGCCTCATCAAGCCCGACTACTTATATATACATAAAGATGATTTAATGCGTATTCATGTTTATTCTTAGCTAAACAATGACATTGGTAACAAGAAACCAATCACAAGCAGAAGAGATAAGTCGCCATAACAATGGAACACGGATCCTCCTTCACCCTACATGGGTACCTAAAAACACCTTTCATTGTCTCTTCGACTATTGTTTTACCCGATTTCCCTTATGCGGACGTATTGAATACTCAGGCCTCGGCTTTTGTTGTAGCTCATTCTGCGAACACGCATTGTATTACAAAAAATGGATATATTGAGAGCCCTCGATAGAGAATATCCTGATTATTGGTCAAAGATATAATAATTATAATTAAATTATATAACCTCAAAAGGAATGACCGCGATGAGGTTTGAGCGCGCGGTAGAGAATCTCGACCGTCGCGGATTCAAATCTCAGACTTTGAAATTATTTTTTTATTCATGTTATGAAGTATCAGTTACTTGGAAACTATCATGACGAAGCCTAATCACCTTAAAGTTCTAAGGATTTTTATCCTCGTTACGGGAGGTATGTATCGATCCTACGTAATAGGAGGCAAGCCTATTGCCGTTTTTCGGGTTCAATCCCATATCGCGACCAACTACTTTCAAAATTTTCAAATTGATGTTTTGAATTTCAAAATGGATAAACCCGATAACATTGCAGAACGGAGGAATTGTGACCACTAGACGGACTTATCATCATCATCATCAGCCCATATTTGTCCCCCTGCTGAGCACAGGCCCCCTCCACAAGTGAGAGCGTTTATACCTAAGTCCACCACGCTGGGCTAGTGCCGGTTTAAAGTTGCTTGGTAGTCTTATCATTGTTGTATTTAGAGTTAGGACCGTGTTTGTTAGTGCACTAAATGCTAAAAGTATAACAATAGGTCGCAACAAGACAAATGTACGTAGCTTACACAAGCATTAGTTTTGAATCTGAAAACTGTGGCAGCAAAAAGTTTCGAGTAGTTTTGGCCGTTAGAGCAAAGTTTGTATGTTATTTGGAATCGGTACTACGTGTGTGATTTCTGCTAAATTTTCTGCTAGAATTGTCAACCTGGGCGGTATTTTATCAAATCAAGTACATATCTATATATGAAGAATAATACAAAGTAGTCTAAATCTCTAAGCCTGAAAGTGTAAAAAAAATATTGAGATACTTTCGCATTTGTATTATTAATATAGATCGAATTATTTTAAAATAAATAAGTAGCATTTACATTGTTAATAAAAACTTACTTAAGGTTATTAGTTTTCTATGAGAAAATACTTTAGTCAAACGGTTTCAATTTTAGCCAAGATTGACTTCAGTATGACTTAGTTCTTTAGAGTTGGTGTACTTTTAATCGCAATATTGTTCCCCTCTGCATTCATTTTGCTCTATGATACGATTAGTCATCTTTTGATTACTCTTAAATACTTCTTTGCTTCAGAATTCAGATATACGCATTTGAAAATAGAGCCGCGCTTATATATGGAGTAGAAAGACAAGATTAAGAGACGCTCAAACATTAAACTTTTGAGAAAAATCTTAAGTGCCATGAAAAGCGGGATTTAATTTTTACCCTAGCACAAAATACCCAATTACAGGGACTCCGTGAAATTTCTTCAAAAACTAAATGAATTACCCAGAAAATCTACCAAAACTGCACTGAAATAATCCGACTGTGCGCTCGTCTTTAATGCTTCCTAGTGTCTCCGTAAATCCATCTTCCAGCTCCGTCGCAGATTACGCGGGCGTTTAAAGCTAAAACTTCCATGTGACGCTCAAAAACGAATCTCATGCATTACAAGACACGTGCATATCTGAAATGTATGTATTTTAAAGTTAATTTTAATCTATAAATGGCAGTTAAATGCAGCTTGTAAAGGCAATTTGTGTCGTTTGCAAGTTTACGTAATTATACCGGCGCAATTGACATGAAATTAAGTAACATTTATTGAATCGGTAAACATAATTGTATTGAATATATAAGTTAAATAACTGTGTTTAATTTTGAAAGGCTGAAATATTGGTTGTAGTCGTACTTTAATATCCAGATAATGTTATTTTTGGATCGCCTTCTTATTACCAAACCCTAATGATGTCGTTTTCTACGGCTTTAAGTAAAAAAATAGTACCGCACAGTGCGTAATTTTCATGATCTAGGTGGACAAAAGTCTTAAAATGAGATGGTCAAGTTTAATACGTGATAAAACGTGTTGGACTTCATTGAAAAACATTGTCAAGGTTTTAAATATACAATTATCGTATTTTACATCACACAAAAACATATATACTCAAAAAACACTTAATAACAAAACTAAAAATAGTTGAAAGAATCGAATATAGGTATAGATTAATTACTTCCTAGCTAGGAACAAGAAGGAACTTAGTCAGAATCATCATCATCATCATCAACAGCCAATCGAAGTCCACCGCTGGACATAGGCCTCACCCAATGACTTTAGTATTCTTCAATTTCGCTTTCAGTATCAGATTCTCCAAAATCTGAATGACCTGACTGAATTTCTTTTTGCTCGGTGTGAGGAGTTCTATATTCTAAGAGCTCCAACACTTCAGGGCTTATTTTGCCTCGTTTGGTTTTAGAAGCAGCAAGTAAGCTAGCAATATAGGGGTCTGACGTAATAAGTAGCCTATTTATTAAGTCCGTATTTGTGTCCACCCTTGACGTCTTTCGCAAGGATAATTCTCTGAATTTTCTATTATCTTTATTTCTGGCTTCGTGTACTTCTTCCGAAAGTTGCCCAATTGGAAGAACACAAGAACCAATTATGTCTTTTCCGTGGTAAAGTATTTTATTCACGCTTCCTAAATACTTCCGCGCTTTTTTTTATAACTGTACCTCTTCTTGGTGAAAATTGACAAAGCTATTTAACGATTACCTACTGCTGAATCCTTTTTTGCGGAGATGTACTTCAGTTGCCATCGATATCTCTTCCAGACTCGATGTTTCAACGAGATATTGAAATCGCCGTTTTTTTCAAATAATTTCAAAGAGATTTCCAGGTCTTCCAATCGAACTTCTTGATTTAGGAAGTAAAACACCTTCATCCGCTTGAGTAACATATTTAGGTAACAGTATGTTTCCTTCTTACCACGCTAAGTTAGTGTTTAAAAACGATCTCGATGTCTACCCGACTTACGCCATTAATCTTCGATTTATTGACAAAAACTTCCAATATTTATTTTCAAACGTCTTATAATGTCATCTGTAAACGACGAATTACCAAGTTCTTGCAATATATGATGTATCGAGGCATCCGTTCTTATATCTTTTGCGTTAGCAAACGAAACGTCGAAAAATTGTCTACGCGAAATTTGCGAAGGCGTTCTGAAAATAAAGAAAAGTTGTATGGGTGTCGCAAATATGCGCAGACAAACGTACGTGTTCCCTTTAGCTAACAAGTACGCCTTTCGATTAAATATAATATCAGGCCGGTATAATCCCGTATAATAAACTAAAACTCAAGTTCAAAATGATTTATTAGTATTTTTGTGTAAAATTTAAGTCTCTCTGTTTCTATAGTACTTGTGATTACGTTTTAAAATATATTAACAGGAAAATATTTAAAAACTTATCTTAAGACTCCCAGAAAGCCAATAACAACACAAAATCACTATTAAGGCACAGGTAGGCGGTATATTCAACGAGAGAACTCAGGCGAAAAATGCGATCATTTTGAGCGCATCATCGGTAAACTCATATAGTTGACTTTCGACCATTTTTATCTATTGTGGGGTGAGGGTTCTTAGAAAATAAACTCTAATATCATATAATATAGTTTATCTTCTTTGAATATAAGTAACTTTTTTATAAGTTTAGACTAGTGTAGAATTTGACTTTTGTCCACCTAGATTATGAAAATTACGCACTGTGTACCGGTTTAAAAACTTTTGAGCTTATACAAAATGGTATTAGAACATTATTAATGCCAGCTTTTCTCAAATAAGAATAAGCGTGCAAACCCTATAGCTTTTACTTTTCGAATTGTGGATTTTTATTTTTTTGTTTTAGCTAAATAAAAAATATTAAAAGTTAAATAGATGTAATTCATTCCTTACTTATACAACAGCGAAACTATCGAATTTTACCCTTTTGTATATCGTACGACTCTAACTATGCAATTTGAATAATAATATAATTTTCTCCACAGCCCTTCTACTCGACACATTGAAGACGATACAGCGGCCAGTATGTGACGAAGACGTGGTATTCATAGAATGTCCGAAGAAGACTGCTATAAGCATTATAGTCGCCCAGTATGGGACAGCAGATGCCGTAGACTCGCCATGTCTCACAGTCAATAAAGAAAAACACGAAGTAGCGAAGAATTGTAAAACACCTAATTCTGTTCAGGTAAGATACGACATCCTAATTGAGATAACTGAGACGTATTAACAACTCAGCAAAAGTTAGCAATATGAAGAAACAAGTACACTTAAGCTGTAATTTAAGTTCTTGAACTGAATGATACAATTTTTAAGGAAATAAATAATAACAGTTCTGACTCAAGATTAAGGAACAAGTCTTGTTCATGGCTATCAGAAATCACAAGAAACTTTTTAGTTTCGAAAACACTCAGATCCGAAACAAATATATGTGGATCATACAAACATATGTCTCGGTGAGTGGATCAATCCACTACCTCTTGTTTAGCAAGCTGGTGGCTACTCCACTCAACCAAGGGGTTTTCAAATGTATATTTGTTTCAGTACTCCCTGCTTCAGAGGGTGGTGGAAGCGTGTCAGAAGAAGCCACAATGCAAGTTCAGCACAAGACCAAAGCCCGATCTACAAGACACTTGTCCTTCCGCCAAAATGTACGTGGATGTGTCGTATAAATGTCGACCCTGTAAGTATCAACTTTGTTTGGAACAACAAAAGTATGGAGGGCACTTGTGATATACAATGTGTGATGGTACGTGGTGCCTAGTGGTCTTGCGGCATTAGACCTGCATATTGTGATACCTGGAAGGTCCGGGTTCAATTCCAGGGTCGGGGTGTTAGTCGGTATTTCCATTAAAAAATTTACAGGAGCATCACGGTGTCTGGAATTTTGTTTGAAAAGCGGCTTTGTACGAGCTACTATGTTGGTATGTATACCACATTTATAGTATTTAATGATATAATCGTAAGAGATATGGTATAGATTCGCAAAGAAGCCTAGGGCTTAAAAATTTTAATCCAATATGACCAAGATATTATTTACGACCAAGAATAATTTGTTCCTAATCTAATATATAATAAAACTGTCTATGTTGTTAGTCCTGTGGTGTAAGAGTGCGATGTGTGGTAGAAAAGCCTTCAGTTGATAATTCGGCTGTCTCCTTTTTCATACTTTTTCCAGCGGCACGGAGTTTTAAAATATGCTCCAATTATGTCACTAGAGTCACAGCAACAAAGATAAAAGTTGTCATGTCTAAAATATTGTAAAAGGGCAATATAAGTATTTCGTAATTACACTCCGATACAAATAAAATACCAAGGCCATTGTCATGAGTATAAAGAACAAAAAAACATCACATTCTCTAAAGATAACGATAAAAGGAGTATGCTAAACGTCGATTACGAGTATAATAATCGATTTCAATCGTCGATGCCGCTGTTACAGCAAAGAGAAACATTACATTGAATAACTGCGATGATATTTTCCTTTTATGCGTATAGCTTTAGCCGTTGGGGCCATTAGGCGCAAGTTATTGGTTCCCTTGTTTTACTTATCAGCCAGTTTTCCTCTTTTGCACGTAAGTGACTATAGACATATATTTATCGTATTATTTTTGGAGGATTTTTGCTTAATCGGTTTTAGAGGGTAGTTTGCATATTAATGTGCAATATTCGTTTTGTTAAACAGTGATGGCCTCGAGGTTCAGGCGCGCGCTCGAGTGAAAATCACGGCAGTCGCAAGTTTAAATCCCATTACGAATTTTCTATGTATTCAGAGTGATTCATAGATTCATAAAAATGTGTGTTCAGAGTCTCTTACGGATTTATGCGAATTCACGTGCTTTCGCGATGGAGAAAAACATCTTGAGGAAACCTGTTCACCAATTCATATTAATTTCTCAGGTGTGTTCTGCCAACCCGCACTAATTCAGAGTTTGAACTAAGGCCTTAACCAGTCTTAGTAGCAGAGGAGGCCCGTGCCCGGCAGTGGGACTAATAGGCTGATGATGATGTATAAAATGCGATGAAAATTCAAGGTATTAAATAAATAAATAAATAATAAATAAATACACCCAACAGTCACATACATAGCCCTGACCCCACACTAAGATACCAGTCTTGTGTCGTGGGTATCAGAAACTACGAGAGACTTTTTGGTCTCACAAACACCCAGACCCGAAACAAATATTTGTGGATCACACAAACATTTGTCTCGGTGCGGGGATCGAACCCGCGGCCGCTCGTTTTGTAAGCTGGTGTCTAGCCAACTCCGCCACGGGGCTGTTAAACAACTAGTCCAGAGTATTTTATAAAAATGTATATGACTATATTGCAAAAACTAATGCTACAAATTTACTTCCCAAGGTCAGACGTATATTAATAATCCAGACGACTTAATTAAATTGTTTATTTGTAACGTTGTATAAAATATGTACATAAATTATTATTAGACTTCATTATTTTATGATATCGCTACATGTACAAAGAAAGTTATACTAACATTTTTATTTAGTACTGGCAGTTATAATTATTATTTTTTCTTTTATATGAAAGGAAGTCAACCTAGTTCTGCCTGGTCGTGATATTAAAAACAAGTATCCCAATAAATTATGTATTTCTACATCTATAATTTTATCTACAATATTAGGGGAGGCCTAACTCCATCTGTGAACGTCTTTCCGCTAATGATAATGAGCCTTATATGGTTCCTATAAAAATTGCCATCACAAAATCTCTTTCTCCATCAGCGTACTTATAAGCGCTCATGACGAGAGCAGAACCCGTCAAGTTTTCTTATGCAACCTGTTGGAATCACAACTCTAATGCTGATGTCGTAAAAGACACTAAAGTATTGAACCGATCGAAACAGGCCTACCACCAGACACGTAACTCGCGTGACGCGTCGTATTTTACGAGGGCCCTTGCAAGTATTGAAGTGATTTACGTCCAGTTAATAAATTCCGAGGTCAGTGGCCCCGGGTGTGGTAGAGGAGTGGCGAGGTGCGGTCCGTACTCATTATTGGACGGGGTGTAGGCGAAGTGAACGCTCCCCTGCCATATTGTTAGCTGGAGTGTTGTAAAGGAAAATACAGTGCTGCACTTTCTCGGTAAAACTGGTCATATGAAAATTGCGCTTCATATTGCTTATTACTTTTAGCTAGAAGAATGCTTTTATGGCGGTTTCAGCCTTTTAAAGTTGGTGGTTAAATGGTGGTTTTTCATTTTTGTTAACTGGGCTGAGTTAGTGCAAGTTTTCTGGTTCTATGAGAGGATGTCACTTGTTCAGAAGTTTGAAGGTCTTCAAAGAACTTTCAAGACTTTTAAGGCAAAGTTTCTTCTATACATAAGCCTGGTTTCATTAAGCGTAGAGTTGAAAGTAGTCAGAGATTGACACCGGTTGTATATGATTCCCTATTTTCCTAGCATCTTACGAACAAGAGAAATAAAAAGTGGCAAGCATTATGTAGATGTAGCTTCACGTCAATTCTTACGTTTCAGTCACCCCTGTTGATCCAGTTCGCACGCTAATTAGGAATGATACTTCGTATATCATTTACGTTTTTTTTCACACTCCACCACCACGTTTCTCCATTCTAAAGGACACTATGTTATTCTCATATCTAATTCAATAGTCTGAGATTAGGATAATTAATTAGATATCAATTTGTCTTTATTGGAAAAGTGCAACACTAGAGTTTCTTGCTCATTCGTTCCTAATCATTACTACTTTCTGAACGGTGTGGTAAACTAAATTCTAAAATATCTTTGTCTTATCTACGACAAGTTATAAATTCAAGAAGTATAATTTCATTTCATATAAAAAAAAATAAACTTGCAAATATCCATATTCATCTAGCAATATTGCTACTTATATAAAACAAAATAACACCGAATAACCCTCGAGCGGTTGTCTATGCCGCCATTAATATTACTTAAGTCCACCGATACCCTTCCGCTAAGTATAAAACACTCGGACTCCTAATTGATAAACGAACACTCAAGCCCATGCTTTTATCGTATTGGTGGTTTCGGATTACATACTAATGGATGCGAAAGGGTTAACGTGTTTACATTTCATTGTGTTGTGGGGTTAGCACTGGCTTTCGTTTTACTACGTTTATTAATTAATCACCTGGAGATCCAAGAGTAGTTTCTATCTCAAAGTGTATTCTGACTACGAGTTGAGTTAATTGAGTACGTTTTGTAGTGTGATGTTCGTAGTGTGTTGAAGTGTTTAGGCGTGTGGTTGAGAATCTCGGCGATCGCAGGTTTAAACCCTTTTGACTTTTCGAAGTTGTGTGTGTATTCAAAATGAATAATATTCGCTTACTTTAAAGTCGAAGGAAGACGTCGCGATGAAACCTGCATGACTAAAAGTTGACATCTATACGTGCTATGTGCTGGGCACGGCGCTCTTCTACACTGTGTAGTTTTAATCCTTAGTTCACCAAATTGGCCTACTTCGGATTACCATCAAGTACGAGAAAAAAAGTATTCCAATACAAAGTATGCCAGGTCGCCGTGAATAACATGTAATTGACCCCTGATTAGATAATTCTGGCTATCATTGGCGGTTATGTGACCGACCTCAATCAGGGACCTCGCGCCCTGCCTTCAAATACAATAGGCACCGGTGGTTTAATTAAATCAGTATCTTCATTAATTCCTACGCATTGTTTGGCTGTGTTTAATATTTGCTTGTTTTGCGAGTTTTCCATTTATTGACTACCCTGGTTTTCATATAGACTTTAATGTATCATTATCATCATAGACGTCGCACTGATGGTCAAAGGCCATCTCTACTACTGAGAGGGTTTAGGTCTAAGTCCACCACACTGGTTTAGTGCGGGTTGGCGTACTACACACCTACAAACTACTAATTGACTTACTTATTTTATGTATAACTAGCGACCAGCCCCGGCTTCGCACGGGTGCAATGCTGATATTTAATGGATGTTATCATACATATAAACCTTCCTCTTCAATCACTCTATCTATTAAAAAAAACCGCATCAAAATCCGTTGCGTAGTTTCAAAGATTTAAGCATACAAAGGGACATAGGTACAAAGAAAGCGACTTTGTTTTATACTATGAAGTGATTAAAAAAAACTATAAATTTTGTAGGGTAAGAAATTAGGATATATTTAGTCCTATGTCCTATATAATACAGGCATAGGATTTTTTTTGTCCGGGAAGTGTTATTTTTTTAAGCCTCTTGTGAAATTTTCAAGTGTTGGGTTTGTGATAGAATAGCATTCGAAGATCTCCAAATAAAGAGTATTTAATTTCCTTTCTTTCGCAGATGAATTTCGAAGTCGCACCGTGTGTGAGAACGAAGTAGTGAAACTCAGCTGTAACGCACACTCCAGAATCGCCATATTTGACGCTCAGTATGGCCGGACTGCGTACGAGACCACTTGCTCACCGAATACTGGATTGGCAGATGAATGTGAGTTAAAAAAATGAAGGACGATATTAAAACTTATTGAAATGGAATTGGAAGTATTTTTTTGTGTGTAATTTATTATTTTTGTCAAAGCTTTTATTTTATAAATGTAGTTACCTAGTCATCTCCAGGATACGGATTTTGCAACTCCTTTTGGATTTTTGTTTGCTTCATAGTGGGCCAATTTCATTTCTTTAAAGTCATTTTCGGGGCACACAAACAGGCGTAGTTTAATTATTACTCATACTGCATACTACATACTCTTATGAGGTTAGGAGATTCATTATGTATTAACTTAGTTTTTTATTCTAGTAAGTTGCTTTTACGACTTTTCCATTTCAATTTTTCCGTGTTCAGTCGCATCATCGAAAAAAAGTGTTACAAATTTCATAACTTATGCTTAGCTACGCGAAAGGCCTATGCCAAAACTTGTACGAATCTAGTAAAATATGTATGCTCTGATCATGTCACGTCACGAAAAATACTTATTATTAGTAAAGCATACGTGATACCGTCAGAAGGTACGGGCAGAAATGCAATAACCCCAGTCGTCATGCGGAAAATGTTAATATGACTGGGTGAAAGGGCGGAACGTGTCGTTGTTCCAAATAGCTGTGATGTTTGTCTGTCGGACAGTTTTGATGGCTCTTGTTACTTTCGTCGCGCTAATTAGACGTATGGGGACCTGGAACTCAAATGGTTATTCAACTTAGCAGAGAGTGAGCGTAAATGGATTAAAAAATGGTAGGTAACTATTATAATTCTTGGCAGTTGTAGTTGAAGAGTTTTATTATTAAGATAGAATATATTATTTTCTATTATTTTAAGTATATCTGAAGAACGAGTGTATAATAGTGAGTACAGTGAATAGACCAGGATTTATACTAGCGCAGTATACCAATCACGGGTCTCTGGAGGGATAGGACTTTCATGCTTATCTGTTTTTCTTTCTGTTATTCATTATAAAAAAAAAATCACATAATCGAAAAAAAAAATAAACAAACACCATGCTAGCAACTCCGATTGAAAGTTAGTTGAATATGATTTTTTTTTCATATGATATGTTTTTGCGTTTATTGGTCACAAAATTAACTAATCTAAATCTTTTAACTCGTTTCAATCTTTTATATCAAAGCATCTCGAATAACGAATGCTTTAAAGAAATGTTGGATGGTAATAGTCAACTTTTTCAGCATGTTCAACGCCGTACGTCGTGGAGAAAGTTATGCAGATGTGCCTCGGGAAGCGGCGGTGCCAGATTGTAGCGAGCAGTAGAACGTTCGAGTCTTTTTGCAGCCCTCAAACAAGACCTTATCTTAAAGTCATTTACGCTTGTGGTAAGTACTTTGCATTCTTGTAATATTACATTTGAATTATAAGTTGGTGGATGCAGCTCGTTTCCAGAAGAGCGCTTTGGAAGACTTTGGGGGAGGCCTTTGTCTAGCAGTGAACGATTTATACAGGTAGCTGATGATGGTGTATCATCAAAGTTGAATGGGTGTAGAAATATGATATTAAATAACTTGGGGGTATAAGAGTGTATTATTGAACGTCTCAGCGTATTTGCTATAACACGATTTATTTAAATAATGTCTAGTTTTTAAATAATTTTAGCTATATCCGTGTTCTTTTTTTATACATACTGTGACCTTATTATGCTTGGATCAAAAGTAATAGAAGAAATATGATTTATTTATACGTGGAAGCGCAATTAAACATACTGTATTAATAGACCGATTGTACGGGCGTGGTGTTGCCACGTTACTGAAATTGATGGGTTCATTTAACGACTGCTTCGAATTTATGTTGGAACTATCCACTTATCTGGCAGCATTCGTGGTGCGTTTGGTTAGAAACCAAGTAATAAAAGAGGCTGCGGATTTGCTCTACAAAGATTGAAGCCCGAATACGTCATAGTTTTCATTATCCCCATACAAAAATTTTAAGTTTTAGGACTAGACGTATTGTTTTGTTTATTTATTTTCTCTTTTTGGTTAGCCAAACTTAACCATTATTACGAATAAATAAACGGAAACTAAATTTTTAATATAAATTACAATCAGCTTCATCAGCCCATGTATGTAGGTCACACTGGTGGGCATGGGCGTCCTCTACAACTGAGAGCGTGTTGGCTTTAGTCCACCCTGATGGCCTAGTTCGGGTTAGTGGAAGAAATTCCTAGAAACTTTGTGAGTCTAGGGACGAAGTACTCACGATGTTTTCCTTCATTGCATCGGCTCAGTACGTAATAATTCAACGTGAACACATAAATAAATTTAAAAAGCCAGAGTTCCGTGTCTGGGGTTAGAACCCACCATCACCGAGATTCTCGACCGCCTAAACCTCGATGCTATCACTTACGAGTCTGAACCTAAATCGAATTTAAATACTGTAATTTCACAATCGCTCATGTGGAAAGCACACATTATCAAACACCGTTAGCAAGCGCTTACTAAAAACCATTACCGCATTATGGGCGCTTTAAACGGCTTAAACACTAACGCGTTCGCCTAAACATGGGATCCATTTATTAAATATCAGTTATTACGAGTTCCATTTAATGCTCTGTTGCGGTAATAAAACATAGCTGTTGGGAATTACAGTACGCAACAAATAAATCTGATATTTATTCAATGTCTTCTTTCTAAATATTATGTATTATAATATTATTCCATACATACTACAACTTGCACTCATATTCCCTGAAGGTGTAGGCAGAGGTGAAATTCTGCACCCATATTACACCTGGTGTGCATAAATCTCATGCAATAGGAGGGTATAGTTTTTCGGGTATACTTCTATAGACTCCGTGCTGCTACTGAAAATTTCCTTATAAAAAAACCCCATAACACTGTCTGAACCACGGATCTAACCCAAGACCTACGTAACACACACGCGAGACAAAACAATCATAATATCATTTTATCAAGATTTTTTTTTTATATGTAAAAAACCAAATCGTCGTTCCACCTTGTGGGTGGACGTCCAACACTGCGCTTACCTGAACGTGGCCTCCACTCCAGAACCTTTCTGCCCCAGTGGCCGTCAGTTCTGCGAGCTATGTGCCCTGCCCATTGCCACTTTAGCTTGCTAATCCTTTGGGCTATGTCAGAAAGCGGGAAGCCGCTGGATGCAGGCCGCTTCCAATAGAGCGCTTTGGAAGTCTGTGGGAGAGGCCTATGTCCAGCAGTGGACGTCCTTTGGCTTATGATGATGATGATGTGAAAACAGTATTATTTTTGAACCAATGTAATATAAGACCACCCATTGTCGTTGTTCGAGCGCATTTTCAAACTTCTTGCTTCTACTGAAAGTGAAAACTGTTTAATGGACAATCCTAAAACACAGGAAGGAAGTCTGAAATATAAAGTAAATGTAATATTTTTGTCCACAGTTCCTTTAGGCATAATAAATGAACGCTACGAGAGTGCAGCCGAAGCGGACGAGTTGAATAAAGGGACAACAGTTATCAGCGATGACCTATTCGATGAATCAGGTGAGAGAAATAATGATTTGATTCATATTATTACACATTAATCTCAGGCATATACATACCTGAGTGTTGTATATATTTGTGAAAGCAGCGTGAGTAAATCTGTACAGATAAAAGGTTTCAAGAAAAATATTTGATATCTAACAATATGCATTCGTCTTATTGAATGGACTAAAGTATTGACCTCTCCAACGTAGTGAAGGCCAATACCTAGAATTGAACATTATATACTCGATTATTATTTACTGCATTTTTCATTAAGTTATAACGTCTTTCTGTTACTAAAGTAGTGATAAATTCATTAAAAAAAAAAATTACAGCAATATGAACATGCACTGGTTTATCAATTCGAAGACCAAACAATTGCTAAAAGCAAAAGCAATACTTGAGATATGATGATTTATACTTGAAAGCATACATCAACTTTTGTTATTAAAATCAAACGTAATATTTATTAGAGGAAGCTGGTGAAAAGTGGGGTGAGACGAGTGCCGGATCGCCGATAGCTGATCCTGCTCTGCAGCCGCCTTTGAAAAATGTAACACCCTCATTCAACAGCGTTGAAGATACTACAATTTTCACATCTGAAACTAACATAGAACGCAGTGAAGGTTTGTTGTCTTCTATTTTTATTTAGGGTACCTTCTTATAATTTTCAAGTATCACATTTTCTTTTGAATTTTTATAAAAGTAAAGTTAGGTGTTATCTTTATAGCTAACCATACAGTAATTCAAATCTATTAACGGAATTATTTTGACCTTCCCAGAATTATCGTCAAGCGCCAAGCTGTACATATTTATCGGGATTGTGGTCATCATTTTCGTTATTCTGATCGCCATATTCGCCGGAGTTCGATGCTACCTAGACCGAAAAGCAAAAGCCAATTCAAAAAACGGCGATATGTTCACTACAGAAGCCCCTAATGTATTCAACGACGCAGTATCTGATATAGACAACGATGTTGATGTTAGTCATATTTCTGGAACTTTCTACGATCCTATGCATCCGGACATGATTCTATACAAAGATTTGCCTGGAAGTAGGGGTACTATTCGAGCTATGAAACCCTTATCTACAATATATCCTATCGCTGGAGCTAGCATGTACGGCAATGTAGATTATGTACCTTCACAATCTAGAGATATTCCAACGAGATTTACGAGAAGCAGAAGTAAAGAAGAACAGGTGAATGACATGATGATGAGCCCGAAGAGTTTAGCCACGTATTCCAATTCACAATATTATTACGGCTGACAACAAGAACAGTTAAATAATGCTTCCAGGGCCTTCTGTATCTGATTGGTTCGACGAAGCAATGGAATGTGTTAAGCTTTTAAAGCTAAAAACGGTTAGCACGAATTTGAAATGTGAATATTGTTAAAATTTGTATAAAATACTCAAAAATCTCTGAATTATTTCATTTATAAATCATTTAATAGAATTATCTCTAGCATTAGCATTACATTAATGCATTGAAATATTTGTCACCACTAATGTTTGCACCGTGTACGAAACTATTAAATTTGCATAAAGTAGATATTCCGCACCTTGCATTCATGATATCTGTGATTTATTACATACTATATTGTTCCCGTACGTTAACCTTAATTGTACATATTTTGCTTCATTAGTTGTCCAAGAAACATATGTAACTTTTTTTATATTTTTTTTACAATAAAATATGTTAAGAACCTTGTTTTATTTATGGTGTTGCGTTGTCTATGCTTTAAAATTAATGGTTGGGTCATTAACCGCATTTATGCCGTGCTATTCTTTTTGTTGTAAAATGCTTGGTAATGGGCGCGTGCTCGTTGTCATTACTCATGGATATTAGGGGAGATTTCAGTGGCTATCACTCAAGAAGCTAAACAGGGGAGCGGCAACGGTAACACGAACTTTAAAAATTATGCGATCAATAATAATAAAAACTGATTGAGGGCTATTGTGTCTGATTTATTTGTCGAGGAAGGTAGGTGAACTACCTTTACAAATTAATGTTATTACGCAAAGTGCACTCATAAATAAATAGTATTTAAACTAATTAAAATTAGAGTACTCTTTATGGTACGTTTACGATTTATGTTTCTTTCTACTGAAGGGAATACATATTTAGAGGCTTGATAGATATTGATCTGACATGCAGCCCTTCATTTCGAAATTTGCTGCGACACGAAGATTACATTATGCAATTTGACGTTTCGACCGCATTCGTCAATTTGTGCCACTCATAGGCTCAATTGAAAAGCAATCCGAATTGCGAGGAAGAGATTAATCTCTCACTTAAACCCTTTATTTACACAGTTCTGTGCTTCACAATAATTTAGGTTTGAATCGAAAGAATATTGGCAAAAAATTGTAGGATTTCCTACCCTTGATTCTTTTTAACCTAGTAAAGTATGGTTTTTGAAATAATCGTTTTATGTGTGTCATTAGTCATCAAGGGACAATTTTGTAATAAGATTTTTTTGTTAGTTATAAATTAAAAGTAAGGACGCCGGATGCTATTTTAACTTAAGACGTACAGTAGATTGAATTATAAAGTCAAATGCAGCACTGTGCACAGTGCACACATTTCATTTGACCTCGCGGAAGAGAAAAAAAAATTGTAAAAAATAAAACACTGTCTGAAACACATTATATAAATTAATTTATTGGAATAAACACCCACAACATTTATGAGTACGATTGCCGAATCTTCAATACTCATTAATCCCTGGCTTTCCCTTTTCCCTTACGACTATTACATTGGTTTTCCTAGGGTACTGGGATGGGCGGGTCGGACAACACTTATTGGGACAAAGGAAACGGACATATACATACATACACTTATGAATTTTACCTCATCTGTTTGTGATGTTCCACATGAAAGGATGCTAGTCTATAACCATAATATGAGCATATTTAAAAATTTTGGATAATACGGATTGCCTCATGGAGATAAGTATACTTCCGATTCGATCATCGTACCCGGGGTGCTATAATTATGCCTAGAGAATATTAATGCTGCTTGGCTTCATATAATTGATAAAAAGTTTTGTAAAATTTAAAATTAACATGGTACAATATTTAACAAGAAAAATACTGAAAACTATACAATTACAATATACAAATAATAATACGTTGAGGCTGAAATATACCCCGTAAAAAATTCTTTACACTTTTAGAAGTCAGGTAAACGTCAATTCTTAGTTTTTTTATATTATAAAAGTGCTGTTATTTCGTTACGATAGTTGTACCACAATAATATCGACGGCGGAAAGCGAAAACGTAGTAAACCACAAAAATGGAAATGTTCACCAGAGCCAAAAAACTTTTACATATTTTTTCAAAAAATCATTACTCGCGTGTTTTTTAACTTAGACTCATGATTTTTGGACACTAGACATGTTATTTTTTTCTAAATATAATTCTAACTCTCAAAATTATTTGCCAAAAATTTGTTGACTACGACATTTTGAAATATTTTTACAGAATGCTAAAATGCTGTAAATGCACATCGAGTTGTATAGAGATGGGTCAAATACATTTTAAGTAAGCAGTTATACTTGAACTAGGGCTGCTCAACTGAACGTTGTAAACGTGGTTATTTAATGAAACCCATCTCTTAGATATGGTGTAAACTACAATAATTACTGACTTCGGGTAATTAACTTGGGGTAACCGTACCAAATGTAGTAATAGGTTCGGTTCTTTATACCACTACTCGCTAAAACGTCCTTAATGCAAGATACATAAAAACACGAGCGACGAAAACGTAGTAAACGCAGCACTACTGACCGCATCATCAACATGTACCTTTTTTTACAGAAAGCGAAATTGTTGTAATCAACATAGTATAACTTATTACTATTTTTTCTGTAGCTTACAGCGTTTTTGAATGCAGGCATTTACGTGAAAACCTGTTTTTTTTTAATGTTAATTTCTAATCTATTCATACTAGATTTATGGGACCGGGACCATTCGAAGCAGTTTTTTTTTCTGATTCGAACAGTGCAATAAAAAAAAATTCACATTTTGTGGACTACGACGTTTTTGCTTTCCGCCGTCGATATTCTGTGTGGTAGTACTTGTGATAAACTCAATGGCTATTTTGAAAGAGAAAATGTAGGCGTTATTGAATTAAATGGGTCTATTGACGAAACCGTTTCATTATGAAACTCGATAAACATTTTATTAAACGTGAAATTCTCTTTAATCGAGGGTTCCAATGGTTCGGAAGGAATTTACATAATTTCCGAACGGTAATCCCCGCGCTTACAACTTTCGTACGCATCTTAATGATCAATAGTTAAATATTATTGTACCATATTACCTATTCAATTACATTCATTGATTAATTCATGTTTTAGTGGCATCTGAATGTAATTTGCAAGAGATTAATCAGAAGATAATTTTTGGTCTGTATTTAACACCTTAGTAAATATTATTTATCAGTTTTGTGTGACAGAAATGTTTAGTCTGTCTCCAAAAAAAATTAGAAATTATTTTGTTACACCCAGCGGCTGTACTTATCTACTTTTCGTTAAATGTATTCAGCCAGGCATTAAACATAAAGATCCAGTTTTACCGACATTATCAATTGATATGTCACTGTATAATTATACAGTGTATTTGTCTGTTAACTGCATTACAACCACAGTTAGTCCTAAATAAAAATCTGACTTTAAAGTCTTCCAGAACAATCGTGACGAAGATTAAATAACAATTTCATCAAGAAGTTTTTATCACAGAATGGCAATTCACACCGAGCTGTACCTTACTGCTAGTTTTCCTTTGCATGATAAATAATTTAGCGAATTTCCGCGAATTCCTTCAGTAATGGCTGAAGTTGTAGCATCTCGCTGCGGAGTTGCTTTAGAACAGTGAGGAGACAATGGAAATAATTTCATGTTGTTTAACGCGTTGTGCAGAAGAGATGTAGTTTGTACTGAAGTTTTTGTTTGCTAGATGTGTGATTTGGGAAAACTTTGCTGACACGGCAGAATTAAGTGGTAGTTATTATTATTACTACTCAAACTAAAAACAAAAGCGAGAAAATTTATCAGATAAATATACTAGCTCCTTTTATGTGTAACTGATATGCATCCTAGCGAAATGTGGATTCAGAAATTTACCACTGCCTCATTCTTGAAAGAAAATCATAAGTGTGTAAGTACGTAAGTATTTATAAATAAAAAAGTGGAAGTTAAAGATTTATGCAAACATACCATAATAATTGCGAAACGTCCGTTTCTGGATACGTCCCAATAAATAGGTATGTACTTATACAGGGTGTATTCAGACCGTTATCGAAAACTAATGTAGGTAATAGCCAAGGTGATTACAAAACCCCTGGTGTTAAAGAAAATCCCGACAAAAGATAAAAAAATTGTCGTTTTCCATACAACCATCGGTAATAAATATATGCGATTTGTATGGAGAACGTCAAATTTTTTATTTTTTGTCGGGATTTTCTTTAATGCCAGGCGGTTCGTAATGATCTTATATGCCACTTGTCTTCGTTTTCGATCGCGGTCTGAATACACCCTGTATACCAATGACGCTACAAGTTACAACTCCAAGGTTATAGAGAGAACGCTATGTACTCCGATAATAATCAATTATCCTATTAAGCTAATTATTACTGACGGGAGCCCGTGTACGAGATTGAAGGTTATACGAACAGAAAATATACTTAACAACAATAACGTCACGTTTATAAGAAATAGAACAAATACGTAAATTATTCTGCAATGTATTCTGGCATCATTGAAGGTCTGCCAACACGGACTAGGCCAACGAGGTGGACTAAGTCCTAAATCCTATAAATGGTAGAGAACCGTGCTCAGCCGTGGCGCATATGTGGTCTGATGATGATGATAAGACTGGTAGCCGGTAGACGCCTACAAGTCAATATTAGTAAGCCAAATATTTCTGTACCGAGGTCGTAATCGAATATATACACAAACATACCTCCAGTTAATTCAGCCTTCAGTAATTTAACACAAGGAACGAAACGCAAAATATTGCTGTACGAGTTTCTGCCAGTACTTTACCAGCCAATACTGTCACCGCAGAAAAACCTATAAATTTAAACGCTATAAAAACTGCCAATAGACAATTCGCAGCACGTCTGTGCGAAGTCCGAAGTCATAAGTCCTGGTGGAAGTTTGGCAAGTTGTTCGTCGGCTGACGATCGTCGACGTGGTGACTTAGCCGTGCTACCGCTTCAAGTTCCTCTTCAAGTTTTGAAAACGTTATTGCCCCGAGGTCACACTATAATTTATTGTGATTTTACTTCGTTTGAATAGAAACTCGGTTGTGATCTGATATGACTTCGGAATCTGTATTACCTGTAGGAATAGATCTATATAGTGCACACCCTTAGACCACTTGGCAATGTATCCATAAATGGAAAAAAATGCTATACAAAGTAGAATTAGTAAAGATTTTCCTATATCAGACAAAACACACGAGTTAGCGAATCACCTAATGGCAAATAGCACTGACCGCCCATGAAAACGTCAGAATTAAAAAAAATATGGTTAAGTTTTTCACCTATGTGGACTGACAGTTTTTTTAAGGCCCCGTTATTTCATGATAGCATAGTGATATCTTGGTTCTTTGACTTATATTCGAAATGACTAGTCAATAAGCCATAAAAATAAATATTTATTATTAACTTATAAGTATTGATCCTCGAAATTAAAATTAAAATCACCCGTAGTTACTCGTGAGTATACTCTATATGGCTGTAAGAGCAATGCAGAAATAAATTAATATATTATTTTACAGGCCTGTGCCCACTTAGTTGCGGCAGTAAAAAAGGATGTTTTCTGCATTACATTTATAAATTGAAGATTATTTCGACTCCATCCATTTTTTTTAATAAAGAAATATAATACTACGACCATTATGTCTACACTATTTTAGAATAATGCATATAAAATAACTTTACTGTTCGAACTTTAAATATCATATTAAATAAACTATTCTAGATTTAAAAATTTTATTACTCCTTGACCCATTAAGTACGTTTATGAATAACGAACTTTCAATAGGTCTCTTGCACTATAAACCATTAATTTTTTTTTATAATAGTAATAAAATACTACCCAAACAAACTTTATGATTGGCACACTGGCCACTATGACACTATAAATAAAACCTTTAAAACAATTTGACATTTGAAAAAGACCAAATCGCACTTTGCACTACTAAAAAAAAAAATTTTTAAATTAAGATTCGAATAACGGCCAGTATTTTTGCGATACTGTCAAATGAAAATGACTACGGATTTGAACTAAACAGCCAGTTAACTCACTGACAAGTAACAATTGGCGGCTAATTTGGTGTGAAGATAGTGCGGTGCCAGTAACAGGTACTCATAGTTCAGACGTGGTCTCTAAGGGCACGTACGGTGAGCCAAATTGGAGCTAAGCCTCTATTTGTGGCCGTGACATGCGAGCTTGCGGTACGTGTGTTACAACCCTAATTTACTTCATAATGATGATATACGGGTCGCAGTCTTAATACCAATTACATTTATTTCTTTTCGTGCGATATTGGGCCTGTGTTTACAAGATAGAAAGCTTTAAAAACATTTCGGGATTGTGGTGTAGTAGGCAATGTGACTCAAAAATAATGTATGAGGCATATATTCACTTTAAATTAAAATAATAGCTAATTTGCACAACATTTTTTTTATGAAAATATCGTGAGCGAAAGCGGCTCAACTAAAAATTCTTAGAAATTTCTTAGGTGAGTAGTCCGCCAACCAGCAAACGGCCGGCGTGGTGGACTAAGGCCTCAACCTCCGCAGTTCTAGAAGAGGCCCGTACCTACCCAGCAATGAGACGCATATGAACTGATGATGAAGAAATGAGTCGAAAATAATTTGAGTTTACCGAAAATAAACAGGCTTAACACAAAGAATACCATAATAAATTTCCTGTAACAATTGTTCCAACCAAATTTCTCGCATTCTCACACTTCACCTACGATAGAAATGTGGCTCTCGGGAGTCAATAGGCTATTTCTTCAGTTACACATCCCGGTCGGCTCCTTATTCAGTACAAGTAAAGCTGTATCCTTATGATGCCTTAGATGCCTCTAATAAGTCCCTCAGGATAAATAACGAAGGGACGATTAATGCGAGCCTCAGTAAAGGTCCGCCGCTCAAGGGCACTTGAGGTGTACTTTACATATTTGATTGTAGGACATGGTACTATTAGTTTAGTGAATATAGGTTTAACAAAACGGGGTGCAGTTGGTTAGACACCTGCTTGTGAATCGAGACTCTCGATTCGAGAGGCTGCAAGTTTGATCACGTAACGAAACAAATGTTAGTGTGATACGCTAATATTTGTCTCTCTGGGTGTTTGTGAAATGAAAATCTTTCTCGTAGTTTTTCATACCTTGTAGCAGTGTGGGTACTAATTTAGTAAGTTCTATGATGGTTTGTGAAAACGTTAACATTTTGTTTTATATCGGGATTTTTTTAACGTATATATGTTTGTAGATATTGCCAGCTTTAGTTTCTGATCCGTGATCATTTGTTTATACCAGTATATAGTCTGACAGCATCACACAATTCCCATATCACACAAAGCATCCAAATCGCGATCCACTACAAAAATAAAGTATGGAATATCTGAACGCGACTCGTCACGTTCGGAAACAGACACTAAATGTTGAAAATGGCGCGAACTGAAAAGCTTTCTCTGATATCGGGTTATACACGACGGAGACGTGGTGTGGAGTTTTTATGAACGGTTTACTATCACAGCACGGATACGTGAGCCCCGTTTTGTTCTGGGGTACACCAGCGCTGCAAGCACACTTGTTGGATCCGATGTTCGCTACGGGTGAGTTAACTCAATTACGTTGGGATCGGATTGTTTGATGGTTTGTGACGAGTTTGTTTTGTGAATAATACTCTCAACTTTTTAATACTACAAATTGAATAAATATAGATTATTGGCGGTCTTATTGTACGGGTGATATATTTCAGATAACCTTGTGAGAAGGGACTGTACTATGAATAGATATAAACATATTTCATGTATACTATTAACACAATATGCAGATAATACCCTACGTAATAATACATATACTTTAAATTGTAGAAGTGAAATGTTAAACGCGACTATGTGTTTCAAAAAACCTCATTGTTCGAAATAAAACTAGAACAATTAAATAAAACTAATTCCCTTAAAGCATCAGTCTATCACAAAACATGTTATGAAAATGAAACCGCTGAACATTACCGCAACGCAACCGCAGAAACAACAATAAAATTTTCTCATAATGTTTACCAAATAAATTGTGTTTATTCCCCAGCTACGTATGTTTAACAAAAGTGTTCTGTATGTTTCCGCAGTGAACACTTTTATAAGTCTGACTTAACTGTCTTGCCTCGCTGCAGTCCTGGTCTTATTCTAAGATGACTTTACGCAACTAAAAGTTTTGCTATTTAGCTTATGCTCTCGTATCATAAACAAGCTGCTGGCATAAATAAATGTTCTTTTTATTATTATCGAGGATCTGATGGAACTAAAGGGATATAGAGTTGGACGTCCAACTAGCACGTGGACTGACGATCTTACAAAAGACCACGGGAAACTGTTGGATGGAGCTTCTGACAACACAGCTGTTGGAATCTTTGCGCGAGGTCTAAGTCGAGTAAAAGGCGACGTTTGGATGATAATAAGGAATGTGATGACACACTAGAAGTCTAGAACATAATGAACAAATAATATACGATATTATATTCGTTGTTAGCGCAGTAGAATTATGTTACAATCAATATGAATCAATTTGAGACTGAAATATATTACTTTGATAATTGTCCGAAAAATAAATAAAACTATTTCGACATTACACACACAAACAGACAAACTTCTGCATCTAAATTTCAAGACGTAGACAGAAGTGAATTACTACCCTCCTGTTTCGACATCTACAATTTAGGCATCAGAAACCTATTACCGTATTTCGGGAAAATTTAATGGAATAAAGGAAAGATAATCAACCTACCTAAATTTAGTAAGTCTGCAAAGTGTAATAGAAACAGCATTGGAATCACAAAAGCCGATTAAACGTTCGAACAGGCCCACCTTGCTAATCAGCGGTTCGGGAAGGAATTGAACAAAAGTAATATAACTTTCCTTATTGAGTATATTAAGTAAAATCGGAGTCGGTCAAACGTATAATTAAGGTACTCAAGAAAATGAAAGTTTTGACACGGGGAAAAAACTGTGGACCAACTTGTTTGTACTAGTGTTGATGGGGCAGATAATAAGGATTTTTATGGCGGACATAAAAAGTATTTTTTCTTTGGCCGCATAAATTCTATTGAAAAACCTGCTGCGGTGGTTGATTTAGAAAGGCAAGGGAAGTCACTAGCTTAATTGGCGAGAAGACAATTTCACAGTACAAAGTCACTATGGACAAGTGAAAGAATTTTTTTAATGATTCTGTAATATGTAGTACGCAATAAATGGCAAAACCCTAAAAATACCTGATTTAATTAAAAGTAATATAAACTAAATAGAATAAACCTAAACAACTAATTCTACCAATTATACTGGTATAAAGGCGTATTTGTATACAAAAGCCAGAGAACAAAGTAATTGACTGTATATTAACATGCACGAAATTTTTAACAATCCGTTGGATTCGTTTATTACGGTTTTGCATTTCAATGTCCGCTTTTGTTTTATAGAAAAGAATTTAATTTTGCTTTTGATTAAGCCGTAGTTATGAAGCGTGGAGATGCGACGTTTTTGTTTTATTATTAACGAAATATTTGGCAATTCTGTCGCGTGACCTGTGCAGATCACTGTGATCACTGTGATAGCAGTGATGGCCTCGAGGTTTAGGCGCGCGGTCGAGAATCTCGGCGGTCGCGGGTTCGAACCCCAGGCACACACCTCTGACTTTTCGAAGTTATGTGTGTATTCAAATTGAATTATCACTTGCTTTAACGGTGAAGGAAAATATCGTGATGAAACCTGCACACCTAAAAGTTCTTAGGAATTTCTTAGGTGTGTAGTCCGCCAACCCGCACTAGGCCAGCGTGGTGGACTATGGCCTAAACCCTCTCAATGGTAGAGGAGACCCGTGCTCAGCAGTGGGCGTATATGGGTTGATGAAGATGAAGAAGAAGAAGAAGACCTGTGCATCAATTAGGGGTAAAGGTGATGCTTGTGTTCCCAAAGTGTATGGCAGTGGGATTTTTTATACAACCATTATTCGTCAAATATATATATTCGAAGTTCAGTTAAAGAAAATTTGAACCTGTATGGATATTGAGGTCAAGAACTTACCGGGATTAAGAAATATGTCTGTTATTTAGCAATAGAAGCAAATAAATGATTTCATCTTTCTCACATAACTACAAGGACTTTTTAATGAGCTCAATGAAATAGAAACTAATATAATATTCTTGCAACATAAGCTTGAGATAATCTTTTAAACATTCCCGTAACATTGATTTTGGCACAAAAAACGATCCACGTCAAAATAAAAGGCCCAAGAGTTATTAGCCAAGCAATTACTTTACGTCATTCACGTCGTAGGATAAAACAGAATAAACAAAATAAAGATTTCCGCCAAGAATAATAAATTACTTTTGAAGTGTGAGCGGAGGAAAAACACAATAAATCAACAACAGTTCGAAATCTTTACGGCTTAATTTCACTTTGAGTGTGCGTTTCTGCTCAGAACGATGCCTCCTTCCTGTTACAATAATAAATTGCTTTGTTGCCTTTATTGGAATTCGTACTCTTTTTTAATTCGTTTCCTTAGAGGAATACCAGACCCTTTCTCACTCTTTTATAGTGGCCATAGGGTGCGCTTAAATTGTTTATAACATACATAAATGAAACACTAAGGGACTTCAAAACATATACTTAAAATAACTGTAGCCGCGGGAGCATACACTGGTGCGACAAGTATAATGCTCTCCAGAAGAACAGTGATGGCCTCGAGGTTTAGGCGCGCGGTCGAGAATCTCGGCGGTCGCGGGTTCGAACCCCAGGCACACACCTCTGACTTTTCGGAGTTATGTGTGTATTCAAATTGAATTATCACTTGCTTTAACGGTGAAGGAAAACATCGTGATGAAACCTGCACACCTAAAAGTTCTTAGGTGTGTAGTCCGCCAACCCGCACTAGGCCAGCGTGGCGGACTATGGCCTAAAACCCTCTCAATGGTAGAGGAGACCCGTGCTCAGCAGTGGGCGTATATGGGTTGATGAAGAAGAAGAAGAAGAAGAACATCCTTTACCTATGGACTCTGCACCTCCTCAGCTTTCATCATATTTGGTCCAGCCATTTGAGCGAGAAGAATAAAAATCACCACCACCACCACCGCTGTGGGCGGACCCATAGCCCATCAAAAGATTGTGGGGCTCTTCTGAAGCGGATTGGTTGAGTTCACGTAGTGAAAATTTTGTTTTCGGAGTCTCTTGAATTATTTTAACAGATGATTTGTAGCAAAGTGAATAAATATGTATGTGACTAAGGGATCGTACTATATACCTACTATTCATCGTAATCACCATCATAATCAGCCTTAAGGCAGCCACAGACATATCCCTCCCCCAGAGAATTCCAAAGTTTTCAGTCGGAATTGGCCTGGATCCAGCGGCTACCCGCGACTTTCGCGAAATCGCAGAATGGTTTTGTCAAAAATCGGCATTTTGGATTTAGGTGATGATCAATAAACTTGTATTAATTATTATTAATGATACTGTTAATTTATAAGTATTGTTAATTGTGCACTGTTTACGTTAACAACAAATGGTGTCCCATAAACCCCCCCACAGAGTTTGCATAAACATAAAATAAGAGATACATAAACCCGCTATCTGTGTTTACGATTTTAAACTTAGGTGCTTCGTCCATTAGCACGTCGTAAACCATCTAAGATTAGATACAGTGAAATATTCGGGACAGGTTCCTCGAAGACAGCTGCATTTGTATGTGGACTTATTTTGATTTTGAAAAGACTATTTCATGATTTTTTAAGGTTTTATTCATTCATGTACTTAGAGTACATGCCAAACCGTTTATTTTATTTATATGAATTTCGTGTAAGAGGCGGAATCCTCTAACAAAGTAAACATTTGAGAGAAAAAACGCAGGAGTTCTATCACAAAGTCGGGATTTTTGATTTAGGTTATAATGATAAATAAATTAAGAAGCCACTTACTTTCATTATTCTATATTTTACAAGCATCACCATAATTAAATCATATTGAGCAAACTGTTTATTCTCAACTTTATCACGACAAAAAAAACGATTTGGCGACATCCCGTCGTATCAAATTTTTTTTCGAAATAGTTTTAATATAAACTTAACCTGTTTCATTCGCATCCAAGGTAGACGATAAAGGTCTATCAATTTGATTACAGATATTAAAGAGTTTGGATAGGCTCTTTTTAACGGGTTCCACAGAGCCGATTTTATGAATAAATGTTTGTGAAGCGCGCGGAGAAAAATATACTTTATTTAAATTGTATTTCAAAGAAGTTTTTTGATTTGCAAATAATACTTTCGCTTCGTAATGTGTACACAAGCAAAATTGATTTTAAAAAAATAATAGCATATGTTTACCAACGATAAGAATCATTCAATTCAAAAAGTTGTTTTTTTATCAATTTGAACATTAAAATTTTTGCATGAGAGCTATTTTAAAAAATAAGAATAATATTCTGTTATGATAAAATATTATTTAAAATTTACGTTATAAAAATCAAAACGCTATACAGATAAAATACTCAATGTAAAATAGTATTACTGGTTTCAATCAATCAATCAATCAGCCTATCGCCGTCCACTGCTGAACGTAGGCCTCCCCAAGAAAGCGCCAACCATCCCGGTCTTGAGCAGCCCTCATCCATCCGTTTAATGGTTTAATGGTCCGCAAATATTATTTTCAAGTGTGGGTGTTTGCAACACCGAAAAGTGTCTCGTTGTTTCTGATTCCCACGACACAGGTCATGCCACCTAGCGTGCAATCAGAGTTATGTACATATGTGACTGTTGGGTGCATTTTTTTTATTAAATGAGTATCAATTACAATTTATATTGAGTTAGTCAAAAATCTACTTTAATTCCGTTTATGGTTCAAAAGCGCCCTAACCGCGCCGTAGAATTCAAATATATATTAAGTTAACAAAGTAATATTTTTTAAATTATTAAAAAAAACATCAGGACTAAATCTAAAGGATTAGTTGTGTATACAAATTATATTGTTAAATACCCGTTTGTTTCTAAGTACATCTACAAATACGAGTAAATAAGTTAATGTGTCATTTCGCTCATGCGTAAAATCACATCCTCGAAAGTATAGGCAATGGTACAGTTAAATCCACATTTAACGCTCTGTACTCATCTACTGTATCATCTATCAGATCTGCGCTATTATATTTTTATGATGATGAAACACGCACACCTTGATGTGTGTGTTTACCAGAACTTAAAAGTTGATAGCTTATATCAAACTAAAAACAAAGTTGATAGCTTCGAATTGCGTCGGCGTAATGAGCAGGATGCCAAGCGTGACCACCTGAAAGCCCGACCACCTGCGGCTATCACCTACCACTGTAGAAATGGTGCTCTAACGTGTCCGCTGCGTGCGCGCACCTTCGTTAACAAAATCGGCTACGTGAGCCATGCAAGAGCACATGCGAGACGCGGATCATAATGGAACAGAAGCGGTTGCCTTGGCCGAAATCGGTTGGAGGACTACATACCAGAACTATAACGGAATACTCTCGGGCAACAACACAAAAGTACTGCCCGCAGTTGACAAAGACTTATAATGGTACACACTTTCGCTCTTTATTTCAGACTTTAGAAGAGAATATACATATATTCCATCGTAAACACGGGAGTTGAGTCAAAAACGTGAAATACGAAAATTTATCGAAAAATATTATTATATTGGTGAAATTAGAAATTGCATTGCAAATTAAACGAGTATTTTTACAGTTACCACCAGTGCCGTAACAAGGCGGTGCCAGCAGTGCCCAGGCACAGGGCGCAGACCTTGGAGGGAAGCAGAAATGACCAGACTATTACCTAGTTTTATCTCATGCATGGTATACAGTATACAGTAGAACATTTTTCAGGGATGCAGTTTTGAAGGCTCGCACTGGGTGCATAAAAGGCTAGTTACGGCACTGGTTACCACTAGTTATACTAGCAAAGCTATACACTGACTCTTCGAAGTTGTGGACTAAGGGCTTAAGACTTGTAGTTGTAGAGAAGACACGTGCCTAGCTGTGGAATGAAATATAAGGTCTAATGAAAACATATCTAAGGTCGAAGCAAAATAAAACTTAGACATATTAACAAAAATAATTACCACGTTTCAATTTGTACTTATATTAGTTTTATCGGAGCATAAAACCATATTTTTTGTTATTACATCCGAATAAATGTAGAACAAAGTAAATATTTTTTAAACTACAAAATCGCACATTCAGCATTCGATCATTTGCCGTTTATCCAAAAAAAACTCGGCAAACTTTTAATAAACTGCATGATAAAATAACATCGACAACTCATTCCATTTAGCTGGAACATTCAATGCAGAATATTTAAAAATGTTACATCGGATGATATTGGAAATATTTGCCTATTTTACAAGCTTTTATTTAACTTCACTTTTGTATGTATGTATGTATGTATGTATGTATGTATGTATGTATGTATGTATGTATGTATGTATGTATGTATGTTTGTATGTTTACAAATCTTGCAATGAAGATTTGAACCACTTCCAATAGACCGATTGTGCTGAAACTTGGTATACCTACGTAACTTGGATGACAATACAATAATATGGTACCATGGAGCTGGTCTGATGATGAGGTTGGAAGATGACCATAGAAACATCGGTTCTTGTGGACCGATTGAGCTGAAATTTGGTATGTCTTTGTAACTTCGACAACAATACACAAATATGGTATCATGGTGCTGATCTGACGAAGAGTTGGAAGATGCCCATAGGAACTTCGATTTCTGTGGTCCAATTGAGCTGAAATTTGGTATGTCTTCGTAGCTTCGGTAACAATACAAAAATATGATATTATGGAGCTGATCTATTGAGGAGTTGGAAGAAGCCCACAGGAACTCCGATTCCTTTGGACCGATTGAGCTGAAATTTGGTATACCTATGTAATTTCGGTGACAATATAATAACAAGGTATCATAGAGCTGATCTGATGAAGAGTTGGAAGAAGCCCATAGGAACTCCGATTCCTGTGGACCAAGTAAGCTAAAATTTGGTATGCCTTTGTATTTTTAGTGACAACATAATAACAAGGTATCGTTGATCTGGTGTCATGAGAAGTTGGAAGGTGCCCATAGGAACACTATTTTTCATGGACCGATTGAGTTGAATTTCGGTATGACTACGAAATGGATAGACTTAGAAATATTTCCAACTAAAAAGTTAAAAATAAATTAACGGTGAAAAACACATTTTAAAATCAAGCTTTTATTATGCACGAAAAATTAAAAAAATAAACTAAGAAAACATTCATAAAATTCGTATTTTTTTTAAACTTTACAAGTAACAATTTACAAAAGTGTTCGGTTTATCAGTAGAAGTATGATACATAAACATATATTATCTATAACTAGTATATTAATATTCTTAAGTGATCTAAAAGCTTGTCGCGCAATTTCGTTAATGCAAAGACCTCGGCCGCGACGAGCTTTTAGATCACTTAAGAATATTAATATACTAGTTATAGATAATATATGTTTATGTATCATACTTCTACTGATAAACCGAACACTTTTGTAAATTGTTACTTGTAAAGTTTAAAAAAAATACGAATTTTATGAATGTTTTCTTAGTTTATTTTTTTAATTTTTCGTGCATAATAAAAGCTTGATTTTAAAATGTGTTTTTAAATGGGTAAATTTGTTGCGTTGCTTATTTCATTTTTATCGTTTAGCTGTTGAAAAAAAAATCGCTTATACACACGTAGAAGTGGTGATGTATTTTTATACGTACGTTTCAATAGCTATTAAATTCCACGTAATGAATAGCAGTACTACTTATACATTAACTATTTATGTATTTGCAGATTTAGACGAAATAATCTTTTTTTATTGAGTACTTCAACATTTATTATAATTTTTCGAAGAAGCGTTCCATTTCACGGGATAGCGTCATTATAATCATCATCATAGCCCTCCACTGCTGAGCACGGGCCTCCTCTAAACTGAGAGGGTGCAGGATTTAGTCCAGCATGCTGATGTGAATGGGCGGACTACACACCTAGGATATTCTGAATAACTTTTAGGTGTGCCGGTTTATCTTAGGTGTTTTTCTTCACCGTGAAGTAAGCGATGATTCGTTTTTAACACACACACACACTCACCCTTGAAAAATATATGGATTGATCTATGTACGTTTATATGTGACCACACCTTACATAGCTATAACCCAAAATTATCTAACTCAAATTATAATAAACAATAACCTCATTAACTTCCACAGGATATTGTTTTAATCATCTATATAATTAAAAGGTCTTATGTACTGTTTTGTGTTTACTGCCAGCCACCCTTTCACCTATTGGGGCCAGTGCGGATAACGAGGTCTTGTTACCGTGGCTCCGTGCTTGATTATATTCATCCTGGGGGAATTATTAATTTTCCCGGGATAGCTCTATATGGGAGGCTCGTAGCTCACCAGCTGTGGGATAATTAAACGTCTTATCCCAAAACTACTGCAATGGAGAGATTTCACTTAGATGTTTAATTTACGTCTTTCCATGATTTTTAGATGAGTTTTGTTATCCGCCCAGATAAGTCAAATGATATAAAATTCGATCATAACACCGACATAAGAAGTATTGCAAGGTAAACTCAGAAACTGCATGATATTATGGAAAAAGTGCAAAAAGCCAACATCACGCGGTGTTCCCAGGCGGTCACCCATCCAGGTACTAACCGCGCCTAACGTTGCTTAACTTCGGTGATCGGACGAGAACCGGTGTATTCAACGTGGTATGGACGTTGGCAGACACATGAACATATTTATTAACCTGGATGAACCCAGTAACTTACCCTAGCTTTTTGAATGTAGTCAGAACCATTTAATTCATTTTGCTTTCAAGACAAAATTAACATAGTTTGAAGTGCTGCTATTATTTGTATGAATTTCAAAGGGTTAAGAGGGAATGATCTTCGTTGACTTTACAATTTGCATTTTTAAGTTCGCTCCTAAAAAATTGCCATGCAGTCAGTATTTGTGAATCACACAAACATTTGTCACGTTGCGGGGATCAAACCCGCGGTCGCTTGTTTCGCGAGGTGGTATCTAGCCAACTGTGCCACAGGGCTGTCAAGTCAGAAGTCAATATATTTCTGTTTACTACTGCAATAAGTCTACGAATATAAATTTCTCAATCTAGAGCAGGCTACATCGCTCTATCAGCCATAGTAAATGATTCTATTGCTGCCTAAGTGAGACATAAATTTTACGTCTTCTTAACCAATCATTTGTAGGTTAGCATACTCTATCGAATTCTTTAAATGTACCTATAAAATATCATTCGATATAATATTTATTACCTTATCCAAATCACCATTTATTACGGCTAATCCCGTTTACTCGTCACGTTTTTTGTATGAATTTCGAGGCAGCGGAGACGCGGCAGCCGTTTTCCTCATCGGCAGGATTCGACATGTCGCGTTTATGTTTTTTCCTACATCATTCCACGCGAGTTGGACGACAAAATAAATATTTGTTTTTCTGATTTATTTGTAATTCGGGGTGTTATTGCTTTTTTATTGTTATTCGTTTATTTATTTGTCGGCTTATTGGCGTAGTGGCAGAATAACTGTATAACTGTGAAGTTCTCGGACCGAATTTGCAGAGTATGTGATTAAATAAATATCTGATAAGTAGAATTTTAACTTTTTAAATTGAGATTCAATGAGACGGACGGATGATAATATTCTGAAGCTATGTTAATAAAATACTATTGACAAAACTTTGAACCGAAAGAAAAAAAACATTGAGTATTGCATCTCAAACAAACACTTTGAGTTAGAACTAAACATTTAACAACCAGATTATACCAAATCTAATATAAGGATTTCCCTTGAGTACAGTGAGAACGTTGACAAAACACAGTTGGTGTGTTCAGTAATATGCGAACGCTAAAGGTAAGGAAACTTCGCACTGAAGTTAGCAGTTTATTAACTTGCGAGCTGAAGTTGGTTGTACTTATGGATATGGAGGAAGTGAGGTGTCGAGTACAGTGAACTATTTCGTGCACCGACGCTGATATTGCAATACGTGATACGGTTTATTCATCTCTTGTAACATTTTAGTATGTATGTACCGAGGAGCGGAATAAGGATTGATATGGATGTTGAATATTATAGTTATCGTGCATTAACAATCCTTTGTTCTTTCTTCATCAACTCATAGACATGCTACTGCGGGGCGCGGGCCTATTCAGGCTTCAGTCTTCTGCGCTGGCCTAGAGCGTGACGTCGGACTACATGCCTACGACATTGGTAAAAAAATTATGTGTGCTGATTTGCTCATAATGTTTTCCGTCACCATTATAATAACCTATGAGTAAAATTCATTCTGAAGATACTCATATCTTTGAAAATCCAAAAGCCTGGTGTTTCAATTGGTGGCCAACCAGATTCTCTACCGAACACGTCATTCTTGACTATCTTTTCGTATTTGCAAACGCTTTTTAGCTGTGCAGTACGAATACGACGGTATATACATATATATGTTTAAGGCGACAGTTACGGTTTTCCATCGGTTGGCTAATGGTCTGTACTAAACCGATACAGATACATGTGCACAGGCTTCGTCCAATGACTTCCATAGTGACCCGAATGAGTGTAGGAACTGGCATGCGTCCAGCGTCATTACACGGCATTTAGAAGGTCTTTTGTCCCAAATGAGCTGAGCTGAGCTACAAAGTTTTACTTATTGACGTCGACTGCGTTTTCAACCATTCTTACATCGGTCGATAATTCTAGGCATCCTGTACTTTAATTACAGCCATGCTATATAGATCATGTAGCTATGTTTGTGTCTGCTATTTTTTCTCATTCAGTTATTTAAATTTTTAGGCGATTTAATAGAAACCTCACGCTTGTATTTTCCAAAGGGGTAGGCAGAGGTTTCAGTCCCATGTAGTGGGCGAGCCTATCGCTAATTTTCAGGCAACTTTCCGAACTCCGCGCTGCTATTGATGATTTCCTAATGAAACACCCAAAAACATTTTGTCCAACCCAGCAATCAAATCCAGGACAGATCGAAGAGCACATACTAGTACAGCAAGACATTTTTGTCCTCCTATTGTAATTTTTAGAAATCTTAATAGTATAAACCTATTAAATAATGAAGATCGTAAGATCATTAGGTTAATAAGAAACCAACCATCTCTAAAATTCGTGTCAATTTTTGTAGATGTAAAACAAAATTTCTAATTTCATCACAGTTGTGAGACTATGATTCACTTAGGGCGAACTATTATAATTTATATTTAAACAAGGCCAGATGGCGAATAGTGAATAGCTCGGGCTCAATTAACGAACCTCAGTTTCATTCAGAACGTCGGCGAACCAAATTCTATACTCTGTAATTTCGTTCGCTTAAAACCATTTATAAGATTAAATTAAAAAGCGCGGGGTGAATGATGTAGTTTTATTTACTTTACAAAGTCAAGAAAGCATTAGCTTTGATCAATATTGAATAGTACCTTATTAAAAATCAGCTATTTGTTTAAATTACATCTACTAAAAAGGTTACGTAGTAAGGCTGAGAGCGTTCAATCGAAAGGTTTTGGGTTCAATTATCGGTACAGTACAGGATTATTAGGATTTTGATGTAGGGCAATCGTGCTGCTGGCAGTATGGAAATGTTTACGAAAAACAGTGATAGACCTACAAGCTTACGGAATAAAAACAAAGTAAATGATGACGTTCATCAAAGTGCTTTTTATCCTTTTGACATAATGCGGATTGGCGGACTATACACCTAAGAAACTCCTTAGAACTTTTAGATGTGGTAATTAATAAGCATGTCACGTATCTAGTAATTTTGTTCATGAAATGTTCATTATAGTTGTTTCCACTGCACCGGTCACCAACATTTGTCAATATAGATTAGTGCACAATGGGTTTTTAAATTAATGGCCGTTCGGGTGCCAGTTTGGAAGCAATTGATAGGTCATTGGCCTGCACTCGGCAAAATTGAATAATCAACCTAACTTCATGATTGCATTACTGATAATTACAGACTGCATGATTGGTGTTGCAGTGTGAATGGGTAGTATTGAATCCAAAAGTCCCGGGTTCGGTTTCTGGGCTGGACAAAGCGTTTTTTCCGTGAATTTAAGAACACAGGTAGCAGGTACCTGCTGTGTGTACTGTGTGAATTAAACTCACATCCTTTTTATCCCAAAAAGTTATCGTCTTTAATTAAGCCACTGCTTGGCAATAACTAGTTCTTTTAAAGAAAGAAAAAAGTTTATCTTGTCGAACCAGCAGTTCCTGTGATTAGCGATTTCAACCAAAAAAAAAAACATAGAAACTTTTCAGTTCTATATCATTAGAATAGACTACGAGACCTTTATTAAATTTACCAAATCACTTCTAAATGACGCGTATCCATAAATATTCCTTACCCAACCATTACGTCTTTAAAAAATGCCGAATGAAATATTAAATATGTTATTTCGACTGACAGTTCAATTTACAATATAGTGAATTTCGGCGAGTCTAGACGAGATTGGAAATTGTCAATATCGCCCACCGTATTTGAGTTATGCATTATTTAGTTCAACTTGTCGTTGCACATTAGACATGAAGACGTTCACCCTTGTCCTCTGACCTCCGTGGCTCAGAATTCTGCGATGTTCAATTAATTTCGGCTAGAATTGCGTTGAAAGTTATCTATCTCTGTTTTATGCAAAGATTAGAAGCAATTCGCTGTGACGCACACGGTTTATCGAGGCCAAGTGTATAGAAATCTCTGATGTCTTGATCTATGACCTTTGAATTTGAATATAAACAAGACTTGATATTAAAATCGGTAACAATAAAACACATCCAACGATGTGCCAAGTATGATACTAAACGACGGTGAATTCTTTTGTCAAACGTATTAAAAACTTTCATAATTTATCTTTTACACACTAACCTTATTTAATTATGGAGACTCTCTCTATTTGGATTATGTTTGTGAAGTTTTATATAAATCAGTGTTTACTGTGTTAAGCCGTTTAACCTAGCAAAAGTTTCATTAAAAATGAAATTTTAAATTTATGTTGAAATTTTATTACATGGAAGAATACCTTTTCAACTTCCTACGTGTTCAGCTTCGTTCTTAACTGAAGGCGATATATCATCCCCTGCTGAACCCTACAGACCCAATATCACCTTAATCTGAGAGTATCGCCCACTGTCCCACTGGCATGTTTCGAATAAACGTCAAATACCCAAGCCTTAAGTAAAATAAACATGGGCCGGATATCCGAGCCAAACGTACTGGACTACGGAATGGAAACGATAACAATAAATAATGATACAACGTTGATCTGAGGCTACGGCTCACACGAAATAACTTTTTGAATACCTAGGCTTTTTATGACATCAATCTTGTATTTACAATGACGTCCTATGGGTATGTTTAGCCTATTTTAGCAACACTGAATGTAGAAGTAACCCTTTTTATTTGTGACCCTTTTATTGATTGTGTATTACTGATTTCTGTCACTTTATGATTTATTTAAATTAAATAAACACATATTTATTTATGAAAGATCAGTTGGAGCCGACTGAAGGATTATGAAGATGATGAAAATATATGAGGCGGTAGAAACAAGACTGCTGGGGTTTGTCTCGCCTATTTAAGGAACAATTTTCTTGGTTATCACGCCTAAAGAATTTATAGTATTTACTACACGAATTAAATATAATGCTTAAGATGAAAACGAAGAAAAGTTTTTAAGGCCACTCAGAGGGTCCAAGGATGTCACGAAGTTAGATAGATCTTTCAACTAGGGAATGCAATCCCGACTCGAGATTGCAAATTCGAGATCCCGCGGGATTAGAAATATCAATCCCGCGGGATCCCGGAATTTTCGGGATCCCGTCTAGTTTTAAAAAAATAATTAATTTGGATGACTAAAGAAACTAATAACTACTTGTTTGTGATAGTGAGGTTAAGTAAAATAACATAATAAAATATGACATGACCACGTCTCTGAATTTTGTGATAAACTCAAGTGGCTATCTATGCGCCTTTGCCGGAATACTCGTATTCTTTTGCTACTTTTTCAAATTTTATTCAATCCCACTGCTCCCCGTTATCTTAAATATAGGTTCCGTTTTCTAAGCGCTACACATGCACGACCGCTTAGGTCCTCAGAAAATTTAACACTTGAAATAAGCATAGCACCAAATTTCTTAATAATTCTTTTACAGTCCATGCTGCACGTCTGTGGTATGAATTACCACTAACAATTCGTAAAGCTAAATCGCTTTCCACTTTTAAGAAACTTCTCAGAACTTACTATTCTAAACTTTATATTTTATTTGGTAAATTCGCATTCTTATATGTATGTCGTTTAGTATTTATATTCTTTTATTAATAGTGTTGCTTTTATTTCTGTAAATTACTCATGCAATCTTTACACTAATATCTTCTATTCAATGTTAAGTTAACATATCTTCTTTTTACATTCATGTATGTTTATGTATGTATTTGTTATTGGTATACATTATTAGATTTTTTTTCTGTTTCTATTTTACAATTCTGAAGACAACTGCCAGAACTACGACCTTTCATTCCAGTCGCGTAGCTTGTCTGGAAGAGATCGCAGCTAGCGATAAAACTCGTATTCGTTATGCTTCATTAATGTTTTACATTTATTTTATTGTATAGTGTACAAAAAGCACATAAATAAATAAATAAATATTAATAATTACTCCAAAGAAAATAAAATCCTTTTTTTTTTAATCTTACCAACCAAAAATAATTATCAGGTTTTAAGGAAATTAACATAGGTAAATTAGATAATCAAAATAATAAACATATTTCAAAGGAATTAGGAAGTAGTTACCAAAAACGAGTGATTTTGAAAATGACTCCTTAAAAAACAAAGGCTACCAAATAATAGTATCATCTGCTAAACGGCATCTAATGTCCTTTGCAATGTAACCCGCTGCTGAGAATGCCCTCTCCGACTCAACACTGGTTGGCAATAACGTGGCAAAGCAAGTATATGCAAACTGCAAAAATCGCCCCCTTGTTCCTCCACACTGAAATAAATCCTGACTACTGCCGCCCAATCCCGTCAATCTCGAACGGGATCTCGTCATATGATGCGTCGGGATTGATCCCGAAAAATTACTCGGGATCCCGCGGGATCCCGATCTCGCGGGATCGGGATTGCATTCCCTACTTTCAACAAAACTAATATAATTAATTACATTTATTCTTAGGGAGAAAAAAATTTCTACCTTATATGTAATAAAGTGGCTGAGTTTAAATATAAAAATATCTTGTGAAATGTGAATCAATGTGAAAACATATAAAATTACTCAATTTATCAAATAGAATACAGAAATTTCTGCGCTTGTATTTAACAGCACTTAACGATTATGGTCACGTAGTATATTTGTCTTTCAGATCAAATTGCATTTTCAACATTTTACTTACTCTCCAAAATAAACAACTATGTAACAAAGCCTACTATACAATATCAGAATATATGGAGGATAACGAAGCCTGGGCATAATTAAAATGTTACTGTAATCCCAGGTTTGGCTGAGTCTACTTTAATGGACATGGCTGTACGTACTTAATTATGGTTTTAGTAATCTGTAAGTAATTAGGTATGTCATGCTCGCTGAAACGTCTGTGCTTACGGCGGCGTCGTGTGCCGGGTCGGTCACTTCCCTATGAAATGGTTGAGGAGGCCGATGGCTGGCACATGCGTCATACTCGTGAACGGGTGCTGTTTGTGTGGACTGGTCTGCCTGATTTGCTTATTTCCATTCATGAAATTTTAACTTGGTCAGACGACAGTTTCTCCATTTAAGATGACTATGCTGTTCTAATATGCAACACAACATTCTGATTTTGTATCAATGAGCTGCTCTAATTCGGGAAATTAAGTCTTTGTAAAACAATATTGTAAGCTATCTCTTGATTGGAAAAGAGCAACACTAGAGTTTCTTGCCCGTTCTTCTCTAGTGATGACTGCCTTCCGAACAGGGTGGTAAAATTTGAAATGACTGAATCTAAGTGATGTATTTGACATTTTATAGATTCAATAAATATTATTTCATTTCATTTCATTTCAAACAACTAAAGAATATAAAATTGAGACGGCCTTTCGTAATATACCATTTTTATTGGGGGCAATAAAAACAAACCTTGTATTAAATTTCATGCGATGCAACAAAATTAGATCAACAGTGATATATCTTATTAAAGTAAAGCAAATTGTTTAAGACAAAAGATTTTTTAATTTTGATAGAAGAATATTTTTTCATTCACGCTCCACCAGCTCTGTTTTTTAGACTCCTTATTGCTTCTAAGAAATTTCTTCATGTATCCAGTCGTCATCCGGGAATCCATTCCAGAACCTTTGCCTAACCACAAAACCAATGAAAGATTTGCGTAAGCCTCAAACAATAAAAAAGGTGTTTAAACATTGTCTCTTTCTTAGCACGATGTAAGACAATATATCGCAGTTACTGCTCTTTTACACTTTGTATATGTAATAATGCCTAATAACATAAAGATTTATTATATGTATTGTATGTTTAGGACAAAATAAACAGTCTGGCTTTTGTTGTTTAATTTCTTTTTCTTAAATATGGTGTGGCCAAACTCACAAATGAGATTAAACGTCTGAAAGTGTTAATAAGAAAATAAATGACACATAGGTGTTGTAAGGACACAATTTTAAGTATATTTCTACATAAATAAATTATTACGGAGACCAAAATTATAAAAACACAGTGTCCTATTCGTAAAGTTACAACACAACATACCTTACGCCGTTATTCCCCGAAGGGGTAGGCAGATGCATTTCGCCAGATATGTATCAGTCCCCACTCATATCCACACTGTACCAGTTGGTAAAGTCCCCACTAATAATAAAATATATAAAGTACACAGCAGTGGCGATACTTTCACAGAAGCTCAAACGCCCAGATGATCTAAAAAATGCCGAAAAATACTCTTTATTATCAAAAACAATTTGACATATAAATCTGGGACCACGGCAGTGCGCCCGCCAAGTCGAGCAAAAGCGGCACGGCCGTACTATCTTTTTAAAAATATCTTGACTCTACAATGAACAATTTAAAACCAGACAATATACAATCAACGTGTAACGCTCTTGGGCTTCTATGAAAGTACTGCCACTAGGTTACAGATATCACCAAAAACGTCAGTCCATATTGATGTATTGTAAACAAGCAACAAGGTCTAGAAGTAGTGCTCCACAATGTCCGTCAAGAAGTTCGGCGGACGTCTCAAGGCGTCGCCGTAATCAATCACGTACACGATGATCCGACATCACTCGGCTTGATGCGCCACATCATCAATCAAACTGGAACTAGTGCGGATCTACTTCGCCTGGATAGGACACCAGCTTCAGAAGATTTTATCATGCATGTACACTCACGCTGTTATCATTTGTAGTGCTTTTCGACACGTACGTTTCACTAATTGAGTAATAACTTGTAGTTAATGGACAGCGAGCCACATTTTGATCTACAGTACTAAATTTCTAGCTTTTATTGAGAATTTAAAAATAAGAATTTACTTCGACCGACCCAGGATACAAATCCACGATCCCTACAAAGCAAAAATGTACCTCAGAATACATGCGTATTTTCTTGAATTCAACATTTTGCAAATTACTTATAGCACTAAGCCGTCACTGAGTCTTATATACCTGAAGTTCATTGTTTTCTTTTCTTCCACCAATCCTCCTGCAGAATGAATCCTCCTGCTGGTTGAAGATGTGTTCTAATCAACCTATATACGTCTCATTAATGGCACGAGGCTCCTCTACAACAGAGGCTTTAGTCCATCACCCTAGCCTAATGCGGGCTTGCGTACCTACTTACCACCAAAGAAATCTCTAAGAACTTTCAGGTGTGCAGGTTTCATCACGATGTTTTCCTTTACCGTTAAAGGAAATGATAATTCATTATGAGTACACAACTACACACATAACCTCGAAGAGTCAGAATTTTTTGCCCATGGACCCACAACCGCCGAGTTTCTCGCACCTAAACCTCGAGTCCTCCCTCTAAATTTTCACATCCAGCAATTCTATGCCTTAATAAAGCCGCTGTCTCCTACATTCCGTATGCGAAGGTGTGCGTCCTCGTGTAAGCCCACGTGATAAGAGATAGTACGTCAAATTAGCTCAGTTGTACTTTATGGCTTCCAATCTGTTATCACAGACGTACATGTCGTGTTGCAGGCTTTTAGAGTTAGTGGACCAGTAATGGTAGTGATTGATACTGATGCATTTGATGGTATAAAGTTAAGGGGTTGATTTATTAAGAATCAATGTTTAAGGTCGAGGGCTCCAGAGAACGAAAGACTAAGTATTGTTTAATTGTGGGTATGTTTAAAAAAGTTCCAAATTCCCAATACTATTGATTTTGTGAGGTTATGTCTATTTTGAAGCAAACCGATAAGTTTTGAAAGTTCTCAAACTTTTTTTATTGCCAGAGCAAAGCAACAAATCCTCACCTGATATGTATAGTATTTACCAAAAAATATCGAGTAAGAAAAAATAAATTTCATTATATGAAAACACGTTGTAATATTATTAACATTTAAAAAAATGTTTCATAGTTTTAGCGCTATATTGTGCTAATGCTTCACCGTACGTAAAGCTTCTAACACTTTTCAATAGATGGCGTTAGGTGTTCACGCTACGATAGACTTGATAATCTTTCTTCCGCCACTTATAATGTCGAAACGTAAACCAAAACAAAAAAATACTTATAAATTTAGGAAGAAAACTTAAGTATATAGGTATGTATGCACCCCTTTCATAATAATTTGTGTTTTTATAGACATATTTAAAGACTGTTACTTCTTATAATTACTTCCTAATGTAAAAACCTATACCTTACCAATAACTTTACACCGAAACTTTTACATTGCATTTATATTCTTTCACAATGATGTGATTACACTCAGACCTGAATATAAAAAAAAAATTAAATCCAAGTAGGCCCTAAACTTCTATGGCCCTTAAAATACATATTAGATAATTTAATTACAGGCAAAACATTCTTTGTCTTATTTTCTCAAACTCGATACGTCAATCAATAATGCGGGTCAAAGAATAATCAAATTAACTAGCGTTTATAAGAAAGGCCGCAATTGTCTAAGAATGTTTTTCACCAATCGTACTATTATACCGTTTTCTTCCATGTGCCGGGTTTGTAAAATATTGTCTTGAGCGATAAGACCGCCATTTGTATTTTTATGTAAGGCATTTAAATAGTATTACCCTCAAGTGTGCAATAAAGACGGAATAAATAAATTAGTTGGTGGTGGTAAAAACATTGTGGTTGCAAGAACAGTTCAAATCCGGAATACAGTTGTGATTTTTTGTATGTTGTAATTACCATTTTGCTATGAAGAAAAAGAGGGAAAAACTTTCATGTTGATAAAGTTTTAACCAACTAACCCTAACGGTTATTATATACTCAGCCTATCGCCACTGCTGAACGTAGGCCTCCCAAAGAAAGCGCCAACCAACGGTTATTACAATGGATTAACCCAAATATTTGTAGAGACCCAGCAGTCTCTGACTTTCTTCTGACCCAAATATATACTACGAGCGAATTTTCGGTCTCACATCTGGTTCGGGTCTGTACCCGAAACAAATAATTGTTAATCACACAAACATTTGATTCCATGCGTGACCTAACCCGCAGCCTATCATTTTCCAAGCGATATATTATATTTCTTAGGAATTTCTTAGGTGTGTAGTCCGCCAACCCGCACTAGGCCAGCGTGGCGGACTATGGCCTAAAACCCTCTCAATGGTAGAGGAGACCCGTGCTCAGCAGTGGGCGTATATGGGTTGATGAAGAAGATATTACGTATGTATATAGTTCAGAATAGGAATATGAACTTAAGAATTTCTTACACCAAGAGAAATTCAAAATGCTATATTAAATAACAACAAAAATACCACGTGTAAAGTGTATTTTTCACCACAAACAGTAAATTAACTCGCGAGAACAAAGCGCGATAGCAACTTCCCACTGTTCTACCGGCGCGAGCTTCTCATACAAAACGCTAAATTACATTATTCACCTCCTCGACTTCAAAGCATTTAATGAAATCTCTTGAAGCAGTGGTTCTGAAAATGTATGCTTGTGTTACCGTAGCAATGCTCGACTGAGTGTCAAATATAGCGATGTTTTTCGTTTGGAAGGGTATTAAACCCTATGTAGTTTTGTATTGTAATGAAGATGTTTTGTGAGTTTGAACGGATATTTTTTGTAATATTAAGTAGTACATTCTATAGTTTTTGGTGGTGATGATGATAACAAAATATGTGTTCTGAAGTCTCTACATAGCATGGCATGTTACGAATTTTTTTAGATAATTTAGTTGCATTTAATAATTGCTATTTTCATGTTTTTTTTCACGTAACACGTTTATTCAGCAAAATAAAAAAAAATGTTGAGAACCACACCAACCCTACTTATATAAACTTTGGCGTATAGTACAAGGTTAGGATCACATTCGCTATTTTGATTTGAGCATGCGTAGGGTCGCAGGTGCCCGCCGACCTTAGGGGGCAGTTACCCCCGATTGAAAAAGAAAATGACGGTCAGAAAGCACTTACACTTGCCATAAAACGACCTCTTATCTCTTCAGGATGTGATGTTGGAGATTTTTCGCTTATGTGTTATTGTGTTGGTAACAATATTTTTGGTATATGATTATTGATATTTGAGTCACTGATAGTGTGAAGAGACACATCAACAATGATAACCTCTATTTGTGTTTTTGAGTTTACACGATGCCATATACATATGTACTAGAACTATAAAGAAAGATTTCTTTTCTTTACGGGCATAAGTTCTGACTTCGAGTTGCTAACGAGAATTCGCTAACAAAAAAAACACTAACACTTGTTGTACACACAGTAGTAGTGTAGTATTATATTAATAGTACATTTACGATTTAAATAATATTCTTTTTTTACTTTTAGTGAATAAAAAACTCGCTGTAATTTAATTGATTGTAAATATGTTCAGAGGGAAATGAATGAAACGTGGCACGCGCACCCGCCGGCCTTTCACTCGGCAGAAAACTTTTTTGTTGTGTCTAACAACTTTCTTACGAATTTTGCAAACTCCTTGTTTATAACTTGCAAAAAACACATTTTCTCGTTCAAATATATTTGAATACTGTAACGAGTTAGTTATCCGTAGAAATTTTTGAAGAGAAAGATCTAATATTTACTCGATCTAGCGGTATCCTAGGTTTTGCCTTATTATTATGTGGTTAGGGAAGTGTTTATTATTCAGTTTTCTCGTTGATAGTGTTTTTCTTTTACTTGCCTTAGCAGACAGACGAGCTGACGGCCCGCCTGATGGTAAGTGGTCACCGTCGCTCATGGACTTGGCAATGCCAGGGGCACAGCCACGCCGCTGCCTACCGTGAGGAAAATGCTCTTTTTAAGTTGTTTATATTGGTACGTCTTAGTCTCATATTGTCTCTTTTTAGATGAAAATGGGTTAGTCATGTACATAATTCTGACCACACGCAAATACAAGTCTTGTGCCGTGATTAGAAGAAACTATGAGATACTTAACGGTGCCACAGACACCCAGATCCGAAATATATCCGAAACATACAAAGGTGCGGGGATCGAACTTGCAGCTTCTCGTTTCACAAGTTAATATCTATTCAACTGTGTGTTAAATTCGCGTCTACAATATCTAATTTTCGACGAATTTCTTTTTTGTTTCAACTCTGCTGTCTATCTTTTTGAGTACCAAGATATATTTAGTAACAAAAATAGCTTAGTCATGCTTTTCAAAACTATCATAATACCCAAATATAGGCCACACAAGGGCGATTACGTAGGCGTGTAAATTTCACCTGTGGCGGAGTGGCATACATTTTCCTAACTAAGGCCAACATGCCTTTTCGCTTGGTTAAACTATTCTTGACACTTCAATATTAGGCCGTCCCTGAATACATTATACATGAGCGGAGATACGGGCCCGATATGTACATAATTTTGTAGTTATATTTTGGTTTGGAGGTTAAGCGAGAGCTTACAACGGGCTGGGTTCAGTACTTAAGAAATTTTTTTCATCATCACCATCAGCCTCATATCGTACGTCCTAATGGGCAGGTTTCATCAAGTTGCTTTTCCTTCATCTTTTATGTTTGTGATAATTCATTGCGAATTCATAACTTCGAAACGTCAGAGGTGTATGCCTTGGGTTTGAACCCGCGACCGCCGAGATTGTTGTTTCTTAAACTGAGATGGGAATAAATGTCAATAAACTTCCTGTGAAACACGAAATATCATGTCTTTTTTTTATTCTTTAGAAGTAAGCAACATTAAGTTTTTTTTTAATCGACATTATTTTCATTTAACGTCATAAAAATAGTCCTGTATAAAACTATAAAATATTGTTAGTAATTATGTTCCTTACGTTAAACAAAGCAGCCGCGTGGCTTTACCATTAAAATTTGACAACTAAAATTAATTAGTAATGTAAAATTTAAATTATGTATCCAGGCCAAAAAGATTTCCAGTCACTAGACTAATGCCTTTTCAGTCTCAAAATCAATCATAATACAATTATAAGTTAGCGTTGTGCATAATAACTGAATTTAATGAATAAATTTGTACTTCCATTTACATAAACCGTATATAGTGACTGGTCCAGCATCTATCTCGCTTAAGACAATTTAGGGGGAATTGTACCAACCTGATTAACATAACATAAATAGTCTGCTTCGTGGTCTCGAGGCTCATGTGAGTGTCGTGTGATTCCTATGTTCGATAACCGGAATGAGAATGATTAAGATTTTCTTGAAGAAAATTTTAAAAGCAGCATGTGGTTAATTTTTGCTATGTTAAGAAGCGTTACAAAAAAGTAGAATTTTCTGTGGACGGTTGTAAATTGTATTGGTCGAACTCCTAAGATTGTGTCAAAAATTTTGGCTAATTTCGTTTATTCGTTATAACTCGAATTCTAAAAATATGTTTTAAAAAATCGGCAAATCCTACTCTAAATCTAAAGGAATCCTAGGGCTTACATCAGGTTCAAATTCAGCACCACCGCATCATCTAAACCAATTCAAAAATGGTAAACGCCCACTGCGACCCATCAATATTCACGATTTACCAACAGCCTGTTACGATGATAGTTCCCACTCAGCTAAAGTTTACGTAATCGCATCTCCATTTCAAGCGAAAGGGCTGCTCTCAAACAGGACCTATGTCCACAACAGTATAATTAACAAGCAAAGTTTGCGACGTAGCTATAATACGTGCATGAAATACTATTCCGGTCACTGAGAATTCTATTCTTTGCAGACGCTAACGATCTTACTGTCCGACCCGGGATGAGCGTTGATGTCCTTAGGGAAATTAAAAAACACTTTTTTTCCCATCACATTTTGATACGAAATCAGAAATCAGGTTGAGTTTAAAGCAGGAAAACTTTGTGAGCGCGCTGTGGTTTTTAAAAATCGTATTTTGCTTACCCGAATTTTACTGTCTTCGAAATTCCAAACATATTTACAAATTCCAAATATTTAGTTACACGTGAGAAAAATTTGTTTATTTTGAAACTTTCTTTAAGGAAAATGGTTTTTAATTTCTGTTATAACATTTTTTTATATTTTTGCCTTCGAGGCATTATTAAGTAAAAATTATATTATAAAATATAACTCAAAAGTTTAATCACTAAAAACATATTTTTTTCAAATATAATATAGCATAATATTCATGAATCTATTTTCAGCTAGTATTATAGCATCGCGTAGCATCTCCTGAGTGGGGTGGTAGATACCTGTCTGTCTATTACAGCTTCCATTAATTCCCATCTTATGTCAGCTTAGAACTTTTCCCACGTCTTCCAACATTTTTCCAGCTTAGAAAACGGGACGTTAAATATTATGACTGTTGAAACTCACCATTAATACTTAAGAATGGATAGGAACCGGGAAGTAGCGTACTTTATACATTTTATGAACAGATTTCAAAGGAGCTTTATCTCAGTCCACAATGAGAGTATATAGGTACTTTTTATGTATACATATTATGTATATTAGGAGAGGCTTATGTCCTACAGATTGATTGATTGATTGAAACAAAATTGTATTTGAATGAACTCTAAAGTAAGGGTCGACCCATCAATTACCAGCGATGAAATATATGAAATTCCTTAGAAAACTAGAGGTAGCAAAATGTTTTTATAACCTTCGACCTTCAGGTTTAATCAACTTCATTAATAGCGCAAAATGTAGAGCTTGAAATATGTAAAACTCTGACGGTTTCCTAGAATTCTCTCCGTCAATTTATTTGAACTGTCGACTAATTATGTTGTATTAATAAATACAATTATATCATGATTTTACGTTAATTATAACTAAATGTGAATTTTGATTGCTTCGTAACGAAAAAAAATAAATTAATGAACTATTATTGAATCGTACATTCGCGAATAGTATGAAAATTTTGTTTCCGACCTTCAACTACACTGATTTTTAAGAGCTCTGACATCTGGCAGATACGAGTAGACGAGATGACGTACACAAGGCTATACTCTACTTTTCCTTTAAAATGCAAGAAGTCCCATATTACACGCAGTCAATAAAGTGTATGAAACAGAAACTGAATTACTTATGATCCCTTTTAATATTTAAAATAACTGCTTCTATTAGCTCTATCAACTCTATAAACAGCTATTGTAAAGGAAAAAAAACAAGTAGAATTTACCCATTAAAGACGTTATTGATGATGGAGCATGCGACAAATATTCCAAGTGGTAACTAGTGTAAGGCGCAATCAGGCCGAGGCAGGGCCGATGAGTCTTGAGTAAGATTAATTAAACCAACCGAGCATCAATCATTGGCCCCAGATTTCACATAGTGAGGAACGCATTCCTTCCGTTTCACTTTATAAGTAGCTTACAACTGATTTATATTCTTCATTACTAAAGTGTCTATCGTGGAAGGATTGTAATAACATATTAAAACGTTGCCAGCCTCCCTCATTCGTCTCGGAGCACAAGCTAGTAAGCAATTCGAAGATTCGAAGATTACCTTTCATTGATCGAGTTTGATTTGATGGAACGAGTGAGAAAAAGTTCTACTTAAACAAAAGGAGCAAATGGACACCCGACGAAAGACGCAGTTTTGTATCAGAGGCGTACTGGGATGCGGAGTAATTAATGTAGCCGTGTCTAGTCCTTACTCTGCAGTCGACCATATTTGTAGGAGAGAAAGAGAATGCCTGATTTATTTTTTCATTAAAATAAGCATTAACAGCATCTTGTATAGGTGTGTAAATAAATCTGGGAAACAGTTTTTTATCACTTCAATTAATATTAACAGCTTTTTAAATCACCTCACTAACCTTGTATTTTTACGTTTCTTGTAAAGATAGATTCTTAGAAATAATTATTGTGTAAAATAGCGTTCGCGGCGGCTGAAAACGACCAAACAAAATTATCACCCGAAATATTAATTAGTCCGAGTCACCGTGAAGTCATTCCGCGACGTTCATTAATTGGATTAAAACGAGTTTTTATTAAATTACTATAAAACGTTGAAAGCAGACGTGATTCATAAAGGGTGAGTAATAAAATCTATTGTTTGTGTTTATATCTGCGCCGCGGGGAATTAAATTGGGTTCCTTAATGAAATGATCGTTTTATTGTATCCGCTGGGTGTGTTTTCTGAGAAATCTGCTTTTGTTTTATAGAATTTCGACTTCGCAATTTTGGTATCTGTAGTAAAAGTATAATGTTTAGTTTATTGACAGCAATACCCAAGCGTCTTTGTCTGACTTAAAAGGAATAGCGTGATGGTTTGAATCACTAAAAAAATATCCATTAGTCTTCTTTTAGGTATCAGTCTGAATAATAAAGCAGAGAATTATATTTATTGTTACCGAGAAATCTGCGAAGCATGTTTAAAATGTTCAAGATTTTATTTATTGCAGACGAAACTATTGGTTCTGATAGTATTCTCTAGAGTCTAAGAATTCTGAGTAAACCATTGCGTTTTTATTTTATACTAAAAATATCTCTTAGAATTACTGATGAAATAAATGAATGTATGCAACATATAAAGGTATTTTTCATCTTGCAAAACCAAAAGACACATGCGACCAAAAGGGTCAAGATTTAATTATTGAATTGGGCAAAGCAAAATAATTTTTGAGGAAAGAAATAGTAAAATTAATAAGTCTCAAAATGGCAAAAAGTCATATTATATATGCATAGTTATGAGCGTATCAAAGTATAACTACAAGTTCATGCGGCGACGACATAACTGTCGTTAACAGCTCTATATATTAAACCTTAACAGTGCATTGTTATGATAAATATGCATAAATTAGATTTCTCTCTCGAAATTCCGACTAGTCTAAACATAACTTTATAAAAGTGTTGATTATGGTCCTACGTTATGACGTAGGACCTACCTACAAATAAATTATTAACTTTCATACACAGTTTAAAACTACGTATGAATTAAAAAACATTTTCGAAATACGCTTTCACACAAAGTTTCAATGCTGAAAATTCAATGAGCATTTTCTCCAAAGCAAAAGAATAATAGCGGTCACTTCAGCGAAGAGAACTTTGCAAGTTATAACTAAATGCTCAAAGTTTGCCGGTCAATGTGAATCGAGAAGTGTGCCCGCCGACTGTGGCAACGAGCAAGCTTGACACTTCGCCGGGACGTTGTTAATTACTTTACAAATAGTTGAGCGATTTCTTCAACAGCTACAAGTGCAGTTTCATAAGTGTTCGGTTTGAAGCAAAAAGTTTCAAGGGGTACCGGTAGATGTCACTATATTAAAATTGGTGTTGGAATCTTTTTTTGTGAATGTCGTATGAATTGAATTATTTTACGCTTCTAGCTAGAATTTTATAAGCATAGACTTGAATCCTTAAGCTTTGAGTTAAATGAAATGTGATTAAATGAAAATTTATAAAAATAAAAATCATAGTTTCTTTTTAAAGTGCGTCAATGTATTGATAAAGAAATAATAAATAGTACCTAATATTTACTTTATCAATTCAACAAACTCCATAAAATTTTGTTTCATTTAAGTCAAATAACTTTAAATTTATTTATAAACAATCTTAATACAATTTAGGGTTTATTACTGTCGTTATTACATTGACTTTTTATATCAAAATATAAAAGTTCGTTGTATATTTACTTTAAAATGAATCCTTCAATGGGGGTCAACAAAACAATTAACTTTCTGGACTCACAAACTCCATATCATCCAATAACATCCCCACGGAAAGAACTGTTCCATTTTATCAAAGAGTTGGACGGCAAGAAATTCAATATTAAACGATGGAACACCAAAGAAAGCCTACAAAGTTGTATTAAAGTTAGCTCGAGAGTTGCAGAAATTTTATTACAAACGTGGAGTTTACTCGGAGCTACATTTGTTACATCGGCACGGAAGAGTTTATTTTAACAATTATGTGCTCTGTTAACTGTCGTCTGGGAAACACCAGAGTACTTTTGTGTGAAGGTATTTCACACTAATTATTCCAGCTTTATACCAAGTTTTGTTATAGAATAATGAGGTTGTGTCAATTGGTTCCGTGGTTCTATTTAAATTGGTTCCCGGTATTTCCCGGTAAGCTTTAGTGTGCTTTAAAAACTGGAACATAGTTTTAGCCAAGTTTAGGATTACGTTACATAATCTCTTATTTTAAAATTTGGCTGTCAAGCGTCTGCCAGTTGCCTGACAACTTTTAAAGCTTTGCGGCCGAGCTTATAAAGATTTTAGTTTAGGTCGTGAAAAAAGTTTGTATTCTGTTCATTGCTATTTTAACGTTTAAAGATAAAACATTTTAGCATTAAGTTGAAGTATATTTTGTTGTTATTGCTGTATTTTTATATACCATTTACGTGTTGTGATACTCGTTTTTTGTTTTATATTCACGGAAAGCAAAAACGTCAAGATTTTTATTACCTGTCTTATTATCCGATCGCGGTCTTAATACACGCTGTTTATATGAACGTCTTCGCCTTGAATTTACTACTCATCAAATAAAACAATCTCATTTTAACACACACTACTGAAAAAAAGATTTTATAAACTACCCACGATTTAAAAATTCGATTAAGATAATACGACTGGAGCGCAAAGCCACAAAACTCAAATAGACCAGTTGAATCGGCATGAAAAGTTTCCAATTCGACAATAAAACCACATCGACGCCGATGTAAAACCCCTTGAATTCCATCTGGCATTTATCCTTTATTATTATAAAATTTGGGACCGTTGGAACTTTTCTAATAACTTAGCAAGTCCCTCGTTTAAATTCCAGGTAAAGGACGCAGATCTCAATCAAACTTCGCCGCTTCTGAAACGTGAACTTCACAAAACAGCTTCGTAACTTATGCAAAAACGTGTCCTCGTGTACTTGACAAGGGTTTAATTGTAGTTCACTTTTTAAAAGGTTTCACTTTTTATACAAGTTCTGTAAGTGGCCAGTGTTACAGTTGCTTTCGATTCTAGCTTGTTATATAAACAGAAGAAAAACGTTTATGCAAAGAAATTTATTTTTTTAAATCAGCATTTTAAATTAACTTTTTCAAAAACTTAAATAGTTGGAAGAAAGTTGAGGAATATTATAGTGCTGATCCCTGAAGTATATACGCAAAAAACCCGCTCAATATAAAAATCGGTTGCTTATTTACAAATTTGGTTACAAACACACCATTATTGAGATGATCAATTAGGTATACGTCTCCTAAGTAACATTCCGCCAAGAAAATTCTGTTGCATTTCAAAGATCAAAGAACGTTACGTAAATATTTCTGTGTCGTCTTACCTCTCGTTTTATAGTAGAAGTTCCATTAGTATACTTCGTAAATATTTTGCCACGTTATATATAATTGAATGATATATGTATACTTTCAACTTTCATACACGCAGTTTTGACGAGATAAGTTAGTCTATATAGACAGGTTGCGAAACAAGAGTCCGCTGATTCTATCCCCGCACCGAGACAAATGTTTGTGTGACCAAAAATATTTGTATCAGGTTTGGGTAATTGTGACACCGAAAAGTCTCTCGTAGTTTCTGATGTAATGTCTGTCCCTCTCAATGGTAGAGGAGACACGTGCTCAGCAGTGGGCGTATATGGGTTGATGAAGAAAGAAGAAGAAGAGTTTCTGATATTCACGACACAACACATTTTTTAATTTGGGGCTAGAACTATGTATGTGAATGTCGGGCTCCAACTTCTCCTTTATATTGTCTTTCTGATTAAATTCGTTGCGGGATTATTAAAAATTAGGTACCCTTAGTTTCCCTGAGCTTTAATTTTCGGGGACAATACTGTGCGTGCCGCTGTTGATTCTGGAGCGTAGGAGTTACAGTGGCGGATGTTTTGTGGGAAAGGAGTGATGAATACAGTGGCTAACTAGGAATAATAGGAAATGAGGTCAAACTTCTAATGGGAGGAGCATCCAGATTTCAGAACCGACAGCTGACAAAGAAATATATTTTTCGATTCAAGGGCATGTTCTCTATAGCATAACATTGGACGTCCTCCCAAAAAATAAACAGGCAAACCAGTGAAGGCCGCAGGAAGTGTCTAGATCCAAAACTTCAACGCGTGTCGTTAGAAAAGTTATAGTTTTGGCCTTAGTCCAGAAGTAAAAGTTTTTAGATTTTCTACCAGTACTTTTAAACAACGATATTTTAGAGTATACGTTGCCATGTAGCGATATAAAAGGCAGTCAAACAAAAATAATTGTTTGAAGTAAAGTTTGTTGTGTAACAGAGAATTTATTCAGTGTTTCTGATTCATTATACAAGTGAGATTCTCTATTTGTTTATTCTAAAATGTCTGCTGACTATTTTATTATAATAACATCGAAATCTGTAGCATTATATTCGTCGTAGTCATTATACAAAAATACCTCTAGACACCTTTGTGGTAACTAAACTTCCAACAAGTTTCGACTAAAATCGCGTTTTAAACAATTTGCATCAGAATATATAGTTACGGAACATGTGAACTATTTAGGTCACATGGAAATTTCAGTCCCAACCAGGAGGAGTCCTGGGCGTCCGGATACGGCTCCATCGCCAACATATCCTGGTAAAGTTTTATCCCTAGGGATCATGCGGTTGGTGGAACTTGCCGAGTCAAGTTTGATATTGATTGAAGTTGGGACGGCTCAAGTTATACCGCGGCTCGTTAGCTCCAAACGGTTAATGCGATCGCCCATTTATATTGGCAACTGGTTGTTATTGAATGCAGCCGGTGTTTATCTTGATGTTCGATTGTTTTTACGAGAACTATTTTTGGATTTTTTTTATTGGGTAGGAATGATTTTTTTAGTAGCGGTCTGAATTCTAGTACTGCACGCATTCTAGTAAGTGTATTTAAATGATGGGGTAACCTGATTTTGGAAAAACATCATTGCTTAATTCAGGTAGGGGAAAATATGTGTGTATGTGTCGCGTGTGTGTCGCAGGGTCAAAGGCTAGGCTATACTTTTCGAAGCTATTCACACGTAGCTTTCACAATAGGCTAACATTTACATTTAAGATGAAGGATACTATGCGATGAAACCTGTTCACAGGTCCTTAGGAATTTCTTAGGTTTGGTGTCAGTCAACTTTGACTCGACCAGAGTGGTGAACTAAAACCTAAACCTTCTCCATTGTAGAGTAGCCCCGTGCCAAATAGTGTGACGTTTATTTCTTGATGACGATGATTGTGATGATATAAAATACTATGCTACTATCTTGAATATACTCTTTCAGAGCGCGATTAATCAGAAATTCTTCGGTGCATTTTGTGCTGTGATTATTAGAGGCTCGGCCTAGTTTCTCTTATTTTTTCCTTTTTTATTATTCAGAAAAACATACATGTGGTCTTGCATACTAATTACTTTTTTATTGTCAGTATCTTAGTTTTAAAAATACCCATATATTCTCAGTTTATCGCCGTCCACTGCTGAACGAGAGCCTCCCCAATTAGGCGTTAACCATCTCGGTCTTCCCCATAATATATATGGCAATATTCTTATAAGTTATCTTAAATAATCTCCATAGTACCGTTGCGATAGACCTGGATTCGAATCTGGTGGTAGACTACTATCCGACCGATTAGCAATCACAAAGCCTTAGGTGTCTAATCTGTCATGATAACAGTCTATCTGATAAAGAACTTAAGTTTAAGGGAAGTGGCAAGAAAGTAAAAAATACCAAATACATTGTACATATTAGATGGTTTTTACATTTTATTATTTTTTATTTAATACAGGAATGTATGTTAAATTGAACTTTAGCCATTAGTTTGTAAGCGACTAACTGAAACAATGTGACGTCAAAGGAGCGAGACTACACATGCTTTATGTAATATTCGTATACGGGTGATATAGATAAATTTGAATAGAGAACGTTAGAAAAACAAACGAAAAACTACGTAAAGCTAGACAAGTAAAAATCACAAAATCAGACGGCTATAAATTTAACTATAAAAGTATAACGGGCTTACTCCCGATGCTCTCAGAATTGTTGTATAAATTAGGTAAAGCTGCGTATATTCAGAAATAGGTAATGGACGGTGCTGAGTGATATACTGCTGATTCGATGTGGTAATATTCCGGCGACGCTTGAATTTATCGTGTGGATAAACAGGGGCAAGATCAGAATGTTTATGAGTGTACCACGCTGTTATATCTTTGGGATTAAGTTGATGCTGACGCTACAGTAGCTGCCGGGGTTTTTCCAAGATTACATTGAAATGTTTTATGCTTTAAAAATATTAAATTGTTGTAGGATATGGAGATTTAAGTTCTATACCGTGATATGATATGCTCTTGTATCCTATTGTATTACTTTTGTTTGTATTTGTTATTGACGTGTCAATAGAATATTTTTTTATAGATTTTTCTTATTCAGGTACAAGTGAATGTATGCCTATCATTTATGAAAAATAAAGATCTTAAACCAAAACCCTAATGTGAAAATAAGATGTAAAACCATCGTCCCATATCCCAAAATATTTCGTTCCTCGACAAATTTATTTTTAACCGAGAACAAGTTAGGCGGTGTGATACCGCCGGTATGGTTGTGTCAACTGGTAAGACATATCTCTTTTTGGTATTTAATTTCTTTTTTACTTATTTGAACATGCAGTTTGTCATTCCATAACATCGCAAAAGTTGTTTTTTTATTTGTTGAGTCGTTGGAATTGAGACATTGGCATCTTGTCTCATTTCTGCGTCTATAATGAATTATTCCGCAGAGATTGTCACCAATTTTAAATTCTATATTTTTCAAGTTTCTTTATATTATCCTTGGAGATACCGTTGAATAGTATGTAGTAGAAAGAAGATGCCTATAATAGCTTGAAAAAAGTATTCAAGTATGCAACAGGAAGTATAAAGGGGTAAAAGAAAAGAGATTGGATCGACAGGGAGGAAAAATATAACCGCGCGAATCTGAGCCGGTACTCCATAATAAACGTAAAAAATATGTTTTTCTTAACACAAGCTTTCAAGTGGATTGCTTATGTTATTTGTTTCAAGGCGTCTTAAAATAAACGTAAAATCTGATGTTTGCGATAATAAAATACTCGGATAAAAACGTCGTAATCAAAACAAAGAAATTCCCTTTTCCCAGGCCCATTATTTAAGTCTTAAGGAAATCGTAAATCCATAATGGATTTTCGCTGTAGCGGCTCGAAGATGTGCAAAAAAATATTATTGGCGTCACGGTTAATCTAACGAGCACTAGTTACTACTGAATGATCATTTGTATGCTACAAATGGATGTCTATGATTAAGGAGTAATCCCTCTCAGTTGTAAAGAAGGCCTGTTTCCCGCGGGGGCTAATAAGTAGCATTTTATATATTACCTAACATAACATAAAGCTGTTATTTTAGGAACTAGAAACAAGAGATTCTTCAGTCTCATGTGAGTGTGTATTAAGATATTTTGCCTACCAAGGTATAGAGAATAATTTACACACCCAGAAACAAAGTCTGATCTAGCGCGCCAGACTCACTACAAACTATTAAAAAGCGTCTAAACACCAGCATGCGAAACCCAAGGTCGCGAATTCAATCCCCATCGATACAAGTGTTTGTGTGGTTCATAAATTGTTTGGTCTGGGTGTAAAAACGAAAAGTCTCTGTATAGCTTCTAATACCAACAGAACAATACTTACATATAAGTGTGGACTCAGAACTATGTAAGTGACTGTTGGGTGTATTTATTTATGTCCATCGATCAGTAAATAAACATTCAGTACTTACCGCAACGTCCAATAGAAGCAGTGTACTCGAAAAAACAAATTACAAACATTCGCTCACCTCGTGTACCTCAGAGGCGTACAAAGGAATTTCCTTAATTGAAAGAAAATGTTCCTTTTGTTAACTATTCATCTGTTTACGTTCAAAGGCAGGCTTTATTAATTTTAATTAAATTCGATTGTCGGAGGCGTTGCGGCATGAAAAATAAATTATGGCTCGCTCGGTTGTACTGAATTGACTGACACTGTGACGATAATTGGCTACTGTTCGATTTACAAGTCACTAATTATGAGTATTGTCAACGGCAAAAGTATTCACTTAAAGCGTATAGTTTAAACAAAGAAAACAAAGAGCTGTTAATAGGCCAAATCCCTCTCAAGCATGAAGAAGGTGCACATATACCACGGGTGTTTGTTGGAGAAGCTTAACAATAGTGGCATCTCAATTGAGGCCTATAAAATCAAAGGCAGCTAAATCCAAGTGAGTCAAATATTCAGTAATCTACAAAAATCGATAACTTTGTTTAGGTGGCTATGATATTTTATATTTTAAAAGAGATTTATAAAGAATGTGAATACCACTAAAAATCAGAATTTTAAATTATAAAAATACCACAATATTTGAGTACAGACTGAATAAATTTGTATTTAACCGTCTTTGATTGCAACTGGCGTTTAGCTGGTTTTGATTTTATAGGCCTCAATTATCATCGACCAAAGAGCTACGTTACTGTATTGTGTCGATCAGGTACATTTCCAGCAGTGGGGGTACCTCCATTGAAGCCTAATAGCGTTATGCATAAATTGTGCAATGAATAGTTTATAACTGTTTCTTTTAGGATCAGTCTATTCTTATTTATATGTTAAATTATTTTATACGGAATTTTGCAATGCAACTGGGCTTTTGAGCTTCTATGGAAGTAGCGCCATTGATTTCCAGTTACCATGCTACTGTTAAAAATTGTTAGCTCAAAAATACAACGACAGTTTGCCAAACTAGAGAATAATTTCCAGGCTATAGATAGTAAGGCACGCATCACAAGGCACTTAATTTATTCAAAAACATTATTTAAAAAATCGTTATCCGGATCGCATATCAAACGGTGTACCTACTCGAGTACACTTATTTGATGTCCACTACAGAAGGAACCCATGAATTTTTGCCCACTTCACCGTAATCTTTCTATAAAGCGATATGCCTCTACATACCTTTATTCTTCCTTTGATGTCTGCGAAAATATTTTTCGTGTACCTTGCGAGGTTGTACAAAATTCCCGACTTTTCCTAACGACATAGTAACTAAGAGTTGCTGACATTACAAAACTGTTGTAGAACAGTAGTTGTAGTACTGTTGTAGAAGTGTTCAATCAATGGCAATAGACTCGCCCAATATCACATGGGACGAAAACACAATCGGTGAAATGTGGATGCAGAAATGCACCTCACCTACTAAGAATTCCCTAACGGATAAACTCAATAACTCTCAATTCGACTTGCCCGAGTCGGAATCGAATATAAGACCTCTGGATCGAACATCATATAGTTGTATCACGAGACGACAAAGCAGGTTGATTTCTGATTATATTGATTTGAGTAACATTATATTCCAGATCTCTGGTTATGTCAGGTCACCTAAAACTAAATGAATAAATGTTTTAATCATTAGCGTCGGTTTTGAGTCTCCGCAATTAAGTAACAGACGCAGAGAAAGTTTAAAATGGGCTGAAATGTATACTATGTTGTATCTAGATAGTAGGCACCTAATCTAGACATAAATCTAGGTCTCGACAATTTTGTCAGTCTCGCCCAATTTGTCTGGGTCGTTTTGGGATTCCGTACTCAATGGTAAAACGGCACACTATTACTAAGACTTTGTTGTCAACCTGTCGTTCTGTCACCAGGCTGTAACTTATAAAGCGTGATAGATGGACACTTGAAATTTTTGACAGGTGATGTATTTTTGGTGACGCTATGAAAACAAATACTGAAAAATTCCACATTTATGTGTTTAGGCCTTAGTCCACCACGCTGGTCTACTGCGGGTTACTTTATTAATAGTATAGATTGTAGTAATGAATGTATTTTGTAACAATTTATGATGTAGGGAAGCGGGACAGAAGACCAAAAAGATATTACAAGTACATAAAAGTAGGCCTTAAAAATAAAACAATTGAAAATACCCGTAAAGGTTTTCCAATACGGAATGTCCAACTTTCTAAGGATTATCCCTCTTTGCCTTTGATATAAGGCATAATTTAATACGTCAGTTTATTGTCTACCCTCATCCGTCCAGGTACGCTGACTCACTGACCGTGTGAATTTATAACAAGCTTACAATTCTGACCACTTTACGAATGGAATAGGCTCTACTGGACTGTAATAGTATAGTCAATGGAGTACTGTGGAGGTGCGAGTTCGGCATATGGATGATATTTTAAGCTGTTTTATGTATGGACTGTATAAAGTTAGGGTAAGCTATAAATTTTCCTTTATTTTTTAAGATTGAGCAAAGAGCAAAGATCTGCTTGAGCTTAATCTAGTAACTAGTCATTCCACACAAACCTAATGCAACAGAAGACGTAAGCCGAAATTGTGTCACTTTAGATTCTTCAAGTTGAACGTATGCAGTATCTTTAAATATCTTTAAGCAGTGATGGCCTCAAGGTTTAGGCGCGCGGTCGAGAATCTCGGCGGTCGCGGGTTCGAACCCCAGGCATACACCTCTGACTTTTCGAAGTTATGTGTGTATTCAAATTGAATTATCACTTGCTTTAACGGTGAAGGAAAACATCGTGATGAAACCTGCACACCTAAAAGTTCTTAGGAATTTCTTAGGTGTGTAGTCCGCCAACCCGCACTAGGCCAGCGTGGCGGACTATGGCCTAAAACCCTCTCAATGGTAGAGGAGACCCGTGCTCAGCAGTGGGCGTATACGGGTTGATGAAGAAGAAGAAGAAGAAGTATCTTTAAATAGAAACATACGAGCCAAAAGTTTATAATAATATATCCAATACTCGGATAAATCGTTCTGACTCCCAACCAGAATAAATCATGTGTCAGACAAAATTAGATCCCACAACAATCACGATCAGCCCATTTATGTACGTCCCATTGCTAGGTATAACTGAGATGGCCTTCGCCCACCACGCTAGCCTAGTTTAAGTTAGAGGATTTCGATATAGATATCAAACTCTATTTTCACATTACATTACCTGCTTCATAGAAGATATGCCTTAGAAAACAGGTCAACAGGTCATAAAGTTAAAACTCAGATTATTGTCACAGAGTATTACGTGAAGTGGCATTCGTACCGTGTTCACTGGAGCGAGATAACAACGTGTGACTATCTCGCATTCCCGCACTGATGCTGAGCTAAGACAACCGAGCATTCATTGGATTATTGCGTTGTTTCTCTAATTAAAAATAGCTCGGACATATCTAGGTTGTACCGTTGAACATGGCAAGATAGCAATCTTCAAAGCATTTCTTGAAATAGCTCGAGACACGTTATTTTTCCTATGTTTAAGGTCCAATGCTTAAAAGTTATACAGGGAAAAATATTTAAAATATTTTTTATAGATCAATTACAAATAATAATGATTTCTTCGTAAGACTGCCTGACAATATTTAAAGTTTAAACAGTGGTTTTTGAGATTAGAGGTTAAATCAAAGAAACAAACCAATTCTTATTGTTTTTTTTTTCAATATTATTACTATTAAGGTTTCATTGTATCATTTAAATCATTCGGATAGTTTTGAGTCTATTCACTACAATCATATAACTAAGACCCTATAATATTCGTAGGCAAAAAAGGAAAGGCCAATATGTAAGCAAAACTCTATCCTTATATTTTCTATATCACCACTAAAATATCGCGAAGGGAAAATACATTTTCGCCTAACTTATTCGCACTCACAGAAAGCACTATCGAATAGCGCGACACTTGCGAACCGATAGAAATCAAATATGTTATCTATTCGGAAAAATGCGCATAAATTTAGAGGCACCCACCTCAAAGAGCGAATGGGGATGCAATATAACTCGTGTGAATATTTTCACTTGCATTCTTACCTAGAGTACTCTGCTTGTGTACGGCAAATTGAATTTCCCTATCCAAAGAGCGGTCACCGCCGAATGCCGAGTGCCGCTGGGAAGCACGTGAATTTGAGCTTATATCGCGGAATGTATTTTCATATGATTTATGATAGGGCTCATAGCATAAGTATAGCCGAGTTGCATTGAGACCCAGTGTTATATTTTCACGTCGAAAAGTGTTATTGGTTTTTTCTTATAAGAAATTCTCAGTAAAAACACTAAGTCTGGAATTATTCCCAAAGAACGAAAATTGCCGCACCACCTATTAAATAGAAGAGAAACATAATTAGTGGAAAATGGGTGCAGAAATGCACCTCTGCCTACCACTCCCACCAATACAAGCTAAAGACCGTATGTTGTATATTCTGCAATGTCATTAATGTACTTGTCCACTCCGAAAGGATGATACAGTAGCCGATAAACAAAAGACTGCCTAAACAAAAGACTAAAATAACCTGAGTAACAACGAGTTCACTATACCAAAACATTCAATCTCGTTTGCAAAGTCGCCCACTAACTTAATTCATAGTTTCACAGTTCAGAATTTATTAATAAAACAATAATAAAGTACCGAAAGCTGTGTAAACTTGGGAATATAATTATAGTTGCTTTATTGAATCACGCTTTTCAATTATTTTGGATTATGTATATTTAAAATTCAATGAGGCAGTGTTTTCACTAGCAAAAACTATTACTGTCACTAGTTATATTATTTTTAGTGTAATTATAGTGTCCCGTCTTATACGGTCTTGCGGTACAAGCATGTGCCGTCTGATCTAAAGATCCTGGGTTCGATTCCCGGGTCGGCCAAAGTGACATTGGGTTTTTCTATTAGGAAATTCTCACTTTATTACATGTTACATGGAACTGACACGAAATGTGCTCTGCCTATCTCTTCGATTATAACAGGCGTGAGGTTATGAATGTATTAATGCAGTATACAATGCAAGTACGATTAACGTACGCAGTTAATGTACGACATACATCACGATTTCGGATAGCCATCCATCCACGTAATTACACTCTCGTGAGCCTTGATCTGCTCAAACAGGAGGCTGGTCGACGATTAAATAAAAATTTATGCCTTTATTTACAATAGCACTATTGCGTAAAGACATTATCCGGACAGAAGGGCTCAGAAACAAAGTGTTAGATTGATGTAATGAGTGGTGGAACAGCGTCCTCATAATCATTATCGTCTTCACTATCAACATCATCATCAGCATCATAATCATTGTCATCATCATCGTTTTTTTTTCCTCATGTGTTTATTTTATTTTTTACATTTTTAAATATAAAATTTTATAAAAAAAAGTACATTTAAAAATATAAAAATTAAACCCGCAGATGGCGGGGTCTACGACCCAAGCCACCGGTGGTTAGGGTCCAAGAGTCAGAAACCGTCTCACGATACGTGCCGTGTCTAATAACACTGCTTTTTGTATCTGGGTTTTGACCCAACAACCGATTGAGAGCCTCCGAAGATGTTGGTCGAGGCTCTTTGGTATCAGCCCATTGGCAGTAACGACTATCGGGACAATGACGGTTGAGTCAACATCCCACATATCAGTAACCTCGTGCGCCAAATCTAAATATTTAGACATCTTGTCTTTTTCGGCTTTCACAAGGTTATCATGTGGGATAGTAACATCAACCAACATTGCCCGGCGCGTCAGTCGATCCACTACCACAATATCAGGCTTATTTGCAACAATAGTCCTGTCTGTGATAATAGATCGATCCCAATACAGCGTTGCATGACTATTTTCGAGAACCGGCTGCGGGACATATTGATAATATGGCATTTCTTCAGTCACAAGGTGATATCGAAGAGCAAGTTGTTGATGTATGATCTTGGCTACTAGATTGTGTCTATGCAAATACTCGCCGTTAGCAAGATACGAACAACCCGAATTTCATCATCGTTATTATTATCATTATCATTATCTTGATTACCAGCTTCACATTTCGCATCCACTGCTGGCACACCATTGGGCTCGATCTTAGGCCCTCCGCATTCAACCGCTGCAGGCCACCTTGCGAATAAACAATAAACAGTGTCCTTATCAGCAATGATTCATCATTATCAATTTCATTATCATCATCATCAGGCAATATACGTCCGATTGCTGGTAACAGGCCTCCTGTACTATTGAGAAGGTTTAGGCCTCAGTCCACCAAGCTGGCCTAGCGCGGGTTGGTGGACTACACACCTATGAAATACCTTTGTAGTTTTTTAGGTTTATAAAAGATTGAAGTGACTTTTGATCCCAAAATATATTTTTGTGTTAAAATATCGTAAAAACTTAGTTGGTTATAACAAAGGTAAAAATTTTACGCGCAGTAAATCTGAATCGTTGTTCAGATATATTAATATTTTTTCATATTTAAGTAATATTTGGTGCCTCACTCTAAACCAGATTATTTATAGGCAACGAGAGACAAAATATTTTTGTTAAAATAGGGAAAAAACGTCTAGTTCATAAGATTACACAAAATTTTAATACAGAGCTTCTTCATAGGTTCATCAGTCAAAATTTTTTGGAAGTAAATAATCTTTTAGATTTTTCCGATGATATTGTAGTGATTTGAAATTTCACTTCAAGTGTCTATGGCTGACGAATCTTACATGAGAATTGGTAAACATAATATATCGTGCTATGACACGATATACAGGTATATAAATAAATTACATTAAATAAGTAAATCTTCAAGCATTACATACTGAGGACACCATTATATGTTGCTATTTTATCTCGTGTAAGTTTTAAAAGAAACGTAAAACAATACACTAACAACCTAAATGCATGAATAAGTTTAGTCTTCCCCGAGCTGGTTTCCGAAGAGCAATTCAATACATCCCACAGGAATATTCTAATGATTTTTACCGTCCACACGTAAGGCACGATGAGTGTTTTAGCCACCAACTAAGTGCTGGGAGCGTTGAAAATTTCATTTGCAAAGTGCGTCCATTACCAGTCATTTAACTTTGGCCGTTAAACTGCGGATGAAGTAAAATTAGAGCGCTGTGGTTACATCTTATGAGTGCTTAGCCGTGGCCGTGGTTAGCTTTGCAGTTAAAAACTAAAATTGAATTTGATAGCCAAGTTGAGGAGCGTTCTAGTTTAGGTCATACTTAGCTGAAGTATGAAGTATTTGCTTGTTTATTTAGTAACTATGGTCTCGATTTTTAGACTTCAGGTATGCTATTGTTAAGTCTTATACTCAAAATCATCGTTTTTATTATAAAATTCAATGTGAAAAAATGATGTGTTTGTATTAGGTCTTATTTTATCATAATTATAAAAAAACTGAAGACACCCAATAAAATGTTTCTAATATTTGGCAAAGCACAAAATAAAGCCAATTTGTATAATAGTTTGACCAAATACAAAATAATTGCATGTTATTTTCCAGCGCAAGAATTTAATTTGCCTTTAAATTTTGTTTTCTTGAAGTCCTTCATCATTAATGTTCACTGTCCCAACAAGCAATTACAGCAGTGCTAAAATCGAAGTGGCCGTCTATAATTCGTGTAGTCGAACTGTAGTGGTGAAGCTAATAAATTTTCATTTATTAAATCGATCCGAACTCATCGCTTGTTAATCGCTTAATAGCCATTTAAGAATGATATACACCTCAATAACTGGCCGAATGCTTCGCGCGTGTTAATATCAACGGCGCAGGTGTTTCGTGTCATTAAGGAACAGCTTAAAAATTCTGTTGGTATTATACACGAGCGTCCCACTGAATTTTGTCAGTCAACGCAGAGTGTTTTATTACACTTCGCTTCGTCTCGCCTCTTAATTATTTCTTTTCATTTTGTCAAAAGAAAAAAAAAGCGTTTCTGAGGCGTTAAAGCATCAGATTTAGTGATAAATATAGCTCCCCTCTGAGATGTTTTTTGCTCGACACTTTCTCGATGTATAATTAACGCTTTATATTTAGCTGAATGCAGTTTTTTCGTGTTGTTAACGCCTCTTGTCATTTGGATGTTGGAGGGAAATACCTTGTGCTGTGAAGGAATTAAAATATATTACTAAACTACAGACCGCAGGTTGGGTGTGTACATTGCAGCATGTGATGAAGTTTTCTTAGTAATATACATACTAAGGATTTACCAAAACTCTACCTGTATAAATGTTGGTGCTTATTTTCAGGGTTACCTTGATTAAACAGCCGCTAAAATTAATAGTAATTATTATATTTTGTCTTTTAATATCTTGTTGTAATGATAAATAAATAGAAAATGAAATAATGCCGCAAAAATTAAATAGTATGCACATTTTATTTCTCGTCCATTTGCCGTGAAACTCACTCTGTCGAGCATACCAGTTGCAATCAACTCCTAAATTTACAATCTTCATTCCTCAACGAAGTACACGCACAAAATACAGCTGAAGCAGAGCTAAGCACCTCTCCTCACTCCACTTGATTAAAATTTGTGGTTAATTTAATTCGATCGTAAAATTCCCGGTCACGGAAAGGGGCCACACCTCGCGAAATTCCCAATATTGCTAAAAGAACGAGGGATCATTACTTTCCTTTTGTTTTATGCTTCCCAGATATTATTTCCCGTCATGCTATCCCGCTGAATTATTGTTTTATCGTTGTAATAAAATTAAGGAGAACCACTTACAGCATTAGCTCCATAATTAATGCTTTCGTGCTGCACTCTTTCAATTTGCGATAGGGCTTTGCTAATTATTACACTTAAAAGGGTTTTTGTGTTAAGCACGTGCGTGGCGTTTTTCTGTTCATACATTATTTTCTTGGTATGATTTGTTTAAAAATGTTTGTAATGTAAATGCGTTTTATCTAGGATCGATCTTAGTGACATAAGACCTTGTGCTATCTTAACAAGAAATTTTTCTTTAAGTACTGTTTGTGGAATTGAAAAACTGTCATACCGACGACAAAAGATTTATTCAAAATGACGATAAGCTAAGGACTATTATTATGATATAGAAAGAAAATTAATTATTATTCGTTCAAGCTTAATTACAGCTGGGCACGGTTTTTCTTTTAAAGTGAGAAGAATTAGGCCTAAGTCCACCACTATACTGTACATCTACGAACTTCCTATTTTTTTAATACATAGAAGTTGAATGCACACTATATGGTTAGATATACTACTATTGGGCATTGTTGGGCAAATTTTAATTAAACTAACAATTAAAAATTAGTTTTAGTTGTTAACTGCAGTGACTGCAATTAACAACTAATTAATTATTAATCTTGGTTTTATACGATTAACAATTGATCAATTGTTAGTTATTTTACGAAAAAAAAATCAAAAATTAACAATTAAAAATTAATTTTTTATCAAGTATTTTTACTAATACTTGAATATGTCAAGGGTATATGTATCCGGTTGTCGAACCGGACCACCCTTCTGAACAAAATTTGCAAAAAAGTTAATTGTTAGTTTTAATTATTTCATCAATCAATTAAAAAAATAATTGTAACACACAATTAAATGTTTAATTGCAATTGATTCAATTGCAATTAATTTAATTGAATAATATTAATTAATAATATAATAATATTCCTTAATTGCAATTAATTAAATTAATTAATTGCAATTAATTTTTTAGTCAATTGATTAGTTTAATTAAAAGTTAATTGATTAATGCCCAACACTGCTATTGGGAATAGTTTTGGAGAACATAGTTTTATAAAATTACGTTTTGATGTGGGTGCAGAAATACTAACTTACTTCTACCTACCTATAGGGCATGCAAGAATGTAAATGCGTGTAGCCAAAATTCGTTCTACGGACCAAACCACAGGCGCCTTAATTGCCTTATAATAAATATAACTCAGCAATTTCGCGTCATACATTACATTTTGAGTACAAACAACGTGGTTGGGGCTAATAATAAATGATGCGTAGGTCGGTGATTGACCAAGGTGATCCCACGTGTCTGGGTCAAACAAAACACTGAAACTCAATGATATACTAGGCACATGTTAGTAATTGTTACAGTTAAAACAGGTTTTTAGACAGAACGCGATTTTCCTAGTTAGAATTTTTACTTAATGCCTTCGTTAATATTAGAATTAACTAATGTCCAAATCGAATATCAGTTAAAACTTGTTCGTACTAGACAAAACGCGTTTTTCCGCAGGGAGTCAGTTAAAACTGTTCCGACTGAGGTTAGAATTCATCATACCTTGTTGTGATAGGCCGCGAGGCATCACCTGATTCGACAAGTGCGTTTTTCAGGTCAGAATTTGACAAGTGCAAAGAAAAATTTTTGCGTGAAGAATATGTACCGAATACAAATTTACCTTTGAGAACTGTTGCTAAGGAAACAGCCATAGGAACAGGCCTAGGATTTATGCGCTGCGTTTGCAAGAAAGGATATATGTCAAAAAGGTGTCTCTGCAAGAAAAGTGGTTATCTATGTAATTCAAAATGCCACGATAGTTTTTCTTGCAATAACTAGTAGATCCTGTTCCTTTTTTAAATTCAGGTTTGGCTGATTAGATTTTATTGTGTGTTAATCAAAGTTCTTTAACAAGGTTTCTTTTTGAAATTTTATGGTTGTGTTCTGTTGATTATTTTATTTACGTATTTATAATTAATATTGTCATCTTTGCAAATAATTTAAGTCGATGTTCTCTAAAACGTTCCTTTTGTGTTTTTAATATTAAATATTTTTAAAAACATATTGTTTTCATTTTAAAATTAGTTTATCTAGTGCTAGTTTTAACTACAACTCGATGTGACAACTAGTTTTATCTGAAAATCAAATATATCAGTGGTAAATTCTAGTTTTACCTGGGTATTTCTAGTATTAACGAAGGAATTAAGTAAAAACTAGTTCTAACTAGGAAAATCGCGTTCTATGTAAAAACCGGTTTTAGCTGTAACAGTATTTATATTGGCTAAACTAGCTGATGGCAAACAGCAAATGATTAAGTCTCGTATAAAAACGTACATAAATTGATTATATCTATCACGCCTGTATACCTCAAAGGAGTAGGGATAGGTCCATTTCTACATCTACATTTCACCAGGACTAATCAATAAAAATAAAATTAAGGAAAAACAAATACTGTTTTATGTGCTACTGTTTTATGTAATGCTATCAATCTCTAGTTTGACACCTATGTGACCTTATGTCAGACAAGGGCAAATCAATTAAACTTTGGAGCAAATAAAATTCCTCCATTCCATTATTGTATGGACCGGACCTCAAATGCCCTACATTATTAAATCGGATTTTTGACCTTTGACCAAACCGACAGAGCCGAGATTCTGCGAAATAAATTCAAAAATAGATCCACGATTGAATATTATCGAGTCGAACTAATAGTTTCTATTATGCTATAAATAGACTTGATTTCAATTGGAAATACATATGTCATATAGACACATATTTATTTGTTTACAAACACTTTAATATAGAGAGAAAATGAATAAAACAATAGCACAAAGAGGGACTAATGAAATCGGCGTTCTTATCGCTCAAGGCGATTGTAAGAGCTTGTACTTTGTCATAAGATTAAATGTCTATTATGTGGTGTACGATAAAGAATGCAAGCAAATTTAAAATTAGTACGAATACAAGATTCTAAAGATAAGCCTTGGTAATCTTACGAAATGCATTTCTCTTGTCGTCAGCTGTACGGACCATATCTAAAGTTATGGAACAAGATCATAAATAATAGTAGCTGTACTATAAATAATTATTATAGGAGAGAAGGCGCAGTCAGCTCATCCATTTAATTCAATAATTACCCAATTCTTAGTCGTAACATGGAGTCTGGCCATGTGCACAAATAATGGCAATAGGCTCACCGCTTATTACGTGGACTGACAAATAACTGTCGAAATATGGGTGTAGAAATGCAACACTGCCTACCGCATAAGGGAATGTATCCCTTTGTAAATCCTTCCAGAAATCACAGGTTTGACAAACAAAATGACAATATCATATTAAGGAAAGAAATAAATACAAAATAAACCTGTTAAAAATATGTATAGTTTATATCAATTTCAAGTCACAAAAATAGCATATAATAACAAAGATAATTATGTTTTTCTTTGCTTCTTTGATCGTATTAATATTATTTCTAATAAAAGAACGATTCTAATTTACTATAAAAGTTAATTTCGTGACACAAATGGTTCATGTTTCAAAGATTATTAATTTCTTTTTGTCTAGTAAATGTTATTTATGAAAAAATTGGCGATTTATTTTCTATCTCAAAATAAAGTCCAATGATTGGGCCTTTTTATCAGCACCAATTAGTGTAATGTCGTTTGTTATTCTATTTTCATTCTAATGTCAGAAGTAATAAGCTCAAATACATCCTTCTTCAAATATTGTTACGGGCTATATCTTATATTTTTATCCTTTTTTTACAGACGTTAAGTAATATCAAAACTGAATAAATTTAAAATCCATAGTCTTTGCAAACTTTAATGGGGCACAGCCTCAAATATGTACCTACCGAAATAGGTGTGTATACATGGAATAACCCTCTGAATCCTAGAATTTTTCCACCATCAAAATAGCCTATAACCTGCTCCTAATTATGAACATTTATGTACTATATATGTACTTTGCATTTATGTCACAAATAGGAACGGCTATTTTTGATATAAGATTAACTAATGAATCTGAAAATAAACCACATACCCAATACTATTTTTTTTAGATGTAAATACCATTTCTAATTCAACATCAAACACAAAACCACATCTACCTCCTATCAACAAATGACGTCTTTTATAAACAAGTCTATATCTTCGTTCCATTCTTGTCCAATTTAGTCTTCCATTCCGATGAACGTCCCAAGCTGGGTTGCGGGAACATTGTGTTTCGTAAAGGTAAGAACGTAGGCAATAATGGAAGCTAACATTTGAATTCATGAGCGCACTGAGATTACAGCTGTCTAATAAAATGACATCAGGGCACGCGCGCACGAAAGAAAATTTGGAAGTTGATCTACAGAATGTTCAGTCTTTTTTGTTACGATCTCGGGGGAAAAGCATGTACGGTGCTCGAAGTCCCGGTCGGATTTTCGAGTGGGGATAATTGAAAATATTATAAAAATATCATAGTTAAGGGAAGCGAATATTTCTCGTAAGAGTTTTAGAGAGTAGCTTAAAAGGTATAATAGTTTAATCTTACGAGCTGTGCCGTGTAAAAATTTTGCCATGGTAGTTCGAAATTAAGGTATTTTTTTATTATAATTTTTGGATTAAACTTGCAACCAGCCGTAAAGTCTTCTTTGATGTATTTTAAAATTGTATGTAGAATTAAATAATTTTCCCCTCAAGATTTGTTTTCTAAACGAAAGAATGTTCTGAACAGATTATTTTGTGTTTCAATGTGTCTCCATCGACAAAGCTGGAAAAAGTAGAATAATTTTGCGTTGAACCAAGACATTCTGTTTTTATTAAGGTATCATTAGTTTGCGGTTATTTTTATCTTAAAGATTTTTTCCAATATCAGTATGACACATCTCTACAACTTTCATAATAAATTAAACAAGTTTTTTCTAAAGAATGGGCTTTATGAAAGGTAATAAAATTTCAAGTAATATGAATCCAAAAATAAAAAAGTAAGATTAAATTTTAAATGAAATATCGACTACCTCGTTGATCTTGCATTAAGGGGGGGGGGGGGGGTATGGTTTTGAAGGCAGAAAAAAACAGGTTCTTACAGTTTTTTTTGGGCGTACGGTGTAAGTAAATTTATTTCTGATTATTGTACATTAAAGAGAAGTAATTGAACTTTGTTCTGTGAAATATTGGTTGAAAAATATTGAAAATTGACCGAATGGCAGCAATTCTTCGCAGGCGCCTCAGAAAAAATACATTTTGCGGTGCACGTCATACCTCAGCACTGGATCATCAGAAATGAAATAACCAAAGTTTTTTTTTTTTATTTTTATGTCCCTCTAGGTATCTCTGTCGAGTTTTTCCATTTTTTTAAATTTTTGAACTTTTTACAAGACTTGAAAGTGAAAATACCGATTTTTGGCCTAAATTCATGACTATTGTTGTTAATAATAAAAAAAATAAAATCAAAAACGAAAAAATCTCAACAGGGTTACCTCATAAATTATGTAAGGAAATACTGTAAAAAATTTGAGAACGATCGGTTGAATAGATTTTGAGATACAGAGAGCACCGACTCAAAAAACATCGATTTGAGAAAAACGCGTTTAAAGATTTTCGTAGCGAAAAGACCCTGATAAAACACGCCTACTTCCAAAGCTATATCTTTGTGAGTTTTGCTCCGATTGACTGCCTATTAACAGACAACATTCTTGAGTTACTATACTTTCATAATATGTAATAAAAAAATAACACTTTTTTTGAACCCTCAAAACCCTACCCCCCCCTTAAAAGTATGCGTTTTGTTTTTAAAACGTGCAAGATTCGATTACCGGCCAAGTACATATTATTAGGTTTCCATTAAAAAATTCTTAACAGCAAAACCGAATCTAATAAGAGGGTTAAAATCGCGGCCTCTTTAAATTATAAAAGCAAGCGTATGTAAATTTAAAATACATCAGGTGTCAAATTCAAGGCATTCAGGTTTCCACATTATCGGATTATTTCTTAAATATCACCAGACACCGTAATGATGTACGGAGGAGAAATTTAGCCCGACGGAACAAAATATTGGTGTCATCCATCACGGGCGAGGCTTGTCAGCTGATACAGCGTAGTTGCTGGCTTAGCTGACGTCGCCGGTATTAACAAAAAAATGCTTAATAATACTAGCAGATTAGGTGGCCTTCTTAGGGTTTTTTAAGATACCATTTTAAAGTTACTAGCCTTTTTTGACGTCTTTGACGGTAAGTCTTTAGTAACCTATTTATGAATAAAAAAATATTTGATTCTTCTCAATGGATACGAATAATAATCCAGACATAGAAACGCTAGCGCAAATTTAGTGTAGTCGTGAGAATGATTCGGAGCAGCAAATTATTGACACAAATTATTGACGTTGTTACGTGTGATAAAATGATGAAGGAAATAAAGAATGTTTATTGTTATGAGACATACAAAAACAGATTTGGTATTTCCGACGTAGTTTCGATATGTATGGCAAGTAACTGACAATTTAATATAATTTTTTACTGCTTTTTAATATGACGTCAATAAATCTACCGACGAATGCTTGACGTGCTAGAAAATAAATAAAAAAATATACAAAACGACTTCTAAAAGCAGATTTATTCTATTAATAAAATTGTTTTGCTATATTATTAATGAATTTATATAAACGCATTTACCAATCAACTAATTAGCTATCAGCGATATTACCAAACAAGGAACGTCTCTAATAAATATCCCTAATTCCTTTACAAAAAGAACCAGCAATGGACATCAAAGCGCTCGTAATGAGATAGCATCGCCCGTTCCATAATTCCAACTAAATCCTATTTATCAGGGATCACAACCACAATAAGGATATTTATTCCCATTCTTCCAGGATGGCGTGGCTAATTCAATTAGCCTGGAAGTCCAGCCACGGTATTAAGTAGAAGACAAATAGCTTCAGTTCACGCCCCTTGCTACTAAATTGATGTAGGTGGCAAATAAATTAGTATCAAGCTTTTTAATACACTCATTCCTTTTTCTTCGTAAGTGATTAGCTGTTTATCAGATTGTACAAAGATATAGAAAAAGTTTCGCATTAAATCGCGATACTGTATTTTTTTATCCTAGATTACATGTTATACATTATGTATATCATAGATAAAACACATAAAACTTACTAAGAGGTTTAGGCGCGCGGTCGAGAATCTCGGCGGTCGCGGGTTCGAACCCCAGGCACACACCTCTGACTTTTCGAAGTTATGTGTGTATTCAAATTGAATTATCACTTGCTTTAACGGTGAAGGAAAACATCGTGATGAAACCTGCACACCTAAAAGTTCTTAGGAATTTCTCAGGTGTGTAGTCCGCCAACCCGCACTAGGCCAGCGTGGCGGACTATAGCCTAAAACCCTCTCAATGGTAGAGGAGACCCGTGCTCAGCAGTGGGCGTATATGGGTTGATGAAGAAGAAGATAAAATATGTATAATATGCCTAAACGTTAAGATGGATAATAAGTCAAAATGTTTTCTTACGTCACTGGGGATATAAGCCTAATTATAGTATCTTCCAGAAACTCTAAAATTAAAAAGGCTGGGCTTTAAGTTAAGAATAATTTTAAAATTTAAATTTATATTTCTTAGCAAAAAAAAAATGCCGTTATGGTTTTTAAATGCTTCTACGAAAATTCCATTATTGTCTATCTAATTTTAGTCTGATAATTTCCCAAATAAAATAAAATCTATTAGAAGGCCAATGCTGGTAAAGATATAATAAAATATCGAAAAGGAAAAACTGACTGTCTTGTAGGCATGCAGCAACAAAGTCTGCCGTGCGAAGTAGAATCAAAATTTGGCAAGTCAGGCTATCGGATTTTTGATGTAAGGAAATTTTCAGTAGCAGTACGAAATCTCGACATTCCTATATGAGACTCAACACACTATTAGTATAAGGTGAGACTAGAAATGTGCCATTCTCTACTCCTTTGGGTACACAGACACGAATAGATAAAGCGCTTTACGACGTCTCGTAAATTAATTATCTAGTAAAATTAGAGATCCTAGAAGTGTTGCGTTCGTGCATGGACAAATTTGCAGTTGAGAGCGTTGCTCCTTTGCTTGTTACTTGTTTCACGCTTCAAGAGAACACAACCATTGACATTCTACAAAATCTTAGCCGACTAAAATGTGCTTGCTTGCTGCTACTTGAAATTCGACAATCATCAACAGCCCATATGCATATTATGTCCCAGTGCTGGGTTCGGGCCTTCTCTACCATTAAGAGGGTTTTGGCCTTACTCTGGCCTTACACTGGCCTAGTGCAGGTTGCCGAAATATAACACTTAGGAAATTCCTAAGTACTTTTTAGGTGTACAGGTTTCATTACTATGCTTTCCTTGTGTTAAGGCAAGTGATAATTCGGGGTTTGAACCGCGACCGACATTCTCAAGCGCGTGCCTTAACCTCGAGACCATCACTGAGATTTGACAATAGCAATTAGTAACAAGGTACAATAATTTGCTTTAGATAATGAAACTGATTGTACTATGCATTGTAGTCCCTCTTTATCCCGATCTAGCGGGTCATTCTATTCTCTAAACGGCTATATTACGTCGCTATTGTCCCCAGTTGTGCTAATATTACTTTCTTTATTCTAAGCTTTTTTAATCTCAAATAATAGACGAGTTGTCGCGATGACTTCCAAGTAAAATGGATTTCTTGTTTCATAAAAGTTGTTGAGTTTTATTTTTAGATGTTTATACAAGAAAATACCATTATAAAGTTTATATAATTACTAATAATATAATGGTAATTAGATAGGTAACTAGTCTTTGTTTATCTAAATCTAACTGAAAATATACTGACCTCACAATAGGTAATTATAAAATAGACTGTAACGCTTTTGAGCTTCTATGAGCTTCTTTTGAGCACCACCACTGGTATTCATCTATAGATATGTGCAGCCTTCTTTCTGCTGATAAATTCCGTATTAAAATTATGAATTTAAATATTAAATTAATAATGACCGCCGGAAGCACTTCATCTTCGTTGAAAATACGAATGCAAAATTTGGCAGAGTTAGTACAAATTTTACGGCAGCAACGTCGAAATGCGCTTGAATTTGAATAAATTACTAATTAAATACTTTGAGGTGAAAGTTCCGCAGCATTATTTACTAACATGATAAAGTGTAACAAGCATAATAATACATGAAAATGCATTCCAAGTATTGTCGGCACGGGAATAGGCGGATTTAGTTAATGTTATTTATTAAGGTACGCGCATTCGAAATCTATAAATTAAAGTTATCATAATAAAATAATTTTACAGAAACTAAACTAAACCATAACAATCTATATGAAAGTCTGGATTCTCTCTGTTGTCACAGTTTTCTCCGTCTCGTCCATTGTTTGAAATAAAATAAATATAATTGTACTACGGATCAAAATAGAAGTATCATATTAATTTTGGTAATATTGAACACATTTGTTCGGTAAAGCAGCTTATTAATAGAAGTTTCTGGAAAATAGTAAGTTTATAGACGGATTGAAAATTGAAAGTCCGAATCGGCTTATGTTTATCGGATGAATGAACTTAAAATGTAATAGGTTTCTGAAACTACCCTTTAAGTAGCTTTATAATAACCTGTCCTGTATAACGTGCTTCGACGACATCAAATGCCTTTGACTCATATTCTAAAAGGCCGTATGCTTTCACAACGTTCCATTCATTGGATCTTTTGACAGCATTCAGTACCAATCCATTGATTAAATTGATTTCAATTTACGCAGACGACAAATTTACATATGGAACGACGATAGAGAAAATAAGCATGAAGATGCAATTTTCTTCGTCCTCTCATCTAGAAACATATTGCGTCTGTATTCATGAATGTACGAAATCAAATATTGAAAGATTCCCAATACAAGGCAATGTCGATGAAGAACATTTTGTTGCAAGGAACGATGATATCAGTATAATATAGATTATGATAAAATGATTCCGTTTGATTTTGGAACCTTGCAAGCATTGCTATACCATAGAAGATAAAAAAATCGTTTTAGGAAATCTGTGTGCTTGGAGTTTATTTAGAATTTGTTACATTCTCAAACAATAGAACTTTTAATAATATGGATACGCTAAGTACCAACTATCGAGGAACAATTCACAGTTCAGCTGTAAGACATGACATCAAAATTTGGATTCTCGCATCATAGAAATATTTTGTTTAAATCGAAAATGGTGGAAATCTCGGATTTAGTATTAGTTGTAGTGAGACTGATAACTCCCGGTGACTATATATTTATTGTTGTTTTAAAAAAGAAATAAAACAGTATTAAATATTTGGACTCTTGACTAAAACATAAAATACTCGTCGAATATGATCAGACAAATACCTAATCTTTTCGTACAAGAAGTGGACATCATATGTATTTATTGTGTATTTCCCTTGCTTTAAACATACTCCAGACACTTTACTCAAAATCTCATTTTAGATTTTCAAACATAGCAGTTTTTACCAGAGTTGAGGACAAATATTCTCTTTTTCATCGTCCTTCCATAATTCCATCTGGTTATTAGCGAAAAGAGAAAGTCCACTAATGGAGCTCCCGGGATCACAGATTACGTCTCCCGGCGAAAAACGTCATACAAACATTTGGCGAGAACTGAAAACCGCCTGACACACCGAAGCGAGTATTAAATATCCCAATGTTGTTTTCATTCTTCAATCTGGTGATCTCTTTCAATTTGCTGAAATACAGGTTCGTCCTAGTTTAGCTGCAGCTGTCACTTACCTCACGCATTGGTTACTCTAATTTCCTAGAATTAAGCACTTCTTGTATGTTATATTCTATTGTAACTTTAGAAAGTGAATAAATAATTTATTATTATTTATTTATTCTATGATTTTGATAGCCTCCGTAGCGTAGTTGGCTCGACACCAGCTTTTAAAACAAAAGACCATGTGAGTGTTTGTGTAATTCATTAAAAAGTCGAGTTTGGATTATTGTGAGGAAGGAAAATCTTTGGTAGTTTTTGGTACCCACGACACAGGACTTGTGTGTTAGTGTCGGGTCAGATCTACATATATAATTATTTTTATATATTTAACCTTATTGAACCGGGTCCACTAAATGATAGTCTAAAACGGCAAAAGCCCATAAACTTGAAAGAAGTTTGAGCGAAGTAATGCAATGTGTATGAACGGATAAAACCAGAACTGTAATCCCGGTCAAACACTGACGATTGGTCACATTGAAAACATTTTGATTTAACATTTTTGAAGTACGGTGTGAAATTTTAACACGTGTCCAAAAGATTCGTAGCGGTGTGATAGGCAACCACCATCCCATACTAAAATGAAACGCAACACATCTATGCAGCACGATGTTTTGCTTTATTATACGTACGGGTGATGTTAATAAACAAGTTAGTAGTTCATTTTTTATTACCAAATTTGCACTTATATTAGATATTTTTATCGATCGTTTTGTAACGTCATAGCTGCAGTCGATACCCGTCATATTTGGCCAAATTTTTATTAATTAATACATAGATACACTCATAACAGTTACATACATACTTCTGACTCCACCTAGTACCCTTCGACAGCAAATATTTTATCGATCTTTACAGTTACGTAAGATGTAGAATGTGATACCTACACTCGATCTTCTACCAGTATGCAGCTAATAAAAGCCCCCCCCCCACCCCCTAAGAAAGTGCCAACCATCCCACAAATCAAATTACGAAATAAATATTTTTTTTATATTTATATCGACAAAAAATTGAAAAATGAAACTTGACTACGATTTCCCCAGTGGCATGTTTCAATTTACATTTCTCAGAACTGTACTGAGTTAATACGTATCACATTTTTTGGAAAGCACGTGTTTAATTTTCCCCGTATCCCGTCACGTTTTGATACGCAGGTACGGTTAGTTATGTTATGCTACGGGCTAAATGGGTTCCACGTAAGCGTTTGGTCACTATCGAGAAACTTCGGGTTCAGTTTTAGGATTGGGAAAAATAGATTTTATCGCTACAGCCAGCTGATAATTTTCCTAGCACTAAAATCTAACTCCACTATATTCTACTCTAATTCCTACTGAAGCTAAATGGAAAATAAAAATATCTCTAAATAAAATAATTAAAATAGTTGTATAAATAAAAATATTCTATTATAATCACTATCAGTCCAATAACGACAACTATTGAATATAATATTTAAAAGTTAAAATATTGCGCACAATTTTTATGGCATTCCTTTATGTAATTATTTTAACCCTAAATTACACATTGTCAATATTGAAAATGAAATCATTCAAAGAATTGATAAGTAACAAAATAACTGGAAGCGATGCCAACAGCAATTAGTACCGAATATTTTCAATGTTCATTATATTGTTTGACCGACGAATGTTATGTGTTAGGATTATTCGATTTTACGTTGTTATGAACAGCTTGTTACGTTATATGTTGTATCGTGTAGTATGTACATGTTAAGATTTTATGATAATTCTTGAATGTTATTAAATATATTAAAGAAAAATATGGACAATTTGTTCATATCAATACAACATCAAACGTTTTTATTCTTTTTGCAACTCTAAAAAAAGAAACAAAAAAACGTCAATGTAGGAAGACTACAGTACTTATTTGTAATGGCCTAAAACCTGGTATCGCCTACAATTGTTTGTTGATAAAGACTCTATCAATACTACAGGAAGTAGAATGACCAATTCATGTCGGTATACCTACTCAAATTATCGCCATGTCTTGTATAGAGCGATCTTACTTTGTTTGCTTAGCCGATGCCTTTGGAGCACGTCTGGTCAACAAAGCAATGTTAGTTTATCTAAGAGATTTGGGAAGTCCCATTGGAGTGTGGTAGGGAATAAATTGATTTACTTTATTCAAGTTTTAAAAGGCAGCATTTGACATCAAAGGGGAAAATGATCGCAAAACAGGAATTCCCGTGACTTTTTAAATTATTACGAAAGTTTTGCAAGGAAGGCCTCCGAAAAAAATGAACCTAACGTATCTGATTACTTTGTTAACAATGCTAAGAATTAATATGTACAATAATAATACTTTAAATTTTATCAAATTTGGAAACGTTTCACAAATCAATGGCATGTTAAACAAATATGAAGAATGAAGATATTTTCAAAATTCGAAGTTCTTTTTTTAAATTGCAAGGTTTGGCGATGGGCAAGTAACCTACCTGATAGTAATTGACGATTCCTGCCCTCGAATATCCAAAGGTTGGAAAAAACACAAGTGTATCTCTACGAAATGGATAGGAAAAAGGAAATATGAAAGATCGAGTGTAGGCTATCAGCGGTAAAGTCAACCAATTCAGATCTGCTTTGGTCTGAGTTCATTTTTTTATATTCGTATGCGTTAGATCAACAGTGTTTTATTTTTAGCACTAATCAATATTTCCCATTGATGGGCATGGGGCTCAGAGGAGCCCCAGGAGGATGAGAGGATTGTAGAGACAATTAAGAGGGTTTAAGGTGGATTAACCCACCACACTCAGGCGATGTCAGGCTACACAGATAGGAAATCTCTAAGAACTTATTTTTAGGCGTGTAGGCTTCATCACGATGTTTTCCTGCGTATGTACATATGTATAAACAAATCATTACCAACAGTCATAATTTCATTGTTGGATAACACGACCGTTAAAGACTTTCAGAACCACGTATTAAAACAAAAGTAACCCCGGTTACTAAATCTTTTTAAATCTAGATATAAACAAAAAGCAGTCAAAAAATTATAACCCAATCCCAATACATAACTCATTGTAAGAGAATACGTAATGAGAGACAACAATGATGCCTTTTTCCGTCTACCCTGGATGTCATGGTTGATGAACCCTTTCCACAACGCAAGAGCAATAAATTATGCTATAATGAAGGCTTCGCCCCTACTAAGAGTATCAGTTTGGTGCGATGTGATATGAAAACGTCTTATCGCAAATTATAATGTGAAACAACTTATTTTGCAAATAAATATCTAGTTAGACCGCGATTCATATGTGTCTATTTTGAATTTTTTGTTAGTTCTCATATCTGAAGGGACGTTTACGGCTTTATGTTACGCAACAAAATTTGTAGTTCCTTGAAAAAGAAGAGATAATTGCTATTTTTCGGACACATTTCGATACTGTATATATTACTATGATGAAGTTCGTAATTGAAAAGAGGAAACCTTTTGCCTGACTTAGGACCTTCTTTAGATCACACGGCAAACACTTATTCACCGAAACGCAAGGCTCTCAAAATAGCTGTATTGACAAATAAACATATTATGGCATATTTAGTAAACGTATTGAATTACTAGAAAAGACTATAAATATAAAACAGCTGTGTTTACCTTTACACTATGCTGGTTGTGCCCTTGTTTGTAGGTTATCAGAGTAAATTATCTTATTCCACACTGCTCATTATCTAATTAATATATTCAGTTTTAAAGTTGTTGACACTATCTATTTATATCGACGCCAGTATCTTTGACGAGGCACTATTGTCAGCTTTAACCAAAGTCCTACGTCACGCCAAACCCGCACTTCTAAGAATTTTTTGTTGTATAGAAGGCCCGTGTCAGAAGTAGTCGTATCCTGCCAGATAAAACGTAAAATGAGGTTTACAGCCCCGTGGCGCAGTTGGCTAGACACCAGCTTGCGAAACGAGCGGCTACGGGTTCGATCCCTGCACCGAAACAAATGTTTGCGCAATCCACAAATATTTGTTTCGGGTCTGGGTGTTTGTGAGACCGAAAAGTCTCTCGTAGTTTCTGATACCCACGACACAAGACTCGTATCTTAATGTGGAGTGTAGTTAGGACTATGTATGTGACTGTTGGGTGTATTTATTTATTTCTTTACATTTTTGTCAAACCAATAGTAGGGACCAAGATTCTAACAGCGCCAACACAGGCAACCATTGCTATGATGGATGATCGTCAATGAGCCTCAAGTAGTGAATATCAAGAATTATTTATCAAAACTGCTTCCATATAGAAAAAATCTTAGAAAATGTATTTTCCGTAGTATTCTGCTCTTTTATTGAAAAATGTATTATAAAACTTGTTGCTTCACCCCGGATTTCTGAAGAATACGAGTACTGTACCGGGAGGGGTTACTATGTAGTTCACACTGGTCTTAGCTTAGTTCTGCTAAAGGTTTTAGACCAGACTAAGCCCGTTAAAAAAAAATAAAGAAAAGATTAAAAAGTAAGCATGAACTTTTCGTCTTTGTCTACTTTGTATTCAGTGGGTGATGTAAAGTTCGAGGTATTAAATATTACGCGAGCCAGCAGTGTTCACAGTTATAGCCTTTAAATGGACGTGCTAAGAATTCTACATAAGATTTATCTTGTTTATTTTAAAGAATTTTACAAAACGGTATTAACCCGAAACCAAAATAGATTCGATGAGGAAATGAGTCGTTTGGAATGTATATTTTTCCGATTGAATAGAGGATTTTCGGATTACCTTTCATAATGTAAAATAATCAATAATGTTTTGATTGGTTTCAAAATATCGCGTTTATCGGCTTAAAGTGAAATTATTTATTATTGATGATAACATAAAATATAATTCTTATTGTAATTTTTCCATACCTCTTGTGTTTCTATAATATAACCAAATTTAATATTTTAATTCGATTATCGTGTCAAAACTGCGTGTCGTAAATAAAACTCGTATTTCCTACTGTCACATAGTCTGGATAATTTATGGAGATATACAGGGTGTATTTAGACCGTGATCGAAAACTGAGACAGGTAATAGCGAGGGTGATCACAAACCCAGTGGCGATATCAAAAATCCCGACAAAGAATAAAAATTTTAACGTTTTCCATACAACCATCGGTGTTAAAAGTATGTGGTTTGTATGGAAAACCTCAAAATGTTTATTTTTTGTCGGGATTTTCTTTAATGCCAGGGGGTTTGTAATCACTATCACTATTACCTGCCTGAGTTTTCGATCACGGTCTAAATACACCCTGTATAAATAGATAGTCTTACATTCAGTCTTACATTTTTCTTGACGTTCAATTAAGGGATAATGAAAGTTAACTAAACTAAGTTTAGGGCTCCACTTTTAATGGCGATTTGTAATTTAAGAATCAATACGTATTATTTCGGTTTTGAGCGTTTAAATTTCTCGCTATACATAAGAAATACTTAAACTTCTTGATTGGATTTTTGCAAGAATGACTAAATTAAAAACTTGACATAATACTTTTGGGAGTTGGGTATTTAATAATGAAGCTTACTCTCATATTCCATCAATATTTACATCACAAAACAGTTCTCAAAACAGGCATTTTGTTGCTCAGAACCCCTTTATCGTTGTGAAACTTCAGAGCCCTTTCTATCTGCCATTCGCGGAGTGTTTGCACTTGCGTCCCCGGCACTACATTGTCGTCAACGTGCCTCGCTTTGTACAGCTCCTCTCTGAATATTTTCAGTTGTTCCTTAATGTAATCTACGGGAACTTTTGCTATAGCCAGGAGTCTCGGCTTGTATCTAGTTACGACTGGAACGTTTTTGGCTTCGTACAACTCGTACGTAAGGAATTTATCGTGCGGGTTCGGCTTTTGGAGGAACACTGCGTATTCGTTGCCAACGTGGAGGAAGCCGCGCAGATTATGCTCCGATCTAAAGCCGTCTATGAATTGGAATAGCTTGTGGAGCCTCACTGCTTCAAGATTGCCTAGCAAATTAACTCCAATTACTGCGAGGATGATACTCTGTAATCAAATAAGAATTAAAGCATTTACGTCAAAATCTAGATAACTATTTAAGGTTTTCTTTTTTATATATTTTTTGGCTTTGTGTATCACATTAAAAGGTTTGAAATTTGATCTGTCATGTGGATCTAGATTACAAAAATAATATTACGTGCGTAAAGCCTAAAGATACTTAGGACTGATTACGGCAGTCAAATAACTTATGACTAGTATTATTTTTTAACTTAAATGTTTGTAAGAAGGATTTCCAATACTGATATCAACGCAGTCCAATGGAGATGAAACTGCCAAAAAGCAAAAAGTACACGAGTAATTGAAATAGAAATTGCTCGAAACCTATACTCACAATTTTCATGTCGACAACAAAGATGTGTCGGATCGATGCTCGTCGGAACACAAATTTGTTATATTTATGTGCGCGCACAAAACGTCGTCATTTCAATATTCAAAATGTAACTTCGAACGAAATAAAGGCACGATTCCATAAAACTTTTTGACGCTCCGTTTGTACGAGAGTTGCGCGGGGGCTATTGTGATTTAACACAATTTGTTTTAGCAAAGGTTTTTTGTTATTATATTTCAAACATGTCTATTCAAAAATAAGGGAATTAAATAAAGTATGAAACATGAATAAAATATTTTAGAAGACAATTTATTAGTTCTGAATATTTTGCCATTTAGTAAATAAATAGGTTAATAATGTCATAAGTGTGCATCACAAAAATATTGTTGATACCATATATTTTTAAGTATGCGATTTATCGAGACACCATCTTGGGCACCGCATGTAATTCTTTATTTAAACTTTTGTATTCTTATTGAGTTTCCATGTTTCATGACATTCTTTTGCTAATAGAGTCTCGTAGTATGCCGGACTGATGAGAAAAGGCTCTCCGCTTATACTTGGTGCCGATGCCCATCGATGGGATCAATGTGGTCTAATGATAACAATGCAGACGTTTAAATTAACAATTATCATCTATATGTATCGAATTCCGATCTCAGCAGTTTTTCATAAAACCAAATTTTTGTTTTTTATTAGTATTGGTAATAGACGCGCTCTCTGTTAAGCGGGACAGATACAAACCCGGCTAATTGAGGGCGCAGAAATGCACCTCTGGCTAAATCTTATAATAATATAGGCGTGAGTATATGTATTTATGTCTTAATATTTCAATAAGAAAAGTAAGCGTTTATGCAGGCAAAGGAATCAATACCTAATAAATAACGCAACACTTTTATGACGTTTTAAAATGAAATGTATCAAACGTTCTATATTTTATTTGTGAAACCAATTCCGTGAATATTGGTTGAAAAATAAACATTTTTAGTTTACAATTCAGCCTTGCGTTTTATGACGGCCATTCATATTTGACATACTTTGTAGGGATGCCAAAACTCCATAAATCAATTTCACTTAATGTTAAGAGAAGTTTTAGGAGTCAATGTCTCATTTAAAAGTGGAAGCGAACTATTAAAATGTCCAGTCTTCATTAAACTAACAAAAACTCTTTCCTTTGCCAAAAAATACCTTCATTCACATCTTTCTCAATCATTCATTTATTCTCTTGTAGAACAATTATGAGTTAGGAAATTAAATTTTCTCACTCGTCTAAAAACTCAAAGGATTTCTTCTTAAATATTTTGGTGTGCCGTGTGACTTAAATCGTCTTGTTATGTCTCCTACCATGCGTCACAAAAATGGATGCGTTATTTAATTGATTTTAATTGTGTTTTCTTTAGAAAAATATTCAACATTACCAACACGAACAGATAACAAAATGCACTGAATAATGATCGTCTGTATCCAAAAATATAACGCAATTTGCATTAAATTGAACACTTCTATAAATACTTGAATTGGATTCATTCACTCGTCGATCGTAAATAAATAAAGACACTGCTGCAGCAATGACATGGTAAGTTGTTCTCTTATCATAAATTTATTTTATTTAAATAATTATATAGATGTAACTGCATAGTTGATCCTGCAGCGGAGTGGGTCCCGAGTTCATTTTTCGGTACCTTTTGACAAGAATTTCACTCTGATTTATTTTTAATAGCAGCAAGAGCTTTGAATGATTTAACAATTATTTATTTAGTAATTAAATAATTTATAACATCAGTTTTTTACCAATCTCATCCTATTAAATAATACTGGACAATATAACTAGGTTCTTCATAAATAAGTGAATGTAAAACTATTCAAAACTACTCGTTTTTTTGCCAAATATCTTATCTATACTAATATTATAAAGCTGAAGAGTTTGTTTGTTTGTTTGTTTGTTTGTTTGTTTGTTTGTTTGTTTGTTTGTTTGTTTGTTTGTTTGTTTGTTTGTTTGTTTGTTTGTTTGTTTGAACGCTAGGATCTCAGGAACTACTGGTCCGATTTGAAAAATTCTTTCACTGTTAGATAGCACATTTATCGAGGAAGGTTATAGGCTATATATCATCACGCTACAACCAATAGGAGCGGAGCAGCAATAAAGAATGTTTCAAAATCGGGGACTTTTTTCCTTTTTGTGAGCTTTCGCTGCGTACGCTGCCGAAACGGTTAAAGTTTCGCTAAAATAATGTATGATAGAATTGTTCCCCTTTAAAAATTCTAAAAAAAAGTCCGCGACAGCATATGTCTATCTTTTAAGGTTGGCTCACTATAACGTTTTTTATTCTAACCAAATTTATTTTAAGTAAAGAATTATTTGTGAAGGTGTTTTTACAAACACGATGTTAATCCTTATCCAAATAAATACGTTATTCATTACAAGTATTTAATACAAAATAAAGTTGTCCTTTACATCATTTGATTTCAGTAAGTATCTTAGAAGATATCGCAGTTTCAAAATAATGATCAAGCGCGCAGTAATGATACTCAAGGCGTCGACCGGCGCGTTACAGTTTCACGTTGAAACAATTTGACCGATTGTATGATTTTTGTATATTTAAGTAAATGGGGCACTGCGGAGTAAAATACTACAACTTATTATCTTTCTGAACCCAACCCTGTAGTCCACGCAGACGGAGTTGCGCGCAAAAGCTAGTTAAAAATATAAGGGTTTTTCTTTTTAATGTCTCGTCTCATTTTCTAATATTATGGACCGCTTTGCAAGTAAATAGCATAGAACAATTGAATAATACTAAAAAGTAAATGTCAGCATGCCGAGCGTGCCGAACCTACGATCAGACTATCATATGTTTTCTAGTAATTCGGTTTGCGAGAAATATCACTTTTTTAAATGTGTGGCAACCAATAGGAGCCCTTAATTTTTGTTTGAAATTTTTATCAATGGTCGTGTGTTTCACGCAGAATGAATAGGTGACAGATAAGCGACGACTCTCCTCCCGATACAAACTACAGTCTATTTCCCTTCTGATTTCATTTTGCTGTTCTGTGGTAAATGGACTGTATAATGGGTATAGGATACATGATAGTTTAAACTTTAAATTTTTGTTTTTCTTAATTATTGCTTGATATAATTCAATGGCATGCGGGCTTTTTGATCTCATTATACAAATTTATGTCTTGATAATTTATATTTAAAAAGTCTTTTATGTATAAAAACAAATATATATTTGTGATGAGGTGACCCGTATACAGGACGTAACTATAACACAACCTTTATTTGACAGTATGTATAAATTCAATAACAATTTATTCATAAATATTTAATGCTTTATTATTTACTCGAAATATTATTTTAATAATTTATATTCTTATGTCTTAGAATATAGCACCTATGACAGATGCTATAAAATAATTAAATAGCATAGGCCCACAGTTGTTGGAATAAATAAATAAAAATACACCCAACAGTCACCCAGTCATATTTGTAGATCACACAAAACAATGTCTCAATGCGGGGATCGAACCCGTGCCCTCTCGTTTCGCGAGCTGGTACGCTTGCTTTGCCACGGGGCTGTCATGTATCAGTAGAATATCATATTACAACTCCTTTGGTATCTAATATACTAAATCTAATTTGGTGCTTAATCAATTTAGCAGCGAAATATAATTTATAGCATCGTGGCGCAGTTGGCTAGACACCATCTTAGAAATTCCTAAGAACTTTTAGAGTGTGCAGGTTTCCTCACGATGTTTTCCTTCACTGCTAAAGCAAGTGATAATTCAATGTGAATACACACATAACTTCGAAAAGTTAAAGGTACCTAGGGTTCGAACCCGCGACCGCTAGATTCCCGACCGCATGCCTAACCTCGAGGCCATCACTACTCTATAATTACAAACGCCCTGGCATTAAAGAAAATCCCGACAAAAACACAAGGGGTTTCTTATCACTTTGGGTATTACCTGCCTTAGCTTCCGATCACGGTCCGAATACAGACTGCATAGCTAACTATGCTAAAACTAATATTAATATACTTTTTACAGCGATTTGTGCCTCAAGCCGACTGTTGGTACCGCCCCACAAATATTCGCATCTGCCTTCCAATTTTTCGCTGCAGCTCAGTGCTTAAATAAAGAAGACTGGCCATGTCAATCTAAAGTCCATGGTATGTAGTATTTATTTATTTATTAAGCTTTATTGTACATCATGTAAAAAGAAACGATAATGCTATTAGTACCTTAATAGGGTATCACAAATATTGTTAAATCTTAACCAGTTTGTGATTATAAATCAGCTTCATAGAAATTAAAATGTTTGTAGCAAGGTAATACAAATATTAGGTAAATTAGTTTTTTTTATATTTCTGTTATTTTTCACGCTTGGTGAAAAGATAAAAAGTTGGATAAGAAATCCTTTAAATGGTTAAATAATCATAGATTAAATAAGCAGTGATGGCCTCGAGGTTTGGGCGCGCGGTCGAGAATCTCGGCGGTCGCGGGTTCGAAACTCAGGCACACACTTCTGACTTTTCGAAGTTATGTGTGTATTCACATTGAATTATCACTTGCTTTAACGGTGAAGGAAAACATCGTGATGAAACCTGCACACCTAAGAGTTCTTAGAAATTTCTTGGGTGTGTAGTCCGCCAACCCGCACTAGCCCAGCGTGGTGGACTATGGCCTAAAGCCTCTCAATGGTAGAGGAGACCCGTGCTCGGCAGTGGGCGAATATGGGTTGATGAAGAAGAAGAAGAATCATAAATTATAATATAAATGAAAATATGCCTTGCTATTAATTATTTAATTTCATTTAGTATTATTTAAGTAAAGATAAAATATTAATCCAAATAGCGACTAGAAAGTGCGAAATGATCCTTATCTGAATGAAACCTAAATTACCTACACCCCCGGATTAAGAAGCTATTTCTTATCGTCATTCCTTAATGTACTTACCTATATGAAAAAGAAACGTTAAATTTTACAAAAAAAAGTGTTTTTTTTTACCTATTTCTATGGACCCGTGGTATAGGTAAGTAAGTCCAGTAAGATCGACAGTTTTCAGTAGTTTTCTGGAACGAGCTACGTATTTTATTGAATCTTTAAATGGGAAAATATCTTTTTGATACATTTCCAATGACATGTCACAGAAGAGGCCTATGTCTAGCAGTAGATGATGATGATGACGATGAAAAAGGAAACATAACGTTCTCAAAGAGCGATCTCTTAAAGAATGGAAATTAAAAGGACAGTTAACGAAAAGAAGTTTAAGAACTGGTTCTTTCTTTACCCCTTCAAAATTTCAGCCGTGACCAATGACCATATATACATACGTGTAAAAGAAGTATAAAAATAATAAAAAAATAGGCTTGCTTTTAGATAATTTTATGACATTTTATGATGACTTGCCTTTACAGACTTCGAAGTTTTCGATTTCATCATAATCGGTGCTGGTACGGCTGGATGTATTGTAGCAAATCGGCTCAGTGAAGTAAAGGAATGGAAAATATTATTACTAGAAGCTGGCGGTGTCCCTCCCGTAGAGAGTATTGTAAGTGTTTCTTCACTCGCACCTCTTTCACACACATTTTGATTTTTTATGCGTAATAATAACTTATCATGTTATTAAGATTTATCTTATCGCTTATTTAATCAAATCATGATATGCAAGTTAGTATAATCCAACGAATTGGGAAAGGTGTGGGTAACGGATGGATGAGGACTGCCCAATGCCGGGATGGTTGGCGCTTTCTTGGAGAGGCCTACGTTCAGCAGTGGGCGGCGAAAGGCTGAGTATATACTATATCCAAATTAATAGTATTGATGATTATCAATTTCAGATAACAGCGTTAGATAAAGAGATCTTTGGTAGCAAATATGACTGGAATTACAAAGTAGTCAATGACCATAAAGCAAGTCAAGCTTATAATAATGGAACAATTTTGTGGCCACGAGGGAAAATGCTTGGCGGTAGTTCTGGTATGAATGGAATGATTTACATCAAAGGAAACGACCAAGATTTCCAGCGATGGTATGACGCTGGAAATAAAGAGTGGCATCCAACCACAGCGCGGAAATACTTCAAAAAGGCCGAAAATTTAAAAGACCCATTAATTTTAAAGGATCCTGATGCAAGAAATGAATACGGTCTAAACGGACCCCTCATTGTTGATGGATTAGTTAGTCCTTATAGGGATCTATCGGATAAAATCATATCAGCATTAGACGAAGTTGGCTTTAAGAAGAATCGCGATATAAGCGCCTTGAACTCTTTTGGAGCAGGAACTTTCAGAGCTACTTCAACTAATGGTACAAGGCAAAGCACAGCAAAAGCATATTTAAATAAAATAAGAAGGAGGAAAAATTTAAAAATCCTTATGAATGCATTTGTCACGAACATTTTAGTCAATTCAATTTCTAAAACTGCTCATGGCGTTATAGTTGAAGTTAATGGTCATAAAAAGGTGTTTTATGCTCACAGAGAGGTGATAGTTAGCGCCGGATCCGTAAACACCCCTCAATTGCTAATGTTATCTGGTATAGGACCATGCAAGCATCTAAGATCAAAAAATATCAACTGCAAAATTAGTTCACCTATGGTGGGGCAAAATTTACAAGACCATTACAGAATCCCCGTCACGACTATATATGGAAAGATACCAAAATTGCAGACAGAAGAAGAAAAAAAAATTGACGTCATTAGATATTTGTGTAACCGCGAGGGATACCTTGCATTTATTAGTTCTACCGATATATCAACACTATATTCGGTGACTACGAATGTGTCATATCCAGAATTTCAAACTTTCCTTGTAATATATGACAAAAATTCATCAAACATTCAACAAGCATTCACTAGACCAAACACTAAACAGTCAGTAATAGATTCCATAATCGAAAACAATGTTAACAATTCGTTATTTCATTTCGATTTTATTTACCTTCATCCATTTTCTAGAGGAAATATATCATTAAATTCAAAAGATCCTAAAGACCCGCCATTGATCTATGCAAAATATTTTGATGATCCAAGAGACTCGAAACTAGTTGTTGAGGGCCTAAAATTATTAGCTGAAGTCGTTAACTCTACTTTCTTTAAATCTATCGGTGGATATCTGGGTAGAGTAAAATTTCCTCCGTGTGACAAATTTCCTTTAGGGAGTGATGAATATTGGGAGTGTATAGCTGTTAATATGGTTACCACCGTTTACCATCCTATAGGGACTTGTAAGATGGGTTCAGATCCAAAGACTTCAGTAGTGGACAGTCGTCTTAGAGTACATGGATGTAATAAACTAAGAATAATAGATGCTAGTGTTATGCCAACACAAATAAGTGCGAATACAAATGCAGCAACTATTATGGTTGCTGAAAGAGGATCAGACCTTATTAAAGAAGACTATAACAAAAGTATTTGTAAGTGTTAGTGACAAAGTGAAGTTGTATTAAGATTTTTGTAACTATTTTGATATATATAATTAAACTGTAATTATTTACAAAAGAGTTTTATTTATCGAACCTCCAATACTATTTTTCTAACATACAGAAAACAAACAAACTAGAGGTAGACTGTTTTAAGTCCTATGCAGCAATTGGAGAGTTTACCAAATTTCCTTAAAGTAAAACTCAATTAAACTACCCGACTTGAGGGTTGAAACTTCTAGACCCCAGCGTACATTTATGCTAATAGATCACGAGGCAGTTTTTAAATTTAGAAAATGATAAATCCTTTTATCTACTTTTATAAATAAAAATGACAGACAGACAAAGCTAATTTGGACGTAAAATTTGTTCAATTGCAATTGTTGATGATAAAAATGTGCTATTTTTTTCCTCCGACATTAAGTAGCGTTATTTTTTATTACCGTATTTAATACTTTAACGCGTTCCTTATGCAGTCATTATTCATCCACGCGTAAGTAGGCACACATTGTCACGGCAATGACATGGTAAGTTTTTCCAAATATAATAATACTTTCATGACTTATTTGTATAGTGTAGCTAAGTAGTAAAACAATAATTAATTTTGCTTCTATATATGCAGCTCTGAGTTTTATTATGTTCGATTTTTTGTATTCATAATATGATGTGCCTCATTAATTTTATCATATCTAAAGGCTCGTTTGTATTATTTTATTGGCATCAATACTTTTTTTGCGAATCCAGGATTGATAGTATGTCTCATGTTTTATTTGGACTATATATATAAAATAAAAATATTAAATCATTTTGGAATGTGGTCGTAATTAAATGCAACAAAAAATACTAATTTAATATCTGAATTTATATAAAATAGCTATAAAATTATTTTAGTTTATGATGTTATTGATAAAGAATGGCAGGTATCGAATAATACTTTTTTTACATACTGTTACTAATAACCATTATTAAATAATAATTGACTTAATTAAAGGTCTTGAAACCTTGCCAAGCATTAGCTTGTAACTAGCATAACATACTATAATGTATATGTTACAGTTAAAACCGGTTTTTAGATAGAACGCGTTTTTCCTAGTTAGAACTAGTTTTTACTTGATGCCTTCGTTAATACTAGAAATACCCAGTTAAAACTAGAATTTACCACTGATATATTTGATTTTCAGATAAAACTAGTTGTCACATCGAGCTGTAGTTAAAACTAGCACTAGATAAACTAATTTGAAAATAAAAACAATATGTTTTTAAAAATAGAACTACTTTAATATTAAAAACACAAAAGGAACATTTTTAGAGAACATCGACTTAAATTATTTGCAAAGATGACAATATTAATTATAAGTACGTAAATAAAATAATCAAATAAATCAACAGAACACAACCATAAAAATTCAAAAATAAACATTGTTAAAGGACCTTGATTAGCACACAATAAAATCTAACCTCTGGTTAGGTGGGGTGACGATATCCGCAAGGTGGCTGGCAGCGGCTGGATGAGGAGAGCCGAAGATCGAGCCCAGTGGCGTGCCATAGGAGAGGTCTATGTCCAGCCGTGGACGAATAAAGGCTGATGATGATGATGATGATGAAAATCTAATCAGTCAAACTTGAATTTAAAAAAGGATAAGGATCTACTCGTTATTGCAAGAAAAACTATCGTGGCATTTTGAATTACATAGATAACCACTTTTCTTGCAGAGACACCTTTTTGACATACATCCTTTCTTGCAAACGCAGCGCATAAATCCTTGGCCTGCTCCTATGGCTGTTTCCTTAGCAAAAGTTCTCAAAGGTAAATTTGTATTCGGTACCTACATATTCTTCACGCAAAAATTTTTCTTTGCACTTGTCAAATTCTGACCTGAAAAGGACATTTAACAACAAGGTATGATGAATTGTAACCTCGCTCGGAACACTTTTAACTGACTCGCTGCGGAAAAACGCGTTTTGTCTAGTACGAACTAGTTTTAACTGACATTCGATTTGGACATTAGTTAATTCTAGTATTAACGAGGGCATTAAGTAAAAACTAGTTCTAACTAGGAAAAACGCGTTCTATCTAAAAACCTGTTTTAACTGTAACATATACATTTTTATTTAACATCAAGTGATTGTAATTAGATAACCTTCAACAATTATGTAAGTTATTCTAATGAATTTAGCTACAAATTAAATGTTTATAATTTAATAATAACGTATTTATTAGTAATATTGATGCTTTCTAAAAATTTCGTACGTAATTGGGGTTAAATAGACTTTAACTGATTTAAAATTGAGCCCTGCAACGAAACTAACACTTGTGCGAATAAAAATTTAGTATGGGATCTGGAGACTGAAAAGTCTTTCTAAGTTACCCACGATATATTTATTCCAAAAAAAAATCTCGACAAGGATCTAGGTATGAGATCAGTACTATGTGTGTACGTTGGGTGTATTCTCATTTTACTTCCCTGTTATGTCATATTGTCTTAGATTTATTCTTTCCGTGTTTTAGTCTTTTAGGTGGCAGGCAGCGGTTGGATGAGGAGGGTCGAAGATCGAGCCCAGTGGCGTGCCATAGGAGAGGTCTATGTCCAGCAGTGGGCGAGAGTGGCTGGTGATGACAGTGATGATGATGACGGACTTCTTATACTGGCTTCTATATTAAATTTCTCGTCTTTGGATTTTAGTTTCAATGAATTATGTCTCGCGCCAACAGCGGGCACAGCTCCTCAAGTCTTCGCATCAGCTTTCCAGTTCTTCGCTGCTGCTACATGCCTGATTCGAGAAAATTGGCCTCCTCAAGCTGATGTTTGTGGTATGTACAGATATTTAGTACATCATTAGCCCAAATATAGTTATAATAAAAACGAGTTAAATACATACATAACCTAAACTCTGCATTTCCCTGTACCCACATTTCACTAATGTTTTTGCGTCCTACGTATTAGAACGAGATCCTATTGCTGTCATACGGGTACAATTTCAGACTCCGTCTTTGCTACTGAGAATTATTCAATAGAAATAAAGTAATACTTGCCAGACTCGGAAATCGAAGCCAGGTCTTCTCGGTCGCATGGTACATATTTGTGCTACTTAAGTAATTACCGTTATTTTTTTTTTAACTTTATTGACCTCGTGATTCGCAATTCCCTTACTGTTCTATTTATTAGAAGGTTGAAAATAAGTACACACATCGTTTTCCTGCTGTCAGTATCTGCTTAATTAAGTGTAAAGTTGAAGTTAAATGATAAGGAAAACTCGTCCTTTATAATTTATTCAAAGACTAGTTTGACAGGTTTTGTAATCTTGTTAAGTAGAGGAACCTTCTTCCTAACAAAAGAAAACTAAAAACAATTATTTATAATCAGACAATTGAGTGTGAATCCCGCCAACACGTGCTAGGCCAGCGTGGTGGACTTGGGCCTAACTCTGTCAATGGTAAATAAGGCTTCTATCCAGTAGTGGGACGAATGTATATTAAAGATGAATTGAATGCCGTCAAATAATGGGCTACATTTAATCTTACTTTCTAACGACTTCGAAAACTAAAACTGGAACATTAAACTATGTTTTAAATCCAATTACAATACTGCAGATACTGAAAAATGCTCTCACTCAGTCAATGATTCTTCATGTACATATTCTGAATGATTGCTATACGTTGTGAATTATTAACTAGGTATTATGAAGCCTTAGCTTGGGATATATTAAAAAGGAAATATAAGGATGCAACGTTAATAATGTCAACCTCATAGCCTTTTCTCTGCTAATAAGTTATTGCTTTCAACATTGTTTGCTACAATATTATGTCTGTAGACATCAGGAGTCAATTTATTAAGTTATTATTTTTTCTCTTATATTGCACACAAGGAAAATGTTGAGAATTTATACTGTGTAGCGTAGTAATTTACTCGTATATTAAAATGAACTGCACGGCAAAAGCGACTATAGATTGAAAAATGATAAAAACATTAAAGTGTGCAAAAATTAAACAAATTTGGTAACAAAAATATAACCGTTAATAATTTATATTAAGTATTATAATCGTTATTAAATTCCCGAAACAGTAGCGCCATCTATATATTAATTACTTTTGACAGTTCTTGTCGTTAGCGCTTATGTTTAGTTTTCCATACAAACCGTATACATTTAATACCGTCATTTTTTTATTTTTTGTCGGGCTTGTTTAATGCCAGGAGTTTTTTTGAATTCTGAATACACCGTATATATATTATGATATTATTGTTCTGTTTTTTTTACTCTTATTAATTGAAATTCGTTTAATGAGTTGTCACATTATCTTAGATTTTTTTATAAGCAGTTTTATCTTAAAATTCTATTGTACCTTTACAGACCTTGAAACCTTCGACTTTATTATAATTGGAGCTGGAACATGTGGCAGTATAGTAGCGAATCGACTGAGCGAAATTAAAAAATGGAAAATATTACTCTTAGAAGCTGGCGACATTCCTCCAGTAGAAAGTATTGTAAGTACTCATAAATAATTCTGCTTAATTGAAGCTATTTACAATATTATTCCTCTTCATACATTATATTTAGGACATTACATACATTCTATTTAGGACTTAAAAATATATCTACTATATGTTGAATATATCACTTTTTTATAGATAACAGCGTTAGACCAGCAGATCCTTGGTAGTAAATACGATTGGGATTATAGAGTAGTTAATGACCATAAAGCGAGCCAGGCTTTTAATAATGGAAGTGTTCTTTGGCCAAGAGGTAAGATGCTCGGCGGGAGCTCAAGCGCCAACGGAATGATTTATATAAAAGGGAACGATCAAGACTTTCAACGATGGTTCGACGCTGGCAATAAAGAATGGCATCCAGATGTAGCGCGTAAATATTACATAAAAGCAGAAAATTTAAAAGATGAATTACTTTTAGATGATCCTGAATCAAAAAATGAATATGGTCGAAAAGGACCTCTAGCCGTTGATAGATTAATAAGCCCATACAGAAATCTTACTAAAGCAGTGATCTCTGCATGGGATGAAATTGGATTGAAACGCAATTATGATATAAGCGCCCTTAATTCTTTTGGTGGTGGAACCTTTAGGGCTACGTCTACTAACGGCACGAGACAAAGCACAGCAAAAGCTTATTTAATTCCGATAAGAAAAAGGAAAAATTTGAAAATACTTAGAAAGGCCTTTGTAACTAAAATTTTAGTTAATGCCACCACTAAAACTGCTTATGGTGTTATTGTAGAATATAATGATAGAAATATGAGATTTTACGCCCGTAATGAGGTCATAGTTAGTGCTGGAACTATAAACACCCCTCAGTTACTAATGTTATCAGGTATAGGACCCCGCAAGCATTTAGAATCCAAAAATATTACCTGCAAACTTGATTCGCCCATGGTTGGACAAAATCTACAAGATCATTTTAGTATGCCTGTTGTTACAATATATGGAGATATACCAAAATTACAGACCGAAGAAGAAATGTATTTTGATTATGTAAGATATCTGTACAATCGTGAAGGATCCCTTGCTTACATCAGTTCAGCCGACATATCAGCTTTGTATTCAACTTCAGAGAATGCCTCATATCCAGAATTACAAGCATTCCTCGTAATATATGACAAGAATTCTTCAGGAGTTCAAGAAGGGTTCAGTAGACGTAACTTTAAACCGTCAGTAGTAGATTCGATAGTAGAACACAACATTCACAACGCATTGTTCCATTTTATTTGCGTTCTTCTCCATCCATTTTCAAGGGGAAACATATCGTTAAGTTCAAAGGATCCTAAAGACCACCCTTTAATTTACGCAAAGTATTTTGATGATCCTAGAGATATGAAAACAGTTGTTCAAGGTTTAAAATTATTAGCTAAGGTAGTCGATACAAAGTTTTTCAAGTCTATCGGTGCATATTTAGGTAGGATAAACTTTCCTCCCTGCGATAAGTTACCTTTGGGCTCTGACGAATACTGGGAATGTATTGCTGTTAACATGGTTACTACAATTTATCATCCTGTTGGTACTTCTAAGATGGGTCCAGATCCAGAGACCTCGGTGGTGGACAGTCGTCTTAGAGTACATGGATGTAAAAAACTAAGAATAATAGATGCTAGTATTATGCCAACTCAAATAAGTGCGAACACAAACGCTGCAAGTGTTATGGTGGGCGAACGAGGATCAGATCTGGTTAAGGAAGATTACAATAAAACGATTCATACTTAAATCAAACCAATACTTACAACAATTGCATGATATGCCGCTTATAATATCTATATAAAAAATAAATTATTAAATTATATTTAAGGCTTCAATTGTGTTCATGTTAATTCATATTTTTTAAGAACTATGTTTTTACCCTGTAAAATCAAATTTCATACCTTTTTATAAAAATACCATTGTAAAATTTAGTCGGTTTTATAAAAATAAAATAACTTGCAGATCATCACTGCACATACAAATCATTAGAAGGAAAACTTTGAATAGAAAACCAATTCTTTTAAACTGTGATTTAATGTAATAGTATTACAATTTCAAATAGTTACCTACTGTTCTGGTAATGGCAATTTCATGATCTACGGGTTTTCCAATTCACTCGGATCGTGACAAAATGATCCTATCAATGCTGCTGAGGACATTAAAACTAGTTTAAATGGATCTACGAGTATCTTTGTAAAATTGGATTGCTTCAGATTCAATGGCCTTTGTGAAGAACTGATAGAGACATCGTATTTGAAGAAAAACTTGTTTATGGGACTACTTACTTGTTGCTCGAAATTTGTTTGCAAATCATTGCTTCAAAAATGTTAAAGAATTTTTTCTTATTCTGGTGATTTAAAAGCTGTTCCATTTTTTGTAAAAATACGGCTTCGCTTTCATTGTGTTCAATATGTGTCTGTGTACATTATATGCACAAATTTAAAGTCATTTTTCAACTACTCTTCTGCAACTCTTTGCCGTATTTTCTTTTTGAAAAAATGTTGTACCTTATTGCCTAGAAATAATATAATATGTAACGTATTATGTATTTTAGTGTAAAGACAAGTAATTTAATTCTTTACCTCTTCTGAACCTATTTACTGTTACAAAATCTAGATGGCGTTAGTAACAACGAAAGTAATATTCTGTTTTAAAGGTAACTTTATACGTACAGAAATAATATTTTCAATGATGAAGTTGATGCTACGAATTATTTTGCATAAAGAAATCTCCAAATTTAATCTTTTAATAGTAATTAATTTCAATTACTTAAACGATAAAATTGAAGACACTATTGGTATTTTATCCGTACGGGGACCTACTTTCATACTTTTTGCTACCGCCGTTACTCACTTAAATTTACAGACTAAGTGCCGCTCCTAAGAATTTTCTACAGAAAAATCTTTGTCCTTGACATTTCCTTCTTTATAGAATATTAACTCTTGCTTCGACCCTGGAATCTTAACCGAAATCACACAGCACGTACTCATGCCGTTATACCACGAAGTAGTCTCACATAAAAAGTCATTAAAAGAATCTCTAAACGCTTTCAGACTTGATCGCTACGATGGGTTTTATTTTTAACCACCAAAGTAATCTATAATTATAAAAATAGTCAAGTGAACGTCCAATTTATCCGGGCTTAAGAGATCTTCATCCCAGTAAACCTGATACTGTAGAACATACTAGGGGATTAATGTAATTGGCTTAGGGAATGTGGAAAACACAAGGAGGAATACGAAAAAAATATAAAGAGATTTCGGTCGATCTTTTAGAACGCTCGGAACTCGTTTTGGAGCTTAAGCGGTACCGTTTTAGTTATGAGATCAAACTGTTTTAGTACTGCTTTGTGTAAGCTGATTTTTTCGTGTAATAGACCAGTTTTATAAATTTATGTGGCTATGTATATAACATTTAAGAAAGAGCGTCTTTGTTGGTTACTAACCTCATTACCCGAATTCATTTGATGATTTTTTATTTTTATAGAATTTTATTATTTGAAAACTCAGAAGAATGCGCTTGTACGGACATGTGTAGTATTGCATGAAATGAAAATGTACAAAAACGTCACCTGCCACTACCACATGTTTGAATTGTGCAAAAGATATATTTCAAGCCAGTCTCTTCCTTAGCCGAGACACCTTGCGGATAAGGGTCGACATTTCCAGCTCCGTTGAAATTTATATGTGACGTCAAAACGGCATAATGGAACAGGGGCCTTTTTGGGACATTTTCGGAGACGTACATGAAAGTGTATTAGCCGTGTGACACTGGACAAATTTATGGCTTTAATTATGTATTTTTTTTACTTTACTAAAACGTTTTCTTTCAACACGTTAGAGGAAAAAATGTGACCAGTTTTGTTCTGACCCACTAAGTTTTGGCAACACTAAAATTGATCGTGACTGCAGTTTTATTTAGTCAAGATTTATTTAGAATAAGCGAAAACCCTGCTTTAATATTCTTGCAGCATAATTTAGAAGATTTTTCTAAGTAAGAAACCCTTGAGCTAGTAATATATGTAATAGCTTTATGGAATAATAAAATATTAAGACTATCGTCAACCATGTGACTTCAACTGATGGTTTAAAGGATCGAGACTACAGAGCCATCTACACGCGGCCGCGTTAGTAGCGCGCACTGACCTCGTTGACAGCGTCTGTATTATATTATAATGTCGTCCATAATGGTTGTTATTACCATAAAGTATTTATACAGAAATCTCATATATATATGCATTTAAGGTCGATGATATTTGCTGTTATTTCTAGCAAATAATTAGAACATTATAGTTAACTAACATTAAGGTTAACTAAAAAAAAAGTTTCTTAATAAGTTAAGTAAGTTAATTTAATGCACGCATGTCTTAGAGAAAGGTAATAGTCCTAAAAAGAAAAACATTTGAACAGAAGAAAAGTACAGAACTTACAAATGCATCCAAGCGATACCAAAACGTGCTACGAGTGCAATACTGTGAAAAAACTTAACTTTTTTCTGCTAATTACGTGGGACAACACGAGTCGTTTACAAACGTTCATTTAGACAAGAACTAACGGGGACTAATTGTTCCGACAACAAAGTTCATCACTGTACCTCTTAACAGCATCTAGGTCGTTAGCGAAGGAATACACCAGTTGCATTCACTATTACTGTTAATTAGAAAAATAACATTCAAAAAGATATTACAAGGGTACATTTCAAAAGGTTTACAATTGCATAGTTTCCATGATTTGGCAAGTTGGCTTAATTTTGGTTTTCATAGTGATACTAAAGCTGAGCTGCATATTTGGTCTCAAGATAATTATATTTTTCGTTGATTCCGCAGTATTCATGCAAAAGAACCTATAGGTTCCAATTAAATATTGAGTTATCCTTAAGAAAACTGTTAGTAGCAGCAGGACGGAGAAAGTACGAGGAAAGATCCCCGATATATAACTTCTAGGTTTCGCCCAGTATTAAATGTAAGTTGGCGTATTTTTAAAAAAATGAAAAGAGACGAAAGTTGTTTTTGTCACACACCTATTATTTTAAAACTGCAACACACTATTGGTGCCTCTACCTATAAAAAATCTTAATACATACTAAACTTCCTCAGCCAATGATCTAAGAAAAAAAGAAACAATGCCAAAAATATACATTAATGGGCCTGCTTAAATTATAAATATAATTAAAATTTGATTCCCATTATAAATAGGTTTTATAAGTGACGCGGTCAGTTCGACCTTATCGCAATGCTTTCCGCTTGAACTGGCTTCATTATGGGTTGAAGCTTATCGTCGGGGGCAACAAATTCAGTAAGTTGCCTGCAGATATCAACCGCGACGGAGATCGATGGCCGTACCCTTTGAATGTGTCCGCCCATTAAAGCTATTCATCACGTGTCTTTAATTTCAAATAAATCCTCTAAACTAGATTGTTACTTGGAACTGATGGTACTGAGGATAAAGTGCGTGGTCGGTTTGTAGTGTCGCGGTATAGAGATCAAAATTGAATGCATCTTTTTTGTTTGTTAAACCTTTTTTGTTTTTTTTCTACATGTGAACTTAGTAGTGGGAAATACCATTGCCCATTGAGCTAAGCTGAAGTCTTTTGACCATCAATTAGTTATTTATTTATTTAATCTTTGCCAACTAGGAAATCATAAAAATACTACAAATCACTGGCATTATTTTCAACTCGCTCATCAAAAAAATCCCGAATAATAATCTTAAAACGTTAAATTTTAATTAACAAAAGCAATTTGACATACAAATGAAAATATCCAGAATAAAAAATTTAACTAGACATTAGGTACGTAATTAACGTGCAACCTTTTTGTGTATCTATAGAAGTGCCGCCATTTATACAAATGTAATATAAATGAAACAGATAATTTCTAATAAATAGCCCATTCTGATTAAAGAGTCGATAAAAAATCTTATATAAGCTTTATAAAATCAGCACAGTCAGTAAGAACACTTAATCAATACTACACTACTACGGGGAACATAAAAATTCAATTAGTGTACTCCACTTCAATTCGGTCTGGTGTTTGAGCTAAAAAAGTACTGGCGTTTGTTTTAACGTTGTTCAAATGCGTATTAAATACGGCTCACGTTTTATTTTAGTAAGATTTAAGTTATTTCTCTGTTAGAAGTAAGTTTCATTAAGCTTTATTTATTCTCTGCTCAATTTTTGGCTGTATTAGAAAAATATTATATACAAAAAACGGCTGTATACGCATAAGTGGCAGGCAGAGTTGAATTCGTGCATCCATAAAGGCAAGTCTATTGCCGTTTTAACAGGTACAATTCCAGACGGCGTACTGCTAGTGTGAGTTTCCTTATGGAAAAACCATTTACCATTTTTCCGGATCCGGGAATCAAAACAATGAGTCACCCCAAATATCTATTTCTTAGATTGATAGATTTAGAAATTGTGAGTAATTTTAAGCTAGATTTAGTAATGGACCTTTTATATCCTAGGATTACCATAGATGATATACAAATTGTCAAGTTTTATAATCGTTGACTATGTCTTTTTTACATGAACATTTCGTTAGGTAGACGATTTTTTGTTTCCCATAAAAACCCAAAACCTCAAGAAATAACACAAAAAAACAATCAACACAGCTGTAATAATATTTTATGACGAATAAAGCGAAAATAGACTTAATACAAGGGTAAGCTTAGAGGGATAAATGCTAGTTAACTCTATCAGGTTGATTACTTAAGATTGGAGCACAAGTCTTGCAGTGGGTAGAAATCGTGTGTCCATTAGTCCGCCAAAGCTTTATTACTTAAATATATTACGCGACGTCTGAAATATACGGCGTCATTCGACGTAGTCTAGATAGAAAGTATCTCGGTTTGTAGAAGACAATTTAAATTGTCTAATTTCCTGTCTAAATTATTAAATGGGTATAAATATACCAGTTTACAAACACACATGAATTTTCATTAAAATCTCTTTATTTATTCAGAGGAGTTAGTTTTGATCCCTATACTTAATTTAATTTTAATAAAAAATATATTATTATAGTTTACACCAAAATGTTTTTCGACATAGCGCATGATAATTATTAAAATTCTGTGATAATAAAATTTGCTTATTTTTAGATAGATAGCAGGGTAGCTCTGAGAAATCTCTAATAAAAATAGTAATTCAATACCTGGAAACAAACGAGACTGTTATTGCACTACAAAAATCTTGGATTAATCTGCATGTGTGTATTTCTTCATAACATTAATGTATGGTCTAGTAACAGCACTGTTAAACTTAGTTATCTTGTATAAGACAAGCTTTAAGCAACATCTTTATGTATTTGCATAAATATAATTTGTTTACGAAGGTCTATCCATAAGATTTTTAACCTAATTTAAGGTATATGAATGGTAAAATAACATTTTGAACGTGTTTTCGGCCAATCAGCTGCAATATTCGTATGATTGCGTGCTTCTATTACACTAATTGCAGATGTTCGTGCCAGTCAAAGCTTTTGAAATATTACCATCCCTACTATATTGCACAGATTTTCAGATTAGTATGGTTTACAAATCTTTTGCATTTGAAAAGAGATGTGTAATATAGGCAAATGAAAGAAAATGAAACTAAAATTGTTTGTGTTGATTAAGTCGTCCAGTTTGGGAATCCATCACGAAATTTCATGAATTGTTGAAAGAAAAAGGTATGTCATGTTGTTAGATGCATCTTATTCCATCATTTCATCAGAACAAAATTGTATAAACTAAAAAAGGTTTTTAACTCGTACATATTTTTTGTCTGATGCATTGTTTATCCGATATATTGTTTTACACACGATTTACTCCCCAACAAAATTTTTAACAACGAAACCAACACCGATCCTTTACAAAAAAAGAAACTTCAGTTCAATAGCGTCAGCCCAAACAAAACTAACGAACCCATATGCCGGGTTGATTCGAGTGGCGTCCACCATTACCTGGGTTAAAAATACCCAAACAATTTTCATGGATACGTACATAACTTCACGCCTGTGTTCCAGGGGTAGGCAGAGGTGCATATCTGCACTCAAATTTTGCCAGGTATGTATCAGTCCCAAGTAATAGGGGGCGAGCCTATTACCGTTTTTTGGGCACATTTCTGCTTCTAAAAAAATCCTAATTGAAAAAACCTAATAATACTTTACCTTAACCAGAACTTGAACCCAGAACCTCTAGATCAAACAGCACCTGTTTGACGTCGCGAAACCACGAGGTGGCTAAAAATACCAATACAATTTTCATGCATACGATTCACTGAATCATTCAAGAGAAACCGAATACAATGTAAACACGACCTAATTAAACAATGGATTGGTAAATGTACCAATAGGATAATTGCGAAAGTTAATATCCGATGGTTTCTGGAAAGCTTTTCAATTTAAAAATACTCTAGCGATATCGTTCCGCGTCGATTACTAAATTATAATCGTACGAGTGGGATGTAAACACGTCGATTATAGGGTGCTCCGATATGTACGGACAGGAATTTATTTATCTGTTTATTTCGATTTTATTTTTAGGTTCTGCTGTGTAGTAATGTAACTGTTAAAGCCTATATATAAAACCAGTTTTTTTTAATCATTCAGACTGGAGTCGAAAATCAAACTTTGTAAGTCTATTGACTATGTCCAATAGTGGACGCCATTAAGTTTATTATAATGTTGGTGATAATTAACTATAGATTAAGCAATATCTCAATAATATTAATTCCATTTACGCCAAGTTTTACTTATTTTATACCCCATAATTTTTTTACAATCGTTTTCCAAAAATTCTCAAACCGAGAATCAAAGCCGTAACACCAACGACCCGTCAACTTGCTAACCAAGCCATCTTATATAATTCAGTTAAAACAGACCTATCTCCCAGTCACCTGTACAAGTTGTGTGGAGTGTGTGAGACAGGCGGGTGTTGGGGCCGGAGCGCTGTCGGAAGCACACGAAAAACCACTAAATGGGATGATTTATCGTTTAATGATGTATGGAGAAGTTATTTATTCTAAAGGTTTTGGAGAGAACGTCTAGTGACGCTCACTAAAGATTAATTTTGCCTCCTTAATAAACCTTCTTTTATTATCGTGATTTTATAGGTATAGTATTTTTTTATTTAAATGGTAAATGATTGGATTGGATTACTATGATTTTTGCAATAGAAAAATCTAAATGAATAAAAACAAATTGTTTATATTTTAAATTTTCTTCATAATTATAGTGACTTTATCAAGAGATAGTTATCATAGTTTTGGTAATATTAATAATTTTGGATTGCTATGAGTTTTGTAGAAAAAACATTGAAATAATAAAACGCAAAAATTAAGTTAAATGAACGCAATTCAAGTTGGATTTCTATCATTGATAAACAACGACAACTGTCACATGCTAGCTGACAAAATTACATCAACCTGTTTTATGGTAACAAAATTTTACTATTGAACCTTATTGAGATGAATATATCTGCGTTTTATTGCTAAAGAAGATTTCTTATCACTTCTTAAATAAATCTTATAGTATAGTCGAAATTAATCTAATAGTATAGTCAGTAGTCACTCACATCATTGTCATCTTCAACCTCATCGTTATTGGCAGTTGAAATACGTCCACTCCTGAATCTTCCAGAAGCCAAGACAAAGGGAAGTCACTGGATGGAGGTCACTTTTGACAGTGGCACTCTGGAAGTCGTTTGGGGAAGGCCTATATCCAATTATAAGAAGTTTTTTAATCTAAACTACCTGTGTTTAGGTGGTAGGTACCCGTGACTCAAGTTCGTTTTCCTATCTCTTATATCAAATTGTTCTTAATATCTCGTAAACTCGGCTATTGTCAAACATCTTAAAAAATGATAAAATTATCTTAAGTCTATGCAAATGTGGAATTTTCCTTTAAACATTATTAGCCTAATTTGTTCACGGCGTATCAACAAAGTGCTTTGAACCTCTAGGGTAGTTTAAGATTTCGATAAAAGCGTGTTTGTTTTCTAATAAATTACAATAATTTAGCATCTATTAACAGCAGAAAAATTATCTAAGCAGCAGCAACAACGTCACACAATTTACTTTAATTCCCTCGCTTTTAATGAATTTAAGTATTTTTTTACCAAGTTAGCTAATGTGGGTTTATGAACTTCTTAAACCTAAGAATTGATAGGACCGCCTGTTGTCGCTATATTATAAGGGAAACTGGGGACTCTTGATCCCCCCTTTTGTTTTTCAATCCCCATTTTCTTAATATTGATCGGATTTTAAATTTGTTGGTACTGAAACACGTGGAATTTATTTGGCTATACTATGTGTGATAACCAACGATCTCAGTGTATTAATTTAGTCATAATTCCACTATATCTACGAACAGGGAAATGTATCTAGTGTCCCCTATATATGTACGACTTGATCCTCCCTCTCTGGAACACTTGATCCTTGGGAATATCTCCCGAATTTGGGGTTGATATGAAACCATAACAAGGAATAAATACCAAAAATCTGTTCAAGATTGCTATAATCAAATATATTTATTTGCTGTTGCAATGAATAATTTCTTAGTAATATTTAAATCACTGGTATATCTTTTTAGTTTTATAATCGCTAATCGGTACTCTTTTACCGTACCGCTACAACTTTTACGAACAATAACATCTTTCACAGTGCCAATATTTGTTTATCGATTGGCACTATGTTTCGGGCACCTTTTCTTTTTTTGTAAATTTGAGGCACTTGATCCCATAATAGAATTGAGGATCAAGTGTCCCATAATAACAAGGATCATGTGTACCCAACAACACTTAGGTTACAAAAGATTTAATATATAAACGTATTTTGAGATCAACACTTTTCTCTGTTACAAAAGGCTGGAAATATGGATAAAGATTGCATTAAAGTCGTACAACATCGTAAACATCTTTTCTAAATAATTTTAAATTTTAAATTAAAACTTACGAAAAATAAGTTTCAGCAACACAAATCATACATCGTCCGTTACTTGCAAAACGTGTCAAATCTGGCAGGTGGTATTAAAAAGTTGGCGGGTACTATTATCTACCAGTTTAGCCACTCTAAACTTTTTAATTGCACTTGGTTGCTTTGTAATGTACCTAGTCTCCCGTAAGGATCAAGTGTCCCCAGTTTCCCCTATATTGTGTCCCGTTAAAGTTGTATATTATATTTATTTATTAATACTTTATACAAAGGTTGTACAGGTGGACTTAATGCATGGTGATGCAGAGATGTTATAGGTATATGTTGTATAAAGTTATATAGTGTACAAAAAAAGGATAGTAAATAAATAAATTTCCTTGAGAAGTGAGCTGGACACGATGTTTTATTCACTTTTAATGTTTCTAAAAATACTTTAACTATATACTGCATTTGTAAGCTTTTATAAAGCTACCATAGAAGTAATGTCTGAGTAATCTCACAAACATCAAGTTTCTGATGAAGAGCATAAATTTAAAGTTGAATATCTATAAAAAACTACTGTAGAGTGGTTTAAAGCATTGACAATAAAATCTAAAATTTTATCAAAGCAATTGTTTATCAGAAAATTCTACGTACAGAATAATAATAAAAAAATATCTGGAATGCTTATCCGATGATCGAGGACAATGTTCTATTTTTGTTTGCCGTTAAATTACTGCGTACTTCGTGTCTTTTATGTCGAGAGGGTGAAAATAGGGGAGCCACGACTATGCTCTCCTTCACATCTATTTTTGTACCACAAATGATAGATGCTCCTTGGTTAATCGAACGCAAATCATGAAAGTTGTAATAAATTATTTATTATTACTGAACCATTTCCTTTGGTTTGTTTTCTGTGAAGATAATGATGTGTTATTGCTGTGTTTATTAAGATAGATTTATTTAGTTTGTTAACATAAAGATGTATAAATAAGGAGAAGGTAGAAATATTTCTGTAATTTCGTTATACCTTAACTTCGAACCAATTTTATGACTCTGCAAGACTAATTATAAGTATCCGACCCACATATTTTTATTGCTTCGTGATTTTATCGCGAATGTCGAGTGAAATGCCGAATTTGTCGCAAATTTGATGCAAGATCAATGAAGTAATCTACAAAAATAGTAAATTATCACTTAGTTTATTTATTTATAAAGCTTCATATACACAACTGTTACTGTACATAGGCGGTCTTAATGCCATGAGGTATGCTCTACCAGTCTAAAATATCATGATGATACCTGCATCCAAAAAAACACCAGGCCAAAATGGTAGGAGGTCCGTGCTCAGCAGTGGGTCGTACACGTATGGGTAGATGATATAGCTTACGGACACACACTAAAGGGCTTTTTCTTTGTTTTATGTAAGGTGGTCGCAACTTCAGTGCAATTGAATTCTGTAGGTGTAGAAACTTCTAAGCTATTTATATACATTAAAACATATAAATGTGATATTTAAATACTTTGAGTAATTTTTTATATTTTTTACACTTTTAATTTTCTCTATTGCGTATCTTAAATGGAAGTCTAGAATAAAGCGTGACCTCGTTTGCATGCCAAAATTCTATAAACTGTCGATTTCGATTATTCTAATTTGGCAATGACAGCAATTATTAATCTATGGCAGGGATTGCAATGGATTGTTGAAAAGTTGGCATTTTGAATAAATTTTTCGCCAATTTGATACCAGTAGAAAAACACCCTATAGAGAAGGCTCACACTTAACATTAAAAAAACACACTTATAATTAGTAATTATTTATTAGTCCTTGCATGTCTAACTCATAGGCATGGATTACCTCTATCTTTAAGAAACGTAAAGCCTTTTCTGAAGCGTCGATATATTCCTTACTAAAGTAGCTTAATTATTTATTTGTTTAATACACCTAACACTCAGATACACTTGTAGTTCTGACCCCATATTAAGATACGAGTCTTCTGTCGTGGCTATAAACTACGCGACTATTCGGTGTGTCAAATACCACGAACCAAAACAAATAATTGTGAATCACACAAATAATTGTCTCCGTGCAGAGATCGAACTTGCGGTCTCGCGTTTTGCTGGTGTCTAGTTAGCTACGCCAAGGGGCTATAAAAGGTAGTATTCAATGTAATCCGAATAGTACACACCGACAGAAAAAATACTTAAGCCAATTTTGATAAAAGTGATGGTAGGCGAACTTCCTACTCTGACTCCTAGCAAAATTTAATACGTACTTTAATTTTATTACCAATGAACTCACACCTGCACAACTGAGCTATTTTTTTTTTACAAAACTGACAATTTTCTTTTCTAATTTTTCTTTGAAATCGAACAACAAACATAAATAGCTTATCGATACAGAAAGGAACCGATATTAAAACGTCATAAAAGGTCGGTAGTGCCGCTGCGCAGTTAGGGCGGACGCGTTGAATCTCTACCATCTCGGAGTATGGCCAGTCGTCCGCGCGCCGTCGCCCGAGCCACAGGGCGTATCGCGAAACTGCAAGCAGCTTGCGCGCGTAATCCCGCGGTACTGGCAAAATGTGTGAACTTTACGCTCCATGAATAGAGTTCTTTAATTCTGTGTTGACGATGTGTATGTGACGTGATCATTACCGATCTTGGATTTTGTTTGTGAATTTTCGTGATATTCTCCATATAACAGGTGCGTTATTTGGTTTTAATTTATAAGTTGAGAAGAAAATAGCTGTTTTAAATATAGGTTCGTGTATTAAAAGTTTTCATAGTTATTTGTGAAACCAGACATTTGAATATAATATCTACGTGATATATCAGCGTTCGGATCGAATAATTAATTACTTTGCCTTGATAATTTTGTGGTTATGCGGTGTAAATGATGATTTTCGCAGAAATTATATGAACATAAATTCGCTTCGTTCACAAATTGCAACCAGAGCTTTTAACATTTTGGACGTATTTCCTTGAAATTAATGGAACACACTCTAATTATTATTCAGCATCATTAGTAGGATATAATGAATGATTTCAGGATCTATATTAATTTCATAAATTAGAAATTCAATGGTTCCGAGTACTGAATGCGGGGACTAAATTATTATTACTCAAATTTAAGCTGCTTGATATAAATTAGTTGTGGGCAGGTTTCGGTAAACGAAATTACCTAACATTGATTAACCAAAGTTATTAGGACAAAAACGGCACACATAATTTTATTTTTACTCATAAAAAGTAAAAGTCAAAACCGACAATCAGAAACTCAATGTCAATAAACAAATCTGTTGCAAGTTAAAAATCTTAGCTGGTTATAAATAATTACTAGTACTTTAATTCACATCACAGTTAGACTTGATAATTTAGTATTTATACTTGATAATATGCATTTTTATGGAAAAAGTGTTTTATAATAAATAGATGCCCCAATTTTTGCGGATTTCAAAACCCAGAAACGAAAATATTTTTGTTCGTCAGATTCATTTGTACATTAATATTATAGCGAACTTTTTATTATTCGTATATATTTTACTATAATAACTTTTTTAAGACATACCAGATACCAATTTGAATAATCGCAAAATACCAATTTACTTAAAAGCCAAATCGTCTCTGCCTTGGTTAAATAATTTACGAGGCTGGTTCTAAGCGACTAATATTAATGGTCCCGAACATGTATTTCAGAATCTGAGTATATTTGCATTATATATTGTTAAAGTAAGTCCTAAATCCTATTAATGGTAGAGGATGCCTCTGCCCAGGATTGGGACTTATATTGGCTGATATTGATGATTAATTTATTTATTATTGTTCACACTGTCTAAATTTTCAGGAAATCATATGTTGTTGTTAGGCTTAACAGTGTTACTTTGAGCTTTAATATGAAAGAACCACGTTATCTGAGATTGTATCATCGATATCATTCAGCAAAACCGATTTAAGCGTTGCTCTCATGTTTGGTTTATTAAAAGATACTGTTCTTGTTTTTCTTGTGTTTTGGAAATAGGTGAAGTTATCGACGAAAGCAATCTTTAGAATGCTGTTTATTAATGTTATATAAATTAAGCGTTGATTAAGCAACTGAATCTTCCAGCAGACCTGAAATAACAAACAATACATTTATTACATGACAAGCTACCATAAAGCACTATAGTGGGTTTTAGATAAGTACCTACACACTTAAGACAGAGTCCTCGATGAGGTAGACAGAGACACATTTATGCACTCAAGTTTTGCTGATCCTTTTTTAAGATTAACCAAAGAGTTAGAAAATGGCGAAACCATTTCTGCATATAAAGCTCATTTTAGTCTGTTCTGCTACTGAGAATTTCCTTATAGAAAACCTATTAATATTCTGTCCCACGTTAGAATCTAGCAAAGGACCTATAGACCTCATGGCACATGCTTCTCAGCTCTTATATATACGTCCCACTGCTGGGCACGGCCTTTCTCTAATATTGAGAGTCCTTTACTTTAGTCTACCAGGCTGACCTAGTGTAGGACAGCAGGTTATAAACATATGAAATTCCTAAGAGCTTTTTTTTGGTTTGCAGGTTGCAATCAAATTTGTAACAGTTCAATTAAAATGTAAAGAAGATAATATCATTATTTAGTCCCTATCCCACCACACACCCGCCACTGCAACTCCTGTATTCTAGGATCAACAGCGGCACGCACAGTATTGGTGCCGAGCAAAGAAACTTAGCGAATCTAAGGGGATCTAAATTGTCATAATCCCGCAACGAAGTTAATCAGAAAAGCAATGTAAAGGAGGAGTTGGAAAACAAAGAGTTATCCACTTCCCTCCACAGCAAAGCGGGTGACAAAATATTGAGCTATGAGGTTTAACCTCACATAAAGAAAGACAATTACAATTACATTGCCAATTGCCAATTGACAATTACCTATTGCTTAAATTGGACCTAACGTGCGAACTGTTATACAGACTTGCAATAATAGGCATGGCAAAATCGCTGAAAGGCACGGAAATTCCTCCTAGATTCAACGAGGTCTGTATAATAAACAACACCAGATGTTACATGCATACTATTAAGGGGGTCTTCCTATGTGACGGCCTGTTTTTTAGGGATATTTTAGGATTTTTTTTCTACGACCAGTAAATATTTAGAGCTTCAAGTTTTTTATCATTTATTAACACATATTTGGACAGTATAAATATAAAATTTCAGCTAAAAATATTCAGTCAAACTAGAGTTACAGCGCTCTGAACACCCCCGCCTCGAAAAAAAGAGCTCCCACTTCCTCCACGATTCCGGCTGATCGGCTTATCTGAAAAAAAAAAATAAACGGCGTTTTAATTTGTAGGCTTAAAAGCACGGAATGACCTATAATCAAATGAATATAAAAAAAATTGGATTTTTGATAGACATTTGAAATAAAAGTTGCAAATTAGGCGTTTTTTTTTTGTTTTTTGCTATAAAAAAATCGAAGTTTTGAAAATTTTCGATCGATAATAGTTCATTCCATGCGTTTACATATATTGAGTGTGCCCTGTAAATTTCAAGTAATTCGGTCCAGCCGTTTCTGAGATACAATGGAGGAAAGTTTGAAAAACACAGTTTTGAGAAAAACGCGTTTAAAGTTTCAAGTCCGTTAAAAACTATTAAAATATCAACTTACTCTCAATCGGCGATGCCTGGTCCATAGAGTATTCCTTCCTCTTCCTCGTGAAACTCTTTTAAAGCAGATTGTTCAGCTCTTGAGTCAATCCTGGCTTGTTTAACGACATCACTTACGCGCCGCTCAGAACGTAAGATTCGCTTTTCATCCCGTTTCTCAACATACGCTTGGGCTTCACGACCAACAGGGCATCCCATAATCGACATAACTTTTAAAATACCTTGATAACCTTCATTAAAGATAATAACTGCTAAGTAGCTAGCAATTTCAACAATTTTGGGACCAGAATGAAGATGTTTAGGAGCGAAAGTCCAAATCAAAGAATTCTAAAGCCTAGGCCTCGGAAACTTGATCGCGAAATAGACACGTCACTTTTACAAGTTTTACATATAACTATTTCAGAGATTGCAGCAAATACAGAAACAAACTCCAAAATGCAATATGCGAAATTCGAAGCGATGGGAACCTCCATGTTCATGTTATTTTTAAGTTTTTTGGCCGAAGCTGATGTAAATACCGTATCATTTTGGTGGGTAAAACGGTTTCCACTAAACTTTCTTTTTTTACTACGACCAGGATGAACATTTCCACTCGTACTTCCTTTCCGTCCACTCATTATGAAAAAAAATAATTTGTAGCTGTTGCTCTCTTCGAAGTTCAACCAAGACTAAAATAACTTCGGTAAAATATTATAACAATAGAAATTTCTGTTTAAGTCTGTAGAAACGTGTCTAAACTTGTATAAACGGATATATGAATAGGCCACGGAGGCCACGTATAAAGCCGACGGTACACAAGTACGACGGTACACGTATAAAGGCCCGGGCTCTAACTGCCAACTCAGCGCTCCGAACCGCTCTTCCTTTTACCTGCTGTATCTTTAAAACGACTTCGAATTTTCTAAAATCGCTTTACTACCGTATTCTAGACATGTTAAGGGAACAATTTATGAAAAAAAAAAAAAAAAAAACGATTTTTTCAACCCATCACATAGGAAGACCCCCTTAAGCATACTGTTACGCTCATCCGACCAAAGATTGCACTCCCAAAGGATATGATGTGCGGACTGTTCATATTCGCAATCATGTGTTGAGCATTGGCACATAGGAGAATCAACCAACTTAAATGAGAATAATTTGCTACGAAAATTGCCGTGACCCGTTAGAAATTGCGACACGTAATGATCAATCTCAAGCCAGGTTTTTGCCAAGCGATCTCTAACCGAAGGAAAATATTGATAGAGATGACGTCCCTTTACAGACAGCTTCCATCGGTTTTGCCATTCTTCTATTAATTCCGACTAAATCTCGGCGTATGGTTTAAATAATCGAGTTATTTTTGAAAAGATAATATCATTAGAGAGAACATATTTTCAATCATTTTCTTTGTGTTATTTTATAGAATACAGTAAAGCAAATAACGATCAAATATCTGAAGACGTCATCGGGTCTAGTTGCGAATACTTGCGAATAATCCCACAAGATATGACGTAAGATTGCGCAGCTGGCCTCATTTGGCGTTCGTATTAGCAAAACAAAGCCTTTTGTAAAGCTCTCGTACACAGAGATATGTATAAAATCATAATTATCTATCATTAGTTATGTTAAAAGCAATATGAGAGTATGTATTTGATTCTCGTTATAGTTTATCGGAGTTGTAATGTGATTCATATTTTTTTACTGAACGATCGTTATAAGATCTACGACCTGAAGATCAATTGCCTTTTTTGATCACGCTTGATAGGAAGACTAAAAAGGTTACAGGTTGAAATACGCTTCAAATTAATGCGTTCAAATCATAACCTGGTGAAAAATAAATATAAATGATTTTTTACTACACTTTGGCATTATAATGTCAGTTGGTATACATAATATAATATGTATGTATGTACTATGTTTGTACTATGTATGTATATTAACTATCATACTGGTATTTATGTATTGCAGTAAGTTTAATGAACTTTAGATTCTCGCAGTGGCATTGGCACCATATCTTTCAAGCATGCCAATTCTATACTACCGCCGAAGCTTACAACAGATTTGGTTTAGCGTTTTTCGAAACTATTTTTATTCAACTGAGATTGTCTCGACTGTAAGGCGTGCACATCTTGCCAATCTTGGCAATCGCAGGTTTGAATCTCAGACGCGCACCTCCGTCCTTTTTTGGTAATATGTATAAAAATATACCTATATTGAGGATTTGTATTGTTTTGATAATTTTTTTTATTCTGAGATGTAAAGGTGTATTCAGACCATGAACGGTAAGTAAGACAAGTAATAGCTACGGTAATCATCAAAACTATTGGCGTTAAAAAAATCCCGACAAAAAAATAAAAAAAATGACGTTTCCTATACAACCATTGCTATTATCCTGTACGTATGCATTACGGAAATTTTTTAAGATAGATTCTTTATGTCTTAAAGACTATAGTAACGCGAAGCAGCATAATATGTAAGCTACTATAGCAAAATGTATATTTAAATATAATAAATATAGGTATAACATTTTATTATCAGAACAAGATAAGTTTCAAGTTTAAAGTTCATCATTTAATTGGGTGTGACATGAATTAATTTATCTTCTTATTTTTTTAAGCGAAGTTTCCTAATTAAAGTAGTTAACTGATTTATTACACTTGTACATGAATTAAAGCATTTGTGGATGTAAGAAAGATAATTACTACCCCTTTCCCCTAAAAACAGCAACAATCGACTCACAATTCGTTACTTATAAAAAACAATATTGATATAAAGTTGAATAAGCGAATTTTCATATAACTTTTATTTAACAAATGTCAGCCGCAGTATTCCGATATAAAATTATTTTAATTGCATCGACAGTGTATATATGTAAAACATTAACATTACACTATTCCTAGTAACAACAAAAACAACATACACAAATTAGATATTTGTTGCAATATGATAAAATTGATTTTAGTAAAAAGAAGAATAAATCAGGTGATCTGATCTTTTCATCAGTTTAGCAAAAAAACTGTAGATATCTTCTTGCACAGAAACTAGCAGAGGCGTTTGTAAAACCCATATCACAATTAGATTTATTGTACTCTTGCCTTTAACCGGCTACATTTCCTGACACAATTCTGTTTCTTAAGATTTCCTTGTGGCAAAATCTAAATTCTCTTCGTTCGATCTAAAGGTCCATGATCTGAGGTGTATGATGCGGTAAAAAATTATTATATTTTTTTTCCAAAAACACTTTTTATTCATACAATTAGAACTTGACTTGAAAAAAAATGACGTTTTCCGTACAACCATCGGTATTAAATGTATGTGGTTTGTGTGGAAAACGTCAAAATTGATATTTTTTTTAGGTTTATTTTCAACGCCAATGGTTTTATGATCACCGTAGCTAATACTTGCCTTAGTTTCCGATTACGGTCTCAGTAGTCGGGACTCCATAAATACCACTGAACAGTCAGCACATCATTGGTGTTCATTTTTAGTCTATATAGAATGCTTACCGATATTTTGAATGTACTTTGAAGCTTAATCTTCGTAATGAGAACTGACGTGGACGAAGACATAATCCTTTTTTACTGTAATTTATTTAAAGATGTTGAGTCTGTCTTGGCTCCATTCCCATTTACTGTCAGAAGTTTCTGTTACTCACCGAGACCGCATTACGCTAAACGAATAAATATAACTGCAAAACTTGTGACGGACGGCGCCTGAGGCTAAAAACCAGCTTTTTGCGCTTTAAAATTCTCTGGTTTGGTGTCTTATATATTCGGTAGATGCGGTCGTATAAAATTTATGGTATATTTGCGATATACGAGTATCTATCTTAGTGAGATATTTTCATTTTTAGAAAAAAACAGTATTTTGTATCGGGACGATCGTCGCTGCTTGTCTATATTATCTGTTCATTCAACTACGATCACACGTTCAATTATAGAAAAAATCAAGCAATAATGAAGAGCTTTTTATAAAAGTCTAGTTATTTCTCAAATACTAAGAAGCCGCCATGTCAAATATACCTATGATAGTCCAATCGTAGATTCGGCACGCTGGACATGCTGACATTTCCTTTCTAGTATTATTCAACTGTTCCGTGCAACTACGTATTGATTCGAATTCAATAAGATATTGCTTTATCATACCCACACTCGTAGCTTTATTTTTGAAGGGATAGGCAGAGGGCGTTTTTAAGAATAAGTTTTGCTATTCATACTCAACCTTATACTAAGCAAATTAATTACCGTTCGTGGGTAATTCAGAGACTCCGTGCTTCAACAGAATAACTAAGTAATCGAAAACCCGATAAAATTAGTACGAGTCGAAAAAAGCACACATATTATAATGGCGGTATTTTCACATAGGCCCAAAAACGTCTCTCGTTAATTGTGTAATAACTTGTTTATAATTGTTAATTGTGGGATCAGGATTTTCCCACTTATAGGTTAATTTATTTTTTTAATAAATATTTAATTATTAATATCGGGAATTTCCCAATGCAAACTGCGCTCCAAGCTTCTAGGAACTGCCGCCATTAATACCTATTATGCAGTCAAGAACATTGGCCAACTCATCAGCTTTGTACTCTCAAGGATATTTCTAATGAAACAAATCATTTAAACGGAACCATCTTGAGGCATCCATTGTGTCTAACATTAAAATGTCTCGGGTATAAAACGGGATTGTGGCTGCGATTGCCCTCATTTATTCCAAGGGGTTTTGAGAAAAAAAAACAAGACTGTCTTTATTCCCCCCGGAGAGAAATTAGCGTCGGCTTACTAAGGAAACAGTGATTTTTGTTTGCAAAATGAGACTAAGACGTCTGGAGGTACAAAGCATCTTTAGTGCTTTGTTCTGAATTAAAAGATGCTGATTTAAATAACGCGGCCTCAGACTTTAGTGTAGTGGCGAAAATCTGAAAAGTAAGATAAGTAGGAGCATTTCAGCTCGACGCCAAAATGTTTTGAAGAAGAAGAATATTTGTCTAACTTTAGACTGTGAGCGCTAGGCATGGTTTACTATAATTAAGTGAAATGAGACCTCTATCGATTGAAACTAATAGGAATACACACTTCTAACAACTTTATTGCTTTATACTCTTGTTGAACGATTAAAAAAATATTTTATGTTAGTCTCAAAAATATAGTCATCGCACTATTTTTTTCATCATTACATTTATTAATGCTTAACTTCTAATTCACATGTTACTTCATAAAGTCACTAATTGCGACTTAGAAAAACAATACATTTTCTAAACTCTGAATTTCAGACGTGGTTTATCAGTGGCTAGTGTCAAGAAAATACATAACGGGGCTATAATTGCCAACGTTATTTTACCCTAAATATTTCTATTCCCGTCTGACATTAAGTAGTCCGCATTATTCGTTCTATACCGCATAATAGTGCGTAAAGGTAATTGGTGGGGACTATGCGGTTGGCAACGTATGAAGTTAGGGTATTAGTCTGTGGTCGAACCGTACAGACATGTAAAACAGAGGAGGTACTTCTATAGAACCCCAAAAGCGTTACACGTAATGTAATATCTAGTTTTTTATTGTTTAAGTGGGGTCAGGATAGTTTCATGAATATGTCAATTTTTTTTTAATAAAGAATTAAACCTAAAGAATATTATTCGGTATTTCGTAAAGCAATCTGGGGTTCTAGCCTTCTATGCGAGTACCGTCAGTGGTGGAAAAAGTTGTGTTTTGTCTTATAAAACCCCAGGGGGTTTTGAATAATTTTGTGAAATATTCGAGAATTAATGAAACCTTAAATCATATATTTTACGAGGTTATTCAACTTCTCTAAAATATTAAATTTAACGATAATAAACGTATAATTTGGCACGTGTTTAATGTTGGTTTTATTATATCCACTTACTATTTGAACTGTAGCAATGTCTTCTATAGTTCATTTGATGTTAGAATATAATGTTTTCTTTGCAGGATTTTATCTATTCACATTTACCAAGAACCACGTAATAAGGTATTTTAATAGAAGAAATACGAGTAAGTTTATATTTTCGCGTTGTTGAAATTTGGTTCTGTGTCATTTGATGTGTCTAAAATACTAGCCGCGACTTTTAAATTATGGGGGTACAAAAAGGTGTTTTCGGTTTTAAAATTGCATGGTAATGCTTTATGTTATTGTGTGGTGATGACGTCAAAAGTCTTGTAGTTAGTTGCAAGTATAAGTATACTTGCACGTGCGGCTGGTATCTTGTGAATCTTGGACGTTATTTTTATTCAATTGTATTTCGAATTATGTTTCGAATAAAGCAATTGTTTTACATCTTTTTTTAAACAAAACGACAAAAATCATCATCCAACATCGTCCTCGACGGATTTCACCACTCACTTCAGCACAGTAAATCTGTTTCATAATTCAATAAATTACATATATGTATCTATATATTATATATGTATACTGATATTTAATACTGGTCTTGGTATCTGTAAACTTCTTTTATTCAAAAGTCCTTTGCGATGCTTAGCCTTAGGGCGGTCATTACTACGTTTGCTGTAGAAATTTCATTTCCTTTTACGTCTGCTTCAGTGTCAGCCTGTCCTATAGTCCTCACCATTACCCGGAAGGGATAGGCAAATGGGTACTCATTTGAGGTATTTAAAGTATTGCTGAGGTACCTGTGAGGTACGGAACGTCCTCAGTGATATTATATATAAAGCGGGTAGTTGAATATAGTTCAGTTGTGTTACAGACTCGGTCTTATTATTTTCGCTCTGCACCAAATCACCTCAATATCCTACTTGATCATCACTTATGATGAGAATTTATTATAGAAAAAACCCATAACTTTTTATTCCACCTGGGAATTGGACCTTGGCCTTTTAGATCACATGGCTCTGTTACGTCGTTATCTAATGGAATTAAAAGAATACAAAATATAACTTATCCACAACTCGGGATTCGAAACCAGTTTCTATAGTAATACCAATTAAGCTTAGTATTTCTGAATCAAGCTGAGCTTGATGAATGCTGAACATGCCCCCGCTTGAGTTCGATCAATACACATGAGGAAAAATTTGTACAATATACTGAATATTTTCGTTAGCATCTATTGTTTCCGAGATTTCTTGGAGAAAGCAAACAAGTAGTGCGGAAGGAGGGTCTTAAACATTTTCCCTGTTTGCGTTTTTGAAGCTTTCGTTGCGTGAAGTTGAAATATTTTTTTTTGCTTTTATAGGATGCATGGAAACGGTATGTTGTTTTTATTATCCTGTTTAGAAGAATGGGGTCAAGAAATTGTGTGATTTTTTATTATGGTTTAAGTACTAAATCTCTTCAATGATTTGCATATATTTTATTTATGTGTGTATTTCACAATGAATGCTCTTAATTTAGTAGTAACACAAAACATTGTGATGAAACCTACACACTACTATTACATGTATGTAGTTCGTCAACGGCACTAGGCCAGCGTGTTGGACTAAGGCCTAAACCTTTTAAATGGTAGAGACCCGTGCTCAGCAGTGGGGCGTATATGGGCTGATGATGACTACACCACATGTTTTTAATAACTCTAAATCTAATGCTCCCTTTTTATAGAACCGAAATGTATACATTAATTAATTGCCGTTTAGTAATAAAATCGTTTACGTTATCCAATGCACAAGAAATCTTTGTTTAGAACGTTAAACTTAATTTACGTACTAAAGTGGTGGAGCACATGAGAGCTTTCAGTGTCTTCTCTGGCAGTATATTACAAAACACACATGCAAGCTGAAATGGTGTTTAAATCGACTGTAGTAAGGGTAAAAATCGTTCAGCACCATTGAAATTAGATGCAAAACGCAACAATAAAGTCCGTGGTAGTTGTGGCACAGATATTTGTTCCTATTTATGAAGATTGACTACTGAAGCGGGATTTATTAGCGAATGCATTTGTTGAATGCAGTGATTCGGACGGAATTGGATGAAATGTTGCGGCGTATTTATTTGAATTATTGGAGCATTAACACAAGCCGTATAAAACCTTACGGCATTCTAGTTTACCAACGTTTTTATTTATGTTTATTTAATCACCTTTGGATTTGTTTATTGAAGTGAAACTTCTTTATCGACATATGAGAGAAAAAAACAACAAAAGAAAAGTTTTCGTTTTCGGTTACACGCTAAAAAATAAAACTAGAGTTTTATTTATTTTGAACAACCACATCACATACATATGAATATTAATACATTTGAACTGTAGTGATATTTTCTGAGGTCTACTTCTGATATACATATATACATTCGAGTCCTAAATAAAGTGCTACTGGTTTTTCTATTACGAAAACGTCAGTATCAGCATATTGCCTTTTTTACTAGTGACCTACAAAAAGACAATAGGCTTACCTCCAATTACAAAAAAAATCCGCGAAACGTGGAAACATTACTATAGTACCTTTTTTGATATACAAGCGAATGATTGTGCATACATATATTATGTACAATGAATATTGAGTATTATTAACACATGAATGTCTTTACAGATGTGAATCGGGACCAGAAGACACACAAATCGTTGTTCTATCACGCGAACGCTCCAACCCAGTGTGAAACTGTCATGTGCCTCCGAGTGGAAGTGTTCAGCCAAGTGTGCGTGTCGAACTGACTGTGCCCTCGAATATGGAGCGAAGAACTGGCTTGCTGGTGTTGCTGTGGGTCGCCACCTTTCCCTTGTACCGTGCTGACAACCTTGGTAAGTGGAATGTAGTTTTCAAAAAAGATGACAGTGTTTAGGACGTGAATCTTTTAATAGAAGATAAAGGTATGACTTGTTACTATGTGGGATTAGTTCGAGGTCGTGATTTAGAATCACATACAAAATATTCGCGAGCGCGTTGGACGTCCTCATGCATAGAATACCCGGTAACCACGCGTCATTCCAGTAATACCATCATAAACACAGCTACGATAATTTTATAAATTATGAAATAGACATCAATGTCTTAAGTCAACATAAAATAAAAATAATCGGCCCGGTATATTTTTATTTACGTTCACACATTCCTTTCTCTGTAATTAGCACCTCAGACCAACCACCTTTGCCTCACGTCGGCGAACACCTTTTTATTGAAGTCATTCTTTCTCATACAAAGGCACTGCTCGGAGTCTATTATAGTCACTCTGCCCATAATAACTATTTTTTATCATTCGAAAAACTTTTAGAAAATTTAAGACCTTGCTATGATCATACGATAATCATGGGTGACTTCAATACATGTCTATTGAAACGTGATTATCGGTCTTCTTCTTTAGAAAGCATAGTCAAATCATCCAATATGTATATTCTTCCCCTCAATGCCACCCACTTTTTTCCAAACTCTTCTCCTTCCCTACTTGATCTTGTATTAGTTTCCTCTCCAGAACTAGTCAGTAAACATGGCCAATGCCATGCTGATTCTTTCTCGTACCATCATTTAGTATTTCTTTCTTATAAACTTCGGCCTCCTAAACCTAAACCTACAATTATTCTGCAGCGTAATTTTAGAGGCATGAACACTGAGGCTTTACTAAAGGATGCTGGATCTTTGGATTGGGGTCCTGTGATGACGGCCACCTCAATCGACGATAAAATTACAATTTTTAACAGCTTGATCCTTCAATTGTACAACATCCATGCTCCTTTAAGAGCTATAAAGATCAAGCATCTTCCTGCGCCTTGGATCACTGATGAAATTAAGGCTCTAAAAAAGAAAAAGGCTGCCGCCAGAACGAGGTATAAGGTCCGCCCGACTGAGACCAACAAGGCACGCTACGTAACGCTCAGAAATCGCTGCAACATGTTGTGTAGGGACGCTCAACGACGCCATATTCACGAATCAGTTCAAATGGATGATCCAGCAAAAGTCTGGAAATTCCTTAGGTCACTAGGAGTTGGAAAGCCTCGTCAAGAGGTTACAGCTACTAAATTTGATGTTAATTTAATGGGCCAACATTTTACATCTTCGACTTTTATTGATCAGTCTGTTAAAAATGCTACGATAAACTCCCTTTCAAATATTTCCACTCCTGACAAGTCTTCTTTCATCTTCCGTCAATTCACACTTTGTGATGTTCGAAGGAGTATTTTTTCAATTGCGTCTAATGCTACCGGTACAGACGAAATCAGCCGCAATATGATTATCCCAATTATTGACATCCTACTCCCTATACTTTGTCATATCCTTAATTTCTCAATCTCCAATGCTGTGTTTCCGACTGCATGGAAAGAAGCACAAATTATTCCTCTACCTAAAAAACCCAATCCTAAATCTCTGACTGACTATCGCCCTATTTCCATTCTTCCTTTTCTATCTAAAGTCCTTGAACGCTTAGTCCACAACCAATTAAGCTCCTTTCTATCCATTCATGACCTACTCAATCCCTTCCAATCTGGTTTTCGCTCTGGCCACAGCACAGTTACTGCGCTGGTTAAAATCACCGACGATATCCGTCTGGGGATGGAAAATGGCCAGTTAACTGTGCTGGCACTGCTAGATTTCAGCAACGCTTTTAATACCGTCGATTTCGACATATTACTTGCTGTACTACGCTCCTTCAACATATCTCCAAATGTGATTGACTGGTTTCATACTTACCTGTACGGACGCCGGCAATGTGTTCGCCTTGGGGAATCGATTTCCTCTTGGTTTGACACACATGTCGGTGTACCTCAGGGTGGCGTTTTATCTCCTCTGCTTTTTTCTCTTTTCATTAATTCCATTTCTCGGAATCTTGCCTCGTCCTACCACATGTATGCAGACGATTTTCAATTGTACTGCCAAGCTCCACTTGGACAATTGTATGATGCTATTCATACAATGAATAGTGATTTACAAATCCTGTCAGAGTGGAGTAAAGCACATGGCCTGAAATTAAACCCCCTTAAAACACAATTAATCATTGTAGGAAGCCAAAGAACGATCTGCAAAGTAGACTGGACACTCTTGCCGCCTGTGTTGCTAGATGGGGTAAACATCCCATTTAGTGACACAGTAAAAAACCTCGGTATTCATATTGATCGGACTTTGTCGTGGGGACCTCAACTGGTGGCAGTCAATCGTAAATTGTTTGCGTCAGCGGGATCCTTGCGCAGGCTACGTAACTTTCTGCCGACTGCCACTAAAATTGCGCTTGCACAGTCTCTCTTACTCCCTATTCTTGACTATGCTGACATCAGCTATCTTGACTTAACCGAGGCCCAGCTGAATAAGCTTGAGCGTCTTCAAAATTTCTGTATAAGGTTTATATTTGGGTTACGCAAATATGACCATGTCTCCGAATATCGCATTAAGCTCAAGTGGCTTCCTATACGGCATCGCCGGGATGTTCACATATTATCTCTCCTCTACAGTATACTGTTCAATCCTTCGTCACCGCGCTACCTTCAGGAACGCTTTAGTTTCCTACACACTGCAAATTCTCATTCTCTTAGGTCATCAGAGAATCTAATGTTGAAGTACCCAGCACACAGCACCAGTTTTTATGACCGCTCCTTTGCTGTCCAGGGAATGCGGCTATGGAACGCTCTTCCGCTAAATATAAAGCAATCGCCTTCGCTGGTTACTTTTAAACGAAGGGTTAAAGCTCATTACCTTTCCATAGACAAATAAATCCTTATATATTTTTCTTTCTATACTTGTATATTTGTAAGTTTGTGTATTTATATGTATGTATGTTTATTTATATGTATGTATGTATGTATAAATATATATGTATATATAATGTTTATGTATATGTGTTGTCCAAAGCACTTATGAGTCTTTTGTAAAATAATCTTTATTTTCTCTATTTCATTTGTAAGCACCGCCCATCTGTTACTTGTATTCCTCTCCCTACCTGGTTGCCTGGTAGAGATTGCTATTAGCGATAAGGCCGCCAATTTTTATGTGCCTAATCTGTCATTTGTTTTGTGTTATTGTTACTTTATGTTTATGGTGCTGTAAAATAAAGAGTTATATTATTATTATATTATTATATTTACTTTATTAAAGTAGAAGAAACTCTATTAAATTGCTTTATATTTATTGAGTTTTTTTTTAAACGTGCTAATCTCAGAAACTACTGGTCCGTTTAAAAAAAATATTTTAATGGTAGCCCTTTTTATCACGGAAGGCTTTTGGTATACGTTACGAGCAGCAATGGCAAATGTGACAAAAACGCGAAAAGAATATTTCTTTTAAAATCTGATTTTTCGCAAACGAAATAAAATTGAAATCAAACCGCGATAATGATCTAAAAATATTTAAGAAGCACTACCGTAACCGATTTATTTAAGAGGCCCCTAAGATGAGGTAAATCTCTTCAGCACGCTGGTGTAATGTGAGTTGGCAAACTCACAAGTTCAAAATTCTTGTGTACAAGTTTTCGGGCGTGCAAATACCTACCTGACACTTTTGTCAGTGATTCACTCATATTTGCGATTTTGATCTTCACTTTACCAAATATTTTCCATTCTATTTTCATTGAAAAAAGGGAGGTGTCGGTTAATAAAATAAAAAATGAGAGGTATATTTTTAAAAAAGGAAACGTGTAAAGGCTTAACCCTGAGATACAAACAACATTTTCCTCAAGCATTATTTGTCTAATTATTATCATCCCTTCGCATTCATCGCGATAATCCCTTGTCATTATAAGCCCGCGTATTATCTTATGACAAACATATTAAGAATACTAATCCGTGTCATTTATAAAATATTTCTTTATATGAAATATTACGAACTGGATCTGTTGTGGGATGAAAATGTGATAGAACATTGGAGTGGCACTGGATGACCTCTAATCTCTTTCACCTAGATCCAATAATAGAATTAAATCTTTTGTTTAATTTTAATTTTGTTTAATTCAATGTAATAATCTTAAGTAGACGATCATTCAGGATCCCAAAATTAAAAAAATATTATTAGTATTTATCATTATTAAACTGAGACTTAGTATGTAGAAATCGTAGTAAAATTAACTATGTAAGTAAAGCTGATACTTTCCAGTCTAAACAATAACAAGCTAATCTTACTGAGTATCATCAAAAAAGGATTTTTTATTCATTACTGAAGTCCCTATACAGGAATTAAGCATCCTTTATAATTCGTTATTTAATATTCCAAACATTTCAATCAATACTATGTTATTCACAATACCTAGAATAAAATTGTTTTAAAGATTCAACTTTTGAGACAAAGTTTCCAGACGAAAACCAATTAACTATACCAATAGAAATCGAAGACGGCGTTAACATAAATAAAACTAAACAAATCTGTACTCGAATACTAGGGGTAGGGACCGTACAATGACCGAAGTTGAGTTTCGTAATATTCACCGCAAAATCCTGTGGATAGCCATGAATAATCTCAATTTGAAAAGTTAGAAGTGCATAAAAAGGAAAGTAGGGGTATTAATATCCATGCTAATATCGTACCCGATCTCTAGAAGGGAGATTGTGATGTTTCACATATACGATTCGATCGGATGGGAGTCTATTATCGTTTTTCGAGCATCATTTTTAACTTTTCTGACTCTGCTAATACTGAGAATACTTCAAGGAAGAAGGCCAATAACATTATCCCTGATATTATTAATATTAAATCTATATGCTAATGAATTTATTATTTATTTAACTACATATTAAAATGGACTCACCCTTTTTTTTAAAAGGTGGGGTGCATTTTTGTAGGTATTTTTGTACATTTCGCAAACTTTAAGCATTGTTAGAAGACGAGCCTGTTACACTTATTCAGGCACATTTCCAAAATCCTTTTCTGATACTAAGAATTTCCAAGTAGAATGCTCAATGCTTGAAAACAAAACCACGAGGCAGGATTTAAAATATTGTAATTTTTAAAGCATTCAAACATAATAACTGATTGTGTTAGCGTTACGTCAGCCTAAAACAACACGAGTAATCACACGGGGAGTTTGTAATGTAAACGCTTGTTGGTGTTACAGTTAAAACCGGTTTTTAGATAGAACGCGTTTTTCCTAGTTAGAACTAGTTTTTACTTGATGCCTTCGTTAATACTAGAAATACCCAGTTAAAACTAGAATTTACCACTGATATATTTGATTTTTAGTTAAAACTAGTTGTCACATCGAGCTGTAGTTAAAACTAGCACTAGATAAACTAATTTGAAAATGAAAACAATATGTTTTTAAAAATAGAACTACTTTAATATTAAAAACACAAAAGGAACATTTTTAGAGAACATCGACTTAAATTATTTGCAAAGATGACAATATTAATTATAAGTACGTAAATAAAATAATCAAATAAATCAACAGAACACAACCATAAAATTTCAAAAATAAACATTGTTAAAGGACCTTGATTAACACACAATAAAATCTAATCTCTGGCTAGGTGGGGTGACGATATCCGCAAGGTGGCTGGCAGCGGTTGGATGAGGAGAGCCGAAGATCGAGCCCAGTGGCGTGCCATAGGAGAGGTCTATGTCCAGCCGTGGACGAATAAAGGCTGATGATGATGATGATGATGATGAAAATCTAATCAGTCAAACTTGAATTTAAAAAAGGATCAGGATCGTTATTGCAAGAAAAACTATCGTGGCATTTTGAATTACATAGATAACCACTCGGTCTCGGACCTCGACAGATGGCGCTGCTGAAGTAAACAATCTTTAATGTGCTCTTATCTTTTAATTTTTTTTTTAAATAGTTAAGTGTTGATTTACTTCGTAGAAAATTATCAGATCTAAAGAACTAGTGCTGAATTACAAGGACAAGTGTTATCTCAAAAAGACTCAGAGTATAAACTTTATAATACGTGTGGGTGTAAAGTGGATGTGATCGGCTGAATTTTTAGACAAAACTGGAGCTATACCACTGTAAGTCAAGAAACAACCATTTGTATATAATTTCCACTGGAGGGACCCGTGATTAATCACACATATTTAAGAAGTATCCAGAAATAAATTGATTTAAAGCATTTTCATAACAAAGCAAGACGGTTATTCCATTTGAATTTCATACACAACTGCTGCCATCTACAAATTATGTACGACGCGAGCCACATTTAGAACAAAGTGCGACAACGCCATCTATTGGAGAATTCAGGGAGACTGCAGGCTGTCAATACCGTTTGACGTATTCTTAAATATAGAGGGCGCTGTTCTTCACACGAAATTTTAATATATTTATGCTTCACCCATACATTGCTTGAAACAAGTGATATCCTGATCATGGCTCCTGTAAACGTTTGTACTGTTTGTCGCAAACCATTCCTCAAAAAAGATTATTTAGTTTGTTCTAACTGTAAATTATCGTATGACATTGATTGTGCGAAAATGACTCAAAAGCGCTTTCTAGCCTTGGAACCACGACAAAGAAATGACTGGAAGTGCAGTGGTTGTTTGAGTAAACAAATAACAAACTCGACCGCTCGCCCACAAAAGAGTCCCGATGCTTCTTCATTAGACAGTGCGGATTTAATCAACGATTGTTCCAATGCCTCTTTAAGATCGCAAGCTTCGCTAACCAGCACACCTAGATATGTCACTGAGGATGGCTTGCGCGAAATCTTAAGACAGGAAATTTCCTCGTTAATAAGTAACACTATTAAGGAGCTTATTACGACTGAGCTAAAGAGTATTGATGATAAAATATCTTGTTACCATGAATCTTTGATGTTTCTCAATCAGCAATATGAGGACATGAAATCGCAATTTGATAGTACTTCTGCTGCTTTACAAGATCTCAAGAAGGATAATGAAAAGTTGAAAGCCACAGTCAGCGATCTGACCGGACGCCTTAATGCAGTGGAGCTACACATGAGAGAATGCAATGTAGAAATAAACGGCGTACCGGAAAGTAGATCCGAAAACCTAGTTGACACCCTAATCCGACTAAGTAAAGCAGTTGACAACCCTTTGGACCCTAGTGATATAAACCACGTGACTAGAGTTGCCAAATTAGACCGAGACAACGACAGGCCGCGAGCTATAGTAGCAAAGCTATTGAATATACGCGCACGCGATGAATTCCTGGCTGCAGTTGCCAAGCACAATAAAAAGAACCAGCAGAATAAGCTTAACACCAGTCACCTGGGTATAGGCGGTACCCGAATGCCAATCTTCGTCGCTGAACATCTCACGCCGGGCAACAAATACCTGCACGCTGCCGCACGGAAAAAGGCCAAGGAGTTGGGCTACAAGTTTGTATGGGTACGTAACGGACGCATTTATGTACGCAAGGACGAGAGTCAACAAGCTATTTTTGTCAAAAATCTTGATAGCCTCAATGTTTTGTCATAAATATTTTAATTATATATATATATATATATATATTTTTTTTTTTCTCTCGTATATGTATTGGATTTATAAGTTTCCGTCATGCTTGATATTTATTACCAAAATGTCCAGGGTTTGAGGACAAAGACAAATGATCTGTTTAAAAATATCGTAAATTGTAACTATAAGATTATCGCTTTTACAGAAACATGGTTGAATAGTAGTGTGTCTAGTTCCGAGCTGTTTGATGAGAGGTATGTTGTGTATCGCAGAGACAGGATATGCTCACCAACGTTTAAAAAGGATGGCGGTGGAGTTCTGATCGCAGTATCGCGAGATTTACCTTCTGTTAGAATGGAGAACTGGGAAGCTAAAGAGGTAGAGAACTTGTGGGTCACAGTAGAACTTAAGTTGAAAAATACTGTTAAAAAGCTTTCCGTCTGCGTAACTTACTTACCCCCTCCAGTAAAGTTTGGCCAACTATCTTTCCTTCTTGATTCCGCTGATAATGTCATTAACAATACTAGCGATGTTATCATACTAGGTGACTTCAATCTCGGCTTCATAAATTGGCATTCTGAGCATGGTGTCACCCATTTATCTCCGTCAAATTACAATTGTAATTTGGGACATGCCCTTATTGATTTTATGACTACCAACAATTTTTATCAAGTAAATGGCATCAAAAATAGCCACGACCGTTTGTTGGACCTGGTTCTTAGCAACGCGTCGAACACGTCCGTTACAAAACCATTGTGTTCGCTGAGTAAGACTTACCAAATACATCCTAGTCTATTGGTGAATATACCCTACTGCGATACAATTGATTATCTAAAGCCCAAATATACAGATAAATACAATTTCTTTAAGACTGATTATGAGGCTGTTAATAGGGATCTTTATAGTGTTAACTGGTGTAATGTATTTTCTGATTGTAAAGATGTTAATCAAATGGTTAGTGAGTTTTATATTATTATTAAACATACCATATCGAAGAATGTACCGATCAAGAGAGCTGCCAAGTCATTCCACCCCCCATGGTTCACCAATGCATGTATTAAATTATTGAAAGAAAAAGAGAGAGTCCGAAAAAGATATAAAAAATATAATAATCCACGTGATGAAATAGAATTCCATTTGCTCCGTAACCGCTGTCACAAACTTTTAGATCTCTGCTACAGCAATTATACAAAATTATTAGAATCTAATATTTCAAAAAATCCTAAAGCATTTTGGAGCTTCATTAAGGGTAAACGAGGTGGACGTTCAACATTACCTGCTAGAATGTATATGGATCAGAGGACCGCGCAAAGCGGGGAAGAAATAGTTAATTTATTCGCTGATCAATTTCGTTCCGTGTACTCAGCTGATAAATGTACTCTTTCTCTTTCGCAAGACCAACCCTTAATAACAAATAACTATATTTCTAAGTTACATATCACCGAATCAATCGTAAAACGTGCTATTAAAAAAATGGATAGTTCAAAGAGCGCTGGACCGGACTTAATTCCTCCCGTCTTTGTCAGGCGTTGTTGTCTGTCTTTAGCACTGCCATTATCACTGATATTCAACCGATCTATCTCTGAAGGGGTATTTCCTAATGATTGGAAAAAGGCCCGTATCGTACCGGTGTATAAAAAAGGTGATAAAGCTTTTGTAAAAAATTACCGCCCAATATCTATACTCTCGTGTTTTTCCAAATTATTCGAGTCCATAATATATCCCACAATCTTCTCGTTAGTAAATAATAATCTCTCTGATTACCAACATGGATTTCGCAGGGGGCGCTCAATTTTGACAAATTTAGTCCCTTTCATTTCTGATTTATCTGAAATGGTGGATGCAGGAATTCAAGTGGATGCTATTTATACGGACTTTAGCAACGCCTTCGATAGAGTGAATCATCCCATTCTGATACAGAAGCTACAAGCCTTCGGTGTAGGTGGATCTCTGCTTAGTTGGTTCCAGTCCTACTTGAGCAACAGATCTCTTAGCGTAGTAGTCGATGGGTATGAATCTCAGGTATATCACGCACTCTCTGGTGTCCCTCAAGGTTCTCATTTGGGACCAGTACTGTTCCTCATTTTTATTAATGATGTTACTTTCCGCATAAAGCACTGCAAAATGTCGCTTTATGCCGATGACCTAAAAATATATCGTCCTATAAAATCAATGACCGATTCGCGATTGATTCAAGAGGATCTAAATGAGATAGTTAATTGGTGTAAATTAAACAGTATGGTTCTCAACGTTGGTAAATGCTTCCACATAAAATACACCAGGAAGAAAAAGCCACTTGTCACGGGGTACGAGATTGACTGCGTACCGATAACTGAAGTTGATGAGATTCGGGATTTGGGTGTTATCATTGACAAGAAGCTGAAGTTTACCGCACATATTGATAAAGTAGTTACCAAAAGCGCCCAAATGCTCGGATTTCTAAGAAGAAACACGATTGGCTTCAAGGCCCAAACCAAAGTGCTTCTTTTCAACGCACTTGTGCGTAGCAATCTCGAATTTGCTTGTGTCGCATGGTCTCCGTTTTATAGTGCTCACTCGCAACGAATTGAGAACATACAAAGAGCGTTTACAAGACATCTTGCATACTCTTGCAGTGGTTTCTCTCACAGAAACACATATGATCAAAGACTAGCCAAATTTAACATGATTACCCTTCGTGATCGCAGATGTGTCTTAGATTTATGTTTCCTCAAAAAAATTGTGGATAATTACACGCAGTGTAGTGACCTTCTGGGAAGAATATCCATAGCGGTGCCTTATTCATATCCCAGACACACTATAAGGAAAGTTTTTTATCCGCCATTCGCTAAAACTAACTTGGGGCTCCAGTCACCTTTACACAGGATCCTTGATCGTTACAATTTATTACAATCTCACGTACCAAGTATTGACATCTTTCACGATTCCTCACGTAGTTTTAAGAAAATTTTACTAGAGCAATGTTCTCAGTAAATTCAGCACGTTCTCTTTTTTTTTCCCTGTTTTCTTTGTTAAATTTTTCATTGATTTGTTTTTTGTACGTATTTTTTTTTTTTTTTTTTTTTTTTTTGTAAATTGTTATTGTTGTTTCTATATTTTATTTTTATTTTGTATTAGTTATTAGATTGTAATTTATTTATTAGTTGTTAAGTTTTTCACTATTATAATTGTAAATTATGGATTGTTTATCTCAATTAGCTATCTTTATTATACTATTTTTGGTGTATGCTATGCACACCATAAGTGTCATGTATATCAGATGTAGTACGTAGGCAAATGTGAACCCATAATTGTATCAATATATGTGATGTGGTGGTGCTATATATTAAATAAATAAATAAATAAACCACTTTTCTTGCAGAGACACCTTTTTGACATACATCCTTTCTTGCAAACGCAGCGCATAAATCCTTGGCCTGTTCCTATCGCTGTTTCCTTAGCAAAAGTTCTCAAAGGTAAATTTGTATTCGGTACCTACATATTTTTCACGCAAAAATTTTTCTTTGCACTTGTCAAATTCTGACCTGAAAAGGACATTTAACAACAAGGTATGATAAATTGTAACCTCGCTCGGAACACTTTTAACCGACTCGCTGCGGAAAAACGCGTTTTGTCTAGTACGACCTAGTTTTAACTGATATTCGATTTGGACATTAGTTAATTCTAGTATTAACGAAGGCATTACGTAAAAACTAGTTCTAACTAGGAAAAACGCGTTCTATCTAAAAACCTGTTTTAACTGTAACATTGGTTTAGGTCCGATTAACGTTGTCCACCGTACATCAGCCTGTTTGGACTTAAGTTGAATTTATATCTCATGAACTAACACAATGTTTGATTAACACAAATATGTGTACTCCGTTTTGACTTTTCAAGTTTTATGCGAAAATTTTTAATGAGTTCTCGTGAATTATATGAGCGGCTTAAGTTGTTTAAAAAATATCGTGCGTGCGAATAAGCGTGGTGGATTAATGTCTTGCTTTAATTGATGATAGCAAGACCTATGTGCAATAACATGTTAAGCCTATTTATTTTATGATTTTTGATTTTAAAGTTGCAAAAAGAAAGAAACTAAAAGGAAATCTTTCTCTTTTGCTTGGTATGAAATTAAACCAACAACTAGTAATCGTAGCGAGTGTTAAGAAAAAATAACCTGTTCAAAGATTATGATTTAATATTTAATTAATTAATTAGATTTGTTCAACATTTTATATACAAACAATTAAAAAAAAAACTGAACTGTAACTGAATGTTGATTTCGAATCTCCTCTTTCAGTCTTGTTTATTATTGGCCCTATTTCACGTGAATACTCACTATCTTGCTGAATGACAAATGATATTTGAGAATCTGTCAGTGGCTTATTATGACTCCGTGTAGGACACACTCCTCGTTACCGGCTGGCGGCTACAATGTAAGCGTGAAGCCACAGCGTTGACGTTTTGCTATCGGCTTTCCCAGCCGCTTCTACGTAACAATGCAGCTCCATTTTACATTTCCCATATGCACGCGATAAATGAAATGTCGAGATGAAAAATTAAAATAAAGTAAATTATGAAATATAATATTAATATTAGTAAATTATGTCCAGCAGTGGACGAGTATTGGCTGTTGATGATGATGATGAAATTATGATGTTGTTTTGTGTTATCACGCACAAAACAAATCATGACAAAATTATATAGAATAAGGTCCACAGTCTCATACGAAGTTTCATTCACACACAACGATATGGGAAATTAAAGCATTATATAGCATAGTATAAGCATTATTGCATTTTATTTATTATTTACTAGCGACCCGCCCCGGCTTCGCACGGGTACAATGCTGATATTTAATGGATGTTATCATACATATAAACCTTCCTCTTCAATCACTCTATCTATTAAAAACGGCATCAAAATCCGTTGCGAATTTTCAAAGATTTAAGCATACAAAGGGACATAGGGACAGAGAAAGCGACTTTGTTTTATACTATGTAGTGATTTATTTTTCAACCACAGAAATATTTTTATTATGCCTTAAACACTATTAACTACAAAAACTATATAAAAATCAAGTTTATTTCCGAGTTCGCGTTCCTCAGTTTATAATTCAGGGGCGTCAATTAAACGGAGTATGATTTTGAATACATAAATCGTGGCTGATATTTCACGCTTTAGACACAGCGGATATTGTGAAAGATTGCGAAAATGGAATTGGTTGGATTAAATTTTGCCGGTGTAGAGGAAATACTTCGAAAGATTAAAATATATAGGGAAAGACGTATTTTGAAAGCCATGGGTCGAACAACGATTTTTATACTCTTAATAGATTCTATTAAGAGTTACTTTAGTTTACGTTAAACTTATTTCAAGAATGTGGACACATCGATAAAGAATAAGTGACTGTGATTTTCATTAAAAAAAAAAAAACTTTTTGAGAAAAAGTCGTAATCGCGCCTAAAGTCTTACCTATCTAAAGAATAGTATGTACCTCACTGACAGGTCTTAATGTGCACTTACTCACTGTACAAGTATATATAATCCTTTGTACTTATTTTTTTTAAACATAAATTACAATAAACCTTTTAATAAACATTCCGAGAGTGGACAACCCAAGTCAATCTAATAAGGTATTCTAGGTTACCCCAAACGTAGACTTACCTCTTTTAAGCGACACATTTTATAAGAACACTTGACCTCCAAACTATACCCCTTGGAGACTTGAAAAGGTAGACTCGAGACCAAACCTAATCAGAAGAAAAATAGGAGGTCTGAGAAAATGGTTTCCAAAACAAGTGTACAAGATAAACGTTGATTCCACTTCTCTTCGAGTTGAACGAGTCGACCTTTTTGCTTGAAATTGGATTAAACGCAAATTGGACAGGGCCACATATCTGCTATTTTATTTCATGTAATTTCACGAAATGTACACTTAATATATTTCAGACTTTTAACTTGTGAAATCATTTTTTCGAGCATAATTTTTTTAAATTGAAATTTGGTGGTTCATTACAAAGTCTTTGCAATAGCTTATTGTAGGAATATACTCCAAAACGGCAATAGGATGAGTACTATAATGACTAGTATCCAGATGACCCATAACAATAGTTGACAAAACGTACATATGAAAGAATACTTCCACCTATGCCAAAATATAGATTTGCACGTATGCGTAAATTAAATAAACCTGAATACATAAAATGATCTAAGCAGCTAGTATCTGCAACTAATTTGAACATTGCCATATAGAGACGAAGATCGACGGGTTTGCCATCTAACGAGTTTCTATACAGACGAAACAAAATCGCGCAAGTTAGCATTCACTCAGAGCCTTCGAAACGCCAGCACTGTTTATAAACACATCAAAAAGTGCCCAAAGAACTCCTAAACACTTCCGATGGTCGAAACAGTCAAGTATCAAGGGCCCTTTCAAGTGTACGTGACGAGAAGGTTTGATAATCCATACGGTTGAGGATAATGGATCGTGTGTAGCCTGGCAGCGGCTTTGTATTCTACAAACAGTGGCTAAACGAAAACGTTTACGCAGGCCAGCTGTGTACCTCAAATAATATTACGCTGCTGAGCTTACAGCACTGAGTTAAATGCTTGCTGAGATAAGATATTACAGCTTACTCCAGGGAGACAGCATTTATTCCCAACTATTTTAGTGTTTGAATTTAAGAATCGCACAGGAAAATTAAATCCTCTAAGATAGGTTGAAGGTTTATTATTCTAATAAGACCAATTTGGATAAGATCAGTCAAGAGAGGTATTGTCATCGTCATACTATCTTATCAACAGAAACTGAGAGAGATTTTTTGGTACTCACAAAAAGTGTCTTACTGCCGTGCTTTCGCAACTTATCAGTTATCACTAAATCAGATATCCTATTCAGTGGCGTGCCTAGGGTGTCAAACTAAGGCAAGCCCAAATGTTTATTTAGTAGCAGCATATTTTTTTGGTACGTAGGACTAATAAATAACTACCGGTTAGTACTCACATTCACGTTTATAGCGTTATTTTATAAATAAACAATCGTTAAGTTCGTTATTCGGAAGTTCGGAACTATGTAAGGCAAGTCGGGCTTTCGGCCTTCTATGGAAGTACCGCCACTCATCCTATTATATTATTATTTAGCTTATAATAAAACCGAAGCAAGGGCTCTGAGCTTTCCATCATAGTAATTATTGGCTACCAAATTTTCTAACTAAGAATTTTCAATAACTGTGTCGGCTCATGTTGCAATTCCCAGTTACCCGTTGCTATTCTGACTACATTACATAGTTCAAATATTATTCCGATAAATAAAAGGAAAGTGGGTGATACCTTAAGATTGCGCTGAGGAGCATTCATTCAAGTCACCTCTGAGAAAAAGACGGGGAGATAGAATTTACGATACCCGTATCGAATTCACAGAATACGGTGAGTTGTTTCGCTGTGAAAGTAAGACGGATCTATCCTTTTGTTCGGAATAGCTCTGCTTTGTTCAATAGTTATGTTCAAACTTTTTAATATTATTTAGTCTTCTTATTTACAACATGGTTTGTGCAAGTTTGGTAGAAACATATTTTTATACACGTAGGTACTTAACAGGCAGTAACAGGCATTCTCTGCCACAAAAAAGCAAGAACAATGGCAGAAATCTCGTCACCAATAAGTGAAATTCGAAATCAGGATGTTGACAAGCCGTTTCTCCTTTAAAGTAAGGGTTCGGCAACTTCTATTTAATCGTATGTCAGAAGTATCTTAGTATGTATGTATATGTATGTAATATGTATGTTTGTATAGTCATGTATTCATATTATATGTTTTATATAAGTAAGACCTTATTATGTATTTTCTATCTACATATGTATGTGTATATATATTTATATTTATCTAGGTATGTATGTATAATTATGTAATGCAACACCATTATTTATGCACCTATTCGTGTTTCTCTGCACCACCCTGAGGTTGACTGGCAGATAATGCCTTCGGCATTAAGTCCGCCTTTATACTTGTATGTATAAAAAGCATAAATAAATAAATAAATAAATAAAATAAATTTAAATTGGGGCAGGGCGAGATAATGGCTAAAGTGATAGATCTCTTTAATATTTGATTAAAAAGAAACACATGGCAAAACGTGGGTACAGAAATACACCTTTGCGTCTTTCTTTCATCCTTCGGAGATAAAGGCGTGACTTATGCGTTAGTGCTAATTTTCTAAGATTTATATTCTCGCTTTTTAATGGCCTATGTTCAGCAAAGGATGTGACAAAGGCTCCTGATGTTGATACTAACGGTGATGACAATGATGATAATTACGATATTCTCGCTTTATCCATAACACTGGACTTCGGTCACATTCTGTACCTAATTATTTATTTATAATGTGGACGTAGAAATACACTATATCTGCTTACACTATACCTTTGCTCGGTCTATCCTTCGGGGAAACGTGTCTCAGTGTACGTGTGTATGTTTATCACGTATTCTCTATATGTAATGCCTATTGTGTGGTCTCCAACAAACGGAATAGCTAGATGTCGTCGACATGCGTCATGAGATAAAACTTTGATGAAGGTGCGTCTATCAAGTTGTAGTTTCCTGTATTTTATCGGCTTGATGGCGAATAATACAATGTATTTGACTAATGTATGAGTTTTGATTAAGACTTTTTCATCGTTGTCAGCCCATAAATGGACGTCCATCAAATAGGCATAAGCTTTCTATCCTTATATATTTTATTCTATCTTTAGTTCATCATATTTTTAGTTTGCGTGAGTATAGTTTTTAATAGAGTATATACTGTAATTTATAAATGAGGGTTTTAGATGAAAATTGAATGTGATCCCCTTAAAATTACGGAAAAAAATCATGACGTATAATAATAGTCCGAAGTCCGGAGTTTCGGTTACAGTTGGTATTTAGTACTGAACAGTATGGTAAATTTAATAAGTAATTTTACATAATAATTAAATTATAGAATATTCCTATTTGCCTCCATGTCTATTTAATTTTTCAGCATAATACTATCGCTATTCATGGTAATCGTTTCTTGTTTGGAGCGACGTTGGAATTTATGCATGCCAGTGCTTTAAATTTAAAAACTTAAAAATAGAACACGTACCAGCAGCAAAAATTAATTCACTGGAAAATAATTTAATTAATCCCCTTGTCAAAGTAGTTCGTTGGGAATTTTTATTATTGGAACATTGTTGACGAGCTCTGTCAAAAGTTTCGCTTTATGTTTTGTGAACAAGTATTTTTAATTTTAGATAAATAAAATGCTGACTATTCTGTGGGTTGTGTTTTTTTGTTGTTGTTTTCGTTTTGATGTTTTATGCCTTTATTTTTTTAAGGATTATTTACACTGACAATGAATAAAATTTTTTTACATGTTTTGTCGATTGTTTTTTTTTATACAAGCAAAACAAAAGATAAAAACTGCCAACCTTTAAGCACCTTATGATAGGTTCACTGCTATTCAAATAGAGTATAGACAAAGAAAAAAAAAATCACGATTTTCACAAGGTACGTTATACCTACTATGTGTTTATGTATAAACATACCAACAATGTAGTAAATATACTTCTATCCCAAAACTGTAGTTGCTGAGTCGTTCTTATGCTTCATATTCTATGTTCGATAGCCCGGATACAAAGTCCAAAACCCAGCAAGTTGACTCCTTATAAATTCCATCAAGCATTTACGATCGAGTTGGCCCTGTATATCAACATGTAAGTCGGTGTCCACGCTCTAACGTTGTTCATAAAACACTATCTTACGTCGGGCATCCAATAAGTATTTTCAAGTTTTATGAGGTCATCCAGTGAGCTAGGCATGCGTGTAGCGCAGCGTCGGTCTATTACGTTATATCTCTCAGCTGCGCCATATGAGTCAACACAGTTTTAAATCGCGTCGTTTCAGTGAAGGGACATCGAGCGTAGAATTGCCCCAGCTAGCACCAAGCGTAGCGTGACGTGCGCTTTCTGAATAATCGTTTGATGATGAGCGTTTGTGCAGGTTAAAAAATTAACAAACATGTGCTTGAAGTAGATTTCTATGTTTGTTTCGCCAGCTGTGTCCTACTTATTACGACGCGGAATAATTTTATCGGCTACTCGGCATGATGAAGTTTCTGTAAAATGAAAGTTATTTGACCAAAATTATTATTAAACCCTAGTATAAAACCGGAACTTGTGATTACGGCATACCAATTGAAATTGATAAAAAAAAACATTTTGCCTTTGACCTTCTGACTTCTCATTTCTATTATTTTACACATCAAAATTAAGGAATAAAATTTAATACAGCGGTCTTTCCAAGCGTTAACATTTACCACAAACCTCATTTACGTCTTCATTTTATTTATTTATCATACATCATTGTACACTGTATAAAAATAAAAAAAGATAAAAAAACTAAATAAAAACAAAAACTAGAGTTTTATAATATATTGTTAAAAATACTTTAAGTTTTGTATGCTTAAGTTATTGTTCCAATTATAATATGTCACCAGCTGTAATGCCTAGCTTTCTAAACACAACTGCGGGCACTACTGTGCACGTTCTTGCTATTTTAGCTTGTAACGTTAATAAACAGAGCTGTGTGCTTGTTGTTAGCTGGGACATTATTGGTTAACCAACAAACTAACATTAAACGCATAAACAATGGTTTTGTCACAGTAGATTACACGAGAGTGGCACATCGATAGATAACGCAGTACGGATTGCTGTTAGTGAAATCTAATTAAATGTTGATTGTTCTACATCAAATCTAATAGCTACGTCAAATATGTTGAATAATTTATGCTTGTGAAATTTACTTTAATAGTAGCAATTTATAAGCATTTATATATATTTCACTGCGTCAAATAATCTTGAAGATGCTCTTCTACGAGCATACCTGCCGTCCCTTTTGCCCAAGAAGATTTATTTTTCTAAATAGTGCTTCAGAGATTGTATAATGTGCCCAAAGAAACAAAGGGCTTCCAGGTGACGGATCCCAGATTGTCGTAAGTTAATATTTAATTCCTTAACTATGTAGATAAAAAATGTTTCTTGCCATTAACTGGCTCGAATTTCGCACAGGTTCCTTTTGACTTGATGCTCCTGATATCTATACTGCTAGAGTGGCTTAATGGAAAAAAAAACGTGGTAATCACGGTTCTTTGTTGTCAAAGTATATTTAGCTGACAGTAACCTGAATTTACGTTCAGATCATCAAGCATGTTATCATCAATTACCGTATTATCAATAACTGAATTGTATTGGACTCCCGAGGGATGCGATTTGCGGATTGTTTGTGATTATTTATATGCATTTGAGCTTTGGCACGTGAAATATAATTAGCTAACTTAATAATGCTTAAAAATTAATAGCAGCAAAGCAGATATATTATTTCCAGGATATTTTTAGCTTCCGCTTTCTATTTCGCAATGACTTTGAAAGTGGAGTTTCTAATTAAAATAGATGTACAGAATGGACATTTGATATTATTTTAGTCTTGTCCATGATCATGATGATGAGATGATGATCAGAAGCAGTGATGGCCTCGAGGTTTGGTCGCGCGGTCGAGAATCTCAGCGGTCGCGGGTTCGTAACCCAGGCACACACCTCTGACTTTTCGAAGTTATGTGTGTATTCACATTGAATTATCACTTGCTTTAACGGTGAAGGAAAACATCGTGATAAAACCTGCCTGTAGTCCGCCAACCCGCACTAGGCCAGCGTGGTGGACTATGGCCTAAACACTCTCAATGGTAGAGGAGACCCTTGCTCAGCAGTGGGCGTATATGGGTTGATAAAGAAGAAGAAGAAAGTCCATGATCATTTTTAGACCTACCTTTATGGAAACCCTAGCAAAGTTTTGAAGCATTATGCCTAATTCTCCCAGGGTTTCTGCCATGACAACGATTTCGATGATGATGATGATGAAGACCGCTCACTAAATAAAGAAAATAAAAATGACATATTTTGTTCTGCTTTCGCAGCGAATTACTCCATGCATAAAATCTGACGTAACGGGTCAGGCCAGCATGTTGCAGTTTAAGATTAAGCAAAGGCAAATGAGACTGGCATAACAATGACATTCTGATATCGGGTGTAGCTATAAAAAATGCCGTTAAAAATACCTTATGTTTTTCTACAAAAAAAATCGAGATTTGAATAACGGTTGGCCCGCGGCTATATCGGGACATTAATGAACATTTGGTTTGAACAATTTAGATATAAAACTGGCAAAGCTTTTTCTGGTACCGTTTTTTGTGTAATAAAAATAGCTTTATGTGCGGAAATAGTAATGACTAGCAAGTCTTAGAACTCATGCATTTATTATATTTGCTTCGGGTTTGGGTGTTTGTGAGAACCAAACGTCTGTAGTTTGTGATACCCATAACACAAAGCTTATGTCTTAGTATGGAATAGAACTATAGGTAAAGGTGACAGATTGGTTTTATTTCTTTAATTATTTCAAAACATACTATTTGTTTCAAAAATCGTTAAAGTTACCTCGGTGCTTTAACTATACACAAATAGTGTAATGTACATAATACTTACTTGATTTGCCGAGCAAAGCAAAAATGTTGGACCTACATGTTATAAAGAACTTTAAGCGCTCTATTTATTTAGTGTAAGTTCCATGAAATCTTTTAAAAATAAAAAGAAAATAAGTTGGCTCGATAAATTAAAATTTAATCATAATAATGTATTATATTTCTTATTGGAGATTATATTATCAGAAAAAATAGAGACATGTTAAAAACAAGAAGCTAATTAGTAATAAATTGTTTTGGGTTATTTTGTTTTCACGATATGTTTGCTGTTTGAGTATATTTCATAAAAAAATGTAATTCAAATCATATTTTATAATCTCAGAACTGAAATTGTTAACCTTTTAAAAATAATTTACTACAATAACTAACGTGGCTGCATAGACTAAGTTTCCTTTGCTCATTCCGCTATCAAAAGTAAACTGGATGTTTCGGCGGGAAGTCAGACAGTACAGTCGGCCGCTTATTTTAATTATTTCTAAAACTAGTTTAGAGTTTCAATTGTTGGATAATAGTTGCTAGTTCATTTAATAATATAATGACAGTGTATAGAAATAGTCAATTGCGAGGATTACAGCGGTTTTCGTCTAGACTCGCCTTAATTATACTGGTGATTCGATATTCATATCATCCTAAATAACGAATATTTACTGTATAATAAGGTGAGTAAATTAGGTCATAGTAACACAATAAAAGTCGTCATTTCATAGACATTACCGTGTCAATTATGTTAATAATTATTATTTTATATACTTAATTCTCAGGTATCAGAACGATAAATTATTTTGATGTGTTCAGTTATAAGAAATAGAATCGCGAAAAGTATCCATAATTTATAACTTAGTTATTCTTTAAAAAATAACGATAGCAATAGACTGTAGATATTTTTTTTTAAATATAAACGAGACTGTACAGTATTTATTTCCTTAGTCTATTTGCCAGAATACTTTTTACCAAAATTAAAAAAAAACACGGATGTGTAACACGTGTTAAGACTAATCTCGTTCAGTTGAAGCACGGGTGTAAGGTAGGCGAAGGCAAGTGTGCGACTGCTCAATGGGATGATATTAAGATCGCTTTTGAGCATCCGGCATGACGCCTACATTCCTAGAAGTGTCTTTAAGCGGGCTCCTGTTACAAATGACATATTCCTCATAAACGTACATGAAAACATTCTGAAGCTTTATGTTATTGACTTAGTATAACAATGGTGTACTTGATAAAATATCGTAGTTATTTTTATGTCAATCAGTGTTGTCGCCATGCCGAAATGTCTATGAGGCTACCAAGAAAAGTTCGTATATACTAATGTTGGCACGTTATAGGATGGTAAGCAAATAATGAACTAAAGATATCGATTTCTTACTTTCCCAACATCACAAGCAATAACAAAGTAAGCAAAAATATCTTATGAAACCTTAATTAATGTCTTATAAAAAACTATTAATGCAGAAAGAACTCCTATGATCATAACTCTAACCAAAGTCAATTTTTACATGGATATTCCTAGTCGACAACGCTATCACGTGAACCATAATTTATTTTTTATGGGCTATCAGGTAGTTCAGATCCATTCTTTGTTCGGGATTAATGTGTCTTTCTACGTGTAAGCGGCGTTGCGATGGGAAATTGTTTTTTTTTAATACTTGTACATATTTTATTTAAGGTTATAACTGTCATAGCCAGTTTTCTGTATGTTGTCAATAACAGTCATAGCTAGATTTTTTCGTTCATTTAAAATATTTTAATCAGTTCCATACATCCACATCTTAACGCCTACATTCCTCGAAGGGACAGGCAAAGATGAATTTCTGCACCCACATTTCGCTAGGTATGTATCAGTTTAAGGTACAAGCTCGATCCCTATTACGTGGAATGAAACGAAATCAGTTAAAAAAAAGACGCAAAAATATTCTAGTCTAGCCTTTTGAATACATGCGAATATCTACATACATACATACATATACATGAATTTACTAAAATAGAATTCATCACCATCACTTAACCTATCTAAAAATAAGTGCTCTATTTTATTTCTTCAGCTATGCCCTTAAGCGAGATGAATATTAAAGACTTGCTACAATTGTTCCCGCTCTAATAAGTCCTCAATTAATTGAGGCCGTTTAATCCGGCTGTTCGTATCAGTTAGCGCTGCAGTAAGCCTATTGAGAGCCAACAATAGTCGTAATTTTAAATAAAAGGCTTCAAACATTGTTGTAGAGGTTTAAAACAAGTACCTATTGAAAAGATGTAGCTTTACAACTAAGGGATTGAGACAATGGATCTGAACAACAACAGAATCCCTTGCTTCCAGGTCAGAGAAGAATTGATGACAAAGAGCGATTTATCATTGGAATTTTTCTATTTCCTCATTGAATAATTCTATCACAGTTCGTATACGTGCATACTAGGACAGATATGAGGTTCATATCAGGAAACGTAATATATATATATATACTCAGCCTATTGCCGTCCACTGCTGAACGTAGGCCTCCCCAAGTAAGCGCCAACCATCCCGGTCCTAAGGAAACGTAATATAATCATTAAATTCTGACAGCCCCGTGGCGCAGTTGGCTAGACACCAGCTTGCGAAACGAGCGGCCGCGAGTTCGATCCCCGCATTGAGACAAATGTTTGTGTGATCCACAAATACCCACACAACAACTACAACTGATACCCACGACACAAGACTCGTATCTTAATGTGGGGTCAGGACTATGTGTATGACTGTTGGTGTATTTATTTATTTATTTAATTCATTATTATAAGCAATTTCATACATTTATATTTGATCGAAAAGATATAGGCCTTTGTTGACCACGTTCGCCTAGTGTGGATTGATGGAATATTAAACCAAAAGATTCCTAAAACTTACATAGGTGTGCAGATTCAACCTTAATTTGAGTTATAATTGATTGTGAATGCACAACTATCTTCGAAATATCCGAGTCGAAAAGATTTAACCGCGCGTCTTAACCTCGAGTACATAACTACTTTTAATATTAATAAATTAAATGTATAAAACATGTTTTCGTAATGTTGGTAATGCTTTATTCAGATAAGATGCTGGCAGGTAAGTTTATTATCTTGAAAATATAACCAATACTTTCGGCAAATTTGTTGACATTCATTAGTTTGTTTATTTCTCGTCTAGACGGTTGAATTAACAAGCTCTCAACACCAACGCAGATTCTTTTGTTTGGAACTTATCGAAATGCTATTTCCAATAATATAATTTCTTAAATTGATTTATTGAACTTATTTCGTAATGAAACATAATCTTTCAATAGGATTTCTCAAGACATTTATTTTTTACTGCTAAAAACTAGATTATTTATGTCACGGAACAATTAAATATGTACATTTTTAATTTATTTAATACAGATTACGTAAATTTGTAATTGTGACACTTATGCTATAATAAAAGAATCTCGAAATTCTTACTTACTTTTTTAATTTTTTTTACGATAAGTTAAAAAAATCGTACTAAGATTTATTTCACAAGATGTTCAACATTTAGATAAATGGTTAATAAATTTAGTTGATAATAATATAATTCATTATTATTTTGTCAAAGGTAAATAATATTGCGACACACAAAGTACTAAAGGAAAATATTGCAAAATTTCCAATACAGATTACTACTATAAAAATATTTACTGGAAACTTAAATATTTACTTATAATTAATATAGAACTACAAACTAAGCTCTATTTATTCAAACCAATAACAAATAGAACTTTTGTTAACAGACTGCTAAGTGCACCTATACCCGAATGAAGTGACAAAGAAATAATGTTCACTGAGCCGTGACGTAGGCGAGACGTAGCCGAGACGCCGCCGTGTCCGTAACGAGCCCGACACACCGACGAGCTTCGAGCACTCTTGGAGCTCATTGTTCAATACGGGGCACTGAGCACCAAGACTTTAAATCTTTAAAGAAAAATAGGATTTTGTACTGGCTATATTGTCGAGTCTCTCTTAAGGACTCACTCGGGTCGGGTCAAAGTTTTAGGTTTATAGAGATCCTTCTAAGTTTAAAAATATTGTAGTTTGTATAGATTTTTTGATATGTCTGGCAGGGTGGTATCCTTTACGTTATGTCTAATGTATTATTGTCTTGCCAAAATATTTGGATGGTTGGCTTACCAAAATTTAATCCCAATGCTCCAAAATACTAATTTATAGTAATTCAATTTAATCAAAGTAACTAATTTTAACATCATTTTAATTAAAGGGTCATTATTTTTAAAATTAAAATATGGAACGAAAGAAAGAAAAGTTTTTATGTTTTCGTTTCAGAAATTATGGCAATTTTTTCGAAATTCACCACCAAAATCGTCGTGTATTCTAAGCCGCAATACCAAACAGCAAACCACAAGCTTGAAGGAGATTTATAGTGGCACACTCTAGCTGCTAAAACGTCCAGCTTAAGCTGCCCAACCAACAGGCGGCTACGTTCACACCTTGTATTTATGTTTCGGTGGAGACATCTTTCTAAGTTTCTATATATAAATGAATCTCTACGTCTTTTGGTCAAACGTTAACTTTAGAACAACTACACCGATTTTATTCATACTCTTTTAAGTTTTATTTAAATTTGTAGAAGGGTCTTAAAAGATTACATTACAATTGAAATTTATAAAGGGATAGCAATGAGATATAGGGTTAGTAAATATTATTAATGAAGGAGGTAGTTGGGACGGGCTGCTGGTTATTAATAAATCTCTCTTTTATTTTTATACACATACTTCATATTCTTTTAATGCCTGTCAATTCGAAGACGGGTAAAGAGGTATAACACCCACGTTTAATCGACTGGTTTTTGTCCTACGTATAGAAACTAATATTTTTTTCATGTATATTTTTACACATACTATTGCTTACTTAATGGGAAAGACACTTTGACTTTCCTGGGAATCGAAACATACACTTTTGTGGAATCTAGATTTTCAATTATTACAGAGAGAGATAAGTGTTATTACATTATTTGGACGCAACATAATTTGCTGCTGATGAAAAATAAATACCATTTGTGAAAATGGCAATACCGCCAAACAGCGGAAAGTTTTATGTAGGCTACTATAGATATCATCATCATCATCATCATCATCAGCCTTTATTGCGTCCACTGTTGGACATAGGCCTCTCCTATGGCACGCCACTGGGCGTCTAGATATATTCAGATTCATATGTAGATAGTTGTGTTAAAAAAAAGCTTTCGTTTATTTTAACGTCAACAAAAGTAACAAAGGGTATGTTAAGAAGTGATCTATTATGCGAAGGAGGACATATTTGGTAAGGGCGTATATGAGGAGTTGGCAGCTGACGAAAAATGGAAGCCGAGAAATACTCCGATAGACTAAAATAGAACTAGAATGGGGGCAAAAAGATGATTGAAGACTCTTCAACTTGTTTATTTTTATCGTGCTTATAAAGGCTTAATACGTTTAATACTGTCTGAAGTCAAGGACTTCTTGGTTAAAATATGGCTATCTGTTTATTGTATTCTATATTATACTACATACTTTCATACTCGTTTATTCTTAAAAATACCTATGAGATTGATTGATTAAGTTGTTCGAAGTAGTGAGATAAAAACAGTAAATATTGTTCTGTTTGATGTAGATACTGTAGATCAGAAATATTTCACCGTGTGGACCAGTAGGTCTAAACTAATCGAAGAAAATTTAAGCTATTGTCACAATTACAATTAAGTCGGAAGAAATGTTACTTTTCAAGCCACGCCTAGTCTTACAAGGAATTTAGATTTTTTTATGATACATGAAAACATCACAAGGAACCAAACATGGGTATCTTAAAATTCTCAACCGTATTGTTGGGGACCTAAAGTTCACTTATTGTCTTCAGCTTGGAGTGGTAGATGACTGATCCGCGAATTGAACCCAAAACTGCTCGAATTAATGGCCCTTTTTATGCCGCGGGAGCAAGCGTGTAGCCTTACTAATAGTACCAGGAAATTTCCTATATACTTATACCTACAATGGCATGGCTTTGTCAAGTCCATGAGCGGCGGTGATCGCTTACCATCAGGCGGGCCGTCTGCTCGTCTGCCTGCTTAGGCGATAAAAAAAAATACCTACACATCATACAATAAATAAACCTATACCTATGTGTAAAATAGACATACCTATTTTTGTTTGAGTTTCATTATCTCGTGCACGTATTAACGGTTTTTGATGTCAAATGAGAACGTTTGAATAGAACGAGCTCACATAAAAATGTTAACGTCACGTTTATTTTATAAGCTTTGTAGCGTTCACGATAAGCCTAACTTTTTAATTGCATAATTTATTATCATGACGTGCGCTTTTGTAGAGTCCTTGTCTCTTGAAAGGGGATTGTCCTTATTCGTAACATTGAAGGGCATTTGTGCCCTTCAAATTATTATTGGCTGCTGCCCGTGACTTGCTTCCATCTCATACGCCCATGAATTTGTTTCGCAAAATCCGAGGAACAGCGAAATCAACCGGTGTGGAGAAGTTACATACCATGGATATAGTCATGTTACTTTTTTCTCAATTCCTTTATGGTATCCTAAAAATCGAAACCCACTTATTATTTTATACCAAGAGTTAAAATTCTGAACTGGTTAAAGGATGTTTTGATCGCAGGCTTACGTCAATTATGTAGTAGGATTGTCCAGAGATGAAAGTAGTGTGCAATTCTTAAACTGCAACATATACCCTGATGTCGATTTGGAGACCTCAAACAAGACACTTACAAGAATCGATTATTATAATTTACACCTACTGGAATATACACAATCTATCTTCATAGTAAAAATTAAGTTTAGGAGATATACTATTTTCAAATCTAATTTACAATAGATCTGACATTACTTCGAAGTATGCCTTCGAAATATAACGTTTTACTAAGAAAAATCGAATAGCAGACGCATCTAAGCACGAAATAAAAACGAAAAGTTGAAAAACTCAGCTAAAAATAGAAACAAGTTCATTAGAATTCATTTCGAGTTTACTTATGTCTGAACACGGTTTTGTGAAATATTCATGAGTATTACAATATGTTTTAGAAAAGTTGCGAATATCTGATATGCTCGAGCGATATTGGATTAAAACTTCGGAGCGGGGAATTCAGATTTTGGGAATTCTGTCAATATGTTTCTATTTAAGGCTCCCGTTACATTTTCTTGAATAATTGGTATTCTGAGACGAAAGAAAACATTGAAAAGGCTTGAGTTCTGTTTATATTTTCGTCCACGAGGGTTGTCGTAACAACTCTAGTTAATGACGCTGTTTTCATTTCACAATAAACAATAATCAGGTTAAAAACGCAAGCATAACAATTTCAACATATTTGCAATCATAGTTAAAAATTTGTCTCCCGTTTTGCTGTGGAGAGAAATGAATAATTTAGTCTCTTCTGATGTGTGATTAATCTAATTCCGGATTAAAGACAAAATATGATGCCTTTGAATCGTCGAGGTTATTGCTCGATGCTATTCCAGTACGTATCGTCGGTGCATGGGAGTTCCAGCTATAATATTTATTTTATTATTTTTTTTTATTAGTATTACTATTTGAATAAATTTTGAATCTTTTTCTACTATCCGTGCATGGCACCAGGTCAATATGACTCTGATTTATTCATTTATAATTAAGCATACATAATATTACGTAAACCAGCTGATTTCTGACGTCATCGCTTATATTACGCTTTACCCTCTACCCTCCAACTTCCTAGTACCGTGTGTTCCCGGTTGTTATCTCAGCCGTGCAGGGTCGAATACTCAAAGCCTGTTGCCGTAAGAGGTATTGTTATTTTAATTAGAACTTGTATGTTTGTTATTGTAATTATAAGGGGTGTACTGGTTTAATTGTACAACACACACGCTGTAGGCAGAGGTTTAATACACCTACAGAACCGTTAAATAACACTAATGTCAGAAATCAGAATGCCGAGCATGCCGAACCTACGATTAGACGCTTCTTAGAAATTCTAATTAAAAAATTGCGATTACTGATAATAGTAGCCTTTTTTGATTTTTTTTTTTATTTTTTTATTGTAATCTTAGTAGAATAGGTGGCAGAAGAGTGGCAATATTCGTCCTCATACAGAAAACTGTGTTTTTCTCTTGTAATCCAATTCAACTGTTCTAATTACATCACAGTGTCACCAGATGTATTTAAACGCATTCCCAGCAAAATTATATCTATTCACTTAAGATCACACTGCAATTATAAGTAGATCGTCACTTGACCGTGCTAGAGTAAAAAAAATTACTTCTTGCAATGGAATACGACAGAAAAATATTATTCTTCCGCGAACGATGCCAAGACACTTAAAAATTGGTCTAGACGCCTGAGCACTTAAAGCCGGCGCGGCGAATATCCTAGTTGCAGCCAAGTATACAGAATTCAGATCTTACAGACGGGGCAGAACTTAATACTGTTCATACAATATTTGGAGAAATTTTCAATTTCCGATGTTTGTAAAATTATTATTGAGTGAAGAGCAACGGAGTCTGTATCGTGAAATATCTGCATCCTTTAGACGCAAAAAGGTAAGACATTAAAATGTTACATAGTAGTAGTGAGATAGTGGGTTTGAGGGGGGAAGGAGGATTGCAAAAAAAATCAAATCAAATGTGTATACTAGCTACATACAGTTTTCTGACTAAGAAAAATTACTCGCTTAAATGTATAATTTGTTATTCAATATCAAAAACGACAGTTTGATATTCTTATATGTATTAAAAGAAATTGGCATAACGATTCGGGCATCAAAAGAATAACGTCACTCTCGTATAATAATATAATAAAGATAATTTATTCCGGGAAAAATCTGTCAATTTGAATACGAAAATATAAATTAATTAGGACTAACTTCTAGGAATGGCGTACATACTTAGTACTTCGCCGATCATCGGACAGAAAGTCTACCCTCAGTATGAACATAACAAGGGCAATATAAACAGACAATGTCATTGCTAGGAACGAGCGAACAGCTATTGTAAGAGGACTCGTTATTTCAGAAAATATGAGCTGTAGAACGTACAAAAATAGTACTAGGTATATACAAACAAGTGATCAGCATGACGTTGTTAAAGAAAAATATGCCTTATTGTTTTATGTGTAGATATCAATCTTCAAAAGCAATCCGCGTCACTGGTAATTATGAATACATAAAGAAGAAAAAAAATTCGAGTAAATAAATACATAATTAATAAACAAACAGTGACAAAATACATTTAGAAATATTTTAACAACAGTTAATATTAAAAATAATTTTGCAGTAAGTGCGTACAACATTTTTAAATTAACTTAAAATATTTTCAAGTCCCTAAGATAAAGTTATAGTTTAATTTGTTAATTACATAACTCAGATATAAATTATTACTAAGAATCTTAAGTAAAGAAAATATCTTTTTAATCTAAATGAAAAACTGAATGTTTCTCAGAAGAATTCTAAAAAGAGTTTCTATGAAAATAGGTCTGAAAGGTTATAACTACACGTTTATATCATGGTTCGACCTCGAATGCAGTGCTATTAGATATTTCTATTAGGAAATTCTCAGTGGCAGTAAGGAGTCTAGAAAACTGGCCGCATAACGGAAATAAATTTCATGTCTATTTCGTAGGAAATACCACGGGAAGTACCTATGGGTGCAGAAATGCATCTTTGCCTACCTTTGGGAAATACAAGCATGGGCTCATGTTTGTAAAATTACAAATGTACGTTGCCTCATTTTTACCTGTTAAAATCAGTGAGATATGTTATTTATTGCACCCATACATTGCAAAGGTAGACGGTAGGAAATATCTGATTGAACTGAACGATTCTAAACACGCCATTCCTGCACTGGATAAAGCTTTTAGCTTAACGGCTAATTTACAGCTGTTCCTATAAATGTAATGACTAACTCCGCTATTCCTTTTGCCGGTGATTTGAATGCAGGGCTTAAAATGTCTCTTTTCAATTGAAATGCCTGCTACTCACATCGAACAGCTGTGCGATCTAGAGGTCCCAGATACCCTAGTCCAAAAAAATATTATTTAATATTATAATAATAATTTGGCTTTTACCATTAAGATTTTTCCAGCTGGAGTACAGAGTGCCCAAAAATACGTAGGTGATTAATATCATCTTTACCTTTGTCTTTGGGAGTGCATTTACAAATATCAGATCCATAAAAATATTCCATAAGAATAAGTAAGTTCAGCATCTAAAGGATGTTAATACCTAAATCCATCACCACAAAGAGTATTAAAACAAAATCAGGTCGCTATCTTTCATTAGTTCCTACTTTTTCATTCTTTAAAAGGATTATAATATTTTTGTACTATCTTGTAGGTTCCGCGGAATAAGTCATATGCGGTCATAAAATCCTCGATACCGTTCCCGAGTCTTACGATTTTTTATTATTTTGTACCATTAGGAAATACATCAGATATTTCTTCGTTCAGACTCACCCGCTATTTCATAAGACTATAAAGAGGGTAAAAATATAAGCAGCTGGCGAAATATTGGTGTAAAAATATACATCTGGTTCATATTTTGGGAATATACTAATAATATGATAATATGTATTTATTTTCTTTGTTTTAATTATAATCCAATGGAAATTTATTTATTATTATTTCTATAGATTCAGTAATACCTTTTCATTTAAATAACATGTACGTCTAGTTTGTTAAATTATAACTAAAATTGGAACTGCGTATTTGACCTATAAAGCTCTAAAACTAATATCGTTTAGTTTCATTATTAAATTCTATGGCAATAATTTGAATTATTATGACACGTTTATTTAGTCAGCTCTATCTAATTATACGATACATGTATTGGGTATTAATGGGAGCCCCAGGCAGATTATATTACATTTTGGACCTGTTATTTTATGACTATTTTGGAGTATAGTTTGCGCTTCAACCTTTCGGGTGGATTTCCGAGTTGGCTTAAGTTTCAGGGTTTTTCCACTAGGAAATAAAATTGCCCAGTAGAACAAATAGTCTTGAAATGTGCCATAAAATCGGTAGTAAGGTTGCTATTCTACCCTGTGGCTAGGAGGCATCAGAATTCCACCACGGTATCCCTTATCTGTTGTAAGAGGTTACGCATAGGGGCCCTTGGGGTCGCTGGGCATAGAAGGGGCAGTGCGTTTTTTAATGTAATTCCATTTTCATACATACCTTCGATTACAAAAATATACAAGTATTCCGATTTAATAGCGGGCGAGCCTTTTATCGATATGAGGGCAAATTTTCAGTCTCACTTAGTGTTCACAACAATTCTCTCTTTCTTCTTCGAACGGTAGGCAGCGGCGTGGCTGTGCCTCTGGCATTGCCAAGTCCATGAGCGGCGGTGACCGCTTACCACCAGGCGGGCCGTCTGCTCGTCTGCATAGGCGATAGACAAAATTAAATAAGGAAACAAAAAATCAAAAGAAATCATTACGATTCATCTTGGAATTAAACCTCTAGATCGCAAGGCACATGAGGTCAACGAATCTAAAATACAGTAGTATTAATATTAAAACTAGTTCCTTTGTTAAACCATAAATGCTGCTCATAAAAGCTGATCTAATTTCAACAGGTGCTCATAGTCAAAAATACGCTCCATCCGTTCGTACTCTGGGCAACGGTCGGGTCACTTTATTCAATTAGGCTTTGACCCGCACACTGCCTCGAATTGTAGGAAGGCCGTTTTAAGCCGGCCGTATGGATTCTCCTGTCAAACATTTTTAATTACTTTACACTGCACGATATACTGCTTTCAAGTTTTGAGCATTGAAACAAGAGGCAGGTAATTTTGCAGCTCATGTTTCGACTAATTTCAAAATTTAGAAAATAGAGTTAATATTTTAATATTAACTCTATTAATTATAATTTGTAGTTCTATGGAATATAAAGTCTTAGGTTCGATTTCCATGTCGAAATCTCAAAGTCTAGAGCAATGGTTACAGTATTCTTATTCTTTTACTTAACAATAGATTACATATTACGCGAATGCAGACGTTAGGCTTCGTATTTAAGAGATTATTATACTCATATCAGAAAACTACTATTCAAATTATTACAAATGCAAAAACCTTTAGTTGTACAATAGCAACATTCATCCATTAATAACAGAGATTTTAAAAATAATACCCATTACAATATTTTGTTTTTTGAGTATCCATTGTTGCACATTTAAACCCGTGTTATCAACATTCGGATTTGCGAAGCTCGTTACAAGAGTATGGAAAAAATATGTACATATAAAATGCCGGTTGTCTGATAATGCCACCGGCAAAATGCATAGTATACGGGCACTCGTTAGTATGGATTCGTGAACGCGCGAAGAGAGATTAATCGAATCAAATTTACATACTGTTAAACGTGCATTGCTTGGTACATTTGTTTATTTATGACCTTGAAAATGGCAGTATCGAAGCTGCATTTTATAATGTATGAGGCTTAGTCTGTTGTGCGGAAATTTTCTGGATCGATACAGGTACCCGGTGCAGGTGAATTCATAAGTGGTAATTTCGAATGTTAGAGCCGTGCCGTAGTCAGATCGAAGTGCTCTCAAAATGAACTGCTTCGTCACAGGAGGCCAATTTGAAGCGCTGTTGCCGCACTTTGATTTTAGTCAACATGATTTCCTATTAGCTAATTTTTTGGTAAAATGCTACGAAGCGAGTACTTTACTAATAAACATAGGTACTAAGAAGCTGCTTATAATCTTCAAGATCTAATCTACATCGGTTTCAAAATACATCAAAAACATTGTCGTATATTTAATAAATTTAATAGTTGCTGTTACTTTCTATAAAATACACGAGTAAAAGTAATATAAAATGAACAAAGCCATTACTTTCCTATCACCGAGCGCAGCGGATGAAATTGTCAGTTACGTTGAGAAGAAATTATTGAATTGTCAGATTAGAGAGAGCATTTTAGTTTAGTCTCGAACCCGGTTCAGGCTGTCATGTCGTTTGCAGGTGTCCTCGGAGGCGACATCTACTATATTTTTACTTTTTTGGTGCGTGTTTATTATTTAAAGTAACTAATGGTACATGGCATGAACTTATTGCTAGGGGTTGATATTAATCAAGATTGTGAAAGGAGCTTGTTTATATGTTTAAAAATTCTACACGGTGAAAATTGACAAATCAAACACATTTAAATTCAGAAAAAAGCTGATTTGAATTCTATTTCACTTAATATTTTTAAGAATTTGAATTTATATAAAAAACATTATGGTATTATTAGGATTTTCTTTTTAAAACCCTATAAAACAACATTCCAGTAGAATTAAATAAAGAATCTTTTGCCAGATGATACACCAGCAATCGTCACATAAAAGTTTAATCTTTTAACTGTATAAATCGGACACATGGCTCGAAAGTTTAAGTCGGAATTATGCGGTGTTGAAAAGTTAACTGCGAGCGGGCACCACTTTCAGAAAGTAGATTATGCTGCACTGCACAACAACCATGTGGAACTTATGGAAATACTACTTGATTTTGCCTCTTATTCTCTTGTAGAATTTTATCAAAACGTTTAAAAAACGGCATTAGACTGGTATACAAACATTGTCTTTCTTTTTTATGTGGAGGTGAAACCTCATAGTTCAGTGTTTACTCCTTTGGTGAGGGATCATGACAAATTACGTCCCCTTAGATTCACTGAGCTTCAAGGCTCAGCGTGGGGCGTGCTCACTGGGCGTGCCGCTGTTGATCTTGGAGCACAGGAGTTATAGTGACCGGTGTATGGTGGGATAGGGATATAATACAATCATGTAAATGTAAAGACCCTCGACTTTATTCTTCACAAAATAAAGCGCTTGTTATTCACCACAAAATACGTTTCTAACACCTTTTGCTTCTGACGCATTCATGCTTCGTATAATGTTATTAAGTTGTTTATGGCTCTAGAAATATCCTTCTGACATATCGATTATTCAGGTTTCATAACCGCTACTTGCTTATGTTATGTTTCATTCATCTTATCTCCACTTCCAATCCATTCTTATCACTTACTTATATATTATGTATATGCATATAACACGATTTTTGCACACATAAGCCTGTAGATATAAAAATGCATGTCTGCATATTGAGCTGATATAATATATCTCGGGAACTAATAATATTTCGATGCCGCTTCACTAATGCTTCGAGCAGAACCACTTTCCTCAGGGCTGTCGTATTTATTGTTAATAATAGGTAATATTGTTGCTATGCGTTTCTGTAAGATTATCATTTATAAATTTCATTGTTAAATAATGTTTTGTGAAATCCGTCGCCGATAATAACTTATTTCGAATTTGTTCGCAGTTTAAACTGATAAATATTTACGATTCTAACTAAGATTTCATTTTCACACGCGCACACTTATTGTAGGTTGCATCAACGTTAATTAAAATTTTAAATCCATCAGAAATTAGTATTTCTGATGCCTTGGAGCCTATACTATAATTAACGAGATCTACAAAAATAAAGATAACCCACCAACCCTGTGCTAAGTATCTCGGCGCAGGAATTGCAGACTAATGTGATGGATAACTAGGTCATGTAGGGTTACCAAAACTAGTGTGTCTTTTAATACATTTTATAATTATGTATTTGTAACATACAAGTGCATAAATAACCCTTGCTTTTATAGTCTCGAGGTTAAAAAACAACCAAAAATATTTTCGCTTTCACTTCTCATAACCTAAAGAAAATATTTGTGAATTCCTAACCATATTTTTAGCTTTTTCTAAATATATTATATTTATTTATTTGCAGAGTCACATTGCACTAAAATTGCACTTAGAATAGTATTTGTTTTAAATACCTGACTATAGTAAAATAAGTTTTGTTTAAATCGCTATTTTTGTCTTTTATGACTCTTTAGTATTTTATGGCCGCAATGCCATACTTAACTCGCACATATGTTAGGGTCATAAATGAGAACCTTAACTGCTTCAATGCAAACACATTAAATGTGTAGTTGGTAACAAAAAACTGTTTGGACAACGTAAAGATAGAAATAAACCGAGAGCCGCGAAACATTCCAAAACCCTTTTGGGTCTTTTTCGTTTGTCAGTTAACTGTTAAATTCTCGCCGAGTCCGGAAATTGCTGTTATAAATATTTTTTATGCGGCCTTCAACACTTAAACTAAAAAAACCCTTAGGTCTGTGTGAAATGCATGCGAAATCCGGAGAACGTTTACCATATGGCCACCCGAGGCTTGTGGCATTTGGCCAAAGTAAAAAAAACTTTGCCAAACGTACAGAGATGTTTACAATAAACTAGACAACTTGTTTAGAGCTACGCTCCGATTTGAATATCAAATCGTGTGTATTGTGTGCATGGACTATTTTAGAATTGGATTTGAGAGAAAAACAATGCCTATTTCATCTGACAATTTTTAGTATAAAAATAGTTTAGAGGACCCAGCAATGATGGTTATAGAATGATCGTCGCAAGGTCGAAGTCAAGGCACTTATCACAACTTCAAAATACCTTATTAAAAATACATAAGCATAAGTATTAAATACATAATTAGTACATAATATACGCGATTTGGACATCCTAATTATTAATATTCGAAAGGAATTTTTGACATTTCTTCCCCATACAACAATTTTACTAAAATTGAATTATTTGTACAATCCGTAGCCGACAACAATCCCCCGTTGAAACAAGCCAGAAAGACCGCAGCAAAGAGATGTGAATAGCGCATTGAGTAGCATGCTTTTTGAAGCTACTTTAATTATCGAGTCCAATTCAATTGGCCTCCACTCTCTGGTTTCGAGCGCCCATCATGCGAGCCTTTAATGAACCTTTGAGGATGTGTGATTGGACCAGAGTTCCTAACTTCATCTCGTTTATAAACAATACCCACGCCCCTTCGTCTTCGCAAACATTAGAATTCTCGTAAGTCTGCAAGCGTTGGCGTGCGTCGATTGTTTCAAGTTTTCTGCTCGCTTTTTGTTATACATGCAAGTTTGAATTATTACAATGGATTGCTGCCTTTGTTTGAATGTGGAATTGTGCGCCATTCTCATTGGCGTTCATTACTTCAGTGTAATTTCTTGTTTAATTTTGTTCGCTTTTCGTTTCAACTTCAGTTGATTTGGATCGAAACTTTAAGCAATTTATAGGGGTTTTTATTGTTTGTAACTTCTATTTTGTTATCAGGTACTGACATACAAGTAGATAGTATTGTTTTTGCGTCGTGGCGCAGTTGGCTAGATATCAGCACGCGAAACGAGCGGCCGCGGTTCGAGCCCCGCACCGGGACAAATGTTTGTGTGATCCACTGTTATGATCAAAATATTTGCTTTGTGTCTAGGTGTTTGTGAGACCGAATATCTCTCGTAGTTTCGCATACCTACGACCAAGACTCGTATCTTAATGTGGGTACAAGACTGTTGTGAGACTGTTGGGTGTATTTATTTATTTATATGCGTTAAGATTCCTTGATAACCATTTACATTGATCTCCAATCAGTGACAAGCGTTTTAATATTTTTGTACATTATCATCTTGCTTGATACCAGAAATCAAAGTGCACAAAAGCGAAATAAACTTATACAAGATAGATAGTAATTATATATTTAAGATTTTTTTCTCTCTTCAACAGGCTTCTGAAACTGTTTCCTAGACATTCTGATTCAACGACTGTACTCGGTTGACAAGAACGAGGACGGACGGCTTACATTGCTTTGACTTGAGAGTTCAGAATTCATACGTAGTTCTGCGAATATATACTAAGTCATTGGGTTTTAGAATATGTCACCTCAAAAGTTATATAGGAAATATTCTGTGAACTATGATCGCTGTACTTATAAGGTGAGGGAGTAACATTTATAGACGTTTTAACGATACAAAAGGGATTCAAGAAAAGACATAGCATAAAAAATAATTATAATACATTCTCGCCTATAACCTATAATTGGCGAAATGTGGATACAAAAATGCATCTTTGCCTATCTCTTTGAGGAAAGAACAAGAAGTAGTAGAAGAAGAATTAATAAAAGAAGGTCTTCAATACGTGGGGTAATAGCATCCCAGACGTTAGTTATAATTCTTTTTTTATATATTTTATCCAAGAAGTTCTCTATATACCCTGGCAGTGTTTCAACAGACTAATGATGCGATTCGCAGTGATCTAAATACCGTATATTAAATATCAAAGGCCTAGATGACAACATTTCTATTTGATGTTTGGTCCGATGCGTATCAGCCCTCGGTCTAAGGGTTCCCTTCGTTAATGGGAGAGTAGGAAGATCAAAAGAACCCACTGCTATCAACTAAATGGAATTAATAAATTATATATTATGTCATGTTAATAAATGAAGGCATAATTGACTTTATAAGCAGATTTCATTACATTAATAGTAGTACCTATGTATGTAGTTATAAATCTTCTATTAGTGAATGAGGCTTGTAAATACATTGAGATTATTGTATTGTAACTTTTGTTCTGAGATACTGGTAATGCACTTGTATTGAATATAGGACTGCTCCATATTTTTGCAGTACTAGTACATGCTACGGGAGGTTCTGGTTTGGACAAAGTGGTATTGGGTTTTTCTATTAGGAAATTCTCTGTAGCAACAGAGAGCCTTTAATGTGTCGAAATACGAAAATAACCTCGCCCCCTGTTACGTGGTGATACATACATGGTGAAATAAAGGTGCTGAAATGCACTTCCACCTACCTCATCAGAGAATATAGGCTTGTGGTATGTATGTATTTAATATCACTCATGGAAAAGAGTGATGCTACTACATTTTGAATCTACATCCATACTAATATTATAAATGCGAAAGTAACTCTGTCTGTCTCTCTGTCTGTTACGCTTTCACGTAAAAACTACTGAATGGATTTTAATGAAACTTTGCAATAATATAGCTTATACATCAGGAAAGGACATAGGATATTTTTTATCCCGGAAATGTAGTATTCCCGTGGGAATGGGTATTTCTGGATGTACCAAACCGATTTGAATGATTTTTGGTATAGAGGTACGTAGGGTTCACAGAATTAATATGGGATAATTTTATCCTGGAAAATATAATCCCGTGGGATAAACATGTTATAAATGCAAAAGTCTCTTTGCACTTAACCCTAGAGTCTACGCGGACGGAGTCGCGGGCAAAAGCTAGTTATAACTAAATAACGGCAAGCTTCTCAAGTATTTTTTTAGCTTAACAACATAAGACTTACACTTTAGAATTTAAAAAGAATTCATAAAAAAGACAAAAGATTTAGAAGAGGTGAAAATTTCTTGTCCATTTTTGCAAAAACATGAGGAGAAGTCGGCAGTTGACTATTCATAGGAGTTTCAAAAGGGCGACATGAATAAAACTCCGTCTTACATTTTGATCACAAAGAGGAAAATGCGGAATCTAAATAATCCTATACATAAAAAGACCGGACTCATCTCTTAATGGCGAGTGCCATAGTTGGAACTGTTTTGTGTTATATATTGCTATGCACCATCAAATGAATTATTCACATTGAATTATCACTTACTTCAACGGTGAAGGAAAACATCGTGATGAAACCTGCACACCTAAAAGTTTTTAGGAATTTCTTAGGTGTGTAGTCCGCCAACCCGCTCTAGGCCAGCGTGGTGGACTATAGCCTCAACCCTCTCAATGATAGAGGAGACCCATGCTCAGTAGTGGGCGTATATGGGTTAATGAAGAAAGAAGAATAAAAAGATACAATGAACTACATAACGTAGATAACATAACACAATACATAACACAATAACGTAGTCAAAAGCAAATCTTACTGATGAAATGTTAATCGCTAGCCTTTCCCCTACTTACATAATTGTCTTTCCAAAATGTATACAGGGTGTATCTAGACCGTGATCGAAAACTAAGGCAGATAATAGCGATAGTGATTACACATCCCCTGGCATTAGAGAAAATCCCGACAAAGAATAAAAATTTTGACGTTTTCCATACAACCATCGGTGTTAAAAGTATGTGGTTTGTATGGAAAACCTCAAAAATTTTATTTTTTTTCGGGACTTTCTTTAATGTCACTGAGTTTGTAATCACTATCGCTATTACCTGCCTCAGTTTTCGATCACGGTCTAAATACACCCTGTATATTTTAGGAGTGGCTAGGCTAGTTTAATTATAACTTCATACAAGTAGGTAACAATAATAACACAAAAAATTATAATCTTCCGATTTGTATCTGGACATAAATTGGGACCTCGTAGCACCCCATTACAAATGTAGACTTAAACATAAGGTGAGGCTTATGTAGGATAATGTACAAGAATATGTCATCCTTTGTAAGTACTTCGATTTGGCGTTTTTCGTTGAAAACCTAGCCAAAATTATAATTAATCCGTTATCATCATCATCAGCCAATACACGACTTACTGCTGTACAGCTGCCTATTCTACAACTGGGATGATTTTCACATAATGCTTACGACAATCATTTTCCATAAAATTGTAAGTTGTTTTAAATATGTATTTAAACCTCTTATAGAGGCTACGTGGCTAATTTTCAAGATACAAAGTCTTTAAATACTACAGCGGCCATTAGTTCGTAAATGATGAAATTTATTACGTAACTCGCATAACGTAACTAGTAATTTTTTTATAACGCGTAATTTTCCTTTATTACTACAATAGCTTCTGCCGCGATCTTAATACAACATTCTTTTGAACTATGTATAAAGATGAAAATAACAACAGTTCCTAATAAAAAACTCTGTTTTTATTTTCATATTGAGAAATATAGAAAAGAAACAAATAAAGAAAATCACTATACAGTCAAGTTATACCTCTGACTAGATGCTAAATTATTTTGTATAATAATTTGGATATTAAAAACTACAATTTAATTTGTCTTAGTCCAAGGTTCGATCTTGCAACACCTAATTTCAACCTTTTTGTTTAATCCACTGCGGCACCAAGGTTATCAAAACATAAAATTTATATTTAAGGTTTTTTATTGTAACTTATTTTTTTATGTGGGTACCAATAAAGTATTGTCTATCTGTCTATCTATCTTTCACAAAATTGGAATCGAAAATACAGAAATTTTATAACAAAATCCCTGTATGAAGGTTGTCAAAAGAACTTTAATAGAAGAGTGCCTTTTGGGAATTCAGTAAGATTTGAAACGTACTTGACGAAAATGGATCTATATTAATACCTGACCCGAATCTTTTAGTTTAAAGCTATATAGAATATAACACACATAATTTACACAAGCTCCATATAGGTTGCTTAAACAATAATAAACCACGAACCCACAACTTCGTAGTTTGGTTACTCTTGAATGCCGTAACTACAATAGGGGAGGCGAACAATTATTTATTATACTTAGCTTCAGGCTGTACATTACAAAGTTTAAGGAAGTAAACACAAGGACTGCAATAACCATGAAATTGGGAAATACAAGCGTATGTTAACTGTGCTTAAAACAAACAAAGGTGGTAATAGTTATGAAGATAGACGACACATAAAAAGATACAACAATAACCTAATGCAGGGCTTCCCAAACTTATTTACACTATGACGCTCTATAGAATTTTTATTTTTCTTGCGACGCACCAATCATCAAAACTACCTACTTTACTGAAAAAAACAACAGCAATAGTTAGCGTAATATGAGGTTATCAGAAAATATGGACAGCGAATGTTTGCCGATCGCCTCGCGACGCCCCCAGGATGTTGCCGCGATGCCCCAGGGCGTCGCGACGCACAGTTTGGGAAGCCCTGACCTAATGCGTAATGACTTAGTTATGACTTTCTATTTCTCACTAATATTATGCTTGGATAGGTGAACGATAGTAGACTGTGGACGTCACAGTCATACAAATTTCGTGATAGGGATTGATGTGCATTTGAACGATGGTGGAAAAGACAACAATAATAGAGGCTTGATAACATAGAATTTGTTTAATACGAGAAGTATGTTATCCTTACACGGTTAAATAGACTAAGTTATAATCATTAACTATTTTACAAAAACTCAAAAAATTTAAATGTTCAGATTCAGTTAAGGTGAGTTTACTAGTAATTTTGTTTTAGTTACATATTACCATAAACTAATACACAGAGATTTGAAAATGTTCCAAAATCATCGAACAAAACGACCATTATCCGAATAACTGCCATAAAAATAGCTGGTTTAAAAATAAGCTGTGGCATAAAACCACAAATATCCAAAAGCGGGAATCCACATCACTATCCCCGAACATTAAAAGATGTTTAGCCCAAGTTATATGAGCCGAACGTCCCATTACCAGTAAATACGTCTGCAGCTGTATTCTTTATGTTTTTCAACGGAATAGGCGTATATCAGTCGCTCGGACGCGTTCCACTATCTGACCACTTACTAACATAAGGGTTGTCAACTTGAAAATCTGTAGCCTATTCACTTAATGCTCTAGTCTCTGATTGTTGTGTTTTTCTGGCATACCTACCCAGTTCTATGTAACCGTATCCATGAGTTTCTCTATTACTTAATATTTATGAAAATAGATTTATTTGTCTTTTTTGTTTTCATATTGAAAGCATTGGCTACCTTATCAATTATCCTATATTTATTTTCATCCTATAGTAGCCTTAAAATATTGCCTTCAGCTATAAGACCGACAACTGTGCGGCGATTTTATTCGTATTTTGTTTTGTTATCATCGACAAATTTAGAAAAGTCTCAGTGATTGATTCTGACACGGTAGTGACAGAATTATTCGCTTCGTAAGTTTAGTATAGTCCAAATATATTGTTTATCAAACAAGTGGTAATAATGTAATGAAGAGATAAAATATTTTTGTACATTTTATAAATTTTCCTGTTTTGGATGATACTGATGGTTCCCAAACCATATTTGGTTGTTTGCACGCATGAGACCTTTGGAAGTCTCAAGCATGAATCGAATTGTAACAGGGTTGTTTGTAAGGACTGGTAAGGAAAAATTTAAATAAGATTCTTTTCAGAAATAGAATACTGTAATAAATATGTCAAACAAAGTCTTCGATGTCAATCGTCATTTGCTCCAAAATTCTTATCTACTAATCCGATTATCGAGCTGGTAATTTTTTTTCGCATCGATATATATGTATAAAATATAATATAGCAAAAACTAAAAAATCATTTTATGATTTTACTCCTTTGCCCTTGATTTATACAGCAATGACTTCAACCCTTATTTAATAAATGTATGCGTCTAGAATATTTATGTTAATAAACGAAAATCTTTTTGTGAATTATTCATATACACTAATGTTATTTAAATAAAACTATTATTAATATTTTATGATAACAATTTTAAAACACAATGACATGAAAATTTTATTCCAAAAATAACTATTTCATCGTTGAAAAACCTTTCACGGTAATTAAAGAAACGTAAAAACTGGTTGTTTCTAATGCCGAAAATATGCTTAAAACACGTGAGAAATTCTGGGAATCCAGGAATTTTGGGTATTTAAAACAACGGGTAACCCTCAGTGCAATCGTAAAACGAAGCGTATGAGGCATACATTCCAAAGACATTAACGTCATGCCAACCCTTGGCAGTGTCAGTTTTTTTCCCTCATAAAACGATCTCTTTGAGTGATTTCTCAGAATATAAATTATCCAGTCGTACACTTGACTTCAAAAGGACTGTAATTGTTTCGCGTTTAAGGGACAGGGGACTTTGATGTTCTGAATATTTGTTTTATTGTACTGTTATTAGTATTATACGCGCAATAAACATCAATCTTCACTTAGCTTGATATCCACTTATAAACATCGAAGCTTCAAGAGTATTTTCTATTGAAATGTATAAATAATGTGCTAAAAGAGATAGAAGTTAGCGATAAACGACGCCTTCTTTTGATGGGTTTGTTTTCACTTTTATGTAAGTTTTAACAATCACTTAGCCTAAGATCCCACCACGAAATTACTACATACATTATGACGTGAGTCAAACACACATTTTTACATTCGTGTATGAATAGGAGAATACACTGATATACCGCAGCCAGTCAAAATATGCCCGCAAGTAATTTTAATTTAATTAATGAAAATTAATTTTCGGAATAAAATTTCATGCACTTCGTTTTTAAATAAAATATAATCCACGTCATAGCTATGCATGTAAAGAATTCTAAAATCCATAGGTGCCGTTCCACACTCAGCCGCAACTACCCCGCAGCCAGGTGCAAACAGGTAACATTATGGAGTTTTTTTACACTCACAACGTACTCGGATGATTTTGGTATCAAATTAAAGCTGATTTTTTTTCTAATATGATGATATATGTCTGCCTGTGAAATAATAGCCGCAAATTAGCGGTGCCATCTGTTAAAAACGCGAGATAACCGGGATATAGTGTTCTTAGCCGGCACACTTAATAATATTTATTTCAAAAAATAAGTCGGATTCCTTCAAAATAAAAATTGCACGTTATCAAGTATATGTTTTTCTTTTATTGAAATGTTTTTAAATAACTTTTTGCTCGGGGATATGTTCAATTCAGTAAATTTTTTTTTCATTGCATATATTATAAATTTAACAGAATTTTGAGCCTCGAAAATGATTCTTAAATGAATGTGTCAACCTTAGCTCAGTTATCTTGTTGTGTATTCACATTGAATTATCACTTCCTTTAACGATGAAGAAAAACATCGTGATGAAACCGGCCCACCTAAAAGTTCGTAGGAATTTCGTAGGTGTGTGGTCGGCCAACCCGCACTAGCGCAAGCGTGGTGGACTACGGCGTAAAAACCCTCTCAAATTGTAGAGGAGACCCGTGCCCAGCAGTGGGACGTGTTTGGGTTGATGATGAATAAGTTTTAGCGTCATATGGGCAAAAAGAGCATTTTTCGAATCCCTTAGAATTGATGAAAGATCCATCGTACAAATATGTAAATTACCAATTATTTTAGGGTATATTGTTGTCTAAAAACTTAATTAAGAACATTTAAAGATTTTTGCGTAAATTTTGATAAGTAACAAGATAACTGAGCTAAGGTTGACACAAATTCATTTTAGAATCATTTTTGAGGCTCAAAATGCTGTTAAATTTATAATATATGCAATGAAAAAAAAGTTGACTGAATTGAACATATCCCCGAGCAAAAGGTTAGTTAAAAACATTTAAATAAAGAAAAACATATACTTGATAACGTGCAATTTTTATTTTGATGGAATCCGACTTATTTTTTGAAATAAATATTATTAAATGTGCCGGCTGAGAACACTTTATCCCGGTTATCTCGCGTTTTTAACAGATGGCACCGTTAATTTGCGGCTATTATTTCACAGGCAGACATATATCATCATATTAGAAAAAAAATCAGCTTTAATTTGATACCAAAATCATCCGAGTACGTTGTGAGTGTAAAAAAACTCCATAATGTTACCTGTTTGCACCTGGCTGCGGGGTAGTTGCGGCTGAGTGTGGAACGGCACCTATGGATTTTAGAATTCTTTACATGCATAGCTATGACGTGGATTATATTTTATTTAAAAACGAAGTGCATGAAATTTTATTCCGAAAATTAATTTTCATTAATTAAATTAAAATTACTTGCGGGCATATTTTGACTGGCTGCGGTATATCAGTGTATTCTCCTATTCATACACGAATGTAAAAATGTGTGTTTGACTCACGTCATAATGTATGTAGTAATTTCGTGGTGGGATCTTAGGCTAACTGTCTAAGAAGTTGAATTATTTATTCGATCAACAATTAGATTTGACAGCTTCTCGTTGCTTAGTTTGGAAGACGCCCGTCTGTGGAACTATAGGCCCAATGTTTGATTAAGGGAGAAATATTTGTCGACGTAGATGCTTAAAATCTGGGTGTTTGTGGGATCCAAAAGGGTTTTGTAGTTTCTGATAGGCACCTACACAAAGCTTTGTAATCAGTAAAATGCATATTATTTCTTCTCTATTTATTTAAATAGAAAAATTACACCAGAAAGTATTTATTAAAATAAATAAAATTTATTTATAAAATTAATTTTGTGGTAGGTACCTACGAATCACTACATATAAATATAATCGAATGAAGCCTGCCGATAAATTTAAACCAACCTTTTGATATCACATTTATAATCTAGCTGATTCTTAGAATGTGACATATGTTGTCAAGTTTCTTCGGCGCTTTACACCTTTGGGAAAATGGATGCTTTCGTGTGAAGTAATTTTTCATGTGAATTTTTGTTTCACTGAGAGTCGAATGTACTTAAATAATGACATTAACATAGTCTTTTCACGTAGCATGAGTATAAGGTTCGCAGTCGGGAGATTTTTTTTTAACCTTGATCCGAGATAAGAGTTGATGGGTTTTTAGTGTCGGCATGAAGGCTGAACATGACTCCGAAAAGTGACTTATCCACTTTATCAAATATAGTCCGGATATAGTCGTGAGGTTGCGTGTAATTGTCACAAAACCTATTTTCAAAGACGACACCAAGATTTTGTATTTGCTAATCTAATCTATTAAGTAAATCTGGTTTCATAAACTAAACACAAACAAACAAAGTAGAATCGGGCTAATCTAAAGTAGTTACTGAAGTCTTTGTAATTAATTGATTGAATACGTGCCTAAACATTCAAGGATAAAACAAAAAAGTTGGGTAACTTGTATCCCATTTGAGTAGCTTGCCGATTTCATTGTGTTATAGAGCAGCCATATACTTAATGCCCTATTAATTAGTATAGAACATATGAAAGTATAAGTTAAGAATAGAACATTTTTCCATGAAAAATATACTGTAATCGAGCCCAAGTAACTGGGTATTAATAAAAGGTATTAGGTACCAAAGGATTTAGTTGAGTAAATTCCCTCGTTTATCTCTCGGGGTGAAATCGAAAGTTACTGGATTCTATTCGTAGTGAGGGCATTGTATTATTGAGTTCATTTCGAATAGTTTTGCCTAACATACCTATGTTTGGCAGCAGTATTTTATTATTAACACATCTCTGTCTACGCTTTTTTGAATTTCGGCTTGACTATAAAAATAGCAATACATAAAAAATCCATCACTTTGATTCGCTCAAACGAAATCTGATGTTAAAAAAAGGCAAAAAAAGCGTTTAAAGAAACACCGCGGCGGTCGCTCCATTACTAAAATTTACAACCAAATGGAATGGGACGAGCGTTTAATTTGTTTTTTAATTTACATCGTTTCCATGTTTATGAATAAAACAAAACATTCCTCAAAGGATTGTTACTGCTTCGGCTCGAGCTAAAGTTGTGTCAGTACAAACGTAGATTGGGGTAAAATTTTTCTTAACATTTTCATCATCAGTCCGTATACGTCCCACTGCTGGGCACGAGCCTCCTCTACAACTTGAGAGGGTTTAGGCCATAGTCCACCACGCTTGCTAGTGTGGGTTGGTGAATTGCACTTTTTGTGTGCAGATTATATCACAATGTTTTCCTTCACCGTTAAAGCAAGTGATATTCCATAGTGAATACACACATAACTTCGAAAAGTCAGAAGTGTGTGCCTGGAGTTTGAAACCGGGACCGCTGAGATTCTCGACCGTGCGCCTCAACGTCGAGGCCATTACTACTACGTAACAGTTTATATAGTGCTTATTGTAATTCATGTTGTTTCGTTAATGGGGTCGTGATTTATGTTCCTTACATTATATTTGGCAGTGCCACTTAATTTCCGCTTATGTAAATCTACTATTTTTTAGGCGACACTTATTTTTGTTGGCTGTATAACTCATTTTTTGTGATAAATTAGTTTTCTTGTTTGTTGGTTGCAATTTAAAGACCATTAACAAAACGAGTGAAACATGAGTAGAGCAATATACCTCGGTTTCCTTTTTTTGTATAGGCACGATAGCGTTTATTTTATAACATTTATAATGTAACATTGTGTTACAATAAGGGAAATCCATGAATAAAAACTACAACTCAACCAATTAATGACACCTGGTATTTTTTTTTATTGTAGAGATGTTTAAAGTTATTTTTATTTTCCTTAATGACACGATTTCGGGCCAACAATCACAAACCGCATGATTAATAACGTCAAGATGTAATTAATAGTGTCCAATAAATTACAATAACCGGAACATGTGTCCGTATCTCTTGTGACGTGACATCTGTTACAAGCAAATAATTTTAGACAGCTCGTATTTCATGTAATATTGTAGTTTCAAAACGGGAAATTGGTTTGTATGTTGTTTGACCACGATAGTTTAAAAATAATCAAATATTAGCTGACTATAGCCCGCGACTCCGTTTGCGAAACTTGAAGATGAATGTTTCTCTTCGTTTTTTGCAAATTTCATAGCTCCGTTCCTATTTTTAGCGTAGAGCTAATTTTATATAGCCTATATCGTTTCTCGATTAATGGACGATATCAGGAAAAAAATATTTTTCTATTAAAACCATCAGTTCCTGATATTAACATTTTCCATATTAGCGTTTATATTACCATTTAACTAACCCAACCAAATTCTTATCGATAACATATCCTAATAAGTAAGCAGGTACCTTATTAATCTTACTTTATTTGAACTATCGAGTATAGAGGAAATAATTTTAATTATTGACAAAAGTCCTTATAAATAATAATCTTAGTTGATGTCTACTAGCGAGTCAAAAAGGAATTAATTCTCAGTAGCAGCATCGAGTCTAGAAATTTGCCCGAAAACGGCAACAGGCTCGCTTACTGTTACGTGGGCTGGATCCATACCTGACGAAAAGTGGGTGCAGAAATTCACCTCAGCCCAACCTTTCAGGGAATGCAGGCGCAAGTTTTTGTAGGTATGAGTAAAGTAGATTTTGATAAGAAATGAAACCCTAAAATTGTAAATTGTGTAAATGAAAATACCAAGCGTACTTTGTCCATTACATAGTATTTGTTTATTAAATTGCGAACAAACATTACACAAGCCTTTTAGTGAAATGTTTTTGAAACTAATTCCGCAAGCTCACAGTGTAAATATGTTTGTTTTTAGTGAATCAAACACAGCATTGTTTTCCGTTTTTGTTTTGAACAGGCTACAAGAGAGGTCTAACATAGCGGAAATAGTTGAATTAAATAAACGAGAAGTTGTAGTTTTCGATACATAATTTCAACATGAACGTAGTGCACTTTACTATGATGTGATGGCCTAAAGGTTAAGATTCCCGGTCCAGTATATCTCGGCGGTCATAAGTTCAAACCCTAGGCACACACTGACTCTGTATGAGACGTTTTAGTTAGACAAGCAATAAAACGGCACCAACCACCGTTAATGGAAGGAAACCATTAACGACAGTCATCCTTCCTCGCGAGGAGAAGTAATAAAATGGATAAAAATTTAAATCAAATAGACAGTATTTTATTTGGGAACGAGTGTCGCCGCTTGACAGTCACCTGTATACAGTCATCCTCATCTCTTTGCCCTGTTCCCATAGTTTAAATTGATGTTGGTGCAGTATGTTTTATCCCTATCAGGAATCATGTCGTCATTCACCCATGTCTCTTTCATATCCACCGTCACGCACTGCATCCATCTTTTCTTTGGCCTTCCTCGGCTCGCCCATCCATCCATTCTCATATTCATCACCTTTATATACCTGTATTTATAGGATACACGTGAAAATACATATGAGTAAATATACAAATTTTGATATCATTAGTCTTTAATGCTGGGAAGCGGTTTAATCTTATGATTCAGCACAACATAAGCACTAAGCGCTACCGATTAGCCCTGCCCCGAGTTGAATGAGAGAGATTGAACTGATCATATTAAATTACAATCTAACATCTGGTAATATTCTTAGAATAACGGCGCTGTCTTATTAAAATACGAGGAAAATAATATTATTTATTAGTATTCCTTTGGTGAGATACATTGTTATTGATTATCTTAAAGTTTCTTTCTTCTATACATTTTTGCCTTCGTCTTCTTAGTAGGAATTTACCTATTCTAAGCAAAGTGTTGCTGCAAAATACGACTTCTGTGATCTTTTTTGGTTCATTAGTCAGAATTATTCCATTAAGAACAAACGTTACATAAATCTTCAGATTACGTCTTACTAATTAGCTGCACTATGCTTTTTGGCACAAGAATAACTACTTTATGCTTTGAATCAACTTCTATCAACCTAGTTTTAAGTTCTCGTTGTTATAAAACAAAGAGGAGGAACTTCACATGTTTGGCCTGAATAACACTTAAATTATTGGAGTAGAAACGATTCGCCAATTCTATTTTATAGCCTTGTTAAGTTCATTATAAATACGACTGATCTGGTAACACGTTGTAGTAGGGGAGCCGACGATGCTAAATGGGGATTTACTCGAGCGTCATAGAGACCTATAGGATTGCAAAGCTTAGATGATAAGAAGAAAAAAATGTTATATGATATATATCTTTTCATCGGTGGGGAAAGCGGGTATAGATTGTTAAATATGTAAAAAAAAACTGATGCGTGGACATCCTCGAGCGCGTCAGATATTGATAGCATCATTGCCCTACGTATTTTTAATAATGTACGTATCTTAATCTGATCGTTTCCATGATGGGGGTGGTTGTATTTAAGGATTGAAAATGAAGAAAAAAAAAATTTTATCGAGCGCGTCAGATTTTCTAAGGGAGTGTTAAGTGCACCAAAAAAAAGCTCTCATTCAATAATCTGACGATTTCGATGTGACGCAAACTCGTGGCCATTCTCATAATATGCAAAAAAAAATCGCCATTTGGATATACTCAAGCGCGTCAGATTAAGATATATATGGTTCATCTTTATGTTCTATACGTACTGTCTCATAATCTGACGATTATCTAGAGGGATTCGCCTAATCTGACGAAAAAAAAAATTATTTTTTCAATTTTTACTCAATTTTCAACTTAATTAATTGAAAAGCTCAGGAAATAGCATGCAAATAAATAAGTGTATGCTTTTTTAGTACAATGCATGTATTTATAAAGAAATATTTTTAAAAAAGCTTAACAAAAATTTATGTTTTATTAATTAATCATCATCTTAGTTGCAAGTAGATATTTTTCAAATAAAAAATACTAATTGGTATGCCAGGTCATATAACCAATAAAATAAAAAAAAATTGCGGGACATTGATGTTTCATTATTTTCCATTCATTACTCATACATCTGTTAAATAAAAAAGTAGCTCCCACATCCAGTCTAAAAAAACGAATTTAAAAAGTATAAGCTCATGCATTAAATGTAATGCACGGATGTCTCAGCGAGTCCGAAAATGCGTTATATATAATGCATGGACAAGCAACGTGTTAAAATAGCAAAAAAGCCAAAACGTTGGAAACACGTTGAAAATTATACTTTATTAAATACGTTGGCGTCATGGGAGCAGAAACCAGAGTGGAGACGGAGTGAGAGAGTAATAGATAGAGAAAGAGTGAAAGAGGAATAGAAACGCGGAGAAGGAAATAGCGCCGCACAGCTGCACGCATTTAACTTTATCGACGAATTTTTGTTATTTCGGCTTGCGGAAATCGTCAGATTATATATTTTTCGTTATTCTTGAACTATTTCCTTCAAAATAAAAAAAAAATTAGCTACGCTCGAGAATGTCGAGATGACGTTTTTTTTTTACAACTTTGCTGCCCTCCCCTTTCTTTACGTCACGCTCAAATTGTCAGATTAGTGGAATATACACTTTTTAGGACGTTATTTACTCACCCTACCTTAATCTGACGCGCTTGAGAATATCCGATGGTCAATTTTTTTTTACTAATCTGATCCTGTATCCTGCATGGGCGGCCTTATATATGGGGCTCATGTTTGGTGGAGGTACTTAACCGGGTACAAGGTATCCTCCTGTATATTAATCTGCCGCGCTCGAGTAAATCCCGAAATCCCCTCTTCGGCTCCCCTACTATTGTAAACCATTGAACAGATTGTCTAGAAATTATGACTTGTAAGGTATCTGATATTATCACCCAAATGGGTAAGACAAGGGACAAAAGTAAAAAGTAAGGTTAAAAATATAAACGCGAACGAAGCTACGAGCAAAGCTAGTTAAGAAATAAGAAGTTCGATAAAGTCGGCTTCGGTCAATGACTTTCAAAATTCAAGCGTATACATTGCCGGGAAACTTCTGCGGCATGTCAAAAGCGTTGCTAACAAAAAGTACAAGCTTTGATACGTAACGCGATAGGGTTGTGACTCATTGAACGTTGAGAATGATTTTAAAGGGACCACTCAAACACAAAGGGATCATTCAATTACCAACAATCGCGTGTGAGGGTGCAGGATGTGTTACAAAATAAAATGAGAACATTTATTTGTCTTGTATGAGAACTTGTATACATATTACGCTTTATAAATCAGTATATTGGTTGTGTTAAATGCTCTCTCACGTATTATAGAAAGTGGGCTACTTAAAACTAAATGCAGAGGTTGAATCGTAATAAAGGCTTGTGAAATTTAAGTTTTAAGATGAAAAGTATTTAGATCGTCGAATATCTCCCAATAGAGTTTAATAATGATATCAAAAATATAATGTTTCTACTAGCTAGTATATTACTTTCATTCTTTTTCTATTTTCCAAAACTTGGCACCAAATGTAAGTTATCATATTATGTCCTTGTTCATAGCGAACAATATACGTCGTTTTAAAAATTAATCAAAGCCCTCTTCATATAAAACAATGGTTTATTAAAACCCACGCCGCTCAAAAGCGTAAAAAAATTAAATTCTCCAAATCTTACAAAGTGACTCTAATCGTTAAGGTGACTGGTGGCTGCCCCAAAAAGGTCGCTCAATAAATTCAGCCCAAAGTAACAATAATGTTAAGGTGTTCCTTAATTAATTCTGTTTCTGCTTTTTCCTTTTTTTCTTCGTTTATATCCTTTGGCTTTATGTCCCTTATTGCGAAGTTTATGCCTTTTATGCAAAAACCACCTTTCATCTCGTCGTGACCATTATTTTCCGCACATAATTTCTGTTCTCACTATTTATAAGGTTTCGTTCTATTGAAATCATCGTCGAAGTGTTTCATGTACTTAAGACATTATTGTTTGTTATTTTATTTATTGTTGTTCTATTTATGAAATATTTTATAATAGAAAATGGAAGTTCGTTTTTTGATGGTTATTAGAGCTGTTTTCTTCAGCTCAAAACTACTGTATACAGGTTAAAATAGAGTACGGTGGAAAACTTACACAGGTATCAGTTACCAAGGTTAGAAACACATTGACGCTAAAAATATCCCTAAGATAGGACGCTTTCCTTACTATCATGTTCACTGTTATGTTGATAAGGAAAACGACATTTTTTTTAGGATTTTTAACGACAATATTTTTGCAATCACTTAAGTAAATATTACCAGTCTTAGTGTTCTAGCACTTTTTACTAGGTGTATATCATGTATGTAGAGTCAAAAAATACTACAAATCGTATGTACCCGCGATGAAATTGGTAAGCATCGAGAGTTAAAAGTTACAAATATTTTCCTTTAATACAATTTTAACGAGGTATATGCATTTATACCACGACCACGGCCTATCAGACAATGAACTAAAATATCCTAAATGTTTCTCTTAATTACAAAAGTTCTTAGTAACAAAATTGCTGGCAGGCGTCTGATGGCGACACCGAAATGCGCCATCCAACATTTATGTGACAAAGACAGATGAGCCGTTAACCATGTGTTCATCAAGTTCAACTCTCATTATATCGTGAGTGAGCCCGCCCTTAAGTACGGTGCATGTTAAAACACCTCAGAACAGATGCTCCATGTTTCGTACAGGATATTTTGGGACAGCTATTTATAATAGGCTGGTAAAAAAATCTTTGTCATCGGTTTTTTGTTTGAGCTTGCGGAAGGCAAAATCGTGGGGTTGTATTCTTTTTTTTTTTTTTTTTTTTTTTTTATGGGAAAGGAGGCAAACGAGCCAGTGAGCCACCTGATGTTAAGTGGTCAACACCGCCCATGAACACCATCAATACCGGAGGAATCATCGGTGCGTTGCCGGCCTTTAAATAGGCCTTTCTAGCAGTATATCATATTAATTAAAACATACTTGATATTTTTATTTGGAATTCTGGTTGACTTTTTTTTATTCATCATCGGCACGAGCCTCCTAAACAACTATAAAAGGTTTAGGCCCCATTCAACCACACTGGGCTAGCGCGTGTGCATTACATACCTTAGGAATTCCTAAAAACTTTTAGGTGTGGAGATTTCCCTACGATATTTTAATACATAACATAGATCGAATCATTTATTCCTGTTATTCCTGATAGTATTTACCCATCAAATACACTAGTTTTAACAAGGCATTGAACATCAAATACCGCCATTACAAACGCGTCATATAAATTGCACCTCATTTCCTATAAGTAAATCTAATCAAAATTTCCAATTTCTATTATATTCCGAAAGCCAGCATAATCGCTCCGCTTTCATCCATCACGGTCCAATAAATGCATCTTCAGCCACGTGCTACCTATTACGCCTCTCGTCGGCTATGAAATACGAGACCATTTTGTGCCTATATATAGGGACATCCCTTAATGACCCGTTGTTTAAGCCGAACTCAAACAGTGGCTATATTTATTCTTTTATCCCACGTGGATGAGTGTGTGGGCCACGATAACGCTCGGTTATTAAAATAATGTAAACAAACTGCACTAAATTTATAGGCTATTATAAATCGGTGTAATGGGTTAGTGGATAATATGCTGTCAGTGTTATGATTCACAACGTTTTATTGCGTTCGGTTTTATTTCGACTGGCGTTTGAGAGGAATTTTGGTTTTAATGTACCTTAAAAGTATAAAATTAAGAGGTAGTTTATACGTCCGTGCATAAAGTTTATTGATGATTGTATTTATATAAAACTGATTTTGTTATAAAATTTCTATAAAAACATTTTTAAAATCATACACTAAAAATAATTTTTAAAAATCGGTTTTATACCTCATTGAAAACTAAAATACTAAGCTCGGAATGTCCGCGACAGTGCTGGCTCCTCTTAAATTATTTTATGCAAATCTCTGTGCGTGACTTGAGCTTCGTGGACTTAAATATGGTCCGAAGAGAAAACTAAGAGGTATGAAAATTGTAAAAGTGACTAAAGGTTTATTTTACGATAAAACTATTGTAATAATTGTTTACTGCTAAGTAAATTTAAAAAAAATCAGAACTTCAGATTATATCATCATCATCATCATCATCAGCCAAAGGACGTCCACTCACAAGGTGGACCGACGATTTGATAAAGGTCGCGGGAAGCCGCTGGATGCAGGCCGCTTCCAATAGAGCACTTTGGAAGTCTCTGGGGGAGGCCTATGTCCAGATTATATAAGTACTACCTAAATAAACATTTGTAGGTTATTCCCAATTTGGCATTATGGTTGTATAGTAATTCCAATTTAGAACATACGAGTACTTCGCAAACATATCTGCAAGTTTCGTTTAAGGATAACTTTTGTTAATTTCCCTACATCTGGAAATAGCACAAAATATAATAGGCCTTCATGTTTGAACGTTATTTTACCACAGGAGATATGAAAATATACTGAAGTACGCTTCACTGGCTGAGTTCTTACAAATACCGCATTACATACGCTCAAATTGTTATACATTAACAATATCCTCACCATTAGGAATAATATTATAATACCTTAAATGGTACTAACGCTGTGAATGTAATTGCTACTAATGGTTTCTGTTACGATGTTGCTATAACACTTACGGAGCACAATGTTTTACAATTTCTTAAAATTAAAGTAACCCTGTCGCTGTAGAATGTTCGACGGGCCGTTTGTGGTACAATACTAAAGGTTCCTAGCAATACAGACTCAGTCCCAAGCTCCGAGAAGTTTATTTTCATTGCAGACGCGATACAGATGTAAACTTTCCAAATGTTGATTCAGTTAAGGTTAACAAAAGGGGCAGAGTTTTGCATGACTAATTTTCAACGAGAAGTTTAGAAGAATAATTTGCACCTCAGAGATTTACGCGAAGTTTTGCCCCAATTTTTTGATGCGTTGATGTCGAAAACTTTTCTTTGCTGGATTCTTTTAACCTTCATTTTTAAAATACTAGCTATGGGGCGCGGCTTCGTCTTGCGCAATTATTAATTCTGTCCTTATCCCATGGGGATACTTTTCTGATATAAATACTTCATCTAATACATTCCTATCTATCATTTATCGTTTTAGCGGCTTAGGTCTGAGAACGTAACAGACAAACTAATAGACAGATAAGGTAACGTTCGCATTTATAACATTCGTAGTGTCTTCTAACTTTTTTACAAGGATAACACCACATTAGCATTAGATCACTTTTGGGTTGCTCAAGACACAGACCATAAATAAAATTTAGGGATTACTCACGTTGGCGTATGTTTACTCAACGAGATCCTAACCGTCTACGCCACGGGTGATGTTAGTAAAGTTAAGCCCATTACCATATTACTAGACGCTATTGATTTTGTAACAATAAATGCTCGGTGCATCCTAGAACAAAATTAGATTAAGCTAAAGTATTATTTGATCAAGATAGAAATTTGCAAACGCATTTAATTTATTGAATGAAATTATTCTGCCCACCGTGTTCTTATTTTATTATTCATTCCACAGAACAGTTGAATAAAACTAGAAAAGAAATGTTAGTATGCCGAGCGTCATTACGCATCCATATCTTTTAAAGATAGGAGATGGTAGAAGGATGTTATTCATCATATCCTATATTAGCCTTTGTTTCAATATTCATGTCATAATCTATTCAATTTTGTTTTAATTAGCAATGATTTTCCTTTTGTCCCCAGAACTATTGCTCGGAACCTTAAGAACGCATCAGAAGGCCGCTTGTGACGAAGAGATGGTGACGCTCATTTGCCCTCGAGGGACGACGATTAGCATACAAGTGGCGCAGTATGGAGCCTCCACTACCCAGAACTCCTGTACTCCTGAGCTCGCGGAGTACCAGCCAGTTGCAGTTGAAGTTATTGGGGACACCTCCTGTGTTTGGCCTAGTGCTTTACAGGTGAATTGGCATTTTTTTCTTTTTTAACGACTAACATAAGGTATAGGAATCGGTTTGAGAAAATCATTGATTGCTCAAGATTAATTGTAAATTTTTACGGTAAAATAGTCACTCGTTCGTTCGATATTCAAAATAGAATCGTTACTGTTATTAAAGTAATCGTTAATCATATTCAGAGTTATAGTGTTGGACGGAAAATTCAGCCACAAAATGCCGAATATATCATTAATACCATAACCTTATATTTCCTTAACTAGCCACTAAGTTAACAGCGTCTTAAAAACAAATGTGTTGTCTGTTCGTAGCCGGAAAAGGATGATCTAGAAACAGAAAAATAAACGAATGTATAAAAAAAATCTTAAACTTAAGTACTTGGAACGACACAGTTTATGCTAATAGTTTAGACTGTGTTAACAAAGCAATAACAGATTGAAAAGAGAACCTGCAGAATCGAATCACTTTGCATGTATTGTAATATTCTGCAGTGTGATTTAAATTTCAAATACGGAATTGTGAAAACGTGTAATATTATTGTTCCCCGAGGAAAAACACATTGTCGTGCAAATATTTATCTTGCAAGATTGATTTGGCGTGTTGTTGAGTTTTAGTTTTGGTCGTCTTTCTCGTCTCGTTTGAAGTACTGAAGAAAGCAATTCCATTCGTTTCACATTCATTTTGTTTATATACAGCTGTTTTAAGTGCTGATATCATGTTCTCATTTGTTCTAGCAGCAGTCTTTGTTAAGTAGTATTTGATAACGTAATATAGATAAAGAATGCTAAACTCAAAATTAATAATTTTATTCTGCTAAACCCATGATATTTGCGTGGTAAATTTTTGTGCAGATTTTTGTGTCCTTCAGATACTTTCATCCGCAGAAAAATGCCGACGGTACATTTTACTTCTTACGTACACATATATACCCTCTATTAATAGTGGAGGTATTAACCTCAGTGAGACAGGATACTCTCATATTACTTTCTTGCCGTAATTCAATTCATCTTGTGTATTATCTAGGTAGACAATCTCAAAGAGATCAATTCCAAGGGTAGAAACCTCTATTGTCTATTCTAATGGCTCCTATTTTGATGTAGGTATGCACTTACTGATTATATTTTTACTATATATTAAGTTGACGAATATTGTAAACTCTTATGGCTTTAAAACACTTGGTCTTGAAGAACTTTGTCCGTAAGTTTATAAAGACGATTCAACTTTGAAAAATATTTAATAGTTTTAGTTTTTTTTTCTACCGTGATCACGTCTACCTATAATAAATACTTGTCTTGTAATTTTTTCACACTTTAATTACGATGAAAATATAATGCGCATGTTTATTTTGAAAAACACATAGCAAACGATATAAAGGCTACATAAGAAGTTAGTTAGTACTTAGGATGTAAAATAACCCAACTTTATCGATTTCTTTCATAAAGTACTTGAATGATATAGCAAGAGTATCAATACAACTGACATCAATTTTGGTGACGGAAATATAACTTGATGACGGCGGTATACATACAAATAATTTTATATTTTTTTGTTGCAGTATGCATAACAAACTTGGTGATACCTCATCACTACATAGTATAAAACAAAGTCGCTTTCTCTGTCCGTATGTCCCTTTGTATGCTTAAATCTTTGAAACTACGCAACGGATTTTGATGCGGTTTTTTTTAATAGATAGAGTGATTGAAGAGGAAGGTTTATATGTATGATAACATCCATTAAATATCAGCATTGCACCCGTGCGAAGCCGGGGCGGGTCGCTATCAAATAATAAAATAGAAACAGCAAACCACTCAGCCGTCAATGAATTGTTTACAAAAAACCAAATGCATTTAAAATTCAACAACGTTGCATTGTTCAGTATACACTGCGCTTCGGCAAGCACATAAACTCAAACAATGAAGTATTAAAACAACAGTACATACAAAACATCTTTGTTGACGGTACAAGTAGATCGTAAGAGGATAGCGCTCCTAGCGTTCCCCTTGACAACCACTTGGTCCATATCACATTATAGCTCGTAATATCTGATGTTAAGCATCTTAGTAGTATCGTCACAGCATTATGTCGCCTGAATAATTTATTGGAATAACTTATGTTGCTCATATTGGAGTATTAAACTTGAGTGACGCTCATTTTCAGTACCATTAAAGGGGTAGGTAAGTTATTTTTAGAGTCATTGCTTTTAGCGGAAAATAGGCTAGTACCTATGTTGTGCTTTTGTTAGGTACGAAATACATGTGCGAAAGTTTAATTTTTAGCTTTGCTGGAGATACACCACATGACAGTTGAATAATATTAGAAAGGAAGGGTCCGCATACCAAGCCTGCCGAACTGTTTGACACGGCCGTTTCTTAACAATTCAGGTTGCGTGTAATATCAATTTTTATCACTGGTCAATGGTCGTGTATTCGTAGTAGAAGGAACAGGTGACAGAGAAGCGGCGACACTCGTCTCCATCAAAAATACTGTCTATTTCGTTTCTAATGTTATTCAGCTGATACGTAATAGACACATTTTATCGATCGTAGATCGAAGTTTTGAGTAGGAAAAAGTATCTTTACTCTTGGGAAATAATAAGTACCTACCTACTTAGCCAAACCTTTCATGAAGAATGCCTTGACGTGAGCATTTACTTTTCAAGTACCACAAATTTCTTTTTCTACAGACTTTTTATAGATAATGTTTTAAGTTGGAAATCGTGTTTGAATCAGCAACAGTCGATAAGCGTTTTAGAATGACGATTCAGTAATTCCCTTGGAACATGTATCTGTCTATCTGTTACCACGCATCGGATTTTACGAGTCGTTCTGTGTTGTTTACGCAATATGAGGGTTTTATGAGCAGATGTCGATAGTGCGGTTGTGCCCAATAAAGATAGACGTTTCTTAGAACTATTCGCTTCGTTTTTTTCTCATTGCGGCAGCAAGCGTGGTGGTAAACGGGAGCTTTGAATGTGTGGGGCAGATTATTTTGTTTATACTACTAAGCATTGGTAAGTAGGATGTGGTTTTAATAGGGTATCTCTTAAAGAGGAATGGTTATGATATTGCGCTCAAGATTATTTATTATCTTGCTACCCATTTAAACGCGTTGTATTTATATGCTTCTTTACTGGGTGTGTTGCGTTAGTCCAATATTATGACCTAAAACAAATGTCCATGGTTTTACCAAGTATTTTTTGATACCTACTTTAATTAAAGTCTTATTAACACTAGCTTTCAAATGAAGAGGTTGTAAAATAAAATAAATTTTATGTAGGTACCTATAAATATAACCAATAAAATTATCAACAAATTTTTAATATTCTTAACTATTTTATTTAAATGGATAAAATATGTTTTACTTTCAATACCATAAAAGTTTCAAACAATTGACACACTCTTAAATATATAAATTTGGCATTCTCATGAACGTCTAATGAATTCTTACCGCGTTCGCGCCCGAGAAACGCCTACGAAAATATTTAAAAACAACCCTTAAAAGGGATTTCAACATTCCTTCCTTATTTGCTCGGCACGTTAATGAACCCTATGGAAATTAATTTGCGATAAAATTTTACAAATTAACAATGAAAAGTAATTTTTGGACTAGAATAACTCAAATATTTCCATTAAGGCGCAAACGGTTATTAATGGGATCTAATTAAATCATTTTACTCTAATTAATAACTGTAATTGATTTTACGAAAGTTGTTACATTTGTAGATTTATGATTTAATAAGTTATAACAACTCGCTTTATGGTACTTACATTAATTTAGCTTAATATTGAGGCTGCAGACAGTTTGAACCGAACTTTGACCACTGTCTTAGAGAAAATTAATCGCAAGCAATACAGTTGTTAAGTTGTTTCTAAAAATTAGATTCAAATCTTTTAAGTTTTTACGTATGATTTTTGAAGATATTTCCAACTACACAATTAGATATTGAATAAGATAACATGGGACATAGACAGTATATAGGGATGAGTGTCGCCGCTTGTCTGTCACCTATTCATTCTACGTCAAACACAGGACTAACGATAAAAATTTCAAAGAAAAATGAATTATCGCTTTTAGTTGTCAAATATTTATAAAACTCTTGATATTACACGCAACACAGATTACTAAAAGCGGCCATGTCAAACATATGATAGTCTAATCGTAGCTTCGGCACGCTCGGCATGTTGACATTTCGACCTATGCGCAGAATAAAGTTATATACCTATGCTTTTGCACAACTTCTCTTTCTCAGCAATTTAAACTTAATTGGGCACAAAATTATCAATAAATTTTATGTTCTTCAAACAACAACAAAATGTATGATCATTATTACTTCATTACTGCAATATATAATCAATTTTAACTCTATTATAGACATAAAAACTACTTTGGTTTTATTGCCATATGTAACCATATTCTATGCATAGGTCGATTTCTTGTCTTATATTATTCTAGTAGTAATTAATTATTACAGCTCAGAGCCATCGAATGATTAGACATAAACAGATAACCTATAGTTACATTTTTCTCACATTAAATTGTTTTGAAGTGGAGCTGTTTGTTAATTAACAAAAATTTCCAAAGGAAAACACTTCTTTTATTAAATATTTTTTCAACAATTCAGCGAAGTACGAGGCTGGCTCTGATTAAATGTTTGGATTCATTAAACGCTCCTTAAGCGAAGATGAATAGACGGAAATACCCTTTATAAATAAGCCAGATTCTTTTCGCAAATTGAGAATTATGTTTATTAGCGTAATTTTACGTTTACTTTATTAAAAAATAATCTTTGACTTTATTAATTTCGTAATTTGTAAATCTAATATTTTTTTAGGAAAAGTACCCGGTAAACGTTAAGAGGCTCGCTCTATTTTATATTCATAAGTACAAACATACATACCTGAATTAGTGAAGATATAAACAACACTCCTTTTTATGTAACAAGTTGATCCTATGTAATAAGAGGCGAGTCCATTTTCATTTTCCGGGCCTATTTCAAAACTATTCATATCAAAATGTCCTAATATAAAATACATATAAAAACGTAATTTAAATAGCAAAATTAAGGTCCCAAAGATACAGTCGAACATTTTTATTCTATCAATACTCCCGATATGCAAGAACCGTCGCCTGGCAACATGTAAAACAATAGACGGTTCATCCAGTTTCGTCACAAGAACAGGCATGCTAATTAATTTTCGTAGTATTCATTGTTGCAGACAGTGGTGGAGGCGTGTCAGAAGAAAAGGCAGTGCAAGTTCCACACAAACCCCAAAGCATTCGGCGTCGACCCGTGTCCGGGTTCCAGGCGTTTCGTCGAAGTAGCATATAAGTGCCGTCCCTGTAAGTTGCCGACTTTTGTATACTCGAAGCTACCCTAACTCGGTTTTAAGTGAAACTCTTGAATCATCTTTTCTTTGACTTTAAAGTTGGATATGTTTGCTCGAAAGTGCACGGCTCAGTTTAGGCTGGAGCGTGATTCTGCTTAAGTAGGTTTAAGTTTCGAATGTATGCCTACTAGCCTAAGAGCCAGTGAACGGATACCTGTATGTATTTGACCAGACCTGGGTTTTTGTACATTGAGGCCCCTATACCTACCGTACATGAGATGGGGACTCACTAAGCCCAAAGTGGTGGACGCGGTGAGTGCGCAGGTAAGACAGGTATCGATTTTTGGCTATTTATAAATGCATTTGACCACGTCTGCCATTTTGATATTTAAAAATATATTATTAGTATTAAGGGAAAACAACAATGGCAGACCATTATCACGCGTTTAACATTGTGGCAGACAATTTTGAAAATGTTAAAAAAAATTTTTTTTTTGAAATTAATTGACCAGATCTGCCACTAATATATTTTATTTGATATAGTCTTAAAAACTTATTTTGATAACGGCAGACGTATTTATTGCGTATAAACATCAGCAGATAAAAATATCTGAGATACTACCCGTTCAGATGTATGGATATAGCTATCTTTCTTCTTTCTCCAATGTATTACTATTGTACTCATTCTAGCCTTTAGTATTTTTATCGTTTCCAATAACTCCAGTACCTCTTGCTTTATGTCATCTAGATGGTGGTTTCTGTAAAACTGATAAGTCTGTACTTGTAAAATGCCTTGAACCAAATTTAGATCAAGATCCGCCACATAGTACAGATGTACTCTTAATTGATGGATTTTTCATCCTACATTCTATGAAAGAGGTTCCCAAAACGTTCGGAAGTATTTCGAAGAAATTCTTGCAAATGGTATCAAAATATTCCTCCCGAAGAATTGATATAATCTTTGACCAGTATTTTTGTCCGTCAATAAAAGATAGTGAAAGATGTCTACGACATGAATCATCGTTGATTGATTACACTATTTCTGGGCCTGACCAAGTGCGACCTTCAGATTTTGCAAAAGAATTAAAAAACACAAAATTTAAGGAGGCTCTTGTAGACTTTTTCGGAAAACATTGGTGTAGTGAGGAAATGAAATTATTTTTAGGCAATCGAAAGATTCATTTAAATTTTCGAAATTGTCAATCATATCAAGTTGTTGATGAGAAGATACAGTCAAGTATTGCTGGAGATTTATGTTGTACTGCACAGGAAGAGGCAGATACAAAAATAATCTATCATGCTTGCAATATCGCTGAGCAGTCGAATATTGTTATCAGAGCCTCTGATACCGATATTTTAATCATAATGATTGGTAATATGGCACACTTGAAGAATTCTAAATCTAATATTTGGATGCTCAATGGAACAGGAAATAATGAAAGGTATATTAACATCACAAAAATTTATACAGAGCTTGGTGAATTGTTAGCTAAAAGTTTAATCGGCTTCCATGCGTTCACCGGATGTGATTTTAATCCCGCTTTTTTTAATAAAGGGAAGAAAAAACCTTTTACATTGCTAAAAAAAATACAGAATTCCAAGAAGCATTTGCTGCTCTTGGTGAAGAAAATTTAACTAAGGACCAACTACAAGACCTATTTAATGTTATTCAACTTTTTGTTTGCCAACTCTACAATGCCAAAAAATCGCAGGACGTCGATGACGGAAGATTCCAACTTTTTGTCCGCAATTACAAAGCTTCAGACATCAATGAAAATTTCAGCAAAAAAGTGCAAAATTTTGACGCAACCTCAATTCCACCGTGTAAGAGTGAACTTTACCAACAATTTATGAGAGCTCATTATATTTCTATGATTTGGAAAAATGCTTACAAAAAGCAACCTACTGCTTTAAACCCATTGGATTATGGTTGGACTGAGCAGGACAACAAATTAGTCTTTAAATGTTTCGAAGGAGATCAACTTCCATCTTTTGTGAGTGACTTAATCACCGATGTTCCTGGTAAGTTGATAAAAATCTTACTTCATCGAATATGTTCGAATCAATTTACAAATTATTTATATTTTAAAATTAACGTTTAATTTTGCAGAATCCGATTCAATGGATGATGAAGGCGAGTACAATGATAATGAATGAAGATCAAAATCAATAAATATAAATATATATTGATTTAGTGATGCATGCATGAGTGTTTTTTATTTATCTAACTTTTAAATTTTGTATTCAATAAATAAATGTAAAAAATAAAATACAAATTAAAATTACTTTTTTTTCTTAGTAGTATACTTTAATATTTAAGATTTTTTTGTTATGTATCTCCTTCTTTATCGTTTAACTTTAAAAGTTTAGTATATAGACTACATATAAAATATTAATTTCATTAAATACAGTGATAAAATAAATTATATTAATGTAAAACTGCTATCGTAATATATAAACATCTAACCGGGTAGTATCTCAGATTTTTTTATCTGCTGATGTTTATACGCAATAAATACGTCTGCCGTTATCAAAATAAGTTTTTAAGACTATATCAAATAAAATATATTAGTGGCAGATCTGGTCAATTAATTTCAAAAAAAAATTTTTTTTTAACATTTTCAAAATTGTCTGCCACAATGTTAAACGCGTGATAATGGTCTGCCATTGTTGTTTTCCCTTAATACTAATAATATATTTTTAAATATCAAAATGGCAGACGTGGTCAAATGCATTTATAAATAGCCAAAAATCGATACCTGTCTTACCTGCGCACTCACCGCGTCCACCACTTTGGGCTTAGTGAGTCCCCATCTCATGTACGGTAGGTATAGGGGCCTCAATGTACAAAAACCCAGGTCTGGTCAAATACATACAGGTATCCGTTCACTGGCTCTTAGGCTATACATTTTGATATACGTACTTAATGTGACTATTAGACATTCTGAATAAATAAGTCAACTATGTGTTATGACAGCTACTTTCTCTTAATTGAAGCTGCTTATGTACTGAGGGTTTATTTTTCCTATAATATATTTTCTTACAACATTAAAACATTGTAAAAATCACCAAATTTAAACATTTATTATATTAGAATTTAAAGAACCAAGATGCTAGATTACAAACGGGGAAAAAAATCTCTTTGAAATTGAGATCGGCGCGGCGTAAGAAAAAAGCTAGAATAAATTTTATCCTAAAGCACTTAAAAGAAGTTAATATCATACCCACCAAAGGGATCCTATTGTTTTATAAACAAGATTTTTTCTTTGTTATGCAAAATAGAGACAAACAGAATTTTCACAGAAATAATAACACTCCAATCAAGAAGATTTTAAAGTATAGATCGTTGTTTTTCGATTGCTTTTGATAGAGTCGACAGACTTCATCTCATACATATGATCAGAATTAAATGTCTGACAATATTAATTTTCTTCGAATGTCGCTACGAGCTCGCAATTGTTATTGAAATTTCAATAGAACAAAAACGTCCGTCCGTATGAATTTCCACGTAATTCAATTAAAAAGTTGTACTTTTTCTGCTTGCGTAATATATTGTTTTTGTTTTTATTCATTTCGCTTGATTTTCATGTTATACAAAAGCAGCGTTGTAAAGCAAACTTGTTAAAATCTTTATTTAGACCTTCTATTTACTCGTTACTTGAAGTTCGAAAGTGGTTTGTGTGTATTTAATTAAATTTTGCTCAGTTAATGTAAGTTGACATGATATTTGTTCATTTGATGAAATAGCGCGATGTTTCGCTATGGATGAAAGTTAAACAGAAGTTTGTTTAAAGGACATTTCTACATTTATTTTACTTTATTTTTTATCGCGAAATATACATACATAAATATTTATTTCGTTACTTGCGCTGTAGTTCTTGACTCGGCCTTATATACATATATTGATACAAAAATTAATTATAAAAAAAGTAATAACAATACTAAAGGTATGTATAACTGTCACGCTGTCCTCTGCTTCACAAAATAACCCGCATAAGGCCAGCGTGGTGGACTAAGGCACAAACCCACTCAGTAGTAGGGGAGGCCCGTGCCCAGTAATGTGACGATCAACAATCTGATCATGACGGTGCAAGATAATAAATATGAATAATTCTAATATAACAATGATCTTCAACAGATGAATTCCGAAGTAAAGTTGGTTGTGAGAACGACGTGCTGCACCTCAGCTGTAACCCTCACTCGCGGGTGGCGATCTACTCGGCGCAGTACGGGCGCACTGAGTACGACTCCATACAGTGCCCCCAACCAAGGGGGATGAAGGAAGAAAGTGAGTATTTTCCTATATTTATCACGTTAATTGTTTAATGTCTAGCTTATATTTTTTTACTGGGATTCGGATCTCTACGTCATATTCCTTTTGTTAAATAAAGATTTAAAGCTTCAGGATTTTATAATTCGGAATTGTGTAATGCAAAAAATAAATAAATACGTTTTGCTAACCTAACAACCACAAACATTTTATACCTATGGTTGTTACGAAAAAGTATTTTCTTTAACGCCAGGAGGTTCCTTATCATTTGAGCTATTATACCTGCCTAAATTTCCGACCACGATCTAAATACAGCCTGTAAACACTCCCTCGAAAGAGTACAAGGCAGTCGAGTCTTTTTATTTGAAATACCGGTTTTGTTACATCATTTCCACCAATGTATCGTATGTTCTGTTTGTCCAGCGTGCTTGGAGCCGTATGCTACGGAGACGGCGATGCGAGAGTGCCACGGCAAGCGCCGCTGTGTCCTCTCAGCCGACAGCAATATGTTCGGAAAACCCTGCCGGCCTGGCAGCAGGACCTATCTCAAAGTCGTCTATACATGCGGTAAGTGTTATGTTTTCAAAAATATATTTTTTTTAGAAATTTACTTTAATTTTTTTTTAAATAATACAACTAAGTAACATCAAATAGCCATTATTAAACGTTATAATTAGAATAATTATTGATGCTTAAATAGCATAACACGTTTCACGTAAAATCATGCAAAAAAGGTACCTAAATTTCTTTTTCGCAGACGGATACAATTTAATGATAAGACGAGTTAGAAACGTACTCGACATGTATAGATAAAAAACCAAGTATTTTTGGAAGATTATCTATTCTCAGAACTGAATATGTGCGAGCTTACTATATTCCTAGAAATTTTAATTAGTAAAACCGTCAAAGTTATGTGACAGTTTTTCTTCCATCAATCAAGATATTAAATATGTGTCCTATTAAGCGAGCGCGTAGGCAAAATAGTTATTAATAGAACATATTTATATTAAGTCTATGATGGCCTGAACCCTCTCAATGATAGAGGAGACCCGTGTCCAGCAGTGGTACAGATATGGGTTGATGATGAAGTGTATAGTCTACTGTAAGTGTATAGTGTGTGTGTAAGTGTACAGTGACTAGGAAATTAGGCTCGCGGTCTACCACTCTTCAACGGTAAATGAAAACATCGTGAGAACATAGTCAAAACATCGTGATGAATATTCGGGAATTATTAAAAAAAACACCATTTACTTTAAAGAAACGGTCAGCGTGCTTTTTTATACCTTCATTTCGGCAGTAAAATTTCACGTAATTAGAGTCGAGTATCATATCTGTTTTTGATTCTATTCAAGTCCGTGCTGATGCTAAAACATTCCTAAGCAAGTAACACTTATCTCTGCCTTGAAATCAAATCCATTGATAGCCTCTTTTGTATTTGTTTAACTTATTAACCCCCAATAGTTCGCATCAAAGCTTCAGGATGATATCATTATATCTACTGACTAAAGACTAGAATTCTTAAGGCGACCCAGCAACAGTATTAATACTGTATTAACAAAATTATTAACGCAAAATAAGCCTCTTTATTAAGTTTAAAATGTGTTTCGGCACACCCATTTGACCTTGGCATAATTCTCGTGTAGCCCTTTTCAATGATAAAGTAAGGCGCGGGCCAAGATATTAAGTGAAGCTATACAGAAACGAGATAGGCATCATTTATAGACCAAGCCGCAAGCAAGCGCTCTACCTTTTCATATTTATGAGCGTCTGTCGGCGTTATTTCATTTGAAAATCCCCATTTAATAAACTGTTATTGCGTCCGTAAGTTATTAAATAATTTGTTAAGTAAATAAGCTCAGAATTTTGAATTTAATTAGGAAATAATCCGATTTGTATAAACAACTCTGGTAGACAACTTTATACAGTTTTATTAGTGAGATGTTTTTTTCCACCGATCCCTCAAAAAGTCTTGGAAGTTTTGTGTTGTTGTTTTTTTTATTATTTTGTTTTCTCCCAAATTTTCCTTGTCGAACATTTATTGAATGCCCGTCGTTACGATGTTTTGTTTACGGTTCGACAGTAAGATGATGTTTTACACAACCCCGAGTAGAAATTTTTTCGTGTTCCTGATCTGGACCCGATCAGGAATGCCTGATCGGGTCCAGATAAGGCATGTAACGCAGAACATTGGTCTGGACCCGATCAGGCATGCCTGATCGGGTCCAGATCGGGCATGCCTGATCAGGTCCAGATCGGGCAAGCCTGATCGGGTCCAGATCGGGCATGCCTGATCGGGTCCAGATCGGGCATGTAACGCAGAACATTGGTCTGGACCCGATCAGGAATGCCTGATCGGGTCCAGATCGGGCATGCCTGATCGGGTCCAGATCGGGCATGTAACGCAGAACATTGGTCTGGACCCGATCAGGAATGCCTGATCGGGTCCAGATCGGGCATGCCTGATCGGGTCCAGACTAGGAATGGCTGATCGGGTCCAGACTAGGAATGCCTGATCGGGTCCAAACTAGGAATGCCTGATCGGGTCCCAATCAATCATCTGTATCATGTAATACCTTGCCTGATCCAAATTGAGTATGCCCAGTCCGGTCCTTTTAAAAAACATGAATATAATATTATAGTCATAAAAAAATTGTTTGTTAAAAAAATATGAATTGTTATTATAAATATGTTACTTAACATTTTATTATTTATTTTTTATCAATTCGTTATTTATTTAATTATCAATGATTTTATAAATATTGAATATTATAATAAATAATAATAATTAACAACTCAATATTAATGAATTTATTTATTTTTTGTATGGTAAAACATATTTAAACAATAAAAAAAAAATACAAGGAATTTAAATAAAAGCTGTTAGTGTCTTTTATTGACCTTCTTAAAAAGGCTTTTTAAGCAGTAACCATCCCAATCGTTAGCTTTATTTAATATTGACGACAATGCTTGCTGTAATTTACTGTCAGGAATATCTTGCTTATTTAGAAATTTCTGTCTCATTGCAGCTGAAATACAAAATTTGATTCAATTATGTTGTAATTTAATAAGTAATAATAATAAAAAATGTTAATATTTATAAAGTAATAACATACAATTAAGAAATAATTAATGTGGTATCAATGAAAGTATCCTGCACTATATAATGATTAACATACTTTTTACCAAAGTGAAAAAAGTTGTATCTTTTAAAACTTTTTTTGGAGTTGCAGCTACATATGACATGGCCATATCTCTTGAAATGTAAAAAACGAATAATATTGCCCATATTATGGGTAATAGTGCTTTCCATCAATGGAAAAGTATATAAGTTTATTCTGGAAAAGCAAATTTATTATTATTTATAATGAGGAGCATTTTTTTAAATATGACAATTTCAATAATATGGTCAGATAGAGCAAATATTAGTTCTTTCATATATTTATATATAAGAGTATAGTTTTTTAGAAACTCACATTTTTTATTGTCTTTCAACTTTTCATTGAATTTATCAAAGTTTTCCATTGTTGGTAGTGGAAATTCTAATTTTTGAGCCACATCTGTTGATCCTTCAGTATCTATTCGACTGGAATCTAACAGTTGAGTACTGTTATTCTTTTTAATTTCAGACAGGATTTGGGCAACAACAGCAGATATGCTTACAATTTGACCTCTTAAATTCCCTAATTGTTTTGATAGACTGTTATAATTATGCCTGAAACATTCAAGCAAATAATCTGTTAAAAATAAAATATATATTAATACAAATTTTTACACTGATTATACATTTATTAAAATATCAAAATTCCAACACTGATGTAAATATAAATATTATAACAATTACCAACACTCCACAATTTCAGAATAGAATCCATATTATGACCTTAGTTACTAATAATTATTAGATAGGTATTGTAATGATTAATTTGTTTTTTACCATTGGATACAGTATTTTTTGTTGATGATCTAGCTGCTAATATAGTCATTTCAGTTTCTGTTTTGGATTTATTACTATAAAGATGCTAAATAGATTATCAGCAATTATTGATAATGTACTATTATTATTAGAAGTAAAACAACAGTAGTATAACTTAATTATTTGTATCAAAATTAACAATAATAAAAATATGTCAGTTAATATGCTTTGTTAAAAAAAATCATTAGTAAAAAAATATTAGAAATTAATCAACAATATTTACATTTTAAATAAGAGATATTACCTCAAATTTCAGTGGGTTTATCGGTTAACTCCAAAGCTGTTTGGCTGAATATTTTATCTATTTTTAATTGATTCTTTGATAATGCTTTTATTTTGAAAGTTTTTTCAACAGCAGCTGCTTTTGCTTTAGTGGACTGCTCATTATCAGTAGAGAAAGCATAGGGTTATTTTTCCAATCTTATTAATTTTTCCTCTGCCTCTTTCATAGTTTCTGATAACATTAATTGTATAAATTAATTACTGTTTTATTGTTTTGACAATAAGATATCAATTCTCATAAATCTATAATTCAAATAACAATAAATTACCTGCTGTGCCACATATTTGAACATGAAATGTTGGTCTTGTCGGATCAGGCTCTTCACAATGTTTCACTATTGTTTGTAATAATTTACAATACTTAGTACTTTTTAACAATGATGCAGGCATATAATATTTACATCCAGTACCACTATATTCTATGTAATGATCTAACCAAGAACTTGATACTATATCAATTACTTCATTGGATAAATCATTTACAAATAAAACTATAATGTCATCTGAAAAAAAATACGGATTATTGAAATATAAATTTATAATGAAAAATAGCAAAGAATTGTAATGTATTTTTAAATACTTTTTTACTATCCTTGAATGTTTTAGGTAATTCAATTTAATAACGAAACTTTACACACAACATGTAAATTTTTATCTACTTAAGTAGTTTACTCCACAATTTAGTATTTTATACACAATACACACTTAGTAAATGTCTAGATATAAGTTTATAGTCCTTGATACACTTTGTTTTGGTAAACACACAATATATTAATTATTCTGTAACTACTGTTAAGGCGATTTAGTTTTTGTAATGAACTTATTTAATCTTTACATTAATATACCAATCGGCATATTCAATCAATTCAATCCACTGATACCGTCTTCTTGACATAAAATAAAAATTAACTCCCGTGTTCTATAGACTGTATGTAGAATTGCCGTTTGTAGTAAAAGGCGGGAAATGCCCAAAAGCGGTATTGCATTATTTTAAGTTGCGCACCAAGTTAGTAACATCCGCAATACTTGTTTTTAATTATAATGGTTTTATCACGTATTATTTTACCTAACATTTTCTGGAAAAAAATAAATACGATAATAAGTAACTTTCTATTTATGCACCTAATTCCTACACTTCCTGTTGTCGCCTGTCGGTTTATCAAGTACCTAATGTTGCCATAACAAATAAAATACTTTTCATGCGTTATCAAATCTATACTAATATTATAAAGAGATAATGTTTGTGGATTTGTAAAGTTGTAGAAATTCGTTATTGACAAACAAAATTTATGGTAAAAGGTTTTGTAAAATAAATTACCAGTATAACCTGATCTGATGCAAATAAAATTTACACCGTGACATAAATATGGCAATCATGATATGATACACGTCATGAGTTGAGTTTCACCGTTCACGTCCAAAACAATAATAAGTTTTGAATTGTATTTCTGGAATATATGTTTAAAAGCATCTTTTCTTGCTTTGACAATTAGGATAACGGTATCTGGGCTTGATACTACATGTCTTATCATACTGAATATTTTTTAATACCAGTCTAGCCCTATTTGATCCAGACCTTGGCCTAATGCAGTATGCCTTACAATACTTGAAAACATTTAACATAAGGCTATCCTGATCTGGTCCCGATCTGGTCCTGATCCAATATACCTTACAATACTTGATAACATTTAACATAAGGCTATCCTTATCTGGTCCCGATCTGGTCCTGATCCAATATACCTTACAATATTTGATAACATTTAACATAAGGCTATCCTGATCTGGTCCCGATCTGGTCCTGATCGGGCTTGCCTTACAATACTTGAAAACATTTAACATAAGGCTATCCTGATCAGGTCCCGATCTGGTCCTGATCGGGCTTGCCTTACAATATTTGATAACATTTAACATAAGGCTATCCTGATCAGGTCCCGATCTGGTCCTGATCGGGCTTGCCTTACAATATTTGATAACATTTAACATAAGGCTATCCTGATCAGATCCTGATCGGGCTTGCCTTACAATACTTGAAAACATTTAACATAAGGCTATCCTGATCAGGTCCCGATCTGGTCCTGATCGGGCTGGCCGTACAATACTTGAAAACATTTAACATAAGGCTATCCTGATCTGGTCCCGATCTGATCCTGATCGGGCTGGCCGTACAATACTTGAAAACATTTAACATAAGGCTATCCTGATCAGGTCCCGATCTGGTCCTGATCGGGCTTGTCGTACAATACTTGACAACATTTAACATAAGGCTATCCTGATCAGGTCCCGATCTGGTCCTGATCGGGCTTGCCTTACAATATTTGATAACATTTAACATAAGGCTATCCTGATCAGGTCCCGATCTGGTCCTGATCGGGCTTGCCTTACAATACTTGAAAACATTTTAAATAAGGCTATCCTGATCTGGTCCCGATCTGGTCCTGATCCAATATGCCTTACAATATTTGATAACATTTAACATAAGGCTATCCTGATCAGGTCCCGATCTGGTCCTGATCGGGCTTGCCGTACAATACTTGAAAACATTTAAAATAAGGCTATCCTGATCAGGTCCCGATCTGGTCCTGATCGGGCTTGCCTTACAATACTTGAAAACATTTAAAATAAGGCTATCCTGATCAGGTCCCGATCTGGTCCTGATCGGGCTTGCCGGATCGGGCATGCCTTATTCTATCCTGATCAGGACCCGATACATGATCTGGTTGTGCCTTATTTGATTTCTACTCGGGACTGTACACTTTTCCTTTCTTAATAAGTGTTTTGCAAACTGTTCTGGTACATTTTTGTAAATAATAACAAAGTCTCGCTGAAAGTTGAAATAATTAACGATTCTGGAAAACTTGTTAATATTATGTAGATGAATAAACATACATACAAACAAAAGTCACAAATAGTCCCGAAGTCGTCTAGATAATACCATGTCTACATATTGTGTTACAAATATGCTTCTAAACACAGGTATGCGTTACGCAGGTATTAATGAAAGATTCGAAAATCGGACAGCTCAACTTAATTTGTATTTGTATATATGAAGCACATTATTCCCGACATGACCCTTGGCGTCATAAGCATTTCTTCAAAGATTAAAATTGACGTTACAACAGCGGTTACATAAAAAATATGTTTACCAAAACATTGTGAACGACAAACCACAATTTTAGCAGTAAAGCTCCCATTTTCGTCATTTAATAAGACCTCTCTCACCCGAGCATCTATAAAATATCCCATAAATGTGGATAAAACCTTTTAGATGTGTGTTTGTTAGATTGAACTAACGTTCGACGGATAAAATACGTTGTATTGAACGAATATCGGTGATACTTTCTTGAAAGTATCAAAAATTCTTGGTGTAGCAAGTTTAAAGTTATTCTTTACTCGATATATTAAACTTTGGCCTTTAGATGGTGAGTAATGGTAATATTATTTCAGGAACTTTTATTAAAACTTATTCGTCGATATTGCATCATCCCGTTTTTATAAATGTAGGTAAGTAAGAGCAGTGATGGCCTCGAGGTTTGGGTGCGCGGTCGAGAATCTCGGCGGTCGCGGGTTCGAACCCCAGGCACACACCTCTGACTTTCCGAAGTTATGTGCGTATTCACATTGAATTGTCACTTGCTTTAACGGTGAAGGAAAACATCGTGATGAAACCTGCACACCTAAGAGTTCTTAGGAATTTCTTAGGTGTGTAGTCCGCCAACCCACACTAGGCCAGCGTGGTGGACTATGACCTAAAACCCTCTCAATGGTAGAGGAGACCCGTGCTCAGCAGTGGGCGTATATGGGTTGATGAAGATGAAGATGAAGTAATGTGGGCTTCGAGGTTTAGACACGCGGTCGAATCTCGGTGGTTACGGGTTCTCTAGGCACCCACCCCTTACTTTTCGAAGTTATGTGTGTATATAATTATATATAAGATTATACTTTGAAATATTAAATGACATATGTAGTTAGTTAGGAGAAGAATTTCTACCAATCCGCAGAACAATAGCAAACTTACCTCAAAAAAACCCTACCTTAGAACCCGTATCTATGAGCGCAACTTTGTACAAGGGTTGATGGTCATGAATTTAGTAGGCCCATATTTGCGATCCAGCAAAACGCCGAACAACATAATCTCCATCAACCCATATACGCCCACTGCTGAGCACGGGTCTCCTCTACCATTGAGAGGGTTTAGGCCATAGTCCGCCACGCTGGCCTAGTGCGGGTTGGCGAACTACACACCTAAGAAATTTCTAAGAACTCTTAGGTGTGCAGGTTTTATCACGATGTTTTCCTTCACCGTTAAAGCAAGTGATAATTCAATGTGAATACACACATAACTTCGAAAAGTCAGAGGTGTGTGCCTGGGGTTCGAACCCGCGACCGCCGAGATTCTCGACCGCGCGCCCAAACCTCGAGGCCATCACTGCTTCATAATACTGAAGCTGAACAACATAATACTGAAGCTTGTTTATGTACAATTTTACGCAGATTCTCATTATGTATTCGAAGACCTAGCACGAAGCGTAACATAAATTCACGAAAGTGTCACTAAAGAGTTTTACTTGTCGTAAACTTGTTACGTTTCAGCGTTGCAAATTATGTTAAAATGCAAGTGCTTCACTCACTTTAATAAAACACGTCACAGTCGTGGTTTTCGTGAAATTTCTTTAACTCTTGGCAGTTTGAAACAGTAATTTTAGACTAATTTCATTTCGCGACACTAGAAAAGGCGCGTGGTGGAATATAAAATTGTAGCCACTGAATATAAATTATGAAATGTTTGGAATAAATTGCTTTTAACCTTTTGAATTTACACATAGCAACTGCTTTGATGCGTACACCGATGAAATTATTTACTATAATTTCAATAGTATCCCAAATTTTGTGTGCATATCAGTATCAGCGTAATTGTAATTATTGGACTAACCAATATCGGTTATATCCTTTAGTTGAATGTAGGTTTCGTTTTAATTACTTTGATTGAAAAACTGAAATTAAAATCCATTTTTTTCTGATTCAAATAGTATTATGCGTTTCATTCTGTTTATTTCATTTCTAAATTTTCACTTGTATTATATGTATCAACTTCTCGGTGTGAATATTGACTATCACGAATAATCTCTGCAACTCCTTGTTGCGAAAACCATACATATCTTTACAAATATATTCCTTCTAGATTCTTCTAGCTTCATAAATAAATTCCTGAAGTTATCGACAGACGGAAACTGGGATCAGCATGTTTGATATCTATAAAGACGCCATAGCCTAACTAAGCGATATCATCTTTGTAGCGTTTCAACCATAGAGCCAGTATTATTAAAAGAAAAAAATGTGTTATGAATTTCTTGAGCAAAGTTTTTACAATGCATTCACACACAGTCACAAAAGATATTGCTTAAGCATTTAATATGGAAATAGGTAATTAGCCGAAACACTTATAAATCTTAAATTTAGACGCCGCAGCCAGTACTACAAATGTTATTAAAGATATTGCCACAAATATTACCAGTGACACAAGATATAGCATCGACAAAGCACATCCAGCTGAACTTGTACAGTCAGGGTAAGAAAACCTTCGTCAGTTTTCATAAAGTTTTCATAAAGTCATAGACTCTTACTACCTTTTGCTATTTTAGTCTTTACTAGATGCGACTTATAATGGCATTGCAACGCAAAATGTTATGACATTTTGCGTTGCAATGCCATTGATGCCGATTGAATGCCGATTGAGTATGCTCAATCGGTAAAGATTATTGATCATACTGAGCACACAAAAATAGATCTTAAAGTGACGAACCTTTTCTTACCCCGACTGTACAATGATCTCTAGTCTGACTGGCGTCCGCAATAAATCCAAGTTATAAAAATGCGGGTCGAGCCACGGACAGTCGAAACTCCTTCCATTTTTATTTTATTATCAAGCAAAATAGTATATGCCTCTAAGCGATGCCTTGAAGGAAACCTTTTTTTCGTGCAAGTTTTTTTTTCCATTAGGCAAGGTACTGTAATCGGTCTTTGATGTCTGTTTTGTCTTGTAATGAGATGTGAGTGTTTTCTTATGCTTCCTTATTTATCTTTTCAAGACAAGTTGCTGCAGTACACCCTTATGTATTATTCATAGCGAAATGTTGAGATTGAAGGGTATTTGCTGGTAAGGGTATTTGATTTGAGTATTTCGCTATTTTCATAAAATTATGATGTAATTTTAGATTAATATAGATTTTTGATTTCATATTTTACGGGACAAAACGTAACTCTAAATAAAATTTATCAAGCGCCAAAGTCGCTTCACTTTTCTAACAATAACTCATTCTGTAGTAACTATCTTCTTTTTCTTTCATCGTCATCATCATGATTTATCAATTATGTTCTTTACCTATGTCAAATATTATTTAAGACGTTAAATACATTTGATTTTATAAAAAATTAAATTTAGTTATCAAAAGTTAATTTTCCAACCAAAATTGTATGCATAGCTGATAGGATTTTAGCAATTTTGCTCTTTTTGTATTTAATTTGACAGTTTCCATTCAATCTGTTAGTTTGCCAGTTTATAGCCGTTCAGCTCAGCCTGTTTGCGAACGCAATGAAGCCTATTTTCTCGCAATTTGAACTGGGCTTTGTATTGAAATAATTTGCATTCAATGGCCCAATATTGCCTATTTACGTTACGATTCAGACTGCTCCTTCGACCGTCAATAACATAAAATATCTCGAAAACCCTTCCACCCATTTGAATTTGGATATTTGTTAGGATTCCCACAATGGTATTGTGATTGTCTATCGGTATTTCGATGTTTAAAATATACGAGTGAGTAACTAGCGTTTAAAAAAATATTCCTGGGAATCTTTTTTAATCCACGTGTATGTATATTCAGAGAAATGTTTTTCTACACCACGATGTAGAATTAAAACTAGAATATTTGATAGCCCGCATAACAGACGCCGAACTATTTTGTGTTTTTCCGTTTCATTTTTAGCCAGTTGTCTGTGTATGGACACCTAACTCGGTCAATGAAATTGTCAAAATCATGATTCTTTTAAGGTTGAATCAGATTCCAACCAATTGTTTGAGGGGTTGTTTAATAGAAGACTTTAAAATTAGTTTTATAATACTACTGATGACAGATGAATTTAATAATGTTTTTTTAAAGGTATTTATACGCAATTCAACTTATTTCAATAAATGATAGAATAAAATAATCAGAAATAATATATTATAAAGTCTTGAAAGTCATTTGTGCAGAATTTATGAAATTCGACAATCTTGAAATTATTGTCAAACTTCGTACATAAATATCGCTGTCAACTCTGTCGAGACATTTATGGCAATGTATAAACAAAGTCCGAAATAAATGTGGATTTGTTAAAAAAATAAAAGGAGACGTGGCGTTCTTTCCAACTAGTCCAAATTCATATAATCCGTACGCCTGCCTCACTTCAAAACACAAAAATACACTTAAAACGCGATGCACCCTAAAAAATTCTAAAATTAACATCCCCTTAACATAAGCACTTGAGATTGCTGCCAGAAGAAAATAATCTTTAACTCCGGATCGTAAAGTGCATGTTTGATTGCAGTACCGCGGACAGTTTTGAAGGAGCGATACGAAAGTGCCCCCGAAGAGGACGAGGTGGCCCACGATGTATCCGAACTTGAGCACGATGATGTCGGTAAGTGGTTTTTAATTTTTTTAAACAAACGTCAAGTGGTAAGGATGTTACAAAAACTGGACAAGAAATCCTCACATAAGAGATCCTCATAACACTAGAGACGCAAGTGGAATATTCAGCAAAATCTTTAGATAAGATAATGATTTTTTTCTAGAAATATTCTTGGTTATTCAACAGGCGGCACAGCTCAAATTCGCCTGGACGTAATGTTATAAAAACGTCCTAAGCTTTGTTCTACTTCACCTTGTTTAATCAAAGTATGAACGTAAATTTTTTTATCTCTAGCTTGAGATATTATGATTAGTTTCTCGAACAAAGTGCTTTGCCGTTTTTACCTCGTTCAAATTTTGTTTTATTGAAAAAGAGTAATATACTTTTTAAGTTTTTATTTATATCATTTTTTATTTTGTTAAATTTTTGACGAAATGTAAACAATTATTTCTTTTATAATTCACGAGTAATCGTAGTAAAAATTCAAAAATCCATTAGTTCTGATATAAACTTCCAAATTCAACACACTGCAACTACCCTTACAGCATTAAGCATTCAACGTTAACAAAACGGTCTGTAGACTGTAGCTGACAATCCATGAAAATTTAAAAGTAGCTCTGAGATGAACATAAAAACTAGTTGGAAGCGGTATTACCTCACAACTAGTTAAAACTAAATATCTGATGTTGAGCACAATGGTGATTACTTGGAAACAAGCTTTGAAAGCAACGAAAGAAAGTGGAGTTAGTAACAACCCACTAGCGGGTATAAAGCCAGTGTTTGCAATCTCATGAATTGCCTCGGGTCGAACAGTTTTATGGCGATGCCATAAAGGTGTTCTGTCTGCAATAAACTTTATAAGGAGCAAATCCGACTGATGTCAACAGGATTTCTTGTAATACGCCACGAAGGAAGTCTGAAGTTTTTACTTGGTTTTGTGTTAGCGTTTTTAGGCGTTCTGACGTTAATTAGGTTTTGTACTTAGATCAAAAATTATACCTAGTGTAATATTCTTATTGATTTTAAATCTGAAGGTCAATCGAAGCGGTAGCTTAGATTGAATTAGTTTTAAAAGATTTTTTGGTATAAGCTTTACAAGGTTTTCCTCGAGATTTGATATTTTTTTATATGACGTAGGAAAGATTTGCGCTGGGAACTGTTATTCGAGGGTAATCTCATCCATGATTTTGCTCTACGCATAGCTTGAGAATGAGAATTTACATATATCATATATATTTTATTCGTGTATATTTTATGTTACATGTACATATATTTATATGCGTATATAAATCTTTGTTTATAATTTCACTCTATGTATGCATAAGACCGAGGCTTGCCATCAAAGGCTAAGCATACATTATAATTGGGATTCCAAATATTTCCAAATCAACGGAAATTACAGCAGTAGTTCATGCTTCACCGGACAGCCACTTGTCCGTAAATAGTTTTCGTCCGTCGCGCCAATCAATTGAAGTAAAACTGTTTGCGGATCCTTTGTAAGTGACACTGGAATGAAACGCACTCCCAATCCGATGATGAAAGTGGCCTCTTGACGCCTTCGAACGAATTTTTGAAACGTTCAACTGCAACCGATGTGTTCGAGACTTCAAGCACGCAAAATATTTTTTGAAAATACAATTCGGAAACCGTGTTATTACCCTTGGCAAGGCAGGACTATTTACAAGATTTATTTGCACGACTTTCAAGCAGATTCAGTCGCAGGATGTCTTCAATCTAAGCTCATAAGAATTGAGAGGGTGTTGGCTTAATATATCACGCTGATCATCTTCATCATTACCACATACACGTCCCATTTCTCTTCTACAACTGAGAAGATTGAAGAATCAGTACACCACGCTGATCTATTGCGGCTGGGCGAGCTACAATCACTTCCAAGAATGTTTTCTCTCACCCTCACAGTACATACGTGATAATATTGTAAATACGTACGTAACTCCCAAAAGTCAGAGGTATATGGCCGTGGTTTGAAACGCTGGCCGCCAAGATTCACGCCCACGCACTAATACCTCAAGGCCTTCACCACTCATAGCAGTGAAGTAAGCAATAATCGATATTGTTTGTGAATCAGAACACTCACCATCAGCCTATTCAAATACTTAAATCAAAAAAGAGCCATACAGACAAATTTCTCTTCAATTGCGTAAAGCAACCATACAACAAATTAACAGTTTGCAAATATTTCGGTGCCGAAATAGTGCATGTATTTCACAGCTTTTCCTCCACCGGTATTACTTCAGAATGCTTCTCGCTGCTCGGCGACATGCCTCACGCGACAATTAGAGCGCCCCGACATTCTTATTGTTCTGAGGCGAGTTTGCTCTGGCATTTCCGCATCTGAGGTCCACTATGCATGCATATCTTGCAAGCTCCGCTCAGAAACATTCCTTAGGAATAACATTTTACAATCCTTCCGTCAGGTTGCGCTGCCTTCGACACTTCAAACATCCGTGCGGGAAAACTCGTGTTAACAATGCATTTTGGTGGATCTCTAAAATGTGCAGTCTGAATCAGCAAAAGTGCTGTAAAGGGTTTTGATATGTTTGCATTTTAAAGCGTTTTATTGTTGGATTTCCGTGAATCAGCAATCCGGTACATTCAAACCTTCGTTTTATCTTCGATCGTAAGTAATTGAATGATTGAATCTACGCGGGGAGACGACGGGTAGCCGGCGTTCTTGGCAGGATATCGATTCCGGATAGCGACTATCATGAATTGCCTCAATATTTTTCATAAGATAAAGATACAACATAGCATGACAAATACAAGCGAATAAATTTGAAAAAAAAATAGGATAAGATGAAGGAGCAGTTTCATAAAAATACAATTTAAATAAAGAAACTGACTTTAATTACGATTAAAGGTATACGAGAGAATCCTAGACTAAACAAATATTTTGCTCAAGAGGTTCGCATCTCTCCAACTGCGCCAGTTTATTCATGCAATAATACTGGCCTTTTATATTATTCGAATAAATCGACCTCATTAACCAGTGTTTGCATATTTCCATATTCCCAATACAGTTTGCAACGCGTGAAATCACTTACCTAACAAATATTTACCTCATTGCCCCTTCTGACCTGTGCTCGGGATACGCCAATATTGCATTAATATTTACGGGACCATTATAACCTGAACTGGGATTTAACATCCTGCTTCACTTCACGAAAAAAATATAACGGTTAACGATGGGCAGGTAAAAAATTCAGTGGTTGAACATAAATAATTTTACCGTAATAATTAATAAATATAAATGAATTGTAAAATATATTTTAAATGCTATACTCATTAAAGATCAGAATTAAAGCAATCCCACAGTCTAAAACGTTTATGTAGTTTTTCTTCAACATTAAAATGCGTTCTACTTATCTTCCAAGAAGCCATTAGTGCTTGAAAAAGGCAATGGCTTATTTATAGCACTGCAGTTCAACAATTGGGAGACAAAAAGACAGCGCGGTTTTGTTCAAGCGGTCCCACCGGCATTTTTACACTGGGAATATATTGGTACTACATCCCGGAACGAAGGGGAACTTGGAGACAGCAAATCGCTATGCATAAATGAATAGCAAGCATATCGCAATGCTCTTACCCTCGCAGTTTAATGTTTAAATAGTTCTGAGATCACAGTAATCCAGCTTGTAGGGTATGTGTATTGTGTATCGTGGATGCCTCAAAGGAAAATTGAGACCTGATGTATGTTGCAGGACTTTGAAACCTAAGACGTATTAATGACGTAGCCTCGCTCTAGTTTGGAATAAACCCACCCTTTGATATATAGTTCCGACTTCCGATTCCACGCTTAGATGACAATCCTGTGTCTCGGAAATCAGAAACAACGATAGAATTTCGGTTCCTCGTTTTGATTGGAATATGTTATTCATCTATTGAATTACTCACATCATTTACAGCATATTCTAACTTCCAGGTAACTGACTAAGCTATAAATGTTAATAGCCCCTAACAATATATTACGAGTACCATAATTATCAACCTATATAATGATATTATGAGTGATGATGTATTTGTAATTTTTTTTATAGATTCAATAAATATTATTTCATTTCATTATGCGTCCCACTGCTAGGCACATTCTTCCCCTACTCTTTACAGGGCGTAGGCCTCAGTCCACCACGCTGTCCTAGTGCAGGTTGGGAGACTGTGTGGTATGTTGGGTAGGTTTAATCACGATGTTTTCCTTCATCGTTAAAGCAAGCGATAATTTAAATGTATGTATATTGTATACTATAAAGATATCCGTCCAAACAGCTCCGCTCTGTTTAATATTGTCCTATTTCAAGAGGTCCCTGTTCAGGACATGACAAATTGTTCGCCACAATAGAGCACTTCTTGTACAGTGCTCGGACACGAGCCAAAACTTGGCGTTAAAATGAAAAATGTGTTTTAAACTCTGTTACCTAGTGGGACGTTTTTTGGTGACATGATATTACTTTCAGGTGTCTACTCACAATATGAAATGTGTGAATGTGAAAAATAAGCTTATTTCCCAAGAGATCTTAAATGATGTTGAAACTCACATACAACAGTTCCAACATGAGCTTCTTTCATTTGGGTTAGATATTATCATTGAAACACCGCTCTATTTACTCCGCCGTCTAGTAAGAAGGACTAAGTAACTACAAACCTAACTGTTCTTTTTTTAAATTAAACGTTTAAAATTACGTTTTGGTATATTTGGGTAAGTTAACAATAAGTCGTAAACGTAAATAAAGCCACATAGTCTGCAAAACAAAAACAAGCATTCATTCCCGTAACCCGAATAGATTCGACAAGGCGTTTGCTAATTCCACCCCTCGTAAAAATATCAACTAATCCCGAAAATAAAATCATCCACGACCGTATCAAAGCGAGCAAACGCAAGGAGCCAGACACAAGCGAAGAAATTTGCTTAATCCTCTCTTAATTTGGACTCGTGCAATCTGCCGGGATTTGTTTAGCTCCGTGTCAGAACGGTTCTTTGCTTTGTCAGTGTAAAAACGGATTACGGGATATAAGATCTCTTTGAGGGCCCGTGACAACTCATATCCGAACTCTATTTAGTGTTTTAAGTATCTTTTTCTATTTGTTGGAATCTTTGAAAACATTGCCAGGAAGCCCGCTCAGACGCTGTGTTTAATTCTGTAATTTCGCCCGAATATTTCGTACAATAATTTGTTTTGCATCACAACTTTAGCTACAGTAAATTTTATTTTGGCACTATAGCTTATGTTTAGTTGATTATTAACTGCAAAATAATAATAGCCATAAAGGCGAAAATCTAAGATTATACAGGTAAATTAAAGATAACCATTCCTTCAGTTCATACAATTAATTAACTTAAGTAATAGTCAACGAAGTTTAATTATTTAATAAGAACTTAGTTAAAGTTGTCCTACGCTGCAACCCCTTTATTCAATGCTTGTTACAAATGACTAGGGCAACAGTTGATTTTACTAAAGTTTCACTATTACTATCAAAGGAAAAAGTGATAAAATTAAGAGGAATTGCACATTTTAATCCGATGTTCATAATAATAAAGGAAGAAAAGTAGTTTTGCGCAATCCAATAAAGACTAAGAGCGTTCTGTTTAGCATTCTTGATAAAACATGTATGTTTTTCTCATGCACGTAAAGTTTAGACGTATATTGAATTTGTTTCAAACTTAAACATACCAAGTCAAATATCAGTGCAATAACTCTATATTTCAACTACTCGGTTCCTCTCACACGAAGTTTGCATTTGTGAAGTTTAGAAGCTATATTTTGTTATTGCTTATTCATTTTAGAGAGATCGCACGTTTATTCTACCGTCGGGAACTGGAACGTTCTTCTGAATTATTGCAGCTATTACTGTGAAGGAAAACATCTCGAGGTTGCGTACCTGAAAGCATAAATTTGGAGGATATCTAGAATTAGGTCAGTTGTGGGCTAAGTTATATCAAAAAATATGATTAAAAAATTTTAGATATTCATTATTCTAAATCATTTACTGTGAGGTTTAAGATACTATATGTAGTTAGTAAAGGCTTATGAGAATCCTATCCAAGATCCTTAATAGTTCAAGTGTTTGCACGACCCAATAGACTATTTTCTTAATCATTGCTAAAATTGAAGATTTCTATCTTCAAGTGTGATTTCTTACCACGTATGTAACAAAATAAGTTTTTTAATTTTATTTGGCAATTTTAGACTGTCTTTGTTCATAAACAAATATATATCGGTTCTATATCAAATCGGTTCCAATCTCGTTTGTTTCTTTTCGAAAATAGCAAAAATGGTTCACTATTTTTTTTGTAAACCTTTTTTGGTCAGCATAGTGCCATCAATCTTTTGATGCATTCACATTCATCCCGAATGCTTTTGTATCGATATATAAATACGGGCTGGATCCGGTTAATACTAGTTTTGGTTTCATTCCACGGTGCAATATATCAAATGTATTGTACATTTGAGGTCACCAGCAAAAGTCGCGTAAACCACATTTGATTTTATTCTGACACTGCAATGTAATTTATTTACTCGTGATGAGAAATCTGAATATTGTGTTTAATAACATGCATTGAGCGTGCAAAGACCGTGAGTTAGTGTGTGGGATCTCTGTATGTCGATAAAAATAATATTAAGTAAATGTAATGCTCTTGTTGATAAAAGTATTAAAGATCCTCTTATCGTTTAACATGTTGTTACTTGTTTCTTAATACATATGTAAGTAAGAAGGAGCGACATAGATTGGCATGCGGTTGTACATTCTCGTGTAAAGATTTATTTCTTTATTAACGCTTTCATGTTACAAAAATTGTATGGAGAAAAAAAAATGTTAGATCAATAAAATTAATTGATTCTACACTAAACATTATATCAGAGTCTAAAATTGTATGACAAAAAGTATAGCAAAAGCAAAGTTTACTTCTAGGACACTGACAACATTGTTCACAAAACGCTATGACAAACCAGAAAAATATACAGGGTGTATTTAGACCGTGATCGAAAACTGAGGCAAGTATTAGCGAGGGTGATCACAAACCCTGTGGCGATATTAAAAATCCCGACAAAAGACAAAAATTTTGACGTTTTCCATACAACCATCGGTGTTAAAAGTATGTGGTTTGTATGGAAAACCTCAAAAATTTTATTTTTTGTCGGGATTTTCTTTAATGCCAGGGGGTTTGTAATCACTATCGCTATTACCTGCCTCAGTTTTCGATCACGGTCTAAATACACCCTGTATAATACATTTCTGTACTGCAGTCAAATCTGAATTCTGCATTCTACCCAATTACTTATTAAAACTTCGCTCAGAAGTCCCGATTTCGTTAAAAAAGCGATTGAATAAAATTTTAACTCCGTCCATTTATCAAGCACTTACTCCGATTCATTTCGCCTTAATACTCCTTCATTAACTTCACGAAACGAGAATTGCATAAAAATGAAGTTAATTAGTCTCCAACGAAATAAGTTCAGCTTCAGTCATCAAAAGCGAATTAATTACTGTCACTGTGATGGTTGAAAAATAACATGCATTTATATAATTTCGCGCTGTCAATATTGCAGAATAAAGTCGTTTCACACAGCTCCGGAAAGCCGACGATTTAAATTCGTATCGGGTGCAATTAATTGACCGAGCTCGCGTAGGTGTTACATTTAATTGAACGAAACCGTATTCACAGCTATGCGTCTGATTATAGGCCTAAAACGCATTAACCGAATCGGAATTGGTTTTTATTATATACTTGTCGAGATATACGGTAGCCAGGAAAGCAAATTAAGTATATTATTTTCATTGACATTGGGCGACATTTCTAACCAGATTAAAGTTCGAAGTTACGTTCTCTTTGTAATAAACCTTCGTCATTTGTATGTCGAGCCAAGCTATGCCAATTAAACTATCAAAGGGAGCGGACTCCAGCTCTTTGAGGAGAACAATTTGGACTTTGCGCTGGCTAAAACCGGAACAATTCAGGGCACTTTCCGTCCTGTTATGTCCTCTACCACGCTGAATGGACATGACACGATGACATGAAGTTTTAGTCGGCATGCTAGCTTAGGATTTGGTTGAGGATGCAACTCGGCGAAGAGAGCACTTTCTCCAAGTGCAGTACTGCTAGGAGATCGGACGTACCTGGTTCGAGACACTGAAAAAACTTAAACTTAAAAAGCATTCTTATAGTTAATACAAGATGATGAATTTTTCGTCCGTATTGACGCATTCCACTACACGAAAATAGCAAAGGACTTTTGACAAATTTTAAATATAGCCTTCATTTTAAAATTAAAATACTTTTGTTGTTTTTTAACCTTATTCGTGTTATCGTTGATTTTATCGCACAAACAAAATTCCGGCCACGTGTTTGTGTGTGACGCGTCCCTTTATCGGCGGCGGGTCGAGTGCGGGCACGTCCCGGAAATGTATGAAACGTGCTTTTACACTATTCATTTTTCACGACCCAACTCGATCCACTGTTTTCCAATATCGCAGATTTCCTTTCTCCTCGTTCTAAAAGATCCAATGTCATAATAAAAACCTTTCAAGGGTAGTTCGTCTTTTATATTTGCGAAATGTAGTATCATAGCACCAGATTTATCTTAGTCAGATAGTGAACAGTCGCGAGAATTCTCTGGAGAGCTCTTAGGATGAATTTGCGAAAGTAGCAATTTGTTAAGTTGATTTTTTTCTTAACCCTACACTGCATTCAGTGCCATATATGTCACAACCAATAAAATTGATATTTTTTCTAAGTTGAACCTAGGGACGAGATCTATAATTATGATAGCTTATTAATATAGTCAATGACAATCAATTAGTACCTTTATTCGAGTTAGATGGCAGTACCCCCTCGCTCAATTAGCCGTTTAACTGAAAGAATTGATAATATGCCGTGGGCGGTGCGAACGATATTTAAAAATACAGAAAAATAATAATTATTGACGGAGTGCAATAGTGAAAAAAATGTTTTTATATCGAGAAAACTGTGTACTAAGCAAATGTAAGTATTATTTTTTGATTTGACATTGTTTTGATACTAAAATTTTATAATTACTGGTTGTTCCCGATATGTCACTTCATGCAGTGATGGTCCAAATTTATGTATGTTTAATAATGTCGATATGTTTTTTTTATTTTCGATAATGACGACGAAAAGTTTATCTAGCAATCAAATCCTAAATTATTTGACAATACCATCAGGCAGCGAAGACAAACTAGACTCCTTTGAGGCTGAAAGTGATGATGATATTGCCGCAATTCGAACTATCGTCAATCAACTTTGTGAAACGTTTAGCGATGCTGATGATGAACAGCAATATGATTCTTCAATCAGGTATGATCTCGTTACACCATTATCAAGGTCATATAATAAATAAATACATTCAATAGTCACATACACAGTTCTGACCGTACACTAGGATACAAGTCCTGTGTCGTGGGTATCAGAGACTACGAGGGACTTATTCGGTCTCACTAACACCCAGACTCGAAAAAAATATTTATCTCGGTGCGGGGAACAAACCCGTAGCCTCTCGTTTCACAAACTGATGTCAAGCCAACTGCACCACGGGGCTGTCAAATATATATGATATGCAGCAGCATATTTCAAACCTCTGGAGATTCAAGTCCTGCAGTTCCAATTGCGTCTAGATCAAGTGCTATACAAGCACGGCAGGTTGTGAAAGAAAGAAGTGGTACTTGAGGCTTTATTGCCATCTCCTCGATATCGCCACCATAAACAGTTGGTTGCTATATAGAAGAGTTGGGGAGATGCGATAAGAAGCAACGCCGCCAAAGTTAAAAGACTTATAGTTAGGATTGGCAAAAAACCTCTTCATGAGTGGTTAGTCAATGAAAAAGAAAAGAGGCCGACCGTCTTCTGCTAGTAAGGACTTGATAGAGAAGAAAAGAACGAGAGCCAATGGTGCGAATCTTCCTCCTCGTGACGTAAGGCGTGATGGTGATATGTAAGGACAGAAACACTAACAATGCAAGTATCTTTGCTGCAAAAGAAACTCATTTGTTTTGTTCGAGAAATGCGGGATCGAACATTGTGTCAACAAAGATAAAAAATGCTTCCGTCTCTGTCATCTCTAGTATAGTACTAAACATACATCGGTAGGTCAATGCATGTTGTGCCATATATGGAACAAAATTAAAAAACCGTTTTTTTCCATTATTATTTATGATTTATTTTTTTAATTATTTTTTCCGTATTCTAGACCAAAACTATGAGTAGATAAGATTTTTTTTCTTTCGAAAATAAAAATCATGCAGTGCAGGGTTAAGATAATTAGATAAAAGACCTGCAAAGTCTACATTTACGCCTTGTCTTTATTTAAAGGAGATAATCCCTGACGTTCGGGGCAAAATTTTTTAGTTGGTCATAATTTACCGAACAATTATTTTGTCGTGTTTTTAAATTTTAAGTTTTACTACTATGCTTTTTACCTCTGTTTGATATTCTTAAATAATACTTATGCTAAGCGCTTCGCGTCAATTACAAAAATTCTCCGTTGTGTCCGTTCTCCATTGGAAAAATTCTTCAAAATAATATTATCAAATGAAAAAAGTAAATCTAAATGTCTAAAATAACTAATTCACAAAAATAGCAGAAATTGAACGCAGGGTATTTTTTATTACATTTTCTTTTTAATTCTACATGAAGTTAAAAATCTAGCTTAGGTACCTAATATAAATTGACTGTTTACTAGACAGCCCCTGTCAACGAACAATGCGTAGGTACTAGATATGCGATAATATATTATGTGTCAAGTAAGACAAAATCTATGATGTATCGGAGCGGACGATATAGAACAGATTGAAATATTCCGTAGTGGATAAACATCGTGCAACATTACTAGTATTAACAATGATCATAAAATACATACAAAACGTCACCATTATAGTCCGGTTACTTTATGCATAATTTCGCCAGGTACGTGTCAGTCTACGTGAAAGGGGGCAAGACTATTACCCGTTTTCAGTCACTGAGAATTTCCTAATAGAAAATCCCAATGACTTTGTAGCACCCGGCAACGTGTTGTATGTTAACCTATTATCTAAACTGGTAAATAAAATTTTATAGAATTATGTACACATACATACTTATCGTAGAGACGGATATAGCTAAAAAATAGTTCTTGGCGACTTTTTAAAAATAGATAACAGATGGATTTAGTATTTATACATTTTAATTCTGATGTATATCATGAAACATATATACTCGTATTCGCGGGCAAGACCTTTAATATAATCTCCAAGTATTGCGAAAAAATCCTCATATACCGTTATAAATAATTTAATACGATTACAAGTCTTATTTAGTTTTGATACCAAAATTCACATAGGAATTAAACCCACCACCTTTCTTCGGCCGAGGCCATCACTATACCTACCTATACAACACATCTCAAGACAACTATATTTCAGATGAGTCCAACGACCGATGGTGGGGTGAGTCAGCCGTGCCGCCAGCGCCGGCTGTGGCAGCAGTTCCACCACAGAGACCTTCAGTCACCACCAGCCTTAACGTATCGAGCATCGACAGGGACGACCACGCGTCTCCACCACGACATCATCTGCCGAAAGAAGGTAATATACTTTTAGGAATGAGTTTTATGTCAGTTATTTTGTAATAATACGAAGAATGAGGTTGAGCTTTTCAGAAGGAAATTCTCAGTCATAACACAGAGTTTGGAGAATAAATAACTATATTGGGATATACGAAATCATTCAGACCATACCAACACAGCGATGGTTATACCTAGTCTTGAAACAACAACAAAAGCTAGCGTTTCACAACTAAAATACGAACAGCTAATAAAAGCTGATGTAGTTATAATGATACCACTACAGTGCCTAATATAGTATGAAGTCATTAAAGGACGATTAGTCATGAATTATATGCTTAAGTGTCACAGGGGGGAATTTAAGGCATGTCCCAATATATCACGAAAGTTTAATGCCAAGAGACTGCTACGCAAGTGTTCGAGTACCTAGTAATTTATTATCGTTGTTGTGGATACAATTATTTATATCGAAGGCCTTTATTGAATGTTATGGAAATTTGCGTATAGTTTAAGCGTCTTAACTGCCTTTAGTAGTCCCGTTGACATTTCAACATGTGTAAATTATTGTACTTTAAATGTAAGTAGGTAATGGGTATTTTCGCGTTTTTGTTAGAGGGAGTACGACTAATTTAAATGTTTTTTTTTTTGCTTTATTCGATAATAATGTTTGAACGATAATATTCTCTTACGAAAATTTTAATTATAAAATTGGCCATATTTTCCTTGTTCATTTATCGGATCCCAAACTGATAAACATACGTTATTACCTAAAGGTTACCGTTAGACTTTGTGATTATGACAATTGTGATTGTAAACAACGGAACTATTCTATTATTGTTTCATTATTCACGATCAAACTCGCATAATATTTATAAGTTCTCCACCAGTTATTTCTCAGCTTTATTTCATCGATTAACTAAAACCAAGATAGCGTGGCATTATGACCTTATCGAATCGAAGGGAAAAGTCACTCAGCCTATATCGAATAATGACTTTTACTTAAACAATCTAACTGCATTTACACTAAATAGTGACTTAGTTTGCAGTGCTTCAAATATTGCAGCTATTTTTTAAACCAGTGATATACGTCAAGCCATGTTAGAAAGCAATACGGTAGGCTTAATCTTTTTGTGGTGAAAAATCTCCGCTTTTGATATCGAACTTCAAAATCGATTCGATGTATGACTGACGACAGTAAATATCTCTGTCAGTATAAATGTTTTTCGGTAAAATTTCCTTGTGGTTTATTTATGAGTGTGGGAATTCTTATCGTCATTTATATAAATTGTCACGGTTTATGTATAAAAGCGTAAAAACAAAGAAACTAATTCTCGCATTAATAAAATTATAAAGAAAGGGATTTGGTAATTCAACTATAAAGTCAGTTGGTTTTGATTCTGATAGTAATAAGGCTTTTCCTTCACAGATCCATTTGACATCACATACGTTTACATAATCGCTGGTGTCGCCGTCGTGGTCCTTCTCTGCGGAATTCTCGGCATAATCCGATGCGTCATGAACAGGCAGGGCGCAGAGCAGCCCAAAGGCCCTGACGTGTCAGCCACCACAGAAATCCCGAATGGCTTCAACGACAGCATATCTGAAGTTGACAACGACATCAACATAACCAGCCTATCGGGGCCTGTGGACTCCGTAGACTCCGGTCTTAAACAAGAAGTGCAATTCACAAACGTAGCAGTAAGTCCAAAGATCAATAGATACGTCGGTCGTCCAGTGCCAAATACGTACCCACACGTCAGTGCCAATATGTATGGACAGGTCGCTGAATTCCCAATAGAAATGCCTCTTCGAACTATGCCGCATGGCACGCTAGGGCGAGGTGTTGCGGTCAAAACCCTACCCAGAGTGCAAATGCCTGTGGAAACCGACCCTAACACGAGGAGTTTGTATCGTTACTCCAACGCGCAGTACTACTTTGGGTGACAGCAAGACAAGGGCCAATGCTCGGATGTGTCCAGGACCTATTGTTTCTAAAGTGTAGCGAAGTGTACATAGTTCAGACTAGTTAGCGAAGTTTGTATTGTCCTACTTTTAAAATACGGAAACTGTGATATTAATCGGAAACTTTCCTATTCTACTGAATACTGTTCTCAACTGGTAGACACACGGACGGTGTTGCGTCAGCCATTGTCGAATAATTTAAATGTTGGTTTGTGAACTTTATTATTCTAGTAACTAATGGTTTAAATGTTTTAGTGCTGTTTCGAATGTTATTGTTTGTAGAGATAGCATTACATGCAGGCGACGCAGTTGGCGCTACCACAGTTGATCTACGAGTTTAAAACTTCTAATCATATATTATAAGGAACAAAATTTACCTAAATTAAAGCAAGCTTGTAATGCAGTCTCTAATATTTCATTAAATATTATCTTTTAAGTATACAGTGTACAGGGTATTCCGAAGTGTGTCTCATATCATGACGTAATCAGAACATTTTATTTTTAATCGAAATTGTTAGTTACTGTTATATTGTGTCTATCAGTTACGAAAACAACTATACAATTGAATTATAGTAAAAATGATTTTATAAATGGGTTGAATTAATGTTATAGATGATATGATTTTAATTATAAATGTGGAATTACTCGATTCACATGAAATGGGTGTCGGGAAAGCAACTTTATTGCAGCGGATATTTATTAATAATACAGTATAAATATAATGTTATTATTATTTCTCATTGTCATTAGATTTAAGATGTTTGAAACGATTTTAAGCCAAAGTGAAACCAAAGAGTTTTTTCGACTATTGGAACAGTCATGTGATCGAGTAATTTGTATTAAATATGACTGACTGTAAGTCTATCCGAAATCATGTTTGTTTATATGATATTTTATAATTAATTAAGGATGTCTATGTACAGATAACTTTTTATGTGGTACATCGATTTAGAATTAAAGTAAATGCACAGTTTTACGATTTTTTATTTTCCACCTTTTGACTTTTCATAACAGTAGACCAGAAAATACAAATGGAATGCCAAGGTTACTAGATGACGTATTAGAATTATTTGGCACGATACACTCATTGGAGCGTAGAAAGACCTTGATCGAAAACTAAGATAGATAATTTTTTTTATTCCTCATGTGTTTATTTTATTTTTTACATTTTTAAATATAAAGTTTAGGATAGATTATAAGTTTATTATAAGTTTTAGATAGATAATTATTGGTATGGTGATAAAAACACATAAATATTTAAAAAAATCTGACAAAATAAGTATATTGACGTTTTTCTAATTATCACATTTAATACTTATGGTTGCTTGGAAAACTTAAGTTTAAAGTCTATGGCTATTTTCTGTCTTAGTTTTCGATGACGGTATTTTTACTCACTGAATATTTGATTTCTTTGAAAAGTATTTACGGACGGACTGGTATATGTACATATCTGCCCGACTGATCCAGCAGTCCCGGGTTCAAATTCAGACGGTGTGATGAGTTTTGCTAATTCGGCCTGTGGAGCACGCCAAACGGCAATAGCAAGTAAGACTTAAAACATAATTATCCACACCTATTTTAAAGGCATAATTTATACATATCTTCTAAAATAAATCATTCAAAACGAATAAAAAGGTAAAGTTTGCGCAGTCTAACGTGAAATATTAGCTCAGTCATTTATCTTCCTATTACAGTAAAAGAAAAAACGGAACTTCAAGTAGACAGTGGTATAACTCAAACGATTACAAACTATACGGAAGGTTTAAAAACTCTTGTATTACAAAGAGCAGTAGGCGAAAAGACAAATTGCGCTACCGTAAAACAATTAAGGAAACAAACTGTGACAAAGAGACACAAATAAAAGGAACAGAGGCTTTGTTCTGGATACTAAGGGGCAACGAAGTGAAATAAAACATTTTTAAAATTTTAAGCTCGGTTTACAGCTATGAATTAGTAAAAAATGCTATCTTGATTTATGACACCGAAACGCCGGAACATTGGATGCAAGTAAAAATGGGATATAATTTATGTGTTCCAACGGCAAACGTTACTTGAATCATATAGTATGACAAAAATTTATTCGAATTGCATTTCTCTTATCGTAAAACGGGAGTATGAATAAAGATGTTTCTTGTCGTTTAAATTAAAATGTTGCGTTCTTTTGCCGCTTGTGCTGTTTATCTTGAGTTACTGCTTGAATAAATTATTTTTCTAGTTTTTGCTGACTCGGAAATGTTAAACGCAATATATACTTTACATTTATTTATTATGGCCTAGTTGTCCAGGCTTGGCGTCTATCGAAAGGCTAACTTAGTTTGCAAGTCAACTTACCTTCGACATTTAAATACACCCATCAGGCACATACATAGCTCTGACCCTACACTAGGTACAAGACCTGTGTCGTGGGTATCAGACACTACGAGAGACTTTTTCGGTCTCACAAACACCCAGACCCGAAACAAATGTTTGTGGATCACACAAACATTTGTCTCGGTGCGGGGATCGAACCCGCGGCAACACGTTTCGCAAGCTGGTGTCTAGCCAACTGCGCCAGGGGGCTAATTGTGTGTTATACAGGGTGTATTCAGACTATTATAGGAAATTAAGCCAGGTAATAGCTACGGTGATATGTAAAGAAAAATATTTTTTTTAGGTGTTCCATACAACCAGCGTTAGTAAATGTATGCGTTTAGTATGGAAAACATCAATTTTTATTTTTCTTCGGGAATTTTTTTAGCACCAATGGGCTTGTGATCACCATAACTTATATCTGTTTTAGTTTCACAGACTTTAACAAGTAGGTATCTAATCGTCAATATAAATTATCAACCACCGCTTCGGAACGTGTTATCCCTGTGGCAAAGAAAAAGTGCTAAAAAGTCGTCAGCAAAATGAAATTTCATTTTTTGCATTAAAATGTATGTAACGTAATTACTTAATTGTTCATTTCTATCAAAACAATTCAACATTATAAATATCCAAACGGTACAAACTGTAGCAATAAAACAAATCTCTGATCAATTTACTTTCTCCCAGTGCTTATTAAATATTATCTGTTATGTTATAACAACAATGGGGCCATCATAAGAAAACTGATTCACAATTTCAAATTAGGAATTGACAATCTTGAACTGAACATAGTAACCTCGTGATCGGAGATGCTTACAAGAATTTGTTTTTATATTTCAACACACAACTAATAGACGACTCCACAAAGAATAAAATCTGTCCTACATAAGTTGCTTTTTACGATGTCTAAGTTTTAAACTCGCAAGAGCGCCATACATCGTGCTTTTATCGCAAGCCAAATGTTCCAGCCAGTGCGTTCTGGCTTAAAGTCTTCTGAATGATAAAGACGAGTCTGCTACCCTATGCTCTATCAACTACGACTATTCCGCTACGTCACTTGCTTTTAAATTTAAATTTTGTATCATACATTATTCCTTAGAACAGTAAAACAAAGCTTCTGTCGTAGGTTTCAGAAACTACAAGCCACTATTCGATGTGTCAAATTCCTATATAACAAACATTTGTGGTACATAGAAATTTTTAAGACATGTCCATTTAAATGTGTTTTTTTTTAAATCTTTACTTTAGTCGGAAGCCTACTTGCTCCCTCAACAATCCCCATAAGCTGCCATATACCCCAATGTCTATCATATCTTTCCTCATACGCTCCATTCATCTCTTCTTTTGACTTCCTCGGCTAATCCTTCCCTCAACTTTCATACTCACTTTTCCACATCAAATAAAAAAATATCCGTCTTCTATTGTCATCACTGATTAGTAGTCTATTGTTGGCATCCTAAAATTCGCGCGATGGGATGATGTCTTCCTCTTTTTCGTTTATTTAATAATAAAAATCTAATTCTAAAAAACTTTTTAATATACCCATATTCTAGTTTCGCGTTTGCACTGTCTAAAATAATTAACGCGCTGTCGCAACCACCGCCACAAATTGCTTCAAACATAAATCAACTAAATGTATTTTATAACAAAAAATATTTATATTTCATTAAGCCAAAACGCTCCGTCCGCATTGCTTGGTAAAACACGCCACGCGGGTGTTTTAATTTAAATATGTAGATATGACAAGAAAATGAGTAGCCGAGTCTAAAAAGAAAACAACTTTTGTTCATTTCGCTTTGTTATTGTACCGCGACGTTCACGTGGAGGTAGATAAGAATGTTTTTATATTATCTGTGCTAACTCTTATAACCTGGTTAAATTGGATTGAAAGAGCTGGAGGCAGATTGTTTCATTTCGTTATAATACCTTATTATTTTGCGACTGCATATAGTTTTCTTTCTATTTAGTATAAGATCAGCTCATTATAAGCTTCTTTTAAATACAGGTATCCTCTATGTTTAGGATTTGGATTAAACCATCCACGATACCTGGTGCCTGCCAGTGGATAAGGCGTTTTTGCCTCTAAATTTTGTTTTCTAAGGCGTATAGTGACGCCATGGGCTTAAAGCAACAATATTTGTTCGATCACAAAAACTTCAAAAAACAGATATTGCTTGTAATACAAGTGTATCCTTAAGTAAGAATTACCTATAAGTACAGAGTTTTGACAGTAAATAACGTGGGAATATTTATTTTGTTATTGGAAAACATTAATTTTATAAAGAAATTGAAGTATAGCTTAATAGAATTCCTATTCTTAAAAACTAATAATCCTATCACATCATAATGTCAAGAGTAATTTATTTTATTTATTTATTAATTAAAAAAAATACTAAACCTACCTAAGAAGAGAATTTTACGATGTATATGGTTCAGCTGTCTAATAGGAATAAAAACTTAGACGTATTTAGTTTGAAAACTATTCAACAGACTGAGATGCTAATACACAACATCTATGGGTATCTAAAACATGAATCCATAGAGGTGAATAGTTTATACCTGAACTGAGGCAGGTTGGAATGTAATAACAGATCGTATTCCTAAAGCAGCGATCAAGACTGCATAGTCAAAGACGAATATGAAAGACCAGACAGTCTACTCAGATGCTACAAGGACAAACGAAGAAAACATCGTTGCAATAGTCTGATTCTGATGTAATATGTCGTGGTTTTATCTTTTTAACTTAACTTCCTCGCACATTCAATTAGACTAAGCTACATGCTGCGCTGTTAATAAAATAATAAAGAATCTATTCCTTCAAAGAAGATTTTTATAAGTTTGACAATGAGCAAGCGGCACTTATTGTCGGTTTCTATAAAATTAACCTTTTAAGAAGTATAAAAGACGATGACAAAAATCTTGTACGTGGTCTAATGAATTACTTACTAAAAATGTTTCAAGCTTGACTGATGGACAAAAAAAATGGATTCCAAATCCATGCATTTATGTTTGCTTAGGTAACATAAATCTAGGGTCTTACTTTTCATAAATAAACAACATTTTAATCAGAATAAATAATTTTCTTTTAAATTTGTCTTTTAAAAAGTTTCATAAGCCTAGCGATTTATAGGTTCCGTGGTATAATTTCAAAGTCTGAAGGAACTTTTTGTGTAATATTCAAGCGTCTCTCTCCCAGTAACAGTACTTTCTTTTTATTGTAGTAACATTTAATTTACGAGAAACTTGAGTTCTTCTTTGATATGTAATGTTAATGATTAATTTCTAAAGAAGTAGTAGTCGATATAATTACTATGCTTAAGACAATTTAAAGATTATCTAATCTCATCATTCTCCTGCCCTGCTCCCAATTCTTATTAGGGGTCGGCGCAGCATGTTTTGTCCTTCCACACAGGAAGGAAGGACAAACAAGGTGCATAAGAGTTTTGGCAGATGTTTTACGGCCGGCCGCCTGCCTGACGCCAACCCTCCTTGGGACTTTCATTATTTTAGAAATGAGGTAGGGATAGCGTGTGTTTGGGTACAGGATATTGCAGGTAAGGATATTTGGCCTGATGATAAGGATGCTACAGTCCCGGATAAGGAAGTAGTAGGAGACTGTAACAGCTCGGGGGGCCGAGGTCGCGTACTCGTAGCCCTGTTCCATGACTGGCTAGATCAATGGAAAAGGCATCCCCTGACCATAACGATTATCTTAACTAAAAAAATGTAAAAACTATACGTAATAATAATTTATAGCGTAAGAATTTCGGTAGTAAAACCCTAAAAAGTACTTTTCGTCCCACAATGCTTACCTAGGTATTTGCGGATCATGCGTTTCAGTGCGTTTCGAAGCGGCACTAGTTTAAAAAAACACTATAAAAAAGTGTTAAAAAATGACGATTCAAAAGAACTTGTAAAAGTCTATTTGAATAAAGGAGATTTGACTTTGACTTTGACTTTGAGTGTTTTTTGGGGAACGATACCAAACGCTTCCGCTGTAGTTAATAATGGATACAAGACTACTATTATATATAGACTACTTCCTAGTCATCTGGTGAAAGAATGTCCCGGGGTCAAGAAGAGTTTTATGATATTTTTCCAGTGGGTTTTCTTGACAGCAATTTGGAGTCTGAAAATATGTATAAAAATAGACAATATCGCCCCCTTTTACGTATAGTGATACCAAATCATTAGCGAAATGTAGGAGTAAAAATTGTGTGTATTCACATTGAATTATAACTTGCTTTAACGGTGAAGGAAAACATCGTGATGAAACCTGCACACCTAAAAGTTCTTAGGAATTTCTTAGGTGTGTAGTCCGCCAACCCGCACTAGGCCAGCGTGGCGGACTATGGCCTAAACCCTCTCAATGGTAGAGGAGACCCGTGCTCAGCAGTGGGCGTATATGGGTTGATGAAGAAGGAGTAAAAATTCCGTCATCTTCGGAAAATGCAGGCGTGAGTGAGTGATATGTGAACATTTCAGTATAAAAAATTGCTCTATATGAAATAACAACAGAATCTCTTGATTAACTTTCATCGTGTCAATAAAAAAATGGCAATATTTTATTCCAAGAATTCTATTGGTATTTTGTAATTACTCTCAATATAGTATGTCAGTTACATGATCAGAAAATCATGATTAAAAAACGATATTGGAATCGCGGCTGATATTAAACGCTTGAATATCGCAAGTATGAAACACATGGGGACAGATTTTAATTATCTTAAAAGCACCGATACAAGCCGAAAATGTGAACTACTTTTCAAAATCTACCAGCAACTTGATCTAATAACCTTAATGTTCCTAAGTGCAGCGTTAAAATTGAGCAATTTGTTAATTAATCATTATCAGATCATCATACGTCCCTCTGCTGGTCACGGGCCTAATCCAATATTGAGAAATTTAAGGCCCTCGTCCACCACGCTGGCCTAGTGCGGATTGAGGGACAAAACACCTAAAAAAATGCTAGGAACTTAGGAATCAGACCTTATTGTTAAATCTCAACGCAAAAACGGTTCCCACAATATTTTTTTGATTATTTTTGTGATATTGGAATTATATGTGATTTATTTATAATCGCTCTAACTAACACATTGAAATACAAAATCATTAGCCAATGTACGTCCCACTGATAGGCATAGGCCTCCTCTTTAATGAGAGTGTTTTAGACCTTATTCTACCAAACTGGCCTAGTGTCAGTTTAAGGATTTCACTTCTAAGAAATTCCTAAGAACTTTTAAGTTAAGTACGTGGTGATTCATTGAGAATTCCATTGAAATGCACAATACCGTAATCTAAACTGCTATTACGCACCCCAATCTTCCTTCAATTTGATCTAGCGCGACCAAATCCACTTGATTCAAGCCCTGAAGCTAAGGGGTTTGACATAACATTTCAATTTAACTCAGCTAATATTATTGTAGAATCCAATTTACCTTTTAATGTACTCGCACAGATTGAAAACAGATCTTGAATGAGCTGTTATTTACCTTTCCATATTTAATTTTGACGTTTTCCATACAACCATTGGTATTAAATATACAGGGTGTATTTAGACCGTGATCGAAAACTAAGTCCGGTAATAGCGATAGTGATTACAAACCCCCTGGCATTAAAGAAAATCCAATCACATTTTTGAGGTTTTCCATACAAACCACATACTTTTAGCACCGATGGTTGTATGGAAAACGTCAAAATTTTTATTTTTTGTCGCGATTTTTAATATCGCCACTGGGTTTGTGATCACCCTCGCTATTACCTGCCTCAGTTTTCTATCACGGTCTAAATACAGCCTGTATGTGGTTTATACGGAAAACGTCATTTTTTTTTTATTTTATGTCAGGATTTTTTAATGCCAATGGGTTTGTGATCACTGTAGCTATTATCTTCCACAGTTTCCAATCAAGGTCTGAATACATCCTATTGAATACATATATGTCTTAGTTGTTACTACAACAATTTCTTCGGTGTACAAATATAGTCTCTCTGTCCGTTGATGCTCAGTACAAGTATATATCGTGCGATCTAAAGTACCTGGGTCAACCAAAGAGGTACAGTTCGGGGTATATTGGGAAAGTAGTATTTGCTATTGTAAAATTTCAACAAGTTGACTTAAATCTGAACATAAGAACCTTTGAACAGGTTCAGTGGCTTTCTAAGCGCTTTTGGAAGTTTTAGCCGTTAAGAGAAATCTAATATTATTGTGCACTTACTCTATTCTTTGGAGTAGTTCAAGTTTTATCGAAGTTTTAGAGCAAATAGAATTAAAGATAGTTGGCACAGACTCCGAGCCTAAAGACGAATACTTATTGAATTCACAGACTATACATGTGCGACTGAACAGACTTACTACTACAAGTAATCAATCGGCTTCGGTGAAATGGATATCATCATCATCATCATCACCATCATAGGCATCAACGATTTCCAGAGCACCCTGTCGGAAGCGGCCATTATCAGTCGTTTTCCCAAGATTTTTGTTGGACATGATGCTATCTTATGTCGTTATTTAAAATGCTAGGCCTTTAATTTTTCAATTTCTACAACTATTTCTAAAATCACCGCTCAGTTTATGGGAATTTACGAAGCACTTATTATTTTACTAACCCATAACCAATTTTCCTTCATGCAACTATTTTTAACTACAGATAATTGAAGAAGGATATATTAAGAAATCTTACGAAACTGCTCGCTCGATAACGTCTATTTCCAGCAGCCGCAAATGGCGCTTTGGATTTTTTCCAACTTCTAATGTGTTAATTAGTGACGCGTCGCCTACACCGTGCTCTCGAACCGTGTAATCCCACACTGAAATAGCATATCTGACCGATCTAACTGATGCTACTAATTAGTGTATATCTGACGGCCCGAACAGGTAACACCGCCAATTAAGATAGCGATCTGTTCTGTTCATTTGTTTCTTTTATTTCGTTTTGTTCATTTTATTTTATGAGATTATACTTTGATAGAACAATACAACAATTTTATTATGTTTCGCTTTAATTCAATCTCATGTTCCTACCAGGAATATTCAAATTAAGTTGACATTACCAATTACATCACCACTGTATCCATGGAACCAAAGGTGGGTTTTTATTATTATTATTACAAGCTTTTATTTAACTTCACTTTTGTATGTATGTTTGTATGTTTACAAATCTTGCAATGAAGATTTGAACCACTTCCAATAGACCGATTGTGCTGAAACTTGGTATACCTACGTAACTTGGATGACAATACAATAATATGGTACCATGGAGCTGGTCTGATGATGAGGTTGGAAGATGACCATAGAAACATCGGTTCTTGTGGACCGATTGAGCTGAAATTTGGTATGTCTTTGTAACTGCGACAACAATACACAAATATGGTATCATGGTGCTGATCTGACGAAGAGTTGGAAGATGCCCATAGGAACTTCGATTCCTATGGTCGAATTGAGCTGAAATTTTGTATCTCTTCGTAACTTCGGTAACAATACAAAAATATGGTATCATGGAGCTGATCTGATGAGGAGTTGGAGGATGCCCATAAGAACTCCGATTCCTATGGTCCAATTGAGCTGAGATTTTGTATCTCTTCATAATTTCGGTAACAATACAAAAAATGGTATCATAGAGCTAATCTATTGAGGAGTTGGAAGAAGCCCACAGGAACTCCGATTCCTTTGGACCGATTGAGCTGAAATTTGGTATACCTTTGTATTTTCAGTGACAACATAATAATAAGGTATCGTTGATCTGGTGTCATGAGAAGTTGGACGGTGCCCATAGGAACACTAGTTTCCATGGACCGATTGAATTGAATTTCGGTATGACTACGAAATGGATAGAGTTAGAAATATTTCCAACTAAAAAGTTCAAAATAAATTAACGGTGAAAAACATATTTTAAAATCAAGCTTTTATTATGCACGAAAAATTAAAAAAATAAACTAAGAAAACATTCATAAAATTCGTAGTTTTTTAAACTTTACAAGTAACAATTTACAAACGTGTTCGGTTTATCAGTAGAAGTATGATACATAAACATATATTATCTATAACTAGTATATTAATATTCTTAAGTGATTTAAAAGCTTGTCGCGCAATTTCGTTAATGCAAAGACCTCGGCCGCGACGAGCTTTTAGATCACTTAAGAATATTAATATACTAGCTATAGATAATATATTATAAGGAATGTGAAGCGGTTTTATTAAAAAAATAATTCACAAGAGGTATAAACTGAACTTAATTTAATGGTACAAACGTAATCAAGCTTTTACAAATATAACCAAAGTAACAACAATCAGAGATTTCACAAAATAACACATTTCGTCAAGAGTTCCGCACCGCACAAAGTTATGATTAGTAATGTGTCACTTGTTTGTTCGCATTGGCTTATATACCCGTTCTTTATAATTTTATTTGTGGGTCTTCTAACACGGCCTCTCCTGACACCCTGGCGTCTCGACAGGCTCAGTATTCGTCATCCGATGATGTAGAAATCAACCGAGGCAGCGATCACAGCGGTGAGACCGCCGCTTTAACGAAGTCCTCGTTGGATTCTTCTTCCCAGAGTGTTGGAACCAGTTGCGGCAAAGGCCCAACCATCACATCAGGCGTCGAAGAAGCACCAACTGTTCCATCAGGCACTGGGGATGACTTAGCCTCATTGTAGTCAAACTGGAAGTCTGAAACTGGTGGAACAACATCAAAAACAAGAAAATTATACAAGGGTCCAAATGTCATAAAGTTAGTTTGTTAGCGATTGTTAGAAGAATGAAGTAAAATACAACACGACAAAATAAACAAATTACGTTTGCCGCAGACGTAGGGTTAAAAAAGAACCGAAATGCTACATTTCGTTCATTTTTCATTTCATTACAAACTAAACTTATTAGAAATAAAATTATAACAAACCCTATGAATAATGATTCCACTTCACACACTGAATATGGAATGCTCATTCTTACAAATTATCATTACAAACTAAACTTATTAGAAATAAAATTAAAACTAATTAACCGTATGAATAGTTTTGCAATAGTGCAGCTGCAACGTCGGCGGTTTTGTTTCTGGCTTGATACATAATTAACACAACAAAATGAACAGGTTCCTCGGTATGGGCCCCTACCGAGGAAATAACCTTACACCAGGGAGAAGGTGCACAGAGTCCCCAGTGACTCTCCGTATCACGGAAAGCTTTCACATCGAGGGAAAAGGAGGTTGTACTCCCTCGATGACTCTTCGCAAAGCGAAAAGCTTTCACGTTGAGGGAAAAGGAGGTTGTACTCCCTCAACGACTTTTTGCAAAAAGCTTTCAAAAGGAATTCATCCCCTTGATGAATTGTTTTCTCATGTCCAGCGGCTTCACTCATTCTTCCATGAAACCATAAAAGGAATTCGTCCCCTAGATGAATTATGAGTACCATCCAGTCCATCTCATGTGTAGGTACTAAAAGGGTGATCACTCACGTTCAAAAAACATTTTTCATGTTTAGGGGCTTCACTCATCCTTCCGTGAAACCATATGCTGGGCAGCTGCATAAGTACACTTTTCATATGACCCGCAAGTCGCTTCACCTCGTACCGGTGATTAAGAAGAGTCTTCACCACTCTGTAGGGCCCTCGCATCCCAGGTTCCAGTTTATCCTGAGACTGATCAAACACGATTACAAGCAACATCAGGTCATCTTTCTGAAAAACTCAAGGAGACTTTCGGTGCTTATTGATCACAGTGTCTTGATGAATCTGGTTTTTTCTCAACCGTTCGGCCGTCCTATGCCTAAGCATTTCACGTTTTGCTTCTATTACGACTAATGTTGCGATAATGATCAAGATGAGTATGACGAACCTGATAACGTTTACCGAGACTATGTCTGCGGTTCCAGATACAGTTGCAGTTACAAGTGAGATACCGTTCTCTTACAACAGACGCTCATAGAGCGCTTCCAACAGACGCTCACAAAGCTCAGACGCTTACAGAGTGCTTACAACGTAAGAGTTCTAACGGTGAGGCATCGTCTACGAGATCATGATTGAACCCATTTCTTCTTTTTTTTTAAGATACACAAAACAACAATCCATACACATAAACAATACAAAATGTAAATCGTAACCTCGCATTGCACGGACACTTGAACAAGGATAAATAAATCGAATTTTATGAAAACCAACGTTAAACGTGAGCAGTTTTCTATCGTGTCCACCAGTTTATAGTGGAAGCATACTGAGAGTTTGAATGCAATCTACAATCAATTTAGGTAGTCATTATCGTAAACGCCAGCCTGTTCTACAATAAGGTAGAAACGCCTAATATAGCCCGGTTCCTAAGATAGCTCACTTTCGATATTTTAGAAGTAATAAGTAGAACGAGTTTAGATTTCGCCCTCATGTTCGATTAATGCTTTAAACAAAACTGCAGTGTATTTGAAAGGTACGGTGTCGCCGTCTTACTTATATTTGGCAGTTTGTTAAACACGTTGCGAACGGCTATGAATTTATAAGAATTTTTATTTAAAATTAATTATTTGTGTAATTTTTGTTTCCTATGTATAAAGTTACTTTGATTTGCGGGCTTTCCTAAGAAGGTAAGTGTTGTTTCAATTCTTTGTTAATTTTCATTTAAAAGAAGTTGATTTTGTCACCGGGTTAACGTGCCTATAAAGGCCCATCACAGAGGTGCCTAAGATGCGTCCGGGCCATATTAGAGCTATGGAATGTCATATTTTGAGTTTCTTTTTTTTTTTAGGTCAAATTTTTAAATACAGCTGTTAGATTGCACATCTGGTAGTGAAGAAAAGAGAACTGATCGAGCAACTACATACATTAAGTATTGTCCAGGAAAAAGATTTAGCAAGACCCATAATTTAATGGCAACAAAAGGTAGCCCTGACCACTGAATTATTTATTGATTTTATACTTCATCTGAGAAATCACAATGCATTTCCCAACCTTTGTGGCACCACGAAAAATATGTCGGACCAACCAAGAACGATTTAGAGAACTTTTGATGACCAGAATGCTACTAAAACATAAGTAAATTTCACAGACTTCCCGCACTCTTAATAAGGCCCACCGAAATTATAGAGAAAATACTTTGTCCATTGTTTTAGAAATTGTCGCCCACAATTTCTAATTATCGGTAAAATTGTAATAGAAAACGGTGTTTATTGATTTTATTTACAGATTCAAGCTTCATACGTTGATCAAGCTTTCATAAACTTAAGATAGCCCACCGTCCATTTTTTTAACACAAAAACTATTGTAAGAAACGGATTAGCTAAGAATATCGAAATTTAGGGTAAGATTTCAGTATAAGCTTATTGTTTGTTTTGATAGCACCTATTAATTAGTTCATTGATATCGGGCTATGTTAAGTACCTATGTTCATTAAAAGCCCCAATTTATAGGTGTTTTTTTAAAAAAAACTACTGTTCTTGTTTAGAAATCTAACCAAAGTTGTTGATCTGTACATCAATTTTATTCACAAATAAATAAAGAATTTTGTCATCAAGTTTGTTTTTATAAAAAAAAAACATTTTTACAATTGTTTAATAATTACAAAAAAAAATGCTTTCAAGGCGCCTGCACCTCAGCAGAACGCGTGGGTAACGCAGTGTTAATGAGATCGTTCCAAGACCGATCGTCGGGAACCTGTTCATTTAACCAAGTCTTAGCATCCCCTTTCAAACAATGGGCCACCCGCGATAAACATTCCGAATCACCCCATTTATTTGTCATTTTTGTTCGCTCAACTTTGTTGCACCATATCTCAAAGTTGTGAAACGCCAAGTTTAAATTCGACACGTGATGAGTTATGGGGTTTCAACATGTTTAATATCGCGTTAAGGGCATCAGCAAACGCATTGACTGCAGATGATACGTCACTATTACAGCGAATACTTGTCTCATGTTCAGTACATGGCGGTATATGCAGCGCGCTGGCCGCACTTCCTTCTATACCATTTAATCATGTCATTATGGCTGTTGACGCATGCCCTATCGCACCCTCACGGCTGCGTGAGCATGTGTACCGGGACAGGGTCGCGACGCGAACGTAATCGAGATCTCGATTTGGTTTTGCGACTGCTACGCAAACGAGAGCGCGAAGCTATAAAGCGCGATTTAAATTATCACAAACAAGTTTACTATTTAAATGGATAGCACTCGCAACAATTGTCTCGCATGTTATACACTGCCAGGTTTAGGAGTCTTTGTTAATGCTTTAATTATAAACACGCTTGGCCTATTCCGAGCATTGCCGATAACCGTTTTCATCACTATACTATTGTGGCTTTAAGCACGTGCGTATATTGTCGTCCACGTGGTCAACCTCATCGCACCAAACATAAATATCCTTTTAAGATGGATCAAAAGTTAAAATACAATGGTAGACCTTACCGGGTTCAAAGCACTTGTGTCTTACTAATTTAAAGACCTCCTCCGTAGCGATGCAGTCGTTCGGAGTTCATGACACGGGAGCAGGCGTTAACGGGGTAGTCGAGCTCCTTGTAGGCGTTAGGGCCACACAGCACACTGCCCCATTATCCGTAGTAAATAATCCCATCGGCAGTCGTCCGCCAATGATACTCGCTGCGCTTAACCTGTAACTATCCTTCAGAACATAGGCGGGTTATTATCGCCTGCAGTTACTGGTTAAGTAAAGCCCTGGAGAACGCCTACGTTTATGATTTTGCTTACTTGGCCATTAAATATTTTTCACGATACAAGACTAATTGATGCAAATTTTTAACATTCACAAACTGTTTCAACAAAGCGAGGACGCAGGACGCGCACAAAATTATAAGAACTTGCGTTTTCGTAATAAAGAACGCCGGGCGTTCGAAACATAAAATAGACATGTTTGAAAGGGTAGAAAAGATTTAAAAGCGTTTGCAAGCATGGCTACTCTCTATATGGCATCCGACCTACAATGGCGACCGAATCGGAAGTATGATTGGTATACAAAGGATCATCGAGGTCTTCTACACAGGATCGTCGCGAAACGTCGCCCGAGTTCGCCAAGTTTCTAGAACGTGAAAATGCCTCACGTGCATAGCCCTTAGTATGGGCTGTGCGCTCGGCCCTTTATAACGAATCCTCGAGCGCATACAGATGCGGACGCTTAACGGCACTTAATGTACTCAAAATATTGTCGAGGGTAACCATAACTTTAATTGCCAGAGAACACTACGTCGATACTTTTTTACAGCATGACGGGGTTCTACTCGAATGTTATGACTTTAATCTAGAAAGGCGGCGTTTATGCGAATTACCGTGATGATAGTACGAGCTATCGTTCGTATCACTACGTCCGCGACGGCGAGACTCACAAGCTTAACCCGAGGTACACGCGGCCTCGTTACTTACAGATAAATTGCTTCGAAAAAGACGCCTCCATGAACAAGTTTACGACAGAAGCACACACATTGTAATTGAGCACACACATTATAATTGAGCACACACAACACACAATTAAAGTAATGCTCAATTGAAAAAGGCAATAATTATAAACAAAAATTCAAATATTACCTGTCAGCTTGTTTCCCAAATTTTATGACAACTTACTTGTACTGGGGGCTTATGAATCCTTTATCCCACTTCTGATATAAGGAATGTGAAGCGGTTTTATTAAAAAAATAATTCACAAGAGGTATAAACTGAACTTAATTTAATGGTACAAACGTAATCAAGCTTTTACAAATATAACCAAAGTAACAACAATCAGAGATTTCACAAAATAACACATTTCGTCAAGAGTTCCGCACCGCACAAAGTTATGATTAGTAATGTGTCACTTGTTTGTTCGCATTGGCTTATATACCCGTTCTTTATAATTTTATTTGTGGGTCTTCTAACAATATGTTAATGTATCATACTTCTACTGATAAACCGAACACGTTTGTAAATTGTTACTTGTAAAGTTTAAAAAACTACGAATTTTATGAATGTTTTCTTAGTTTATTTTTTTAATTTTTCGTGCATAATAAAAGCTTGATTTTAAAATATGTTTTTCACCGTTAATTTTTTATGATACCATCAAATATTTCACAAGATTTAAATCTTTTGTTTTTCGGTCCATTCCATGATCCACATACATATACTACTAGTACTTTATTTAAGGATTACTGGTTTCTACAAAGATGAAATACTTAACTTCTAACCATCAGTGGCGGACTTCCATAGAAGTCCATAAGCCTTACACTAACTTGTTTTTGAGGGCTCAGTATGCTTTCTTTTCTACATCAAATCGCCAGCTATTATAGCCTAAAGATTTTTACTCAGAATTTTAAAAGGTTAGCTGGGTTTTTAGGGTTTAGTACCTTCACTGCTACCTAAAGGTCGCGACTCGAAACTATCTATATTCTATAAACCTATGTTAAAAGTACTCAGAAGTCCAATACAAAAAAGGATCCTCATACACCAAGGGTCCCGATAGACATAATTAAATTCCCCAAACGCAGCACCAGTAACTTTCAATGTGTTACCTAATAATCGTTCAATAACGTGATTGTACGTGGCTGGGGCGCTTCATGGGCAGGTAAATTTTCCTGTCCCTTCTTACAGGAAGGGCGATCCAATAAAAATCATTAAATTGCGGGCCGCGCTTGACCGCCCCTGACCACAATATGCCCGAGGACACAGCCCGAACCCCCCTCCCCGATAACACAATGCCCGTGATAATCTTATATTTTTTGGTTCTTTTATATTTCATACTGGATTGATAAAAGTTATGTAATCTAGGTAAGGATTTTTTCTTTATTAGTTTATATATTTATGTTAGTCCTAGTCTGTGTATTTTTACGGCTAATATCTTCAACATAGAACGCCTCTGTATAAAATGCTCGGATCACGTTTGTGTCCTGTAGTACAATTTCCAATTAGATAAAATTAGCAATTTATTTTTATTCACACTACAGCAATAGAAGTATTTGCAACGCTTAGAATAGACAAAAAAATATTCTTTCACGTCATAAAAAGGAACGATCACGGTGATTTTTAATTAAAATTCCTTGTTAAAGCCATGATCAATAGTCTAGTATATCAAAGAGTTTGCCCACGCACCGTCCCTACTAAATCACTGCCGCGTTAAATTTTCTTTGAATTTCAACAGGCTTTCTAAAAATTTAATTATGCTACAAACTTTAATAAAACCACGCTGTGATTTATGATGACGAGAGACTGTAATAATGCTAGACGAGTTGTATATTTTATGAATGCATAGTAAATACATGAAGTTCTTCTAATTCGCAACAATTCTGTTTCAATTATTATATTACTCTTAAAAACTAAAACCTAGTCATCTATGACTTTTGATGCACTTTAAAAATAGCAATGACATTTAAGTAAATTATATTGTGTTGTTTCGGAAATAAAAAATAACGTGATAGTTATTTATTTTTATATTTAAAAGCCACTTACGTATAAATCTTATATTATTCTCAAATGGAGACTTCCGGTACTACGAGCTCGAATCAAAACTTCGCAAAATTGTATTTATTAAATATAATCACAGTACATGAGAGTGTAAAATAATTTGCTAACCGGCGTGTTTATTTCCTCTTAATAAAGCCTTAAAACCCTTTGTATGCAGGCTGTCTATAGCCTGTTCCTTATCTATGGACTGGCTTGACTAGTATCTTCCTCTATTTTCTTCACACTTAAATCCATTAACGGTACAAAAAAGGTGGCAAATATTTCAACTGCTCGAGACCGTTAATCAATGCTTCTGGCATATGATTTGGTACAAATATCCAATCACAAACATTTGGTCCAACTAGGTTCAAACGTTATCAGACCCTCAGCGCTGCCGTAATCATATGGACGTTGGAAGCGTAGTAAAATATCAAGTTACCCGTTGGCCCTAACAAAATGGGCTAACGAACTGCAAAGGCAGTAACTGGATAAGTCTAGACTAGACATGACTGGGCGGTTCGTTAGGTAAACACTATATATCAAATTAAACATATCGTATTCTTAAAAAATGTTTGACGTTTTCTTTTTTAATAATTTGTAGATATTTAGACCTCATAGATAATTATGTTGCCAATAAAAACGTTAAGTAATATTTTATATTATTTCATTAATATATTATTTTTTATCATTTAGAGACTTAAATAAACTATTTACGTGTATGAAAAGGCATCAGACGAAAAGTAGTATTATTATCTACAATAGCCTCATGGTGCCTAAACATCGTGGCATTTGCATATGTTCTAAAAATTAGCCAATGCCAATGTTTGATTTTAGAGATATTTAAAATTCTTAGATCTTCACTTGTTCTTAGCTCTGCTGTCTCATCTAGAAAAAACACTAAATCCAAACCTATTTTTTTTTACAGCCTTGCTGTATCATTAATCCCTGATTATTATTACTTCAAAAATGGAAATCAAAAACCTGAAACAAATGAATTCACGATCGTAAATGTAGCACTAATAATGAAAATCAATTATTCAGTGGTTGTTCATGCAGATAGCGCTCGCTGTTCTGCATCCAATACTGACTCGCCAAACAAGTAATGAATCTCTTGAAACTACAACTTCAGCGACAAATGCCGTCTCCAACGTTAGCTTTAAATCCTCAATAACACTCGCTTGCACAAGACTCTTCGAACCAAAGTCCTTAATGAAAAAACTTCATGGATTGCTGGCACGTCCATCTTAGTTGTAATTAGGAGCCAATAGTTTATAGTGTTTATTTTTAATGCATTTTTGTTAAATTATATTGAATCATAGAATTTTGTAAAAGATAAGTAGATTTGATTTTCTGTGTGCTAATTACAATCAGTTATGGCTTTAGGATAGAAACCTATTCTATAGACTGAAACAGTAGGCAAACCCTTTCCTAGGTTCATTTCTTGACTCTGTTTTTCATACTCACAAATTTCTAAAACAACAAATAACAATATACATTATCCCATAACTAAATTTTTGTTATACCTCTTACGGTTTAGCGGGCATTGATAATTTTCAAGAATGTGTTGATCAAAGCGAAGTCCTAAACCGCACTGATGTAATCTTGTCCGAAATAAATCATACCACAACTACAACGTCAATCTCACGGAAAACTTTTAAATTCTAGTCGGTCCCTTTATAAGGGGACGTGCTCCGAGTGCCGAGTATTCGTGAGTCATGATTCCCACTGACCTCGGAAAGATTTGACAATAAACGCGAGGGATCAACGTATAATTTGAATGTTTACTGCGCACGATGTTGCCGTATACCTTAATTTTGTTTAAGGTTTACTGCCTATTAGGGTCTAGTTTGGACAATACGAGTGTACGAGCATCCTCATATGTACGCGATGTTAAATTATGTTGAATCACCTACCGCTTTTTTACTGAGAAGTTTTTTCATGTTATTTGATAATTACATATACTTATCCGTTCTCGCCTTTATTCCCAGAAAGGTTAGGTAGAGGTAGATTTCTGCACCTACATTTAGCCAATTTTAAGTTTCATCCCTAGTAAAAGGGACCTATTGCCTTTTCATCATCATCAATATCAGCCTATATACGTACCACTGCTGGGCCGGGGCTCCGTTACCCTATTGGGGGTTTTGGCATTAGTCATACACCTAAGAAATTCCTAAGAACTTTTTTATGTGTGCAGGTTTCATCATGATGTTTTCCTTCACCGTTAAAGAGAATGATAATTAATTGCGAATAGACACATAATTTCGAAAAGTGTGTACCTGGGGCTTGAACCCGCGACCGTCGAAATTCTCGCCCGCGCGCCTAAATCTAGAGCCCAATTGACATTTACGGGAATAATGTAAATTCCTTTTGACTAGTAAATGAAAACCCAATAACACTTTGCCCGAACTGAAAATCGCACCTTTAGATCGAACGAAGCATATCAATATAGCAAGTTCGAGAGGCAATCTATCCTTTGATATATAATATTAGAATAGGTAAAGAAAAGGTATCAAAAAATGTAATTGCCAAGAAAATCCATTATTAACTCGCCATCTGCAGTAACTTTTCTCGCTTCACTTAAAAGACCTGATATTGTAGGAAAGAGGTGATACGCGAGCCGGAATAGCCTTGCACAGCTAAATGGGGTACTAAAAATTTAAACCAGTGAACTCTTTGGTAACGGTAGCTGCAAAATGTCCTAAAACTGTGTCGCAGTAAATGTTATTCCCCGCTTTATGTATGGAGTGAAACTTTATTGTTCGAGAAAAAACTGCAATAAACTCAGCTTATATCGTGGAGATAGCTCAGTATGCAAGGAATTCATCATCACCATTGTTATCCGCCCATGTAAGTTCCACTACTGGGCATAGGCTTCCTCTACCATTGAGAGGGTTTAGGCTACAGTCCACCAAGCTGACCTGCGGTTGGTGGACTACACGTCTAAAAAATTTCTAAGAATTTTTAGCTGTTAAAGTTTCATCACGATTTTTTCTTTCATCATCAAAGTAACTAATGATTCATTGTAATACACATATCTTCCAAAAGTCAGCGGTGTATGCGTGGGGATTGAAGAGTTTCTAAGTTCTTAGTAGACCACCGAGATTCTTAACCAAGCGCCAAAATCTCGAGTACAAAATAATAAAGAATTAATCTATCAAATTCCATAAATAATCAGGAAAAGATAGTATTTTTAGCAAAGTCTGAACAAATTGCTAAGCTAAACCAGCGCAGTTCATAACTGCCGTCGAAGTAGACACAAGCGTGTTACGGTAAACATCTTTGCACCAAGCTGTGAAACAAAATAGCAAACACGTTGCCTCGACTTTATTAACTCATAGCTTCCTAGAAAGCGTCTAGTCAGGAGACACAATTTTATATTCTTAAAAAAGCTTATAAGTATTTTACATACATATTATGTTCTATCTTCATCCTGTCGTATCGGCCAAAGAAAAAAGAAGGTAAAGGTAATTTTTTATGACTTGAATTTTTTTTAATACTAGTTTCTGACATAGACAAAATCGGTCTATTAGGATCCTGCATGAAACAAAAAAAAAAAATATTTCCTGTTTTTAAAAATATTTACCTCTGCATATACACATATTGAAATTGATTAAGCCATTGAAGAGTGCCGGTAAAATCTTGAGGCAAAAATTTTTTTGACCTAAAAATAATGTTCAGCTTAATACAAGTGTTTATAAGATAAAATACACTAAAAATGATTTTTTTTAGTTTCATGTGTTTTAAATATTACTGAAAATGTATTAATTTTTGAGGTCCATAATATTGTAGTGTTACAAATTACGTGAAGCTTGTTGATCTTATAAGTTTTCCGCTTCGAAAAAATCTTCATCAGTTATACAGCTTTGCTCCAGCACCTAATTCAAAGCCTGATCTCCAATCTTACTCATTAAGCATAAAACACAAACCGATCCTAATTCACATTCCATTCAGCATTATACCTAATACCCTCGCTATGAAAAATTCGACGGTAGTTGAAACCGTTCTAAAAGAAATGTATTTTCGCTTTGGGTGTCGCAGTAGTTTTTTAATTCATATCTTCCCCTCCTTTGGTTTGTCGAGAGCCATTAAACTGGGAGTCCATTATGACGGCACACCTGCGTTTTCAGGGAATTTGGCCGGTTGCCTAGATCGGCTATCTGGGATATTCAAATTTTTAAATCGAACACTTGAAATATGTCAGAGTCGTGCACTGTCAACAAAATGTAACTCCTCTGGTTATCTTTGAATGGGTGTAATAACGTCCTTTCTGCTTCCTCATGCCTTCATTCCTCATCAGTTTTCTATCCCAGTTTTCTGCTCGAACAAATACTTACTATTATTATTTTTCAAAATAATCCTAGGTTGCGTGTGAAAGACTGTTTATCGTAAATAAATTTATCGAGATCTAGTAATGTATGTATATAATGTACGTGAGAGTCGTTACAAAGTACTTAAAAATGATATCAAGAACGAACTTATGCATAAACAAAAAATTTACATTACCTCCGTAGAGTAATTTGAAGCAAAAAATATTTAATATGAAGCGAAATAAGGTAACGTTTGTCACATTTTGTATAACACGTTTTAAGTTAGATCATACAAATTTTCTTAGTGTGCCCTTGGTGAGGCCTTGCTATAATCCAGAACATCCCCTGAGAACTAAAAAGATGCGGTTGAATGTCAAAGGTTGACTACGTGACATTCGGAGATGGCTCCCAATTTTCAAAAGATATTTTATAGTCTCATCGTGATCGCTGTTCTAACGCTTGTAATGAAATCGTCTTCGATTTAAAAAAAAGTATTTTAACATAATTTTTACAACGTGCTAACACAAATTACAATTTTCACTGAAAAACCAAATATTATTTTTAAAGTTGAAAAGTACAGAGCATTGCGCTGTTTTCGATATATGTAAGTCAATTTTTATATAAAGTTTCGAATTCTACACTTACATTATGATATCAACAATTATGTATAAATATTTTTGATAAAAGATGATTTTTAACGATGACAGAAATATGGTAGGCACAAGTGCTAGAGAGCTCTAGAGTTCCTCCTCTTCCTCTCTTCCTCTCTTCCTCTCTTCCTCTCTAGAGAGGAATCTGATAATAAAATTCTATATGAAGAAAAAATAAAAGAAGGGACTCATAAAGTAGGCCGTGCATTGACCAATTGAAAAGATCAAAGCTTGGTGACTGTAATGATGAGCTTTAAAAGATTTTATATACCATTATTTCTAGTAGAAGCACACCAATTTTTCGAAAGATCTGGAACCAGCGAACATTTATGTGATCATAAATTTCTTTAAACCCGACGATATAGAACACATTTCTGCCAGCTTAACTTGATTTTATGCCTACTATAAATCTGATTTCAAGCTAATAACGTTTAAGTGATTGGAGCTACTAATATTTGCTTGACCTGGGAGTCGAACGTTAATTGTATCCTCATTTCAAATGCCATCGATAGTCAGATTCTTAAGACGTGGAAATAATCTTAAGTATCGCAAGCGAGAGGTGATTACTTAAAAATGGAAGTGATAATTTTCATATATCTCTACAAATGATCTCCTCTACAATGAGAGGGTATAGGCCTTAGTCCGCCACGCTGGCTTAGTACGGGTTGGCGGTGTTAATAAATTTCTAAGAATACTGTTAGATGTGCAGGTTTCTTCACGATATTTTCCTTTACCATTAAAGTAAGCATTTATATATAAATGTGTGTAAGGATATATTTAGGTACACAACCTTGGAAACCCTCGACTTAAGCGAATAGACAAATGAAACTGAAATATTCATATAGCATTAGCATGGCCAAGTACCAACCGTACTTGAAACTACTGTAACGTTCGTCTATTTAAATACAACTTGTATTGTAAATCAATTCCTGTGGGAGATATCGGTTTGGGTAAAACGTCGTATGTTCCTTTGAGGTCAGCAGTAAGGCTCCATTTGGCCCTCTGCCATCACTGGGGGCAGACATGCTCGTGGATTCATCGAATATTGAAAGATATAACGGTGTAATGAAGAATCCGCTGCTCGGAGCGGTCATACGGTAACTTAATGCTGGAGTTTGTACAAAATTTACTGAGCAATCACAAAGTACTTGCTGCTTACAAGGCGTGGTTGCTTAGCTGGCTATAAAACTGAAACGATTGCTCGACGAATGCGATACAAATTCTGGCACAGAAATGTTTATAGTCGGTTTGTTAAGAGTAAATAAGTATGGTAGTTTCTACAGTCTAAATATCTTCTCTTTTTTAAATAGTGCGAGAATGCTGAAAATATTGAAATACGTTGAACTTAGATTTGAAAAGTCAGAAGCATGGCAATGTATCTTTGTGATGTTATTTTGAAGTTTATTAGATCGTTTGAGTTTGTCATGTGTTCATTACGTCTGTATTGAACGAAATAGGTAACTGGTGGAACAGTACCTATGTAGGTTAAGAAATACACCTCTACTTGCTTCAAAAGTATGCGGTTACTAACTAGCCGTACAATGTTTAAAAAAGAATTGTTTTTTTTTTAAGAAAAGAAATTCAAATGAATTAATATGGCGATGGAAATAAAAAATCAGGAACAAGCATAAATCTCAGAATGAATTTAAAAGCATCATTTAGCAATAACTTAGGCCTAAATTATTATCAAATGACTTTTTTATTGCGCCGTCCATAAAAATCTTAAATGACGATATCATTAGCACAAGTGGAAAAAAATGTGTTTGGCATTGAACCCGTGAGTTAAAGTGTTTTCTGACGACATCGACGTTATACTGAGCATCCGCTATGCATTAGTAACGTACTGATAGTGCAATGAAAACAATATTTCTGGAGATTCAAAATAATTAACAATTGATATAAAATTATTGTAGGATGATGATGATTTGATTATATATGATGACAGCCCTCGTGGCGCAGTTGGCTAGACACCAATTTGTGTGAACCACAAATATTTGTTTCGGGTCTAGGTGTTTGTGAGACCGAAAAAGTCTCTCGTAGTGTCTGATACCCACGACACAGGTCTTGTAACGTAGTGTGGGGTCAGAGCTATGTATGTGACTGTTGGTTGTATTTATTTATTTGTGAATGATATGATAATTTTATTACATTTTATAATGACATACTAACATATATAACCTAACGGCTGTATTACCCGAAGGGGCAGGCAAAGGTGTATCTCAGCACCCTTATTTCGCCAGGTATTTATCAGTCTCATATTTTAATATGGGATGAGCCTGTTGCCATTATCTAGGTGAAGTTCCCGACTCCTAGCCAGCCGCTGTTTAGAAACCCTATAACATTTTTTCCGAACCGGGAATCGAACCCAGGACCGCTAGATCGCACGGCATATAATTAATACAGAACACGACACATGAGTTGGTTTCTGTATGCTTGGATAAAATCTCAATTAATAAAAAGCTACCAGTTATTTCATTACATCTTAATTTTCTCAGACACCTCCGCCCAGCAGTAAAAATCAAATAAAGGTTGAAACACATTGGATTTAAAGACAAAATAAATAAAACTCAGTTAGCAATGGTTTAAAGATCCAACAATTCGCCTAAAGGCCGACTTATCCGTCAATTTATTTGGGACCACGCTCATGTTTAAACTTGAGATAATAAAATAGAACGTTCAGCGAAACAAATTCTTTCACTCCTAAATAGAGGACGGTCGAATAATGTCGTCCCAGTGTTTTGGTTGAACGATAAAAATAAAACATGCCTCGCAACTGAATCTAATAACTATTGTGTTCCATTCGTAATGTTCTAAAGGGTCCTAATGTAAATAGATTTGTATATACAAACAGTTATAGATGTAGTTATAAGTGTTTTTTTTCTTTTGGGAATGGTGCATTCTTAATTATCTATCATCACATGTCATTATAACTTCTTCAACTTGTTCATACCTATTTGTATGGGCTTTATCTGCAACACTTTGACAAATAACTTTTGATACTGACCTAAAAATCTCATATGTTTAGTAGGATACAAGTTTCAACTAAACCACAAAATGTATGCATACCAAAAACATCAGTGTATTTGAGTGTTCATACGGAATATTGTGGAGGCCTAAATAAATACTTACAGCAGTGACTTCGTAGCCAACAGCTATGTGAGTTTCTTGACCTGCTACATGTGTCGTTTTATCCTTAACAATATTTGCTTTACCGTCGTAGAACGTAGCATTTAAATAAACACTTCTATCGAATTCTACTTCTATCTAATTGGATAGCCGAGGTCTTATCGAAAAAAATTTACGAAAATAGCTTGTTTTTAATGTGAAGTATGATCAAAGTAGTAGACGGTGGAAACAATACCTATAGTTTTTTTGCATTTATTTTCTACAGATATAAATATAAACCTTACCTCTTAATAACTTTGTTATACATATTAGCATAGAAATACTATATAGATATTAGTACTGTTGAGAAGTCTTGTCTTTGAATCACACGCCACAACAGTTTACCTTGTCATTATCTACTAAACCAACCATGGTCGACTAAACGTAATGGACTGTAATTTAAACCGATTTGAGAAAGCGATAGATCCAAACCCTGCATTTGGTTATTTATACGCCTATCACGTAATGGAATTTGCCCAATTGAAAAGTTCATTTGACCTCGTCCCGACCGGCCCAGATTAGCCCAAATTAATGGTTTAAAAAATCTTATTCGGTGCGATTTAACGAGCATGACCATTCGAATCCGATTTGCCCTCAACTCTTTCGGACTTAATGAAGAGTAAAAAAGTTATGACTGCTAATCCATTATCAATGAATTAACAAGCCATTGAACTAACAAATTTTGAATTGAAAGTATTTGCTTGTAGACCCTTTGCTTTGGAAAAAAGTGAGTTGGTAACTACGGCAATTTAATTGTGTAAGGTTGAAGATGGTATAGCTTGTGACAGTATTGTGAACGATGGATGTGTCTTCTAGCAGTATAACATTGTAAAGATGCATGTGCCTGTTTAATTGTTTACATTTTTTAACTGTGTCTAACATCAATAAATAATTACACACAACATTGTTTTGTGTCACGGGAATCAAAATCTACGCGATAGTTTTCAGTCACAAAACTTCCAGACATCTACTAGAAGTTCTCAATGTAAGTTGAAATCATAATATTAATTTACAAAATAACATTAGAGTTTCAATGATTTCAATACTATTTTCAGAGTAAGGTCTCGCGTTAATTCATGAAATACGGGCATTTTTTGAATTCTAAAATAAGAGACTTGGAATGAAAGTATCGTGGGACTCATTAACAAAATATAAAACGTCAATATTCGTAATATACAGAGCAGTAACATAAAATAGCTGAAGTATAAACCGATTGTAGTCACAATAAATATTGTGTTTGAGAGTAAAATCCTCGGCAAATGTGTGAAATATAGTTTATTACAAATATTTATGAAGATCCATATAGTTTACTGCATGTGTACTCACGACTGAAATAATAAAAAGAAGTATTATATCTCAGACAACCTATTTAACCCTGTTGTGTATTTCAAATAAGTCTCCTTGCCATTCTGGAGAAACAACCTTTAAAAAAGCTAATTTGATTCTGATAAACCTGGGTCTTCTCTATCGCATGCCTTAATTATGCTTAGAGGTGATCGGGATGGTCAATGATCATTATCATCTTCACCATGATCATCACATATAGGAATCTAGCTTCAGCTTTTAATTAAATTGGGTGTATAATGCATTTATACTTTTTTTATTCGATGCTGAAGGGATTTGAGGGTTCAAAATATAAGGGCAAAAAATAGGCAATCAAACAACGATGTAAGACATTGTGTATGAGTAACTCCGCTAAAGAATTCGGCTATCCAAAAAGAAACGTAAAAGGCAAATCGTTTGCAATAAATCACTCGCTTTTTAGTATAAAAGTAAAAGATCGTGCGCTGGTACAAGTGAGGGAAATGTATTTGTAAAAAACATCACATGTTTCAGTTTAACACATACGTTTTCGCAGTGCGACGCATCGACTTAAACAAAATGTTCTGCGAGATTTATTGCTCAGTTTATTTGCTTTTTACAACGTGGGAAGGATTGTTCGATATCCTTGTATGTACTTGGCAATCAAAGAAAGAGTTAAATTGACAGCCCCGTGGCGCAGTTGGCTAGACACCAACTTGCGAAACGAGCGGCCGCGGTTTCGATCCCCGCACCGAGACAAATGTTTGTGTGAACCACAAATATTTGTTTCGGGTCTGGGTGTTTGTGAGACCGAAAAAGTCTCTCGTAGTGTCTGATACCCACGATACAGGTCATGTACCTAGTGTGGGGTCAGAGCTATGTATGTGACTATTGGGTGTATTTATCTATTTATTTGAATACTTCCAGCAAATGATTCTTAATATAGAAGTTCAAGATAAATTATCGACACATCATTTCGACGGTCGTGGTATTACGTCTAGGTAGTTCTCAGTACTGTTATTACAAATACTAATATCAAATTTATGTAATTGTTGGTTTCGAAATCAGCATTATTTGTTAAATTTATCGAACGAATTACTCATATTAGATAGATAGATAAACACTTTATTGTACACCATTTAAACACAAAATACAATACAAAACAACTTACAAAAAAAAACAGTGGACAATCGGCGGTCTTATCGCTCGTAGCGATCTCTTCCAGACAACCTGGCGGAATGTACTATACAAAGAGTGAATAACAAGATATATAAGAATTAAAATGTCTTATTAAAAATTAATTATTTTAAATGATTTCCAGGCTCAATAAAACTAAATATCTCCTATAAAAAGATGACCTGGAGTGATGAAAACTAGGAAAAACTCATTTATCCACATAAGATTTTCTTATGCACCGTTGGAGTATTTACACAAATTTTCCTTGCACAAACACCGAGATCTAGACAAATATTTGTTTATTTTCTACCCCTGGAACATGCATGAAACAGAAGTAGCAGAAAGAGGTAAAAACTTCATTCAGTTTTAAAATAATGTTGAACTAACTTCAGAACTATTTTAAATACGTATGTGTTTTTTACTGAGAGGAAAGCGTTGAGTTTCCTTTTCGGTACATCGAGATACGCGAGGCATCCCTGTTACATCACAATGATTCTTTAAAGAAATTTTCTCATATTTAATTCTACTAGCAACTACTACTGGTGGAGATTTAGACGCGCGGTTGACAACAAAACCCGGGCTAACACCTCTGACATTTCAAAGTTATATGTTTATTCATAATGATTTATCACATACTTTAACGATGAAGGAAAATATCCTGAGGATACCTACACACATAAAAAATCTTAGGAATATCTAAGGAGTGTAATCCGCTAACCCGCACGAGGCCAGTAGAGGGAAGAGGGCTAAAACCTCACTGTAGAGGAGGCCCGCGCCCAGCGGGACTTATATACACGGATGATAATGATTACATTCCAAGATTAAATTCATAATTAATGTTTCTTTGCCAAGAAAACTTAGTAACCTTATTTACATCCACATATGAAAGACTCAACAGCAAACAAAACCGATTAATTAAGTCACAAAGCGATTTCGTGGCTAGTAAAACAAAACGTAGGCTTAATAAATTAAAACGGTATCAATTCAATACGAGCACTAATAAAACTAGAATCTTTGTGCAAGGCGTTGTACAGTTTATCGCGAGTGAAACAAAGCTGCCTTTTGTACAACTGTACCGTACAGTAATGAGAGGGGACTCATGCTAATAAAATTCCCGACGTGTTGTTCAGAATAGTTGGGATTCAGACCGAGCTTGGTTAATGTACACACAGATATTACACACACGGCTGAGGAGAGCGCCGAACGTTCACTTTGCAAACTATTCCCGTTTTTTAATGTAACTTGGGTGAAGTCACACACAGATACTTAGAATCAAAATAAATATTTCAAGCGTTATTTTAATTAATAATACATAGTTTTAAAAGACAATTGAGTGTGTTATTGAAAGCAGAAATATTTAAAAAAAACTTCTTTGTTTAGTGCTCTGTACACCATTTATAAGTTTCCAATTTGTCTGACTTTAAACCTTTACTACGAACAATATTTGCACTCGACACTGAATTAATACTAACTAGTTCAATAACTAGCAGCACCTTATACCAACGTCAAAATCGATTGATCCATAAAAACTACGATCTTCAATTTCATTCTCTTTTAGACTGATTTTTTAATAATTCCGTCTTACAGCGTAAGTACGTTAAATATTGATGATCTATAAAAAATATGATCTATCATTTCATTCCCTTTTGGAGTAAATTTTTAAAAAATCCTTCTTACTGCTTGCTTAATCTTGTATAAATTATCACTCTAAAACCTGTGAAAATTGATTTTAATATAACTATGCTGTATGAAGATAATCTCATATATAATAACTACATAGTTTCCGTTCCTTCAGCCTAGCTTCGCCTGGATGGCTTACTATAGAAAAGGCTCGACCCAGCTTTGCCTAGATAATTCCTGATTGAAAATCAACGTTGAATACGGCTAAGCTCTTGTAGGTGACAAAAGTTACAATATTTCTATTAGTTATACGCGTCTGGTGTGTTAAATAATTCACTTTATTTATGAGAATAGAATAAATATATATGAAAAATATTTTTCGTTGGTTCCGATATCTACCTGTTGTAGCTTAAATTTCCGAAAAAAATAACATATATTACACGCTAAAAACATACTAGACAGCAGTGAAAGGATGTCTTTAATTCGGTATATAAGAATATAGGTCATATTTTCGTAAAATAAATCTATGAACAACCTCGAAAGATACGCACGGCCAAGTCTTCTGAGCACGAACGAATCTACTAAATTAATTCTAGGTTATTTCAAATTGAAGTATATTTACATATATAAGAACAACCTTGAGATAAATAAGTGGGTAAGCAAGTGAACAATCATGTTCATAATATTATGAATAAATATTGGTCACATGTTTATTAACTGAGTCTTTTTTAGCTTTCTTTTAGTATATGTCTCAAATGTATATATGCCGTTGTCTACAATTCCGTAGATATTGAAGTTAGTTGAGTACAAACCATATGCAGCAATATCATCTATTCGTCCATCCATCGGCCAAAGGAAGACCACTGCTGTGCATGGCTTCCCCCAATGATCTCCACAGTGACCTGTTGGAGGCAGCCTGCATCCAGCGACGCCTCGCGACCTTTACCAGGTCGTTTGATCACATTGTCTGTGGACGTCCTACGTCGCTTTCTGGAATGCAGCAGTACAAGCAATATTAATTAGGACTTACAAAGTTAACCATAAAGTTTTGTGACGTATCTTTAATTTCGATATTATCAATATATTCAGCACAGTGGTGGATTACCAATTTAACGCCAGTAGGCTATAATTTTTTTCCGCCCCTTCACACAAAAATCTTTGTTTCTAAAGTTATCTTTACGTATCTTATGAAAACTAAGACAAAAAGTAATTTTTGGGGCAAATTTGCCACCCCCTAATATCTGCCGCCGTAGGCTCAAGGCTCCTCAGCTTGCTGGTAAATCCGCCACTGATTCGGCTAGTCAAACAGTCTGTCTGTATGTATCAAGTACACGTTAGTCACTACAATGCGTAATGTATGAGCTGTACAAGTACAAAATTCAAGCATTCTTACAGCAACTACTTGGCTCGACTTACTTTAACGAATATAAATAAAACACATTTATGTTTTATCATTTTTATTCTTTCTTTCAACTTTTGCAACTGTTTGGTACGTGACTAGCACTATTGAGTAGAGACTTACATATGCCTAAAGATCTCGAGGCAAATGTATGCGCCATGCCATCTAGAGGTTCAGAGTTCGATTCCTAAGTTTATCTCCTCTGTTATTGTGGGGGTTTATGAGAAGTTTTGAACATTTAACATCAGGTCGCTCACTTGCTCATTGGACTCTGTTTTCATTAAAATTTTGCTGTAATATTAACGAAGTATCTTAGAAAGAAGTTGAAGTAGAAAAACACTCTAGTTCCCCTTTCGAGGAATACAGGCGTTAATGCTCATTGCGTAAGAGTATTAAAAAAATTTTATTTATAGTAAAATAAGAAAAAAATGTAATTTGTAGCAGAGTATTATCTTTGTACATAGTTTTAAAACCATACAAGTTTTTACCATACTACTTTACATTAAGTAATGGCCTCGAGGTTTGGGCGCGCGGTCGAGAATCTCGACGCTCGCGGGTTCGAACCCCAGGCACACACCTCTGACTTTTCGAAGTTATGTGTGTATTCACATTGAATTATCACTTGCTTTAACGGTGAAGGAAAACATCGTGATGAAACCTGCACACCTAAAAGTTCTTAGGAATTTCTTAGGTGTGTAGTCCGCCAACCCGCACTAGGCCATCGTGGCGGACTATGGCCTAAACCCTCTCAATGGTAGAGGAGACCCGTGCCCAGTAGTGGGCGTATATGGGTTGATGATGATGATGATGATGACTATACATTGTATGAGACCTTCGTTAAAATATGTAAAGAAAGAAATTTCTTTTAATGCCAGCCATTCAGTACTCGTTGTACTGAAGTTAATACCTCAATGTTATTAAAATTGAAATTCTCCACATGCAATTGTTGGAATTGTAAAGTTCAGTAATTATTGTGTCCATTCGCGAAAATATAAATTAAATGAATGGTAATATGCATAAGTAATGAATGTATATCCAGCGAGAATTATTTATTTTACTTCAAAATACACGCTTAAATACTATTTACACATATCGAAGAAAGTTAAAACATTGACATGCACAAATTAAAAATAAAATATATAGCAAAAATAATTATCATCATAAGCATTGGCTTAGATATTGATACTCATGCATGTCCCACTGCAGGGCACGGGTCTCCTCTACCATGAGAGGGTTTAGGCCATAGGTCACCAAGCTATTCTAGTGCGGTTTGGTGGACTACACAACTAAGAAATTTCTAAGAACTTTTAGGTGTGCAAGTTTCATCACGAAAAGTCAAAGGTGTGTGCCTTGAGTTTAAACCCGCGACCGTCGAGATTCTCGATCGCGCGCCTAAACCTCGAGACAATCACTGCTTCATTTATTACTGTCATTTTACAATTAATAAATCAAATACAACATCAGTACATAAAATCGTCTCACGCTTTTTTCAAATTCAAGTGTGAATGTACCTAAATAGAACCTCAAGCATTTATTAAGTGATGATTTCCGTACAAAATACAAAAATATTCATGAAATAAACGAAAAAACAAATGTAGATATCTCAAACCTTAATATCATTAAAAATATGCAACACGATATAACAAACTCGTAATCCCAAGATAAACCTTATATAATAAATTATGCGTGGTCCCTACACGAAAAATATTTTAAAATCTATGCTCACAACTATCTAGATTCTAGACTATCGGGAGAAAAATATGTTCGGTGAAATATGGGAATAGTGTTTTGAACTCTCTCTATTTTACTTAATCCTCTGTTATCGACGTTCGCTCGAAAAAACTTTCTTATTCGAATGGTTTAGAAAGTATTTTATGAGACCGATTCATCTGTAACCATTATATATTTTCGACTTCATGCGACTCCAATCTCATGCAGCTTACAAAGGGAGCTGTAACAAATGGTGACATGGATTTTATTTCAAATGGAAAATTCAACGAATTTTAAAATTGTTACTACCTAAAACTACGTATTTGTAGAAAAAAAACCCTAGAAGAAAAATGAGCCTTTTGATCAAGATTTTACACAGCGTAATCTGAATGATAGCATAATTTGAATAAAGCATATTTTTAATTACTCATCTATTACGACTGTGGATGCTCAAATCTTCGTGCAAAACAAATCATTTGATTCATTTTATATATTCATAATAAATGTGTGAAAAACTGCGTGCATAATTTATTTATTTATTTATTCTTTATATACTAGATAGTACATAGGCGGACTTAATGCCGTAGGCATTCTCTTACAGTCTACCTTAGGGGAGTGCAGAGATGAACCTCGGTAGGTGTATTGTGATAATAATATTACTTAAACATACATGCATACCTAAATACTAATACAATAATAAATATATATGCAAAAATATATACGATAATATATATATATATATATATATATATATATATATATATATATATATATATATATATATACAAATATCAATAAGATGACTCTGCTAACTCTTTGAGATACAGTTCTCGTACTCTCGTTTTAAAGACTTCGCGTGTAGTGGACGTCCTTATTCTGAGTGGGAGCGCATTCCATAGAAGAATGGATTGGATGTTGAAGGAAGAATGTACAAAGTTAGAATGATGTGGAGGGCAGCGAAGAAGAAGATTTTTAGTCGAACGTAGATTTCGGTTGTGGTCAGACCCTAAGTGTTGAAAAGAAGAAGTTAAGTAAGAAGGTGGATTTGGAGAATGTAGTAAAGAGTAAAGAGTACTAAGAGCACGCAAACTACGGCGTTGTCGAATGGGGAGCCATTTAAGTTGGGAGCGAAGAGAAGATACGTGATCGTACTTGCGAAGATTATAAATAAATCGAATGCAGTTATTGAGAAGCCGGTCAAGTTTATTGAGTAAATCTGCATTCAGGTCAAAGTAGCACACATCACCATAGTCGATCAACGGGAAGATTAAAGTTTGAACGAGCATTGTTTTGGTGCTGGGCGGAAGGAAATTCTTCAGGCGGTAAAGCGTACGGAGTGTAAGTGTTACTCGCTGACACACGGAAGTAACCTGGGCACGCCAACTCAGGCTGGAGTCAATATGTAGGCCTAGGTCCTTTACGACTGGACACCAGTTAATGATCGAGCCATTATATGTAACCGATGGGATAGTTGTCATATCCAACTGGTGTAATAGACGTTGACTACCCACAATTATAGCCTGACATTTGGCCGGGTTCACACTTATGCCGAATCTGTCAGACCAGGACTCAATGTAGGACAGATCTTTATTTATTTTGTGAACTGCCGAAGACACATTGTTGACTCCAGCCTGAGCGTAAAGCTGCAAATCATCGGCATATAGATGGTACGTACATTGAAGATTGTCTGTTATGAGATTAATAAAAATTGAAAATAGTAAAGGAGAAAGAATGCCGCCTTGAGGAACGCCAGAGTGTAGATCACACCAATCAGACGAGGTCTCATTGGTATGGATCGACTGCTGACGACCTCGAAGATAGGATGAGAACCAATCCAATGCTCCAGGTGATATCTTAAGATGGGAGAGAATGGATAAGAGGATGTCGTGACTGACGTTATTAAAGGCATTTGAAAAGTCGACCAGAGCCAATACCGTAACTCTGGTGTCCTCCATGCCTGCCCTAATATCGCCAGTCACTTTAAGGAGTGCGGTAGTAGTGCTGTGGCAAGGTCTGAAACCGGACTGTAATGTGCTCAACAAGTTGTGAGAATGAATAAAGTTGGACAGTTGTTTGTGCGCACAAGCTTCTAATACCTTGGATAGGAAAGGAAGTATGGATATAGGTCGGAAGTGAGTAACAAGAGTAGGATTCGGAATTTTTGGAAGAGGAATGACGTAAGCCCTACGCCATTGGGAGGGAAAAATGTTGGTGCTAAAGGAAAAATTAATGATGTGGGTTATGATGAGAATAAGATGGTCTAAAGCTGTAGTAATCATGCGACGGGTGATTTTGTCATGACCAGCAGCATTAGATTTGATGGATAGGATAATCTTTTTAATATCACCCGAAGTCATTGGAGAAAATTGGAAAGGGTCAATGTCTGGTTGAGGCAACCTAGCTATAAACTCCATAGTGAGACTTTTAACTTGATGATCTATGCCGCTGGATGCGCTGAAGTGACGATTAAGGTCATCTAAGCCAACGGTCCCCCGGAAGTCTTTATTCTTATATTATAGTTATAATCCTTGCCTGTCTAAGTTTTCGATCGCGGTCTTTTTACACTCTCTATTTATAACATACAGTAGGCTTCTGCTCACTTTTTCAATATGACAGACTTCATTTAACTATGTTGAAATTGTATACATATATCTAAAAACCACACCCCAATGTTCGATACCCAACCTTTCCTTCCCCTACGAAACATTTATGATTGGCACCTGTCATAACGACTTATTATTCTTGTAATAATCTTATCTATTCCTCCGTTGAGCGACCTCCCTTTGCCGAATATGTGAAAGGAGGTGAATTTTTATATAATGTTTCTATTGGCTTTAGCATAGACTTTAGTTTGATATAAATGTTCTTGGGTCGCATCGGTAAGCGGCGACAAATTTTAGAAAACCCGCCACAATGCCTTTAAAATTTACGATTTTATATAGAATGCAAACAAGAAATTCGTCCCTTAAAATTTTACCTAGATACCATTCTTACTTATATGTATGTAGTTGAAAATTTTTCAAAGGTAACATAAGCTGGTTTAGGCCGAATAAACCACAAGTAATCATTCCTTATCTCACATTCATTTATTTTTAATCAGAGCATGTAGCGTCTTATAAACTAGACGCGACTCGTGTAGCTAAACTGTACTAAAGACTGGCGTTGCTAACAAAAATAGTATTTACTAAAAGAAAAAAATAAAAGTCTAAAAAAAACAATTTCGTCAACGAAATATTTTGATCGAAAACTTGGTTAACTCATCCCTCCCGTTTGCACTACGTCAGACGGTGTCCGTAATTTAATTTACACTTCGCTGGTCGACAAGTGATATGTTACTAAGTCATATGGACGATTCCTTTCATGTGCTGAGGGATTACGCTGAAAATACAAACGTTCCTAACTCTGGGCTATTTACAAATGAGTCGGTGCTCTCAGTCGTACAATTTCTTTTTGACGGGATAAAATTTATTCACTGGATTAACTCTTCGGAAGTGGGTATTGAGAATATTTGCTAATCTTTTTGGGAACTCTGTAGGATATTAGGTTTCTTTGTTGGTCCAGCGATGTAAGTATAACTATGCAGTATCTAATCTAGAAGTACTAAGTTACAGAAAGTGCCTGTGCAGTAATTTGGCCTATGTAATCTCTTAGGAAAATACCGGTGCAAAATTATTTGATGGATGAGTTTCTCTTTTTTCTGCAACCTTTTTTGTATTTATTTATTATAACAGTATAAAAGTAAATGAAAAATGATCCTCCAACTCCCCAAGGAGTACTCCCCATTTGACACTGCCTAAGCGCAATAACCTTATATGGTATGTGGCTTTTAACATTTATGTCAAACTCGTAAATTGATGTTTATAATTGTGGCAAATTATCTTTATTCTCATTATTTATTTCCAATGAAATTTCTTTTACTATATTACTCTGATATGTACACACGACTTGGAAATAAATATTTTTCCACGATCACCGATCTTTTTCCACATTTATACGCTCTAAAAAGCAGGTAATCGGTACGAACTAGCGACGTAGTAAGAATTTCTCACCACTTTCTTCACCTCAAAAAGCACAATTTGGTACGTGCAGTGTGAAACTTAAATCGTTAGCGTAGTAACCTGTCGTTTCTAGCAGGATTTCAGACGAGACGGCTACATTCGATTCTTTGCGAGATGTGGCCGAAATGAGTACACGGGAAAATGTAACCAAAGCTGCAGTTATAGAGTTACTTTTTAAATAACGTTATAAGCACGTCAAAATTTAATCGTGAGGCGTGTACGATGCTTTGGATTTAAACAAGGAAATGTAAGTGCAGGATCAAAAATATAAATGGTTTACACTTTGTTTCCCCCGTGACTTTTGCTTTAAAGATAGCAAGCTACGAAGCGTCTCACTAGAAAGATTGATATATGAGTGTAATCCTTTTTCCTGCTTTTAAAAGAGGTAGTAACAATTTTTGATCTGATACCAAAGGTTATTACCCTCGCTACTGAAATCTCAACTGTGTTTAGATTTTCTAATACTAGCCAATTGGATGAAAACCCACAATATTTATGAAACTCGGTAGTGACTAAACTCTTCCAAGAATTCCTCGTAATATTTAGGAACCTTACATTTTTCATTTTTCTAAGCCATATTTTAGCTACATCAAATTTACAGTCTTACACTATAAGCATACGAATACATATCTACATGTATCAGAACGTATATCTGTATACTGTATCTCCAAGATATCTGTTAACGTTATCAAAACATCGAATAATAGACATCGGCTCAATTAAAGTTGGGCAATCAAGATCCTTAATAGGCGCCCGCCACATTCGAGCATAACACAAATTCGTTTTATGGCCATTAAAACGTCTTCTAACTTCTGTTACCGAAATAAGAACGCTGATGGATTTTAAAACGACTCTGCATTCAAAATTGGTACTGTATTATAACACTGTTAAAATAAAAAAAAATGCCATATTTTTAATGATCTTTTTATTTGAGTCTCATTCTTTTTAAGTTATGACTGTCACACACAAAGTGCTTGAAGCATTACAATTTTGTGGCTGAATTTTTAATCTAGGAGAGTCATCGGGGAGGCTGAGGAAAAATAAACACACATATATATTTTTTGCTAGTATTCCCGGGAGGAGAGAAGAAAAGACAATATGACACACGTATAGCAATCGAACTAATATTATTGTAATAGAGACAACAATATAGCTAATAATACAACTAAAGAATAATACTTGAATACTCTTGTACACCGATTTTTTCTGAGGAACTTGCTTAATCTCAACGGTCGCGGGTTCGAACCCCAGGCACACACCTCTGACTTTTCGAAGTTATGTGTGTATTCACATTGAATTATCACTTGCTTTAACGGTGAAGGAAAACGTCGTGATGAAACCTGCACACCTAAGAGTTCTTAGGAATTTCTTAGGTGAGTACTCCGCCAACCCACGCTAGGCCAGCGTGGTGGACTATGGCCTAAACCCTCTCAATGGTAGAGGAGATCCGTGCTCAGCAGTGGGCGTATATGGGTTAATGAAGAAGAAGAAGAATGTTATAAATATGTGTTTCTGTTCTTGAAGACGCTTATAATCTAAATAATCGTTATTTTTTTTATCATTATAATCATCATCAGCTAAAAGACCTCCTCACCTGGACATCATCTCCAAAGAATTCCATAAGGATTTTTTTAAATAACCAACAAAAATGTGTTCGGGTTGGTTGTTCGTGACTTGAAGGAGAGACAAGTTGCAAATAAACATTATTACTACCCACGAAGGTTCGTAATGGAGCTGAAATAATTATCTCAGCCCATTATTTATTAACATTTTAATACCTTTACGGCGTGCCCTAATTTAAATGTTATGTGAGAATAAATTTAATTCTAATTTGGCTTTTCCTGAAGTAAATTTTATTACGTACGACCTCTGAGTTTTAAGCCTTACGGAGTTTTACAATCAAAGCTAATAGCATAAATGCGAATTCGAGATTAATTAATGTTTGACTCCTTTCTGAAAATCATTATATTTACAAACTCTACTAAGGAGATTTACTAACATTGTTAGGTTAGATAAAAAAATTATCAATTAAGGGATATATTTAGTCTAACAATAAGTATACGTTATAAAACAATGTCATCTAATGCCCAACTTTTAGAATATTTGTAAAGTTGAACATAGAGTTCTGTTTGTTTTCAGTCCGATTGACTGCCTCGTGGTTTCGCGACAAAAGTGCCGTGCAATCTAAAGAGGTCTCGGGTTCGATGCCTGAATCAAACAAAGTGTTCTTGCGTTTTTCCATCAAAAATTTCTCAGAGAACATCTGGAATAAAATTGGCCAAAAATCAGTAATAGGCTCGACTTTTTTTCGTGCAAGAATGCATGCAGTAGGTTATGTATGTAATAAAATGATAACATATGAAAAAATCATATAATATTTGCAATATAAACTCTTGTTATAATTACGTATTGTATCATTAATATCAGCGCTATGATTATATCGTCATAGTGAGTTACCGGCATGCTCTAGATTCGAGTAGGGTTATATATTAGTTAAGTGCTTGATGGCTTAATTACTTAGTCGCGCGGTTTGCCAAATCATAGTTGAGTGAGACTAGTAATCAGGCCTATGATACAAACGTATATTTTTATGTTGTGTATGATAATGATTAAAAGCACTTTATAGTTGATGGAAAACTGTTTCTTCGTGAGTCATACTTTTTTCAGCACTTAAACGATAGGTCTAACGATCGAATCCCGGATTAGGCAGGGTTTTCATTGCGAAACTATTTGGAGCAGCACGACCACTATGACACTGCATTAAAAGTGGTCACTCAGTGGACCCTCAAATGTGTTAAAAATGAACATTTACAAAAAACAAAAATGTCAGAATTTTCCTAGGAGTCAGTCGGTTTAAGAGCATGCACAACAAATTCAAGACACGCAACCTCGCTTCAATAATCTCGAAAATGAATTATTTTTTTTAACGTTTACCTAATCAATAACAATTTCCAGTCCCAGTTTTCGATCACGGTTTTTTTATACCTGCATAGACCGACTTCATTTCCTAAAATAAAATAGCAACATGTTAATGAAACCATTTATTAATTCATGAACAATCCACTGGTGAACTAAACCAACAAAATCCCCTGAAATGAGTGTGGTTATTACAATATTGCATCAGAAAACCCGGTCATAACTTATTCAGTGACCTAAAACTGTTGTTTCCAACATCGACGTATTAAGTTGAGCATCGACTAGTTACTAGCAACTTTAACAAACACCTATTAACCTGCCATGTTCAGTGAACCAGAATTTTCTTCTTGTTCTGATACATTTAATAGCAGCTGGTATTTTGTCCTTGCATGATTGATAGCACTACGTAGGACCCCCTCAAGGTAGGGTAGGTATTCACAAGATGGCTGGCAACGGTTGGATAAGAAAAGCCGAAGATCGAACCCAGTGGCATGCCATAGGAGGCCTATCTCTAACAGTTAATGTGAAAAAAGCTGATGATGATTTTTAGTGACGACAACAAAACATTACATATTTTAACAACCTTCATGGCTTGATAAATAAACACGACGCATGATAGAAATTATTCAATCAAATATTACTTGATAATACTGATACCGAAACTCGGTACAGAAGTAGCACTCCGTCTACTCTTTTGGGCTTACTGGCGCAAATATATCTAACTACTCTAACATGGCAATACTAAATGAGCCCTGGTTATATAATTAATCATAAAGAAAAGTTATTTTTCTCATCTTATTGTACGATGATAGTGATAACTATCAAAGTTCTCATAATCCAAATCACTATTCGAAACACAAACGACAGTATCTGTTAACTAAAGCTTATTAAAAAGACATTGCTCCGTCGCATCCTCAGGGCACAAACTGGAAGTCGCATTTCCTATTAAAAGGTTCGTTCGTTTTGACGTCCGTTCAGGGTTCAGGCATTAATAAATAAAACATGACTTGGGACGCCCGGTGGAGGATGTTAGTTTTTTAGTTCTTTTCCGAAAATTCTCGCAAAAAGATTCAGTTTTGACCCCCGTAGTCTTCGCATTTTTTGTTCGTACAGTGACAATTCACAATTTGACCTTGAAATGTAACAAAACTAGCATGTATGGTAGATAATCCTAGTCACATTTGATAAGTTGACAACTTAATTACGCAGCACTAGACTACCATCTAAAGAAAAAGTTAAAATATGAACCGTGTCTTGAAGGTTGACACAAATTGTTTCATGGTAGAAGAAATAGCATATAACATCGGCATACTCTCAAATTTCAATCCCTAGTCGAACACAAAAACACTTTTAACTTTCGATCGAGATATCATAGCAAAATAATAACTTAATAATGTAATTCCAGAAGATGTTTATGTTTACCGAGGCGAATAATTGTTGCGTGAATGAAAAAACAATGTTTTTATTTTAATTTAGAACAAGGCTTTCCCTAAACGCCAACCCTCGTTGCTTACCTTACTTATCCTCGGATTTAGCAACCATGGAGGTAATCAAATCCGAACCAAATAACCCTTTAGACCCGGAGAGCGCGAAAAAATCCATTAACTTGACTTCCTTTTACCTGCGGCTTTCAATGTAAGCTCCAGGCCATCCGAGCTGTTTTTATTCACAATCTTGCAAAAACTGTTATGCGAAATGTTCCCATTCAGGAATTTTTTTACGCCCACGTTGCTCCTAATGCGAGTTTTTCATGGTAACACTAGGTCAGCCCCCACAATAGTAACGCGAGGGCAAAAACGAATCGTATAAACTTTTCTAGATTTAATGAATTTTTAATGACCGAATATAAGTCCTGTAGGTCTCCTAGCTTATCTCTTCAGCGTTTAACAAAGAAGGTCATGTGCTATTATCTAACGAAGTAAAAGACTGTCACGTACAAAATACACCCAGTAACACGTCACAGAGTACATTATATCTTACAGATATCTGACCCATTCAAATTCCTTTAGAGGTCCTCTAACGCTTTTGGGTTCCTGTAGGAGTATCGAAACCGCTTTAAGTATCAAGTAAAAAAAAATTAAGTACGTAAAATACAAAATTAAGTACGTAAAATACAAAATTAAGTACGTAAAATAAAAAATTATAACACTGCATGCATAAAACTAGAAGCGTTACTTTACTGCAACGTTGTCGTCGAATGGCAGTGATAATCTCTTCATCAATCTAAAGTACTCACCACGCTTTACGTGTTGCTTACATTGTTGTAAACAGCATTGTAACTACTAGGGGCAACTATGTGAGCTGAGTTCATTTACAACACAGCTTTATGAAGCATTCAAGAAATAAGAATCAAGAAATCCAATAGCTTTGAATTAATTTTCGGTAGAAATTTAAAATTTAGAATTAACTATTTGGTAACATCATCATCATCATCATCATCAGCCATAAGACGTCTGCTGCTGGAGACTAAGACTTCCAAAGCGCTCTATCGGAAGTGAAACATTTTTTTCTGTAAGCTAAAGTTAAGTAATGAGTAAAAAAATTCCTCACACTTTTTTCTCTCATTCTGAGTCGGTAAAGTACAACACACCTAGTAAAGGTTGTTTTATTAAAAAAAAATGTCAGAATGCGAGAATCGACCATGATCATTTTTCACCAATCAAAATATGCCGGTTTCATGTAAACCAAATGTACTAAGTAGTGTTGCTAAAAATTTCCCAATGGATGCTCCCAAAATCCCTTTGCTTGACTCAGATAACGAACTTTAAATCCCCGATATCAAAAGGGATACTATAACAGGAACCACGAAGATTCATATTAAATCCAATCACGTTTTTAATTTTTAACCAATAATATAAATTGAAGTTCACCTCAGAGAATCGAAGTTTTATCAAGAATTAAGAATCGAATTTTCTAGATTTTACTGCGCACAAATAACGGTAATAGCCCCATGGGACAGAAGTAGCACGTATGGGTAAAAATGCAATGTACAAGCTGTGACTGATTCGCCCAGTGAGACTCATTGGCCTAAATAAACTATATGGGGATGCAAATGTTTATATTATATTCACGCTTTTATTCGAAGTAGGATGACTGCAGGACGTAAACCTCAGCATGATTTGCTTCATAGGCAAATTGGGTAATGAAAAATCGAAGTATTCCTTTTTTTAATATTCTTCTTTAAAAGTCTTTAATCCATCTTTCCAGGCATCTATTTACTTTAAACATTTAATCGTAGTCTACACATCATACGTCTGCTTACTTTATCTCACTTTCATAAGAAAGAATGACTTCATAAAAGCAAAGCAAAGCCAACGATACTATGGATCGAAATACGCCTAAGCTGCCTTTGTTGGCCAATGCGGGTTTGAGCGTCGGCATATTAAAATTTGTTTTGGCAAAGGAGTCAAGGACGAAGTTATTTGGAAATAATTTCCGTGCTGGGGAAGCGTTGGAGTCATTAAAATTTGGCACCGCGCCAAAGACAACCGTCTCGAAAGAGCTGTTCATTTCTCTTTTGTCAATAGTTCACGCTCCGTAACTTTTTTATTATTGGAGGAAAATATTTTAAGAAGTGCGCGGTTTAATATCTTAAGTACCAGTTTCGACACTCAATAATACTGTTTTGACACGAGTTTTACTAGATCGCCCTGTTTTTGAACGTCGTTAGTTATTATGCGTCAAAACTTAAGAGGAAATGAGATGCAGTATCGAACGTGAAAAACAGGATTGAAAAATGGCTTGTAATGACGTCAGTGATAAATTTGGAAATCTCACTGGTTTTATGTTATAAAAACACAAGAGAATGCACACAACTATTTTATGAAAAAAAAAATTGAAATATTAACAGAAAATAAAATGATAGCATTAAATAATGCTTAACTAACTCTCAAGAATAATAAAACGCAAGTCGCATAATTATGTGCATGAGATCACGTTAACAAAATGACTTGCTATTCTACAACCAGCACTTACTTTGTTGTAGCATGCAGCACCCAAGAAAAACCGTTAACTAAAGGTGTGCCTTGACTAACTACCAAATAGCCAGATATTTTGTTGACCCACAAAATGTAAGGCAACATACACATATAGTAAATCTTGTCGTTTATACGTTCCACGTGCCAGAATCTGCGAAGCATACTCTTAGGCCCTATTCGCACGAGAGTTTAAACAGCGTTACGTTATAACCCGGCGTCGGCGTTTTTATAACGTCCTCAATATGATCATTCATACGGACGCTTTTAAATCACTTTCGTCTCGTCCTTCGCTTTAGTAAGACGTGGGAATGGTTGCTGCTAAATTACAAGCAATAGCGATTTGTGTTGCTAGAAGACGAAAAAGGAAACAAAGGACATTCTGGGTACATCCTCTGAATGTTCATTCATACTTAAAAGGATTCATACATACAGGAGATACTTAAAAGGACAGTTTGTGACACGGTACGAAGATTTGAGGCAATATCCCAGTAACTTCTTTAATTATTTTCGAATGAGTATAACAACATTGCCTGGAAGAGATCGCCTTGCGCGATAAGGCCGCCCTTTGTACTTTCTTTTTTGTTTATTCTTAAGTTTAATTTAAGCTATAGGTGTACAATAAAGTTTTAAATAGATAATAATAATAATAACATTTGACGAATTATTGGAAATAGTGGGGCCTCAAATAACACTCCAAGATACTAACATGCGTTTGGCTATACCACCTACACTACGACTGGTTGTAACACTGAGGTAAGCAAAATAATAAAACCAATATACAAAGCAATCATAATTTAGTATTAATTGAAGGGTCCTCTGCAATAATGATAAATGCCCTTTCTCTTTTGGTTTAAGATAATTTGATTTTAAATTTATAAACGGTGTAACAAATTAATGAATGATATTTTCCAAATAAATACATACTTTAATTTTAATAAATAACAGTTTGTTATCTTCAGGTCCGAGCTTTTTACACAGTTTATAAACTTAAAGCCCAATTATGTTAAAGCAAAAGAAAACGGACATTCATCATTATTGCAGTGGACCCTTCAATTGTTACAGAACAAACACGTCCGACCACCGAGAGAGCGCGCGGCGTACTGATCGCAGCGCCGGCGCTTTTTTAACGCTCGTGTGAATAATAATAAGAAGTTTCATACGACCTATTCCCAGCGCCCTGCGTTGAAAATGCAACACAGCTCGATAAAAAACCGTCGCGTCTTAAAAGCGCCGCCGTGTGAACACGTATTTGGGTATGCATATGTTCTATTTGAACGCTTTTTTAACGGACGTTAAAAAAGCTCTCGTGTGAATGGGGCCTTATGTGTTTCGACGTTGTAACACCGAGAGCTTGTATAATAAATACACAAATAAAGCGCTGTTCTATTGTCTGGTAGAGGGAAATTTCTACAATCGAGGTTTTCTTCTATTATTCAATAAAACTCTGAAGTATGGCACTTGTTGTCAAATTATGATGTAAGGTATAAAACGTGATGCATACTTTTAAAGAACAAAAGGATTCTACAAGAGATATAATATTGGAAGGTAGTTTTGAAACTTTCGACGTAAGCAAGTGACGTCATGCATTAATTTCTTCGATGTATTGTTAATTTTTCTAAGGTAACAAAATTTCGGTTTTACCTTTATACGAGTACTGAGATTATGTTTTTATTAGAGTTATGATTTCATTTATTTCTAAAGCTTATACGAAACTAACATTACAAAAAATTTGTAGTGGAAATATAATTTTCCAATAACGTCTATATTTATGTAGTAATAAATTGCGACACTGAACTGAAATATTACAAAAATTCCAACCAATAAATATGCAATGCACTCTATGCTGAATTGTGCAATATTTTCACTCCAAAACGTTCTGATACAGCGATATTCATTTCATTGGACCTAAAATATCATCCTAACAACGATGTATGAATAGAAGAAGGTACAGGCTAAAATATAATAGCAATGAGGATAGATCCCAACGTTTTGTCTTCGTAAGGACTGAATGACGCCACGTGGGTTTACTGCTCCTGAATTAATCTTAAGATTTACGATTTAGGAGTTTCACCGCTAGCATTTCGGGCCACGAATTTATGATAATAATCAAGGCTGAATCTGTTAGTTGCTTGCAAATTAATGATCACTGGCCTAGAATAATGTTTGTCTGAGTAATATAAGCATTAGTGTTTTCGTTTTTATTACTGACTGTAAGATTTAGTTGTGGCTTAGTTTAGGCACGTAATAGTGATTAAAATTTTAGGGTTGCAAGTTCAAATCCATCTCGTTCACTGTTGCCTATTTGAAGTCAAATGTTTTAATAATGAACTAACACGAACGTACGAAAAAGCAACACGGACAATACACCTGTCATTATTATCTTTGGCCGACATCAGTATTTGTGACAAAACACAATCAAATCTCGCCACAACTCGTTATTTCATCACAATCAGATTATGTGGCCATTCCAGTAAAAGCATCAAAGAGAATTAACGTTAATGTGATAGAGTAGACATACCACAACGCGCCTTCCAAGAACTATCACACACCACATTAAATGATATCGATACAGCGCGATCTCATTACGTTAGAAGTCCAAATTAATCTGGTCGGCCGGTACATTTTCGTCATGAGCGTGATTTAGAGAGACACCGAATCTTCCATTTTCCTTGTAATTAAGCGAAAACAGACACAGGGCCTCTACTACGTATGTACTTTGTTGAAAAACTTATATTTCATTTATCATTATCAGCCCATATACGTTCCACTCCTAGGCATGGCCCTCCTCTACCATTGAGAGGGCTAAGGCCCTAGTCCGCTATGCCGCAAATTTATTATACCCGGAATAAAATAAAATTTCTAAATATCACTAGTAAATAATTTGCCAATTTGCGAAATTATAATGAATTTTCTATTGATTTGGATCTGATATAAATATTTCTATCATAGGAAATATGAAATACCTATACAGGCTTTAAAGGAAAACATGATATAAATCCAACTGAAAATCAAATACTCAAAATACTTGAAAAGTCACTTAGTCAATTAGTGAAAACCGAAAATACGGCAATGCGTTCGCTCCCTTAAACGTGAGGCAAATACTCGTACACACCTGGTAAAATTCTGTTGTTATAGTGCACCTCTGCCTACCCCCTTCGGGAATAAAAAAAATATAATGGGATTTTTATTTGTGCAACGGGTCAGAAGCCGCTATTATACATACAAAGTGTCTAATGCCCGCCACAGTTATCGACACAATTATGCCGAGTATACCTAGTAATCCTTAGTTATTTTTCAGCTTTGATTTGATACGAGTAAGAAAAAAATAATCAGAAATCATCATTATCAGAAATAATCATTTTTACAATTTTAAACTATTTTGATTACTCGATGCATCTGCGTTCACATAGTAGGGGCTGAGAAACAATGTTTTTAAGTAATTACGAACGAAACCGACACGTCTCAACGTGAAGACGAATAAAACAAACCAGAACTAAAACCGTCCAGTTTCTGTTTCGCAATATTTTTTCTTGTAACCTAGCGTGCGTCTGGAACTAATGGCGATGTTTTTCATCATTGAAATGAGCCGGAATTTAAAACTTTTCTTGGTAATATATAATATGTGGATGCCTATGTATACTCGCTAAGTCTATTAATAGCTATTGTATTTTGGGGCATTTGAATAATAGATCAATATTTCGCATACATATATTACGTAAAAATTATAAAAAAAACACACATTTACATTCAAATTTTATCTAATAATCGCATATCTGTATCATATCATGAAATTTTGTTAAACGATTTAAATATATCAAACACGTAAATATTTTTATATGAATAGCTTATTACCGTTTTTTTAATACATTTCCAGGCTGTTACTTAGAATTTGCCAACGGAGAACCCATAACATCCTAAGCGAACCGGATATTGGACTTTTTGCCGCGGGGCAGTAATTAATTTATGTTCACAAAGTATATGATATCATATCCTGCTTAAAAGTCGATAAACAACAAATCGAGCATGTAAGTGACGTGATATTTATAGAATTTAATGAAATTCATAGACTCTCTCATTATTTGAATGCTTAAATAATTTTAACTATTCATTTAGTCTTCCCTGTAATCAATTTTAAATTTATTAAAATCAGCTACAAATGCTTATTTAATTGAAAAAATTGATAATGCCCATCAGTCTTGGAGATGTGATAAAATTATTATCATCATACTCAGGTCTTTTGTACTGTCTTAACGATTTGTACACGCTAATAAACGTCTAACAAAAACTTGTATATCATGCTGGACTACTTACTAAATGAACATACAATATGAATTACTTTCTATTGACAGCCCCCGTGGCGCAGTTGGCTAGACACCGGCTTGCGAAACGAGCGGCCGCGGGTTCCATCCCCGCACCGAGACAAATGTTTGTGTGATCCACAAATTTTTGTTTCTGTTTCCACAAATTGGTGTTTGTGAGACCGAAAAGTCTCTCGTAGTTTCTGATACCCACGACAAAAGACTCGGATCTTAGTGTGGGGTCAGGACTATGTATGTGACTGTTGGGTGTATTTATTTATTTATTATTCTATAATCTCTTCATTATCCTTTGCATCCATTTTTGAAACTTACCTTTGATACATTCAACTGCTTTAGTAGATTGCTATTTTTTATGACCAAAGAACAAAGTAATCAAGCTTAGTGCACTGTTGACAACATAAACTGCAGCGTGTTAAAATTTCAACTAAAACCAAGTAATGAGAGAAAATAAACATTTCCATTCAACTTTCAGTAGTGGAATTAGCCCCGTTCACCTTTGGCGAGCCTAGGGACATACAAAATTAAAAGCGTTTGCGCCGAACAAATTCGCTCGTAACGAGAAATTGTAAAATATGAAACAGACGGAGCTCTCTCAGGGTCTAAAAATTAAGGTCAATGAGTATTGCCGTATTTGCTAAAGTGAAAAATTCACGCTACACCTGAATGGCTTGACGTTTTACGAGGTGAGAAATCTGGTGCGAATTTTTATTATAGAGAACCGGCCAAGAGCTAGTCGAGCTCGCGTAAAAAGGATCCCGTACCATAATTTATAAAAAGGGCAAAATAATCATGTCTGGGAGTCCCGCTCAAATTTTTAATTTCTCTGAATTAGTATTTGTTGTTATAACGACAACAGAAATGTATCACCTGTCAAAATTTCGACTGTCGACTTATCACAGCTAATGAAAAACAGAGTCCCCTGTTACTCTTTGGGTACGGAACGTTAAAAAAGTATATATTTATGTAAACTTATTATTCTCTTTTGCTATTTAAAATTCTATTTGACTTCAGTGCAGTCTGTTTATTTTTCATTCATCTCTCCTTTGATTAATTCTTCTCTGTATGGACTCACCTTTCATGTTCAGTCTAAATTCCGCTTATTTTTGTTATTATTATGTATATTTTGTTACGTTTATTTTTTGAAGCAGTATGCCTTCTATTAGTTAATTTTTCAGAGAACAGTTAGACACAGGTTCGCCTTTGAAACGAGGGGCCACATTTTAATCCTTACATCGAGACAAACAGATGTGAATATATTCGACAAATTTACGATACAAGACTTTAGTCTCATTGTAAAAACTATTTGTCCCACTAATGGCAGTACTTACTTTATTTAGGTACTTCAATATTTTACCTATAAGTAATCTTTACAATACTGAAAGAACATCTGATATCAACATCAGTAGAAATAGTTTTGCTATAAACAAAGCTGCAGAATCACAAATTCGATCTAAGCCCGTATCCCGCATTTCAAAAATCGAAGGCAAATAAACGAAACAGTCCAACGGTTACATTACCTATATTTGTTTCCAAAACACAGATTTTTAACTCGGAGCGGGTACAAACAGCAAATCCCATTTAAATCCATTTTTGAGTGGACGTCGACGCTAACAATCGTTTTGCACGGCATGCTAACGAGTCGGTCTGAAGCGACTCATATTCGGCCCAGTCTCTTTGTATGTAAAGCCAACAGGCATTATTTCCCCAGGCGACAAATGTGTGGCCGCTCGACGTCTGTCAAAACTGAGCACTATGTTTGATCATTACGTGGGCGTATTGCTGTCTGTAATTGCATATACGATTTTGGTACTGGCTGGCGTTTTGGAGATTGCCTGGTTGATAGTAAAAATCATTTTTTGTTCGATGTTCTGATGTTCGGTTTTTGGAGGTAAATGTTTATGAATGGTGTAAAGGCAAATGAAGTATTTAATTTAGCTTAAATAAGTTTTTAGATACATAGATAACCTCACGCGAGTAGTTCTTGAAGATGTAGGCAGAGGCGCATTTCTGCATCCACATTTTTACCTGTATGTATCAGTCTCAAGTTATAGGATTGCCTCATTTAGCCCTTTTTCAAGCACATTTCCAGATTCCGTGCAACTACTTATCGTTATCTAACAAAAACCACGCCGCACCGAATCGAACGCACGCATCGAATTAACAAAATGATTCTTTAAAAAAAAACAATCAATGACTTGGTTTCCTCTACAACCAAAAGAGTTTAAACCTTAGCCTACCACGCGGGCCTAGTGAAGGTTCGACTACAAAAAATCAAATTGTCCCATACAAATACGTTCTGATACAAAGTGAACTTCCATTTCAGAAGAATAAATTTAAATACAATCTTGCTAAAGAGATATTCCAGTCAGCGTATGCTCCACAAAATGCAACAACGTTTAATTTACTCAAGCCCAAAGGATCCGGTGTCGTGGCTACCCGGAATGCAGGAAGTAATTAAAATCGACGCCCCGGTGCCAGCAAAAAACTTACAACACGCCTTGTACAGAATATGTTTCAGAGCTGCGATATCATTACATCGCCCGCAAGCTCATGTATGGTATATTTTCTACGTCCATCTACGTTTTAACCACTTACTATACTCTTAATTATCTCTCTCTTAGTTTTCCCAAAATTACAATTGTTTTGGTTTTATTTTATTAAGCATTTATATATTCTTTAATGATTGTTGTTTAAAATGCACCCTACAACGCTAAAAACTGAGGAAAATATCTCGGCATATCTAAAAAACCTCGAGACAAACTTACTTGAGCTGGAAACACGGCATGAAGAAGAAGTCCAATCTTCATACAATCAAATAACTAATACTATCATTACCAGCCTTCCACGGAAACCCTATAAAAATATAGATAGACCAAGAACTTCCGAAAAAATACTCAAGGAATCTACCCGATCTCTTCTTGCAAGACGAACCGAAATCCTGAAGACGAAACCAAAAACCAAAGAAATGAGAGAAGAATTAAGCAGCCTTTTTAAAGCTACAAGCAAAGCAATTAGCAGGGATTACAAAGACTACAGAAACAAAATTATTGAGAACAACCTGAAACAATACAGAAGTACGAGTAGAGCTTATAAACAACTGACCACGCATAAAAACTGGATTCAAAACTTAAAACTAAATTCATCAGAAACTAAAACAAGACGGGACGTCATGACCTGCGCCACAGACTTCTACAAACAACTATATCAAAACCCATCAAATCTAATTTCGTGTCCCACTTTAGAAAATACGATGGGCAGCTGGTATAACATGGACGATCCACCACCTGTGACCGAGGAGGAAGTTACCGAGCACATTCACAAACTTAAGGCAGATAAAAGCCCGGGGCCTGACGGTTTACGAAATGAAATGTTAAAAACAGCCGCCGTTATGTTGGCCCGACCACTATCGAATATTTTCAACAAAGTTCTCAACACAGGCTTGGTACCGGAGCAATGGAAAAGATCGGACATAATTTTTTTATACAAGAAGGGAGACCCTCACGACATAGCGAATTACCGACCGATTAGTCTCCTCTCAAGTGTGTACAAACTGTTCACTTCAATCCTTTTAAGTCGGATAAGCCCGAAGATTGACGAATACCAACCGATAGAGCAGGCGGGATTTCGTTCAGGATTCTCAACAACCGACCACATACAAGTGTTACAACAAATTATGGAAAAATACAAAGAGATGAACAGAACCCTCTACATCGCGTTTATCGACTATACCAAAGCTTTTGATACGATTTATCACGATGCAATCTGGGAAGGTCTGAATAAATGTCAAATACACGCAAAATACATAGAAGTACTAAGAAACATCTATAAAGACTGCACCAGCCAAGTCAAACTAGAAGTGAGAGGCCCTGACATTCCGATTTGCCGAGGTGTGAGACAAGGGGACCCTCTCTCACCAAAGCTGTTTATATTAGTACTACAGCGAATTTTCGATAATCTCAAATGGCAAGCGGAAGGAATTAAAATCGACCAAGATCAACTTACTCACCTTAGATTCGCAGACGATATTGTCCTATTCGCGGAATCTTGTAGAGGGCTAGAGAGAATGATAAACAGATTAAATGAAGAAAGTGGAAAAGTAGGTCTCAAAATGAACGAGCACAAAACGAAAATAATGACTAACAGCTGTCTGAAAGTCATTAACCTGAATGGTAAACCGCTCGAATACGTGAACAACTACGTGTACCTAGGGAAACAGATATCATTTGAAGACAGGAACGAAGAACAAGAAGTAGAACGACGCATAAACAAAAGCTGGAAAAAGTTCTGGTCTCTGAAAGAGATCCTAAAAGGAGAATTCCCTAACCACCTAAAGAAAGTAGTCTTAGATACCTGTATCCTACCTACACTCACTTACGGCTGCCAAACATGGACATACAACACTAAATTAAAAAGTAAATTAGTAGCATGTCAGAAATCAATGGAGAGGAGTATACTAAAAGTAAGACGAGCACAAAAAGTGAAAAGCATTCTGATAAGAAGAAAAACAAAAATTATCGATGTTCTACAGTACGCCCTTAAACAAAAGTGGAGGTGGGCAGGACACATAGCAAGGTACATTGACGGAAGGTGGACTTTAAAGATCACAACATGGCAAGGACCAGCAGGAAAAAGGAGAAGGGGCCGTCCGAGAAAAAGATGGTTAGACGATATAAAAGCAATCGCGGGAAAGGAATGGATAAAAAAAGCCAAGGACAGGGAAATTTGGAATAAACTGGAGGAGGCCTATACCCAATTTGGGGTTCCAACCACGCACGAGGAAGACAGCAATGGTGAGACAACACTCATATGATTAGTTAAAAAAAAAAATTGTAATAGAAAAAAAAAAAAATAAAATAAAAAAAAAAAAACCCTATATTTAAATATGTAAAATAAGTCTAAGAGTAATAATTTAAGTTTAAGGGTAGTAATAGTGTTACAATAGTTTTCAAGAAATTTTAAATGTGTAAAATAAGTTTAAGAGTACCTGTATATAGTGTTACAATAGTTTTTAAGGAATTTTAAATGTGTAAAATAAGTTTAAGAGTACCTGTATATAGTGATACAATAGTTTTCAAGGAATTTTAAATGTGTAAAATAAGTTTAAGAGTACCTGTATATAGTGTTACAATAGTTTTTAAGGAATTTTGTATATTATTTATGGTTGGAAATAAAAAGGCTTATTATTATTATTATTATAATGATTGTTGTTACATACTCCACAAACGGCTCAGAAAATGGTAACAATTAGCAACGCTTGTGTCCAATAAAGAATATATTATTATTTTAGTACTCTGTATTTCTTTGTGTTATACCTATGCCTTAATCATGGTCTTGTGGCACAGGTGAGTGTCGTGCGATCATGCAACATTGAATAGCTGAGCATCGTGAACAAAATATTATAGGTACATACATACATAATACTCAAGCCTGAATCCCATTGCGGAAGACAGAGACTATTGAGTGCTTGAGGCTACGATCCTGATCTTTTATGTTTCTTCACCGTTCATAAATCTAATAATACAAATTTTATGTCACCTTCGGAAATTCCTAACTTGGCCTTCTGTTTAATATTAAGCGCAGTAAAATAGCCTACCTTCTATAAAGCAACAAACCCATAAGTCTTACGACCAGCAACGACAGCATTTCCCGTTCCTTTATTTGCATTAACCTAAAATTAAATCCGTGGGGAGCCACATTCGCACAGATGTGGAATGTGGCTAAAATTAACTTTCGCGTCCTATAAGCACATGCATTTCTTGTAGCTGAATGCAATTATGTTAAGAAACAGATGGGGAGCGTTGTACACTGGCCGAACGAAGCGTGCTATTAACATGTAAATGAATTATATGGTATTCTATTACACTGATTGTTACTAGGATTCCGCAACATAATATAAAAAACGGTAAAAACCCTATTGATTTTGTTACTCAGATTTTTTTCCTTTTGAAGGAGTATAGAAAACATAACGTTAGTTATAAAGGCAAGCTGTATTTGCGTTTGATAGTACAGATTTTAATTAAGAATTTATCAGAATGAAATGAATGAATTGATAATATTAATTGACAACTTTCGTGGAGTAGTCAATCGCACGGCTAAGCACCAGCTTGCGAAATGAGAGACGACGGTTTCGATTGCCGCACTTAAACAAATGTTTGTGTGGGGCTGAACAGTCTCTCGTACTTTTTGATTTCTACGATACAAGACTCGCCTCTTAGTAATAGGTTTTCGTTTTTCATCAGTCATTATTCATAATTACAATCAAAATTACCTATCGGAAGGTAGGTAGCAAATGGCAATATTATATCTGTTGCATAATTTTTTGATGCACTTGTTTCTGTTTCAATTTCAGTTTAGTCAGTCAGATTAACTTTAAGGTATGGATGATGGACGTGATAACAATAATAATAAAAAGAATAAAGATCAAGATTTGATTGCTCCCAGACAACAAGATCTCAATGGAAGAAAATTTAATACCAGCATAGTGACAACCTTTTTTTATTACTCAGGTATTTCTGATATCGAAAGCTGAATATTTTAGTCTTCATATCGACACGACCATATAAAAAAATATTTGACACTGCGTAAGACAGATAGAAATGTCACCGAAACGTTTTCGGTCAGACAATGAAAAGAAAGCTTATGTAAACGGCATTTAATTCAAACAACGCCAAGTATTCGCGTGGCATCTAGCTCATCGTTTTATTTTATGGTATGCTCAAAGTATTCTTGGGTTAAAGTATTCCGTGTATGCGTAATCCTTGAAATGTTCTCAATAGCTTGGCTAAGCTTCTATGGGATTTCTAGACGTTTTGGATTTAAACGTGTTCGAAAACTTGAGCCCTAGATTTCGATTAAATATTTTTTATGTGCTTGAAAATTTTCAAATATGTTTATCAAACCCTTGGTAAATTATTGTTAATGGATAAATTAGACTATGTATCCAGGAAAACGTAGATAGTAGATTTTTTTAAGTTGCACTAATTTAGAAGAGCGCCTATTACAATATCGTTTTATAGTACGTTACGATACTTTGTGCTGATGTCAATAATTTCTTGATAAGGAAATTCAAAAGACACTGCACCACCCAATAGCCCTAGATCTGCAAGACCTTTATATAACTTAATAATAACTATTCAGGTTTGGCTTGTTGCATTAACGCAATTTATTTCTAAAAACACATTAATTACAGGAGAAAATCTAGTATGGAGCCACATTTTATTAATAAAATATCACCCAACAATACGGAAACTCAAATATTTTCATAGAACAATGTTTAAATTATGTTCAAAACATAATTCCTCGCCAAAAATTCCCTGCCACGTGTATAGTCGAGTTTCTGTGCATATTTTATCAACACGCGAGAACGATAACAGAGCGAGTTGAACACCACAATAGTCACAAAGGGAGCACGATTCTCCACATATCGTAACCAGCATCGTTTCTTCCACAGAATTATTCCGAATAAACCCACTGATATTTTCACCTGAGAAACTGGGGTGTGCGTTGATAACCGAGCAGTTTACGTGTTTATCATAAAAGGTTTTGTAAACTTGCCATGTTTTGCCGAAGATTTCTTGTTTGGTGATTTACCTGTTTCTGTTTTGTAGGGTTTTGTTTCCTGGCCTTGCGAATGAGTAGAGAAATTATATTGCTGGTCTTTTGGAGTGATAATAATTCTTTCTTTATAATATTAAAGTAAAATACATATGCCCTCTGTGGTATCATTGCCTATGTCCAACAGTTGACGAATAAAGGCTGATGATGATGATGATGATGATGATGGTATCATTGAAAGAATAGGTTTAGATCCTAATAGGAAGTGAGCCTAATGCCGTCTTCCAGACACTGTACCTACTGCCTCCGACAGTCTCTCTAAAGTAGTTTGGCACCCACTTATACGACTGGTCACGGGCTGGGTCGTTATCAACAAAAGCGTCTTTGTAATTCACTAATATTTGTTAGAAAAAAAAAAAAAAATAATGAATTAAATCCTGATACAAGGATGTTGTCAACATCGTCCATACAGAAAATCCCTCGCTCGTAAAGTTATCTAAGGAAACTTCTTCCTGCATTCAGGCCCATTTCAAATCGCCGCGAAAACTTTAATCAGATGCGTGTAAATAATGACATCCATTTGTAAATGTCGTCGCAGAATGCGTGCGGCTGCCTTTGCAAACTTTTTACGGGAACGTTAAACATACATTGCTTCGAAGCCCGTCCAGCCGCTTGATTATGAATAAATAATTTTGTTTCTGGCTATATTGTGTACGCATACATTTCCAAAATGGAGATTGTCCAATACGTCAAATATAAACATAAATTAATACGATGGTAACGTCTGATCCATTGTCATAAATTGTCTAAAAGTATATTTTCTCTCAGCATAATAATCTACTTTTCGTCGTTTGTCTTATTCTTCTTTATAATAGAGTGATATAAAGACCAATTTTGTATATATTGTAATTAAGCGCACAGTGAGTTGCAAGTAAAAGTACATTAGTTTGAGTAACTGACCTGCCCTTTAGATCTTATGCACTATTACAAAACGCCGAAAAACATGAAAGTTCTATTCCAAATCAACAATTATATTTTCACTTACCATCAGCGCATTATTTCCACTGCGGTCACTTTTTCTCGCTAGTACAATGAATACCCTTATAAATAAAATATTTCGCTCGCCATCCGCAACAGTAGTGTGTAAATAAGTATGCAGATACCCTGTGATTTATTGCTGCTTTTTCTTAACACAACAAATAAAAACTTTTTGATTATTTATGTGATAAATGCCTTTGCGTATTCCATTATTTGAAGTATCGAGGGTTTAATGATGACGCGAACCAATTTAAACATCCCAATCAGTTACATAGTTTTGCATTGATTACACATCCGTTAGCATGAATAATTTTATGTGTGATTTCACAAAGAGGAGTATTTCAAACATATTTCATTGCTATATTTTTTTTCCCAGATTTTTGTGTAAACTGGTGTGAAACTAGCGAGGAATAATTAATGCATATTTACCTAGAATTAGAACCTTTCGAAGTATTGGAAAAAATATTCTTTTAAATGAATGTTTTAACATTAATAGTGATGGCCTCGAGGTAGGTGCGGAATCGAGAATCTTGCGGTATCGGGATCAAACTCCATGCACATACCTCTGATTTTCCGAAGTTATAAGTGAATTTACAATGTATTATCATTGACTTTATCGATGAAGGGAAACATCTAGGAATTCAGAAATTTGTAGAAAATACTTGCAGAACACTTTATCCAGCCCAAGAATCTAACTTTTTAATCGCATGTCACTTATTTCGCAGAACCAACAAGCCAAGTCTACAGTAACTTATTACTGCAAAAGCCATCAGATGCCAGTGACGTCAAATACGACTAAAACGCACTATTATGACGAGCACATTATGCCAATGGTATTATAGACCCCAATATCGGATTGGCTTCATAGACTTTTCCGCGAACTTATTGTGTATATAATGCAAGAACTATCTTACCATAAACCTACTACATATTTTTAACGAATACAGCATTTCCCACTGTATTGTCATTTTGCCGGTGCCATTACCGTACCAGCTGTTTGCTGAAATTAGACTAAAAGACCTTTTACAAATCCTAGCGAAATATGCGTGCTTAAGCGGCGTATAAATTTGATGAATGGGAAATACATACAGGTAAGCGCAGCGTCGGACGTCCACCCACAAGGTGGACCGACGATTTGATGAAAATCGCGGGAAGCCGCTGGGTGCAGGCCGCTTCCGATACAGCCCTATAGAAGACCTATGTCCAGCAGTGGTCGTCCTTTAGCTGATGATGATCATGATGGTTCTGAAAAGATCCATAAACAAAACACAAACACAAAAATTTCAAAACACACACGTCAAGCTACAAATTTTAAAATCGGAACAATCAACCGATTAAACAAAATCAACCTGGTATGCGCCACCACAAACAGATTAAATATTTTTTAAACAGTGAAAAAGACATTCAGAGAACAGCCAAAGGGTGTTCGGACAAACACAATTTAAAAAAGGTTGACATTGTAATAAAAAGGCTCGGGTCTGCGTACACTGGTTAACACCTGAAACCCGTGGCGTGGGGTCGTCGACGTTTTTCAGTCCATTTATTGCGCATTTATTTAAGCCATTCCTTTATGGACGGAACCGCTTGGCACAACCACGGTCTAACAATGCCATTGTTTTTGTATTACAAACACTTAATTTAGGGCCAGAAAAGTTTTCTTTGCTTTTATTTAGTATTAAATTTGGTTTTATTACGAAAATAAGCTTTGGAAGTTGAAAACCTAGGAATTTCCAAGATGTTGATCGATTGAATGATCAGCTTTAAGCAAGAGTAGTTGATTAAAATAGAAAATCGCAGTCGTAGAAGACGTCTATTTCCTTAAATTGAAATACAGACAGGTACGATTTTAAATAATATAATTAGAGTGCCTGCTTTCGCGACTTATCTTTGCGAGGAACGATGTAAGAGTTCCGGATTTGATTCCCAGGTCAGGAAAAGTGTTTTTTTTTAATATGGGTGCATGTTGCCTATATGTGTCTCTACCCTTTCGGAGAATAGAAACGTGATATTATGAAAGTATTAATGTTTATAAATAATATGCTTCGATAATGTAAGGAATTCCTGTTATGTATTGTATGTAAAATATGTGATTCTTCAAATTATTTAAACATTTGTATGATAAAAAGAAAAAAAATTGGCTTTCCAATGAAATATCCTCGTCTCGGCATTTTGATATGCGATTTTCAGATGCCTCGTTTTCCTCGACAGCCAACATTCATAACTAGCATATAAATTACACATATTGTATATACCTAAACTAAGGGTATTTCATGGGAATACATTCGGTATGTGTATAGTCTTATTGTGAATCGTCGATTTCCACGAAATGACATAGTGGATATGACAAACCAAAAACAAACATAGAAAGTGCGTCGTGTGTATTCGAATCAGCTCGTATCTATAAAAATATTGTCGATAACAGTGGTGATATTTTTTCTACGGAAATCGTGTAAAAAACATAGTTTCTCACAATGCTTATTTTATTCCGAAGTCTAGTTTTGTCACACGAGTATTTGTATTATTTTTGGGACAAGTTAAGGTTATTCTTTATACCAAATCGATCCGTAAACTAATGTAACATTTACGACATAAACATTTAAATAAGACATAGAATGCATAGTAGTTTTGAAGCGCTAATAATAAATACTACAAAATGAAACGAATTGGTAAACTTACTTACATTTATACTAAATGAAGCAATGGACAAAGAAAAAAATACTAAAATTAATTAACATAAAATATTCAAAATTTATTGTCGGGTAAAAAAAATACTTGCCTTTAGAGATGTACTCGTATCCATTTTAGATAAATGCTTTTGTGGCTCAAAGTGCATCAGCAGCGAATTTATAACTCGGTTAATAAAGAGTTACTTCGACTCTAGCACTTACAAGTTTGCGATGATTAAAAACATCCCTTGCTAATTTATCTTTCCAGTTTTACATAATCACCAACAATCATGGAAATACTTTATATATTTAGTCTAAGCATACACGATAAGTAGAATATAGTTGAATGACTTCGAAAGATTTGTGAAAATTCCCCAGAGCGAGATTCTGTGTTTGCATTCCAAATCCGAGTGTACTCATGTGAAGTTCGGCGGATAGTGATGTCACTGCATAGGTAAGCGCATCAGTACTTTATAGTCAAATGGCTTTCGACCTCGGACTTTGACGGGTAACGTTTTTTAACGGAGACACAAATATCTACCCCTGACGATGTATCGTGCCTTAACTACCCCGGCTACGTATTGGAACATACATTCGTACGTAAAGCCGGGGTGTGCGTCTTCGTCAGGGGTGATATATGTTGTCGCCGCCTTCGGGGCCTCGAGCATCGGGACCTGTCAATATTATGGCTTCGCGTAGACTACGGGGGTCGAACCCGTGTATACGCGTGCCTTTACAGGTCCCATGCCAGTGATTCGGGGTCTTCTCTGTTGTTTGAGAACGTCCAAGTGGGGACTAGCTGCATACTCGAGCAGTGCCCGTCCGCGGAGGTGGTGGTCCTGGGTGACTTCAACGCCCACCACAAAGAGTGGTTGGGGTCCAGGATCACTGATCTCCCGGGCCGGTCTGCCTACGAGTTGGCCCTGGCATATGGTTTCTCACAGCTGGTAACACAGCCTACCCGTGTTCCGGATGTTGAGAGCCATGAGCCTTCTCTGTTGGATCTTCTGCTGACTACTCATCCTGACGGATACAGGGTGGTGATCGAAGCCCCTCTAGGGTCATCTGATCACTGCCTTGTTCGTTCATGGGCCCCTGTTGCGCGTCCCAGTCGTCCTTCAGCTACTGGGACTCGCAGAGTCTGGCGTTATAGGTCAGCAGATTGGGATGGACTGCGCGAGTTCTACGCATCCTTCCCATGGAAGCGGCTCTGCTTCTCTTCCGACGATCCTGACGCCTGTGCGGACTGCGTAAGGGATACAATAATCCTGGGGATGGATACTTTCATCCCCAGTTCCAAAATACCCGTGGGGCGCCGCAGCCGACCTTGGTACAACCACGCTTGTGCCGATGCTGCGCGCCTCAAGCAGTCCGCATTTAAGGCTTGGCAGGAAGCCCGAAAACGTCGGGATCCTAAAACAAAGGAGGAGAAGCGAAAATTCAATGCCGCTTCTAGATCTAGCAAGAGGGCTATCGCTAGGGCCAAGGCGGAACACGTTCGACGAATTGGCGAGCGACTCGAAAGTTATCCTTCTGGAAGTCGAGCTTTCTGGTCGCTCGCCAAGGCTGTCGAAGGTAATTTTTGCCAGCCTAGTCTCCCGCCACTGCGTAGGGATGATCACAGTCTGGCCCATAGTGCAAAGGAGAAGGCCGATCTCTTGGCCCAATCCTTTGCCTCGAACTCGACCCTGGATGACGGGGGAGCCACTCCACCAGTTATACCCAGGTGTGAGAGTCTCCTGTCTGACATCAGATTTAATCATCGTGTTGTCAGACGGGAGCTCAGGCTTCTCGACATCCGAAAGTCGAGTGGGCCGGATTGTATCCCCGCGGTGGTTCTTAAGACGTGCGCCCCTGAGTTGACCCCCGTGCTCACGCGCCTGTACCGCCTTTCCTACATAACCAACAGGGTCCCAGCTTCTTGGAAGGTCGCACGTGTCCACCCAATCCCTAAAAAAGGTGACCGGTCGGACCCTTCCAACTATAGGCCGATAGCGGTCACATCCCTTCTCTCCAAGGTCATGGAGCGAGTAATTAATACTCAGATCCTGAGGTACTTTGAGGATCGCCAGCTGATTAACGATCGTCAATATGGCTTTCGACACGGTCGGTCAGCTGGCGATCTTCTTGTGTACCTCACGCATCGCTGGGCGGAGGCCTTGGAGAGTGGGGGTGAAGCTATTGCCGTCGGCCTAGACATTGCGAAGGCGTTCGACCGAGTGTGGCACGGCGCCCTTCTGGCGAAGCTTCCAGCATATGGGATCCCCGAGGGACTCTGCAAGTGGATCGCCAGCTTTTTGGATGGTCGAAGCATCAAGGTTGTCGTTGACGGCTGTTGCTCCGAGACCATGACCATTAATGCTGGCGTTCCTCAAGGTTCGGTGCTATCACCGACACTCTTCATCCTGCATATCAATGACATGCTTTCTATCGAAAGCATGCATTGCTATGCAGATGATAGTACGAGTGACGCGCGATACATCGGCCAACAGAATGTCCCTCGGAGTACCGTTGGGGAAAGACGGTCACAACTTGTGTCTGAAGTCGAGAGCTCTCTGGGGCGGGCTTTCGAATGGGGAGAAAAGAACCTGGTTCAATTCAACCCTACGAAGACACAAGTTTGCGCGTTCACTGCGAAGAAGGATCCATTCGTCATGGCGCCACAGTTCCAAGGAGTATCTCTCCAGATCTCCGAGAGTATTGGGATCCTCGGCGTCGAAATTTCGAGCTTAGTCCAATTTAGGAGTCATTTGGAGGACAAAGCCAAATTGGCTAGTAAGAAGTTGGGTATCCTGAACAGAGCCAAGCGGTACTTCACGTCGGGTCATAGGTTGTCGCTCTACAAGGCGCAAATCCGGCCCCACGTGGAGTACTGCTCGCATCTCTGGGCAGGTGCCCCAAAATACCAACTCGACCCACTTGACTCCTTACAGCGACGGGCCGTTCGCATCGTCGATGATCCCGATCTCACGGAGAATCTACAGCCGTTAGGACTGCGGAGGGACTTTGGGTCTCTTTGTGTGTTCTACCGGCTGTTCCATGGGGAATGCTCCGAGGAACTGTTTGGGTTGGTTCCGGCATCGCCATTCTACCATCGCACCACCCGTCACCGCAGTAGAGTTCATCCATATCACCTGGAGACGTACCGTACGCGTACGGTGCGTTTCCAGAGGTCATTTTTACCACGCACGTGCAAGCTCTGGAATGAACTCCCTGCCTCGGTGTTCCCCGAGCGCTATGACATGGCCTTCTTCAAACGAGGCTTAAAAAGAGCATTTTCCTCACGGTAGGCAGCGGCGTGGCTGTGCCCCTGGCATTGCCAAGTCCATGAGCGACGGTGACCGCTTACCATCAGGCGGGCCGTCAGCTCGTCTGCCTGCTAAGGCAAATAAAAAAAAAAAAAAAAAAAAAAAAAAACGTTATAAAAATAACTCATCGGAAACCAAGCTCTTTTAGGTAAAGAGTTTGAGGTAATTCTTCATTTGTCTCTGTACCTAAATCAAAATCAATTTAATGGATACTAGGACAGCGTAAAAGAAAACAAAGTAACATTTGCTTTGAATAAAATAGGAGCGAAGCTGTAATGAAAGTTTTAAACCGGAAAAATAATATGCTTCTTTTTTTAAGTATTAAAGCTTAAATACAATGTATTGGGCAACAAATAGTTAATTAAAAATTGGATGATTTTTTTTACGACCAAACGCAAAAAAATGACTCCTGCGCTCGATACCGCAATGGAAAGTGACTTTAAATAAAGACCAGTTTTAAAAGTAATCTCCTAACTATAAAATTTCTGCTGTTTCATACTGATCCTCTCTATCGCTACGCTTTCCAGAATATTCTTTTTAGCTTGACTGTTTCACGCTAAAATGGATCGTCTGGTGCTAACGAAAGCGTTGTCCTGTAATGCACGCTGCCTTCCTCGCCTCTGGTCGAAAACATCGCTCAGTGCTTTTCCATTTTTATGTAATTCTCTTTCTAGTTTACCTTCCAAATATCTCGTCATACTTTGAAGTTTTTACTAAGTAATGATTTGAAATGTTAAGGCATTTTTTTTCATTATTGTAGAAAAATAACCGAACTGAGATCTAATTGAAACAACTCAAGAACCAATGGCTTAATGCGGGAATCGAACTCGGGACTGTAAACCCTTCGGCGCATCCATAGTATGTGCGCGACAGTGATATGTTAATGGTTCAGTCACCTTTAAGTCTAGTCGAAGCCAGGCTGATCTAAATTAGATAATAAAACTGTTAAACCTACCTTAATTTAAACGAATTCAAACCCATAAACCTAAAAAACAGTTTCTTTTTAAACCAGACAAACCAGGTTGTAAAATTTAAAGCGGTCGATAGTTTCAAATTAAAAACGTAATAAAATTACCTCTTAACACTTTATAATGTCTGGTAACATATAATATTTTAATGGCAACCGAAAGACGTTGGTTACATCAGGTTATTAAACTGAATTGTTTCACAAATATTTACGAACATAAGCGATAAAGGAAAAAAAAATACAGGCCACACAAAGTCACAATAACTCACCGGATGGTAAGGACAATGCTGTCTCAATAGAGAGGAGATGTTCGTATCTGCCCAAACACCTATTTTTGTTCATAAAGTGTGAAATTCATCATAATGGAATCGAAAAGTGTCGTGTTACAAAAGCATGCTGTTCAAAAGCTGGTTATTAGTTCGCTATGATAATGTAAGATTCTAGACATTTGTTGCCAAGCAAGTGATTTATCTGGGCAATTTAATCTTTCAAAAGCCTAAAACTAAAACGAAGTGAAATTGTTTGCCTTCACGTCTACAAAAACAAAGCACTCACAAAAGGATTTTTGCGTATACGTATAAAAAACAGGTATTTTTAGTTGGCAAACTATATTTACGTACGCTTGGCTATTGGCGATCATCCTTCTGTTGAAGTTTCAAGCCAAATATCAATATGCAGTGTTGACGGATTTCAATATTCGTGCAGGCGCGAGGTCAACTATGTCACGCAGATATTTGGGCGTCAGAAAGTACCGCAATATTTGTATGTCCCCAATTTACATATGCCCCACTTCTATAGGACAACAATTTAAAAGTCTGAATATGAATTAAAAAATATATTTATTACGCATTTATGGACATTTATGACATAATAAAATAAATAAATAAATACACCCAACAATCACACACATAGCTCTGACCCCACACTAGGTTACAAGACCTGTATCGTGGGTACACTACGAGAGATTTTTTTTCATATACAGATCCACTTTTTTCTTTATATAATTTTTTAGAGGTACACATATCGTAGTTATGTTAAATGCCAACAATCATGAAATCAACAGTAAGTTTTCAACCGCTAATAAAGAAATCTTAGTTAGAAGATGTAAAAGAATAAACTGAGAATATTAGTAGGTACTTATCTCAAGTTGAAATCTATTTTATTTCTACTTAGTGTTACTATACTATGTTATAGTAGTTTAATATGGAAACTAAGCAAAACATGAAGATGTTAAACATAATATTTTCAACTACCAACTTGTAAAGGTGAGTGAAACTGAGTGGATACCATGCGAGGGCCGCCGAAAACGCGGTAGACCAAAAATGCGCTGGAGAGACAGCCTGGACACCTTTGAGAGGGAATGGCGTGAATTGGCTACAAGCAGAGAAATTTGGAAGAAAAAGAAGGAGGCCTTTGCCCAGCAGTGGGATCTAGTATAGGCTATTTAAAAAAAAAAAAAACTTGTAAAGGTATTACGCACACTAAGAAGCAAACAATATCCAACCAACTACTAAAATATTTGCCAATTTGAATTGAATGTAAATATTTTTACCTGTAGCCTTACGATTCATTTTTAATCCGAAAAAACTATTTATGTTTTATTTACGCAAATGTCTTAATTAGTCAAGAATACCTTGCTCATCCAAAGTCGATATGCATTACTTCCCTTAATCTAGATTTAATAATTTTTATACCTTTATTTTTTTTATCATTATCAGCCGAAAAACGTTCCACCGCTGGGCACGGGCCTAGTCTAAATATTTAAAATCCTTATATTCAATAATTTTAGAAAATTCCTCACCTCCTATATTATCACTACCAAACCTACTAAAATGCCAGTTTTGCCTTCTTAATAGATTTGTTAATGGAAAGTCCCGCATGCATCAGTGTAGAAACATTATATTATATCTAAGCGTTTCTATAATCCTATTTTGATGTTACCCTGACGATTGGTTACTAGCCCAAATAATCCTATACATTTTACATAATACTTAATATTTTAATTTGTCCACGTGCTTTGCATTAAAAACACGCTACACTCTGATCTTTATTTTTTAAGAATGCCACTTTACCATACAACTGATAAAAGTTAAAACACAACGTCAATTTATTTTATTTGAATGAATATGTCACAGTGTAACAAAAAAGAACGGTATGTTGAAAATTTCCAAGTTATAACCTCTGTATTTGTAATAATTATTAAAAATTATTTTTTCTAGAAAAAAAATTGCTTAATATTTCTTATGTGTTTTTTTGATCCTTCCTTGAATTATCCTTTCTATTCGTAATATAAATTGTTTTTTTTTTATTAATGTATGTCATAATCATCATCAAGCGATGTCAACTGATGAACATAGTCCTCATCCAAAGATTAGCAAAGAGCTATGTTGTTTAAGCCTGCATCCAATACGATGTGATCTGAAAATAATAATTTTACGATTCGAAAAATCATATTTTTTTTACACAACTACTGCCGGTTGAAGCGTTTCTGGAGCAATATTTTTAGAACTCTTAAATACTATAGGAGGGTACTTTTTCAGTAGGATACATATATAAACATTGATTTTATCTTTACGTTCAATAAAGTCAGATTAGGATCAAAAAGCTTACATTTATATATCATTAGATCTATATCGTGAATTGCCGATAAAAAAGCGATAAGAATAACTTGTTTTTTTTTTTTTTTTTTTTTTTTATCGCCTAAGCAAGCAGACGAGCTGACGGCCCGCCTGATGGTAAGCGGTCACCGCCGCTCATGGACTTGGCAATGCCAGGGGCATAGCCACGCCGCTGCCTACCGTGTGTTTCGTCAAAACATATGTTTTGCCGACTGTCAGTAACGTATTATGACACATTACTACAGTTTTACGGAGTTTACATATTTACGCTTTGAACACTTCACGTGCATTCATCACAGAACACAGACGGAGCAAAGAAAAACATTGATTATAATTAATAATGTTTTGGTAAGTTTCATTTCGATATTATAAAATATTTTGAATTATAGTCATAAGTGCTATTTTATTAGATTTTCCAATATTAACATATTATTTATAGTCGCACGGAGTCTAACATATAGCAATAAAGCAATAGACTCGGTACATATAACGTGGGATTTAAGATACTAAGTATCGTAGTATGTGGATGCAGAAGTGTTTCTCCTTATGTGCATTTGTCTCGGGTCTAGGTGTTTGTAAGGCCAAAAACTCACTCGTTGTTTCCACCCACGACACAAGACTAGTATCTAAATGTGCAATCAGGACTATGTGTATGACTAGTTTTAAAAAAAATAGCATAAAAAATAACGATTCAAAAGAGCTTGTAAAAGTCTATTGCAATAAAGGATATTTTGACTTTGACTTGACTGTTGGGTGTATGTAACTGTCAAATTGTCTGCAGCTATAACAACGAGACAACATGCCTGTCACCAACCACCGGTGTAGCGCCGCAGACGTTCTCAGCAGCTCTACAGTTCTTCGCAGCCGCTACATGCTTCACTACAGATAATTGGCCTCCAGATGCAAATATAAATGGTTATTATACAGGTTTTAATATGTCTCTCTACCATCCACTTCTTTCAGAACTGTCGATTTTCGGATCAGGAAAAGTATAATTTGGTTTTTCCATTAGAATATTCTCAGAGGCATACAATTTACATATTACCGGGGAATTAAACATACTTGGAGAAATGTGGGTGCAGAAACGCACATGGGCAGAATTTCTTCTAGGGGAAATTTCGTTAAAGAAAATTTTGAAAATAATTTGCCTAACCTAGGAATCGAACTTGTCAATCACAAATGTATTTGCGTTACCTTGATTATACGGAGTAGACCAGACACTAAAAACAATAAAATTCGCAGAAAATTTTAATTAACGAATTTTTGAGCAAATTGATTGTTTTGGCACATATGGCATTTGCTATCATTGTTTTAAACAGGTTTAACATATCAATTGTTTTCATGATAATAAATGTGTTCACAGCTATGTACTTATTACATCTGTCCATATACAGATAAAATATGCTACTTGCAGTTAAAAAGTATCTCATTTGTGTGTACTATGTATGCTTGTCTGCGTCTGCCATACCTCGTTGACTTACATATATATTTAATTATGAATATTTTTATCTAACTCCGTATCAAATACGTTTCTTCGTCGAGACTATCTTAAACGCTCGTCGTCTTGTCCCCAAGGTCACAACGACGCCAAAAATTAAAAGAATGAACAATAAAAATCCTAGTGCAACTGCTTTTAGATCTTGCAACATAAAGGCAAAGAAAACACTACTTTTGCAGGTGTCATCACTTATTCTATGTTTTTTGGTTTGTTATGTTTGTTTTTTGTTACATTACAAATAAAATTACTTAATTCCATGTCCGAAAAATTCAATTTCTTTTTCTTTTTTCAGAATGTGAAACGTTTGACTTTATAATAGTTGGGGCTGGCACAGCTGGTTGTGTTGTGGCTAACAGACTCAGTGAAAACAAAAAATGGAAAATACTAGTCATAGAAGCTGGTCACATACCACCTATTGAGAGCAAAGTAAGTAACTTCAAGTTTCTTTTATCTCTCCTTAAAGACAAATGCAATAAATTTAAAAAATAGCCTTGAAGGTGTCAATTTCCCAGAAATTCCATAAGTGCATTTATGCCTTTTTAATTATTGATACGCCAAACATGTATGATTGTTTATGTGTATTGTATTGTTATATGTTGTTGTATATAAGTACTATACTTTTTCAGATCCCTGCTCAAGACAAAGCAATGTTTAATTCAGAATATGATTGGCGTTATAGAACCACATTCAATGGCAAAACCAATAAAGCCAACAAAAATAAGACTATTATTTGGCCAAGAGGAAAGATGCTTGGTGGATGCAGCAATATTAATGGAATGTTATACGTGAGAGGCAATAGGCATGATTATCAAAGATGGTATGACGCTGGCAATAATGAATGGCATCCTGATATCGTCTATAAGTATTTTAAAAAGGCGGAAAGTCTGCAAAGTAGTGTGTTATTAGATCAATCCGATGTAAGAGAAAACTATGGGCGTAAAGGACCGTTGCCTATACAAAGATTCAATAGCACTTACAGACCATTGACTTTAGATATACTCGGTGCTATGCATGAACTAGGCATCAAAAATGTACCAGACTTGAACACAGCAAATGTTTTAGGATCGGGAATAATCACAGTTACAGCACATAATGGAATACGGGCAAGTTCCGACAGAATATATTTGCTTCCTGTTCAGAACCGAACGAATTTGAAAATCTTAACAGGAACTTTGGTCACAAAAATTTTGATTCATGAATCCAATAAAACCGTCTATGGCGTTGAGATTGAAAGGAATGGGACAAGGATGAATATCATTGCAAATCGAGAAGTTGTTTTGTGCGCAGGAACTATCAACACTGCTCAGTTGTTGCTGTTGTCTGGTATTGGGCCTTATGAGGATTTAAAATCGAAAGGTATTCAATGCGTAGCTGACCTACCCGTTGGTCGATATTTACAAGATCATTGTAGTATTCCTGTGACCATTGCTGGAGATGGACCGCGTGAAAAAACACTAGCTGAAAGAAGTTACGACACCGTTACTTATTTGTTCAATCAAACTGGTGATTTAGCACAAAACAGCTTTGCAGATATCCTTGCGTTTTACGCTCGCGAAGAAAACGCAACTTACCCAGAATTTCAAAATCACGTATCTATTTTCTGGAAAAATTCATCAACTATACAAAGAGGTTTCTCAAACGTTTTCAACTACGAAGATTCTATAGTGCAGCATCTTGCAGCTGTAAACAAAAATTATGCAATTTATACTTTTCTGTTTAATCTTTTACATCCACGTTCAACAGGAAACATTACTTTAAATTCTACTAATCCTAGAGACCCGCCAATTATATATGCCAATTATTTCGGCGATCCGCTAGATCTAGAAGCTGCAGTAGCTGGGCTTAAAACTATATCCAAAATAAGAAATACGAATTTCTTTAAATCAAAGAATGCATCTTTAGTAAGAATGGATTGGCCCCTCTGCAATGAATTTGAATTAGACGGTGATGATTACTGGAAATGTGTCTCTATAAATATGGTGTTTACAGTTTACCATCCTGTAGGTACTGCGAGAATGGGACCAGATCCGTCGAATTCTGTGGTGGATAGCAGACTTAGAGTACACAAAGTAAAAAATCTTCGAGTTATAGACGCCAGTATAATGCCAAATTTAATAAGTGGTAATACAAACGGCCCCTGTTATATGATTGGAGAAAGAGGATCTGACTTGGTCAAAGAAGATCATCAAAATAATTAATGTTATTTAAGTAAATCCTGTAAGACTTCCATTAAATGGGTATACTAGAAAATTCTATTTCTTTCTCTTTCTTTATAAATCTGCTCAGCGCTTTCTCCTCTTATTGCCATTACAATTATAATCTACATAAATATTTCGGTAATAAATATTAAAATTTACATACGCAGTAATTCGACTTAATTAAAAAAAAAAAATTGTTTGTTGTTGTTTTTAAAAATCTTTATTGCAACGTCTTTGATATAATAAATAAATAGATTATATTACCAAAAGTTGCACTCCAAACTTGTATTTTTTTCTTGTTTATTTTTTTTGTTATCCTCATTTAAACCCATTTTTATAGAATTAGGAGGGCAGTCCTTAAAAAGTGCAATGTTTTATTGCTATAGAGTTTTGTTTTACTTACTAATCTACAGAAAACAGGTTATTTATATGACTTGATAATAATTTTATAGACATTACGAAAGAAATTTTAATTAGTTTTATGTGCTATGTGGCGGTATAAAAATAATCAATGACTATTTAAATAACTTTCGACAATAGATCTAGCTTAAAAGTCGTGACAACTTCAAATGTAACCGATTGAGAGTACATAACGTGAAGCTTTATGATAGCAGAAAGAGGAGCAGACTTTGTGAAAGAAGACTGTGAAAAAAATAATTTTGTGAAAAAAATACAATATGTACCTATACCACATTTAACTATATATATAATTATATTATCAAAAATATTAAAGAAATACTAATAATAAATCGCGAGACAAGTGTTTTTGATCTTAATCCCTGACGCAGTGAGAGATGTTATAAATTTAACATGTCTGCCGTCCTAATTGAATTAACTAATTATAACACAATTTTTCATTGTAGCTGACGTGATCCGAATGCTTCTTAGTAACAAATTGTGATTTGTTTGGTCATTTTAAAGGTATCACATCTTTTTTCGAAATATAAAAACAAAATAATTGATTGTTCGAGGAGGATTTAGATAGATGTTGAAAATTTTGCTACCAAACGATATAATATCTTAAAAGTAGAATACATAAGAGTTAGACAAAAAGTTATGTCTCTTAATATTTTGACTATACCAGTACAGGGGCTAATCTTGAAATACGACACGCTGGCCCAAGTCAATATCCAATATATTTAACCCTTGTTAGATGTAACAGGAAACTGGGTCTTCGGCAATCGCCCTTTTGGAAAAACACATATGTACTTACTTGTATCTAAAAATTCATTTCTAAGCCCTTTGATAAAGTAGTTTTTAATTTTTTCGCGATAACATTTTGCTTAACCCAATAATGCAATAATAATAATAAAATAATTTTATTCTCCGTATAACAATAGCCATAATATGTGATGTGATATTATAACTATATTAACACAAAACCTTGAATAAAATGATAATTATACTTAAGTGTCTGAGAACCCCCTGAAATTATTTGTTATTTAGCTAACCAGGCCAGTAATGGCAGATTATTTGTATAAAATATCACTATTTGTACGTAACGAATGAAATCAAAATAATGGACTGAAATTATTTTTACGCCTTATGTTACAGTATAACAAAAACTGTATGTACAATATAATTATGAATGCTTTGCCCGATTTTTAATATAATTATTTTGTAATCTGCAATCATAAGTATTCTGCGAGTTATTCTAAAGTATTTGCCAAAGATGGAGTTTGAAATCAAAAATCCGATTAACGCCATCTGAACCTTTCTAGAACATAGAGATTTTTTTATTATACTGGGACTGCAAATGTTAATGAAACAAATAAAATGTCGACACTTTAAAGACGATTGCGGTTCACTAATCGACGCAATTATGACGGCGTAAAACAAATGTGGCCAGAATATTTTGAAAAATGTACATCTCTAAAATTTCCCAATTTGCCTTCAGCGACTAATATCATTTTAAATTCTGCCAAAAAAATCCATACAAAAAATACTCAGTTAAGTGTTAAAATTTATAATCGTGGCGACAGTCTTTAGCATATTTTATTGTTATTCAAGTCGTCATTGGCCTTTACAGTTCCACATTATAGGCATTCCACACATAGGCGGAGAGGCGTTCGTATAAATTACAAGTAATGTTTTGGTAAGTACAATTTAAATAAATCTTTGTAATAATGTCAATGCCAAAAACACTATGCTTTAGTGTTTAATGAATTATTTACTAATAATTAACGACGACGATTTTTTATTAACAGATTTTAGGGAGCTTGAGAAAGAACGTTGGCTACTTTTCAGTTATCAATAAATAATTAAAATTAATAAATCATCACGGGCCACGGTTGATGCCGTACTAGTATCTATCGTCTAATAAGTTTAAAAGCGGAACCAATGATTTTATACAAAAAATACTTATTGTTTTTGTTTTTATTGTTTTAACTATTTCGTTGTTTAATGCACCTATCTTTTATCTCTGCATAACTCAAAATTTAAAAAGCCTAAGGCATTATGTCCGTCTTTATACGTAAATGTATTTAATACATAAATAAATTAAAAAAATATTGTCACACTATGGGTCTCTGTAGACACTTTATGCAAATCATCAAATACCATTATTAATTATTCATGAATTCATCATTGATAATTGCGTCCAGTTACAACAACGACACGTCCTGTCTCTCACCCTCCACCGGTGCAGCGCCGCAGACGTTCTCGGCAGCACTGCATTTCTTCGCAGCCGCCACGTGCTTCACGGCAGACGATAGGCCTCCAGATGCACATGTACATGGTAAGTAAACAAATACGTATTATACAATTGCTGCCTGAATAATGCAATTTGAAAATATTGGTAATAAAAGACTTATGCGAAATACATGACTTTTTTTTCGAAACAAGAACAGAAATCTAAAATATTGAAATATCTTTTGGTAATTCAAGCAGATTTTAAAATTGATGTGGAAAAATAACTTTTGGAAGGCCTATATAAAGCAGTAAGCGTTTTATTGACAAATGACAACTATATTTAACAATATATTTCTTATTAAAATGATCTCCGGTTCTCTTGATAAACATTTAAATATATGGTTTTGAATAAAGGTCAATAAAGTAAAACAATATATGACTTTTTCCTTTACAGGCTGTGAGAAATTTGATTTTATAATAGTCGGTGCTGGCACAGCTGGCTGCGTTGTTGCCAATAGACTTAGTGAGAATAAGAAATGGAAGGTGCTTTTATTAGAAGCAGGCGACGATCCACCAATTGAAAGCAAAGTGAGTATTTGATTTTAAAGTAATGATAAAGACATCCGCCTCGCCCACGTAAAATTCTAAAACGAAGATTCTAATAAATCTGCTTTGCCTTTTTAACTCCAAACATCTTTTTACCATATATTTGGTACTGTTTTTTTCAGATTCCTTATTTGGATGAGGAAATGCTGTTAACGAAATATGATTGGCAATATAAAGTCGCCTTCAATGGTAAAACCAATAAAGCAAATAAAAACAACACCATAATCTGGTCCAAAGGAAAAATGATTGGTGGCAGCAGTAATATAAATGCAATGGTCTATGTAAAGGGCAATAGACATGATTTTCAAACGTGGTATGATGAAGGTAACAAAGAATGGCATCCAGATATAGTAAGTAGATATTACAAAAAAGTGGAAAATTTGCAATCAAAAATCCTGCTAAATCAACCAGACGTATATAACAACTATGGTCATAATGGACCTTTGCCGATCCAGAGATTCAATAGCACATACAGACCTCTGACCAAGAAGATACTAGGCGCCTTGACTGAACTGGGTATCAAAGAAGTTCCAGACGTAAATACTGCAAATGTCTTAGGCTCGGGTATAGTTACAGTTACAGCGCGTGACGGAACTAGGGCAAGCGCTGATAGGACGTATCTACTGCCTGTTATCAATCGACCAAACCTTAAGGTTATAAAAAATACCTTAGCCACGAAGGTTTTAATTAATAAAAATACTAAGAAAGCATATGGAGTAGAAGTGGAGAAAAATGGAAGGAAAATGAAATTTTTTGCTACTCGAGAAGTAATTTTATCTGCAGGCAGTGTTGGCACGCCTCAGCTGTTAATGTTGTCTGGTATTGGACCGAAAGAACATTTACAATCGAAAAATGTTCAGTGCTTATCTGATCTACCCGTAGGGCGGTATCTACAGGACCACTGTAGTATATTGGTACCTATTTTTGGAGATGGATCCCCTGAAAAAAGCCAAGCTGAAAAAAGTTTAGACACTATTAAATACCTGTACAATCACACAGGAGAATTAGCGGAAAATAGTTATGCCGATATTGTAGGATTTTATAGCCGCAGCAACAACGCTACCTACCCCGAATTTCAATGTCATCTTATTATTTTTAATAAGAATTCTTCGGATATTAAAGGAGGTTTCTTAACAAGTTTCAACTTTGAAGATTCAATAGCAGATCATTTAGTAGAACTAAATAAAAAATACTCCCTATACGGTTTTCTATTTAATCTCTTGCATCCACTTTCAATGGGGAACATTACGTTAAATTCCAAAGACCCTAAAGATCCGCCAATTATATATGCCAATTATTTCGACAATCCTGAAGACATAAAAGCAGCTGTAGCTGGACTTAAAGTACTGTCAAAATTAAGGTACACGAAATTCTTTAAATCTTTAAACAGTATTTTGGGTAGAATGAATTGGCCTCTTTGTAATAAATTTAAATTGGACAGTGACAAATATTGGGAATGCGTTTGTATAAATATGGTATTTACTATATACCATCCGGTTGGTACTGCAAGAATGGGACCTGATCCATTAAATTCTGTGGTAGATGGCCGATTGAGAGTACACAACGTGAAGAGTCTACGAGTGATAGATGCTAGTATAATGCCAACTCTCACCAGTGGAAATACCAATGGTCCATGTTTTATGATAGCAGAACGAGGAGCTGACTTTATCAAAGAAGACTATAGATAAATCACAAATTACGAGGACTCCTTTACCGACTTTCGAGCCTCTGTCATTCAAAAAACATAGTTTTTATCTTTAGAATTAGTACATTAAAATAATGCTACAAATTTAAAATAAATAGTTTTTTGTTACTTTTGTTTTTTAAATCTTCGAACCCCTTTGATGATGATCGCAATTCACGCCATTTACAACTCATCATCATCATCATGTCAGCCAATCATGGTCCACTGCTGGACATAGGCCTCCCCCAATGACTTCCAGCGGGATCGGTCGGAAGCCGCCTGCAGCCAGCGACGTCCCGCGACTTTGACAAGGTCGTCGGACCACCTTGTCGGGGGACGTCCCACGCTGCGCTTTCCAGTACGTGGCCTCCACTGGAGAACTTTCTGGCCCCATCGGCCATCAGTTCTCCGCGCCATGTGGCTGGCCCATTGCCACTTCAACGAGCTAATCCGTTCTAACTAAGCCTCAATAAAATGATTATAGGTATTGCATCAGTGACCTACTGAAAGTAACCTGTAACGAATGACCTTTCTATTGTTCATGATTTTAAAAAGCCTGAAATACAAGTCTGAAAATCTTAACTTACGTCTTCTAAAGCAAGGTAAATCTAAAATCTTTAATAAGATAGCTTTTATAAAAGTATATAAAAAAAGATGTTGTTGAATTTGGAATACTTCAAAAGCAACAATTTGGATACGGCAATTTGAATTATTTGTTAATGGTTTGTTAATTTATGTACACCTGATAAAACAAGCAATTGTTTATTTTATATGTACGTTAATATATTATGTGTCTTTATAACTCTTAAGGTATTTTATAAAATACGTTTACGTATACTTAAAATCAACTGTTTACATATTTTTTATCTCAATGAATAATTGACGTATTCAGTTGGTGAGTTTGTTTGTACGCGTGAATTTCTGAAACTAGTGATGCTGGACTGGTTCAAAAAATCTTTTCATCATTAGGAGCAAAACATTTATAAAAAGGATGACAATAAGGGGTTAAATATTTCTTCTGCTTACGACGTAGCAGACAATAGCAATATAATGATTTGTGCGAAAATAGTCCGTCAAAAAAGGCAATTTTCACCACCATCGTCAGCCCATATGCTTCCCACTGCTGGGCCTTCCCTACTGCTAAGAAGATTTAAGCCTTAGTTAGCAGACGCTTCTTTGTATGCGAAGCCAAATACAAAAGGCAAAAGGTGGTTTTAAAAGCGCAAATCTCTCAACAGTTCAGAGACTGTAATCTTAGACTGTAGTTCAGTAACTTGAGAACGTACATATGTATTTGTATGTAATAATGTCTAATTTATCCCAAGAATTAATTTAGCTTGTTATTTTAACAAGTTCCTCATAATATGTTATATAATTTTTAATCTTGTACGTTGTTGTAAAAAGACGAACGAAGCTTTTATAACACACAGAGCTCCCTGTTCTCACTTTTAGCGCACGCTGCTGTATTTCTACAAACTAAGCGAGGTGTAAATTGGTTGTTGCTTCAGCGCACTTCCAAGCATTCAACGCCTTATTTTACTGGATTTCTAAACAACTATTGTACTTTGTAAGAGAATGCAAGTTATTTAAAATATAATTATTAGTTCTTATTTTAAAATCTCAATGATTTTATCATTTAAAAATGCTTCTCTTAAACCCATACGATTACAATATTAGGCACTTGTCCCATGCTTTATTTTTATGGTAGATGTCTAGACATCTGCCTACAGCATAAATCTAAAAACTGTAATATACATATTAAATATTTACGTCGTATCTCCACATTTGACTCCACATTTTTGGAGTCTGTAAATCCATGCACATTTACATTCAGACAATACTCCTAGATCTTTCATTTAGTATTGACAAAACGTAGCGGCGAATAGATTAAAAATGTTTTGATAAGTAAAAAAAATAAAATAAACTAATTAGAGAGTCACTAATTAGGCAGTCTCGTCAAAACAACTCTACAGCGAAAACCACTTCAAATTAATTCATCTTAAAAATCTTTTATCCTTGGCTAATATTCAATGCATCTTTTTTGTGTCCGGTACCGGGTAATTCTTTAATTGGATTTAGATTTTAAAACTCCAACTAACAGAAAGTCTGAAAAATGCCCGAAATACTGCATCAAACTAGTGTGACAAGCTTAAGTATTTATGAGTATCGGCTTTACGCTAACATATCAAATATCCGACTGATTCTTAATCATGTATCTTCGGCCAAGATATAAAACCTTTTTCATTTTGTGGGACCGGTTATGGAAATCTTGATACTTAAGAAGTAATCGAAGAGTGTGACAGTTTTTTAATGCAGAAAATAAGGCAAGCGAGCTAGCAAGCCCCTTGATGTTAAGTGGTCAACACGACTCATGAACAACCACAATGACAGAAGAATCATCGGTGCGTTACCGGCCTTTGGCGAAAATATGGGCTCTATCCTTGTTTTTAGTATTACCTATTCATGACGTCTAATTTGCTCGTGATATGATAATCATATTCGCTCTGATAGCATAGGATGTGATGCCCCTCCTAGGACCGGAAAAAAGCCCGGCATAAAATCTCTAATGGTGAGAGATGAGTCTCGACAATCGACGCTGTTTCAATCTAAGTGTTTTATACTTGTACGATTAATTCGCGGGTATAAAAATGCATATCTACTAATCGAATTTTTACTGCATCAAGTTCAATGAACGATATAATTACAATGACTGTTGACATAGATGGCAATGTTGTTATCATTACAATGTTGCAGCAAATAATTAAATGTTTGTCATAAGTTTTGGAAGAAAAAGAAATGGTCATGGCGTCGAGGTTTAAATCGAGAATCGTAAGCGTAAATGTATAGCAAAGAAACTCTCTTTCGCATTTGAAATAAGAGTGGAGATCCTTAAAATACCGAACCTTTATTTCAATAAATCTAGTAAAAATCTATTCGGACGATAACTTTGAAGTAAAATATTTCTTCTAGACTATGAGAAATTCCATTCCATAATAGTCGGTGCTAGTATAGCCGGGTGTGTTGCAGCAAACAGACTCAGCGAAAACAAAAAATGGAAAATACTACTTATAGAAGCTGGAGGCGAACCGCCAGTGGAAAGCAAAGTAAGAAGCTAATTATTTTTTCAATAAATTGACCAGTCCAATCTTGGTTGCAGTTATTCGAAAAAAAATTGTCGTGAAGCTTTGCTATGGAGTTTCGCTTGCCGAGTAGCATAATTGACTGTTTCGCTTTCTGGCGACACTCAAAATTTTTGTCCTATTATAAAAATGTTTTTAATATAATGATTGCCAGCACCTTCTAGTGTGCGTCCAATATAGTGCGATTTTTAGAAAATAAATAATTTTTACCAATTGAATGTCATTGAAATAGTCGTATCGTAGTTGTATTTAATAACAATTTTTGATATTAAAACAACTCTCATGAGCGTCAGTAAATTTTGTTTCGCCATCCTGCAATATCATTCGAGATCCATTTTTGTGACCCACAATTTTTAAAGATTTATTCGTTTTTCTTAAACTATATTTTTTTACATATAATACAGTTATTGCTTAATTTTACAGATTCCCGGAATAGATTGGCCCCGCTATGAGACAAAATACGAATGACATAACAATTAAAGCACACAGACACACACAAACACACAGATATTACAAAAATTGGATAGTTTACAATCAAGGGTCTAGTTACAACAACCTGACGTAAATAACAACTATTGACATAATGAACCCTTGCCAATTCAGAAATTCAACAGCACATATGGACCACTGAACAAGCAAATACTAGGCGCCATAAACGAATTGGGAATCAAAAATGTTCCCGGTTTAAATACAGCTAATGTCTTAAGATCAGGTTTAAGTAGAGTTGCAGCTTACGACGGAATTGGAGCTGGTGCTGATAGGGTTTATCTACTCCCCTACTTACTAGGGTAAATCGACCAAACATAAAATATTGAGAGACCCTTTAGTCACAAAAAATTTCATTAATAAGAATACTAAAACGGAACACGGAGTGAAAGTTGAAAAAAATGCAAGAAAAATGAAATTTATTGCTACTCGAGAAGTAATTATTTGTGCAGGACTATTAACACACCCCAGCTATTACTGCTGTCTGTCGTAGGACCTTCAGAGCATTTGCAGTTGAAACGAATACCGTGCATAGCCGACCTACCTGTAGGGCGGAACTTATAAGAAAATAATGGTATAAATGTATCTATTTTTGAAAATGGAACAAAGGATAAAAACAAGCTGAAAGAAGTTAGGATGCAGTTCTTGTATTTATATAATCGTAAAAGTGATTTAGCGCAAAGTATTTTTTCAGATGTAGTTGGATTTATTTCAGTGAATTGTAATTCTACCCACCCGAATTGTTTTGTAATTCTTCCTTTGTTTGTAATCCTAATTCATAATAATTACTTATCTTGTTATCTAGGTACAATAAAAATGCTTAAGTAATTTTTTTTTAATAATTTCACAAAAACAATTCGATTTATTGGATACAACCTGGTGCAAAGCCATCAATATCAGACGGATGCCAAAGGAGAAAGCTTGTCAATTTGCCGTCGAATTTTCTTTGTTCAACAAAACGATTTATTACTGAATACCAAACATTGGCCGTATGAGCGTCCATAACAGAAATATACGGAGGAAAACGCGTCAAGAAGTGAGGCATGCTTCATGAATATAAATGAAGAATTGATGCGATTCCTGAATGTTTACTGGCGGTCGCCGCCCGAATAACTTCGACCGTGAATATGATCTGTTGTCCTGGTTGGCTGAAACCTCCATACGTAACCTTGATAAAAGCTATGAAACGATGTGGGTATGTAGAGACGACAGTCTACTATGCTCATTGCTACATATTGCTAATTAGGGAGCACTATTGTTGACGGAGTAAAATTAAAAAGAAAATTTTATTACATCTCATCTAGGGAATGGCAGAAAGCGTGGCCTAGTTTCTAGCAAGGGTGATTGTCTTAAAACACCAAACATTCACATACATTGACCCCACACTAAGAAACAAATCTTGTGCCGTGGGTATTAGAAACTACGAGCGAACGCAAAAGCACCTAAACTCAAAACAAATATTTGTTAACTGTACAAAAATTTGTCTCAATTTGGGATTAAGTCTGCAAACTTACGTTTTGCAAGCAATTTATTTATTTCTTTATTCGTTTCTTTGTTGATTTAATTATGTACGGTTTGTTATACGGCGTTGTAGTTAGATGGTATTGACGAGGAACATGGGTACTTAGACCTCAAAGGGAATTCCACTGCTTTCAGGTATTGTCCCCTTATTAATGTTCGTATTAATCGAACAAGCTGTTAGTGCACATGTAGTAAATTATACGTGTTACTCCACATTCAATGTGCGTCGAGTATAATAAGGTGTTATGTAAACAAGGAATGATTGCATCGATCAGAAGTAACAAAGAGAAATATATAGCGGTAGTATTTGTATATTAGTTAAATAAACATACGTACGTATTTTTGGTCCTCCACTACGATATAAACTCTTCTATTGTGGGTATAAGATACTGCAATTGAATTATCCGTCTTTCAAATTCTTACATATAATATTAAACCTGTACAGAAATTATTTATATTATTATGTATACCGTTAAAAAAATATCTACCATTAGATAGACTGGAGTAATCAGAAGCTTAAAAAAGCATAAATGAAAAAATAAAATCACGGTTTTCTCGCAAGAATCAAAACCGCGCTCTCTTATCGCAGCGTTGCCTAACTATGAAGATAATACCAACTCAAGCATTCTTAATCTCAATATTCTAGAAATGGTAAAAATAATAATGTTAACCTATAAAGGCATTAAAAAAAATCCTTGTTACTATATGAATATGCAAGCAAGTAGAACAGTGGGTTACTTTGCATAATCCTTTACTTGCCGGGAGTTGACATGTGGCGTTCTAACAACAGAATAACTAAATATCTCGAGATTATTCTAGAACAGAAAACTTCTAGCTAATATTAAATAATAACGCAATGGGTTTCTATGAGCCATGTTCAGCTTAGTGTACAGTTAGTATGATAATTGAAGTCTACTTACAAGTACATTTTAAAAACCTTTTAATTGCATCTAAGTCGTACCTTGCTATCTAGAGCCTCTGAGTACGTTACCTGACTCGATCATAGTTTTATTGAGTTTTTCTATAGGAAAATTCTCAGTATTCATGAGGTCTGAAAATTTGCCTCCTTTGAGGTGGGCTGATACATATCTGGTGAAATGTGGGTGCAGAATTGTTTTTCTGGGTATGGTGCACCTTTACCTACGCCTTCGGGGAATAAAAAAGTAATCTGAGTCTTAGCAATTTATTTACTATTTGAATGAGGAGGGCCAAAAACCGAGACCAGTGGCGTGCCATAAGAGACGTATGTCCAGCATTGGACCTGAGAGAAGCCAGTAATGATGACGAGGATGAAAAATTCGGGATGACCATTGAAACTTCGTTAGTTGTTCGTCATAACGACAGTGAATTATCCCGCACTTACTCATATACAGCAAAGGTAAACATTGTGACGAAAACTAAACTTTAAGTTGCACTCATGGAATTTCTTGGTTATCAGTTAACTTCTCATTTATTTAATATCTTGGTTATAATTATTAGTTTGTCAACTAGGTCAGCATGGTGAACTTAAGCCAAACCTTGGTTGCAGAGGGCCGTTTTAAACAATTGAACGTACATAGGCTATATTGATGCATATATACATAATATTTAGTAAACATTGGTTTATATTCATAGTCAGTACTCAGTAATATAATAAAGAATTTAGTGGAACATAACATAGGAATACTTGTAGCAATATAATTAACAGTGTTTCAAGGAAGTTTGAAGACTACGTCAAACTTGCTGCAATCAATAGCTAAGTAATGCAGATGTTGCTAGGAATTTCACAGTATTGTTTACTTGATAGATATTATATAACCACATACTTGTAACCCATGAGGGAGTAGGCGTTAATTCATTTCTGAATCCACATTTCGCCAGGTATGTATCAAATAACGTAGATAAAAAGGGCCCTTTTTCGGGCACATTCCCAGACTCCGTGCTGCTAGTCTGAATTTCTTATGGAAAAACCCTCGATACACGAAACCGTCACTAAAATATCATAATACAGAATAATTAAAAAATAACAACGGTTGTCATGGGAATTTTACATCTAAGCCATTTCCATGAGTAATCTGCCCTCCCAAGCAACTTTTTCGTTCCATCACACGAACAATAACAAAATTTACATCAAATCCAGTGGAGTCCGTTTGGATTTAATCACAGTGATTATATGGAAAAGCGGGGCCCTCGAAGGGTCAGCGTTAGATCCTTGGCTCCTAATTTATTCTGGGTTCCCACTTAAGTGGCACTACTAATAATATTTTCATTGCAGGAACTGCCGCCTTCAATTTGTACGAGTGGTGTATGAAATGAGAGTTAATCCCATTAAATATGACAGTCATTGGACGTCTTAAGTAGATTTAGAAGACCCTGGTCTCGTTGTCTGGTATTGGATGTAGTTTTTGTTCATCTTTAGGATATGAATTGGTTATTGAGTAGCGATTGCCTTGAGATTTTTGGACCAGGTTAGGTATATCTCGCCGATCGCAAGTTTAAACCCCAGGCACATACCTCAGGCTTTTCGGAATGAAAAAAACAACGCACATCATGATCATCATCATCAAGGAACATCGTGAGGAAACCTGTACATGTAAAAAAAAATATAGTGCGTAATTCGCCACCAGCACTGGTTTAGAGTGGTAAATATAGTTTTATCTCTCTCAATTGTAGAAGAGGCCTGTTCCCAGCAGGAGGATCTATGTACATGGGCTGAAGGTGAACATGAATTCAGAGTTTATTCGACAATATCTGTATAAGCATTAATCAGTACAGTTTGCTGCCCAAAAATTTGCTTAAACAATCATGAAGGTGTTTTTCTAAAATTTCTAAGCATACAAAATATTCAAGAAAGCTAAATGATTGTGCGCCGGTATCACATTAAAAATAGCTTATTTTTCATACATTTTTCATTCTCTCTGAATCTAATTTTAAAGTCGACGGATCCTCGCAGTCAGAAGCTTTTATTAAGTCACTTTTATAAAGTATGCATAAAATGAATGAATGAATGTGGTCAGGGATGCTCCCATCTAGTGGTCATGGCCTACCCTAGAATGGGTGCTACGAGTACGCGACCTCGGCCCCCGAGCTGCTGCAGTCACTACCAACCTTCCCTTCCGTGACTGCAGTATCCACTCCTACAGGCCACATTTTCCTCTCCCATAACTTCCTCTCTCTCTCTCACTATTCCCTTCACCCCCGCTTGATGACGGGCAGCAGCGTCATCAATGCGATTCCCCTACTGCGCTCGCCAACCCGCCTGCCAAGCGTGGCGAGAATTGGCAATATCCCCCTACATGATCGAAACTAGGACCAGGCCCCCAGTCGCCGGCAGCCCCACTATTCCTGGCTACGGTAGCGGCCATGGTAACGGTGGGGCGGGGGGTGCTAAGAATCCCCGGGTTGGCCCCGGCTACCACCCCCGACGACGACTGGCCCTGGTAACACACAACGTACGCACTTTGAGGACGGACGAGAAGATTGTCGAACTGGAAGAAGAATTGAGCGGGTTACACTGGGACATTCTGGGGTTGTCGGAAGTCCGCAGGATTGGGGAGGACACGATAACCCTGAAGTCCGGTAACCTGCTCTTCTACCGGGGGGACGACCAACAGTCCAGAGGAGGTGTCGGATTTCTCGTCCACAGGTCTCTCATTAACAACATCGTATCCATCGAAAGTGTGTCGAGCAGGGTAGTGTACCTTATACTCAGAATATCCAAAAGGTATTCGTTGAAGGTCATACAGGTATACGCGCCGACCTCGACACACCCAGATGAAGAAGTAGAGGAGATGTATGAGGACATAAGTCGGGCCATACATACTTCCAAAACCTACTTCAATGTTGTTATGGGAGACTTTAACGCAAAGTTGGGCATGAGGAGCGATGCGGAGTTGAAAGTGGGGCAATTTGGATATGGGCAACGGAACCCCAGGGGTCAGAGGCTGGCTGAATTTCTGGAGAAAGAGGGACTCTTTGCGATGAACTCTTTCTTCCAGAAGCCGCCTCATAGGAAATGGACCTGGCTGAGCCCTGATGGTTCCACGAGAAATGAGATAGATTTCATCTTGACGACGAAACGACGGATATTCAGTGATGTCTCTGTGATCAACAGGGTGAAAACCGGTAGCGATCACCGAATGGTTAGAGGCTCATTGAATATCAACGTCCAATTAGAAAGGCGTCGCTTGATGAAGTCTACGCTCCGACCTACTCGCGCTCATATCCAAAACCCCGAAAGCTTTCAACTCGAGCTGAAAAATCGCTTCGAGTGCCTGGAAGAAAACCTTGCCGTGGACGAGTTAAACAGCGGTTTGGTAGAAGCTGTCCATGCGGTGGGATCTAAGCATTTTAGACCTCGCCGCAGAGATAGACCTCAAAAACTCTCGGTCCACACTCTTGACCTCATGGCCGAACGTCGATCTATGGCGCTGCAGTCTTCCGAGGACGCCGAAGCATATCGTCAGCTCAATAGACAGATCTGGAAGTCCTTGCGACACGATGTCCGTGCTCACAACACTGTGAGCATTAAAGAGATAATAGAGCGGAACGGAGGCTCCAAAGTGTTTGCAAGAGACTTGTCTATTGGGCAAAGACAGTTGTCTAGGCTGAAGACGGAGGGCGGCCGCGTAGTGTCGACGAAGGCAGAGGTTTTAAGGGAGATCGAGAGGTTCTACGGACAGCTTTACACCTCGGTTGCCAAGCCCGCTGTTCGCTCGGCCGAAGACCCGAGAGCCGAGTTGATCCGCCACTTCAGTGATGATATCCCGGACATCAGCCTGTGTGAGATTGAGATGGCCCTGAAGCAACTTAAGAACAACAAGGCGCCGGGTGAGGACGGAATCACTTCAGAGCTTCTGAAAGCGGGCGGAACGCCGGTACTTAAAGTCCTTCAGAGGCTCTTCAATTCCGTTCTCCTCGAGGGCTCAACGCCAGAGGCATGGAGCAGGAGCGTGGTGGTACTGTTCTTCAAAAAAGGTGACAACACCTTGCTGAAGAATTACAGGCCCATCTCGCTCCTGAGCCATGTCTATAAGTTGTTTTCGAGGGTCATCACAAATCGTCTCGAACGCAGGTTTGATGACTTCCAGCCGCCCGAACAAGCTGGTTTCCGAAAAGGCTTTAGCACCATTGACCACATCCATACGCTTCGGCAAGTTATCCAGAAAACCGAGGAATACAACTTGCCGCTTTGTTTAGCGTTTGTGGACTATGAGAAAGCCTTTGATTCGATCGAGACGTGGGCGGTGCTAGAGTCTCTCCAGCGGTGCCACATTGACTGTCGGTACATCGAGGTGTTGAAAAGTATATACAACAACGCCACCATGTCGGTCCGAGTACAAGATCAGAGCACGAAGGCTATTCCACTACAGAGAGGCGTGAGACAGGGAGATGTTATATCTCCGAAACTGTTCACTGCCGCGCTGGAAAACGCCTTCAAGCTCTTGGAGTGGAAAAGATTCGGCATCAACATCAACGGCGAGTATATCACACACCTTCGGTTTGCCGACGATATTGTAGTCATGGCAGAATCGCTGGAGGACCTTAGCACTATGTTCGAAGACCTCAATCGAGTCTCCCAACAGGTGGGTCTTAAAATGAACATGGACAAGACGAAAATCATGTCGAATGTCCATGTTGTGCCCATCCCAATCGCAGTTGGGGGCTCGACTCTCGAAGTTGTAGACGAATATGTCTATTTGGGACAAGTGGTCCGGTTAGGCAGGTCCAACTTCGAGAGAGAGGTCAATCGTCGAATCCAACTCGGTTGGGCAGCGTTCGGAAAGTTAGGAGACGTCTTCTCGTCCAATATACCTCAGTGCCTGAAGACGAAAGTCTTCAATAGTTGTGTGTTACCAGTGATGACATATGGCACTGAGACGTGGCCTCTCACTAAAGGCGTCATGGGTCGGCTCAGGGTCACCCAACGAGCTATGGAGAGGGCTATGCTCGGGGTTTCCCTACGTGATCGAATCAGAAATGAGGAGATCCGTAGGAGAACTAAAGTAACCGACATAGCCCAACGGATTAGTTCGTTGAAGTGGCAATGGGCCGGCCACATGGCGCGGAGAACTGATGGCCGATGGGGCCAAAAAGTTCTCCAGTGGAGGCCACGAACGGGAAAGCGCAGCGTGGGACGTCCCCCAACAAGGTGGTCCGATGACCTTGTCAAGGTGGCGGGACGTCGCTGGCTGCAGGAGGCTTCCGACCGTTCCCGGTGGAAGTCATTGGGGGAGGCCTATGTCCAGCAGTGGACGAATATGGGCTGCTGATGATGATGATGATGATGATAAAATGAAATATAGTAATTCTCTGCAGTTTAATGACGCTACGTCAATACCAGTTACACTGGCTTCTGAGAAACCCTGTTCTAGAAAGTTCCTTGTATTTTGCTCCAGGAAATGATAATATATAAACAGTGTTTTTTTTACGAAAACATTTAATATTCCACTTGGAAGCTCTGGTTTTCATTCTTCTTTTGTTTTTCATTTTTTTTTATTTACAAAGTTATTCTAAACTATTTCTTGCTAGTTAATCTTATAATTGAGCCTCATTTCAAAAACTACCAAGAAATATATAACCAAGTAACAAATACCATACGCAACATTTTTTAATAATAAAAAAATGAAGCCAAATTCAAATACATAGGTACATTAGGGTACAATTCCTATATCGTGGGCATCAGAAACTACGAAAGACTAATCAGTCTCCCAAACACCCAGACCGAAAATAGTTGTGGATCACACACTACTACAGAACATGCATTTTGTATCAACGAATAAACGTCAAGCACCCTTCACAAATCGACTTTGTATTCTATCTGAATTTGCACAAAAGATTTACGAACAACCAATTCGCTATGGGTATATGTTCCACTCCCAATATTCTTGTACAAGGGCAATAATCTCCGTAATACAATACCGATGTGGTATTAATCATGTCGATGCGGTGCGCGTCGTCTGTTTCCTTTATTCCCGCCTGTATTGTATCTTCCATTCATTTCGTTTTCACTTTTTAATGTACCTTCATAGACTTTCTGAAATGGGACATCTAAGTCTGTTTGACTGCAATACTTTTTATTTTTGTATTTTTTTCTGCCTCGTGGTCTCGCGGTACAAATATGTGTTGTGCGATCTAGACGTCCTGGGTTTGATTCCCGGGTCGGGCAAGGTGTTATTGGGTTTTTCCATTAGGTAATTCTCAGTAGCAGCACGAAGTCTGGAAATGAGCCCGAAAAACGGCAATAGGCTCGCCCTCTATTACGTGGGACTGAAACATACCTGGCGAAATGTGGGTGCAGAAATGCATCTCTGCCTACCCCTTCGGGGAATTTAGGCGTGAGGTATGTTTTGTGTGTTTTATAACGTGATCATATTTCGTGACTTAGCAAAAATCGAAACTGGTTGCACTTTCGGTCCTGAATTATCGTCGTAGTAAGCTTAACCTCCCGACCAACGAAAAATAATATGTTGAACAAGCTCACGCAACTTGTATAGTTATAGACAGCTTATAAATCTAATTGAGAAAGGTGGCGGGTAGCGGATGGATGAGGGCCGCTCAGGACCGGGATGGTTGGCGCTTACTTGGGGAGGCCTACGTTCAGCAGTGGACGGCGATAGGCTAAATCATACGCATCTAACACTAAATAGGATTATACATCTACCTTCAGCTAATGTTATAAACGATATAAAAGAGAAATAAAAAAAATAATAAAGAAAAAGCGCTATACCACACTAAGGAAAATAAAAAAATATATCTAAAACGGACAGTTCCTAAACTAGCTGAAAGATCATTGTAAAAATCGGCAAAATAAAAGCATTCACTCCGAAGCACTAGGAATGTAAGATATCTAACGTACCTAGAAGACTAAGATGACTAAAATACCTAACATAACAAAACAACAGCAAATGTCTTCATTCATTCTCCGTGATAAAATTAGTTCTCAGCTAAATACTTCAAAATAAATACTAATTAATAACTAAAGATCTCGTTTTATGAAATCTTAAATCTAATTTACATCAACAAGACACCTAAAATCTAAATTCAGTAACCTAAATTCTATAATGTTTAAAGTACAATATCTCTTGATACTTGTTCAGGCCGTTTGAGTTTTGATCGCAATTAATTCAAGGACCAACCACCATTCATTTAAATTGAATTGTTTAACTTCGGAATCGTAGTTAGCAAATATTGCTATCTTTAAGATATAAATAATTAATCTCGGTCTGTGCTTGCTGAATTATCTTATGTTGAATCCAGATTAAGTAAAGAATACTACTTTAAATTACCATTTGACTGCTGTTTCATGAAATGACTGCAAGACTAAATGATTTTAGGTTTTGTGGATACTATTTAACTAACAATCGTTTTTATTTATGAGAAAGGATTTACACATTTTTGTAGTTTCTTCTTCATCAACCCATATACGCCCACTGCTGAGCACGGGTCTCCTCTACCATTGAGAGGGTTTTAGGCCATAGTCCACCACGCTGGCCTAGTGCGGGTGGGCGGACTACACACCTAAGGAATTCCTAAGAACTTTTTTAGATGTGCAGGTTTTATCACGATGTTTTCCTTCACCGTTAAAGCAAGTGATAATTCAATGTGAATACACACATAACTTCGAAAAGTCATAGGTGTGTGCCTGGGGTTCGAACCCGCGACCGCCGAGATTCTCGACCGCGCGCCTAAACCTCGAGGCCATCACTGCTTATTGCTTGTTTGTAGTTTTACTAAATTAAAGTATACACAAGTATATTGTTGCGTAGTATCAACTAATAAATCTACTAATAAAACACAAACATTTGTATCGGTATAATCGTCACCTTAGCGTCTGGTTTTGCAAACTGGTTATCTATACTAATATTATAAAGCTGAAGAGTTTGTTTGTTTGTTTGTTTGTTTGAACGCTAGGATCTCAGGAACTACTGGTCAAATTTGAAAAATTCTTTCACGGTTAGATAGCACATTTATCGAGGAAGGCTATAGGCTATATAACATCACGCTACGACGAATAGGAGCGGAGCAGCAATAAAGAATGTTTCGAAATCGGGGACATTTTTTCCTTTTTGTGAGCTTCCGCGGCGTGCGCTGCGAAAACGGTTAAAGTTTCGCTAAAATAATGTTTGAGAGAAATGTTCCTCTTTAAAAGTTCTAAAAAAAAGTCCGCGACAGCATATGTCTATTTTTTAAGGTTGGCTCACTATAACGTTTTTTATCCTAACCAAATTTATTTTAAAATAAAGTTTTATTTGTGAAGGTGTTTTTATAAATATGATATTAATCCTTATCCAAATAAATACGTTATTCATTACAAGTATTTAATTTTAAATAAAATTGCCCTTTACATAATTTGATTTCACTGAGTATCTTAGAAGATATTGCAATTTTAAAATATTAATCAAGCGCGCAGTAATGATGCACAAGGCGCCGATCGACGCGTTAGGCCCCATTCACACGAGAGCTTTTTTAACGTCCGTTAAAAAAGCGTTCAAATAGAACATATGCATACCCAAGTACGTGTTCACACGTCGGCGCTTTTAAGACGCGACGGTTTTTTATCGAGCTGTGTTGCATTTTCAACGCAGGGCGCTGGGAATAGGTCGTATGAAACTTCTTATTATTATTCACACGAGCGTTAAAAAAGCGCCGGCGCTGCGATCAGTACGCCGCGCGCCCTCTCAGTGGTTGGACGTGTTTGTTCTGTAACAATTGAAGGGTCCACTGCAATAATGATGAATGTCCGTTTTCTTTTGCTTTAACATAATTGGGCTTTAAGTTTATAAACTGTGTAAAAAGCTCGGACCTGAAGATAACAAACTGTTATTTATTAAAATTAAAGTATGTATTTATTTGGAAAACATCATTCATTAATTTTTTACACCGTTTATAAATTTAAAACCAAATTATCTTAAACCAAAAGAAAAAGGGCATTTATCATTATTGCAGAGGACCCTTCAATTAATACTAAATTATGATTGCTTTGTATATTGGTTTTATTGTTTTGCTTACCTCAGTGTTACAACCAGTCGTAGTGTAGGTGGTATAGCCACACGCATGTTAGTATCTTGGAGTATTATTTGAGGCCCCACTATTTCCAATAATTCGTCAAATGTTATTATTATTATTATCTATTGAAAACTTTATTGTACACCTATAACTTAAATTAAACTTAAGAATAAACAAAAAAGAAAGTACAAAGGGCGGCCTTATCGCGCAAGGCGATCTCTTCCAGGCAATGTTGTTATACTCATTCGAAAATAATTAAAGAAGTTACTGGGATATTGCCTCAAATCTTCGTACCGTGTCACAAACTGTCCTTTTAAGTATCTCCTGTATGTATGAATCCTTTTAAGTATGAATGAACATTCAGAGGATGTACCCAGAATGTCCTTTGTTTCCTTTTTCGTCTTCTAGCAACACAAATCGCTATTGCTAGTAATTTAGCAGCAACCATTCCCACGTCTTACTAAAGCGAAGGACGAGACGAAAGTGATTTAAAAGCGTCCGTATGAATGATCATATTGAGGACGTTATAAAAGCGCCGACGCCGGGTTATAACGCAACGCTGTTTAAACTCTCGTGCGAATAGGGCCTTACGGTTTCACGTTTGAACAATTTGACCGAATTGTATGAATTTTGGTATGGACATAAATAGGACTCTGAGAAGTAAAATAGACTACAACTTATATTCCTTCTGATCTCAACCCTGTAGTCTACGCGGACGGAGTCGCGAGCAAAAGCTAGTTAACTAATAATCACAAAACATATGCCAAGTAAAAATTGATATATATATTTTGGACATATTATATATCAAATAAATACACCCGACAGTCACATACATAGGCTGATATTTATCCATTTAACGTTAAGGATATATAAATTACCTTCGTAATTCTATCATCAATTTCAAAGCTAGACTTGCTTAAGACGACATTGCGGAACAAAAAGACATCCAGGTCATAAACTTAGGTAATATGGCGAAGTAGAGCACATATTTGCATAGCGTTAAAACTACTCAGCGAACTTCAACAGGAGTTTCAAGTAGCTGCATCAACTAAAGTATCTGGTTTATATAACGCTAGAAACTTCAACTTTGATGGAAAAATTACCCTCGATCGGTATAAAAATGAGGCCAACAGGTCTCGTAAAAATAGGTTTACAGACTACATTAACATAACTGCTACTTTTGATGCTATGACATAAATTAAAAATCCCATACCATGCGGGTTCCTTTGATTACTTTTACAGTCTCTCTCTAAAACATTTCGTATACAGTGTGAAAATTTTAAGGCATACCGATACAGACATCCAAACACACAGACAAAAGAAAATTAAGCTAACTGTAAAGAGATCACTGGGAAAATAAATAAAACGCGATAATATAAAACAATCAAGATAAAATTGTATTTTTCCGGGAAAAAAATGTTGAAAATCAGATGTAAGGTATAATGTCAAAGACAGCACCCGACAAACTAGCTAATTAAACATTAGCTACTGTCTCTAAACTCAGTCTACACTTTAATAATTCTAAGTGTTAATTTTAAGAAACTTCCGAAGCGACATCCTTTAAACAGTTAGTTACCTTCCGACATTCATACTACCTGGCTTTAGTGTAATTATTGAATACGAGTTAATTCCAAATAGGAAAACTGGTAGAATGTGCAGTATATTACTTTGTATGTATATTTATTCGACGGATATTTTGTCTTAACTACAAAATTAATCTAATTAAAAAAAATCTTTGGCATATGACCTTTTTACAGAAGACTGGTTAAATTTTTACGAAGTTCTTTCAAATATTCTGTACTAAATTCCAAATATTGTACTTTAAACTATGATTATTATTGGTAATGTGAATGAAATGCATTAAGACTTAACACATTTCATCGTTGTTAGATGAATGAGGTGATGATAAAAATGACAGAAAAGGACGTCATTGATTGCCTATTTCCTACAAAATCGCCCTTGAAAGTTGAAGCATATAACAGCCTAAGTCCATCAGTGAACATTGTGTGACTGATGATGACGATGTAATAGTAAAAAATGGATTTTATTAAAAAATGCTAAAGAATAAGAATACCCCCATCTCCAATTCACGTAAAATCTCCGTGCAAAACGAGGACAGCAAAATAATAAATACGTTCAAAATGTTTCCGTTGAAAATGCACAAACAGAAAAATCCTTGAACTGAATAAAACAAAATTGAGATTACAAAGAAACGCTTTTATAACTCATACATTACGTATTTCCGGGTTAACGACAAGTAAATTTTTATTCAGCGATGTCTCGCGAAGCTCGGCTAAGATTCACGACGGCTGTAATTTTAACACAATGAATATCTCGTTTCCGACGTACAACGTTCCGTAATGGTAATAAATTAAAGGTCTAATCCTACGTTTGTCGGGGGTGGCGCCTCAGCTGAATCGGTTGGTAGTTTGTCAACGGAGGAACTTTGAATCATTTGGATAATACGCTTTGTATAACGTGCGGAGATCATTTTGACTTAATACTTGACTTTAATGTACGTATAATGAAAGTAAGTATATATAAAGTGATTGCGGAAGAAGAAAAGTATTCAATAGTCGGAACGATTTCTTAATATGATTCTATAAAATTATGTACTTTTTAAAATTTAAACATTATACGCTGATCGACCAAATCGATACTGTAGTCGATTATGCATCCTATGGGTGGTGTTCGCTCTGTAGCCTTAAATGAATAGATATCTCAAAAAAACACCTACCAAACTAAATATTATTTTCACCATAAGAGAAGCAATGTAACTGTGCAATTATTTCTAATCTATTCATTCAATACATTTCCAATAACATATTTTAACTAATCTCAACGAAGAGAATACGAAGATCAGAATTCTAAGAGAATTGTTTTTCAACCACATCTTAAATATTAAATGAAGTGAACGTAGCATAGTTACAATGAATTTGTCTCGCTTTGTCTTCCCCGTGAGGGCGAGCGTATGATTAATACCGCTTCAACAGAAGGGTCCGGCCCATCTCATGTGAATGGTGGCCATCTAAGCATTGTTCCGTGACGTCGATACCAACTCCGATATTACAAAGATCTTGTATTGATGGCTCTTTACGCAGCATTAGCTCGTGTCCGTGATAAATGTAGGATGAGAGAGTTAAGATATTAATACTCGCCCTTTTTGTTGTGGCCCTTTGATTACGTTTTTATTGTTTTTGCATACATATGGCTACTAATTTGCTAGAATCATACTCTTGATTTGGCTAGTAGATGATGCGGCCCTTTGAAAGTGTACACGAAAAATAGGACACGATATAGGCTCTTCAAATAAATTTTGGGAAAAGAAATTTGAAGAAGCTGGAGGTCAATAAAGATCATTGAATCTTTGTCAACCTGATCTGTAGAAAACATGACCATGGCGGTTCCTGTACATTAGCCGAACAAGCAAACTCTTGAACTTTATATTTCTGTAGATTACGATTATCGAATACCACTTCATCTAGGCTCTTAGGTGAATAAATGAAGAAAAACAAAAAAATGAACGAAATAACTTCTGTCTTGGCCTTTACGGTACACAAGTAAGAGACAATTTTTCATTCCAATATTCGTACTTGTACAAGACTTAACTTAGCAATGTCCAACTGCCACAAAAGCTGTTAACAAATCAACAAAGACTTTCTAGACTTAATCTCAGAAAATTGAAATAAACGATTCTAAATCTAGAAACGGGAGCCTTGTAACTTAATTTGGTTAAATAATACGACTTAGCGAGTTCCAGTCGGATAGCTGTCAAAACAAGAAGCATAAAATATAGTCAAAGGAAATTGTGGGAAAATGAAATGTTTCCTGAGTGAGTTACAAAGGCGCGCCGCACCCATCACTGAGACTCCTAGTCGGGGATTAAAGTTAATTAACAGTTATCCGAATGTACTTGGGGGTGATTAACGTCGTGGGAAAGGTGAAGTTCAGCCGTTTTATTTACGTCGTGTTCATTCATCATTTCAATTTTTTGGGTAAATAAACTATGAACGTTTATCTTAGGAGAAGCCTTGATCCAACAGTGGACCTCTCTCGGCTGATGATGATGAGGCTGTGTTTTTATTCCCTCGTTCTATTGTACCTATATTCGTTGTTCTTCGTGAGAAGACGTCAAGTCTATTGTCATTTATATTTATATACTACTAGCGGCCCGGTACGTGCTTCGCTACGTATAAAGTGAAATAAAATAAACAAATGGGAACATCAAATTCATTTATTTAATCAAAAAAATATTTTATTTAAAATCGAAATCAATTGCTAGCTATTTACAACACACTTAATCCAAAACATTTGGATAAACAATATTTTTTGTTTTTCCATTTTGAGCATAAATAAACAAACGGCTGGGGGTACCGACTCTGGAACAGGCAACATATAACTGGCCATGTGAAAAACAATGTTCCTCCAAATTCACACCACAAACGTGAAGTGTTTGACCTTGGGCCTTGTTGATGGACATCGCAAATGATAAACGCACAGGATATTGTAAACGTTTGAACTCAAAAGGCATATCAGTTGGAATCATAGGTATACGCGGTATCAAAACAACTTCTCCTTTTGATTTACCAGTTAAGATCGTAGCTTCGATCAAATTTGGCAATAACTTTTTCACTGCCAATCTGGTTCCGTTACACAGTTTTGGTGGATTAATATTTCGCAATAATATAATCGAAGAACCAACTTTCAGATTCAAGCAATGCGGTGGCATACCAGCCGGCTCCAATGAATTTAAAAATTCAATTGGATAATTCATTGCCTCATCTTGATTCATAACACTGTCAATTTTAGAACAAAAAAAAAACAAATTCCCAAGAAGCTGTCGCATATGATGCCATGTGAAATCATATACGGCAACTTAGAAAAGTACACATAAATTCAGGACTCACCGTTTGTATGAATGCACTGCAAATGCAATTATGTGAAAAGAAATTTATCGCTGATAATATGATTTAATCAAACCACGTCCAAAATGAATTGACGGCATGAATGACATAACAACGTGCTTGTCCTGTCAACAAAACTTCAAAAAAGTTTCTGTGAAAAAAGTTTCTATTGAATTCATTTATGACAAAAAATGTGACAAATGAGGAACCGCTCGACTAAAATAATAAACACAAAGAAATTTATCGCTGATAATATGCTTTAATCGAACCACGTCCAAAATGAACTGACGGCATGAATGACATAACAACGTGCTTGTCCTGTCAACAAAACTTCAAAAAAGTTTCTGTGAAAAAAGTTTCTATTGAATTCATTTATTACAAAAAATGTGACAAATGAGGAACCGCTCGACCGATTTTGTGCAAACTTCACATAAACCATCTACTAAATATGCCGACCAAATCCTAAGCATTTGGTTTGGATAGGTGAGCCCGTTCTTGAGTTATGGAATTACAACGAAAAGTGGCATTGATTTTTATATATATAGATGTTACCGAATCCATTAACAGAAATGATCTATGAATGAAATTCGGGATCTCCAGTTGCAATCCTTCGTCAAAAATTTAAACGAAACGAAAGTACAGGTGTAAGGTTACGTACATACGTGTATAATTATAGTCGTTTCTTTTAAGATTAGACAGTAAGGCTACTGACACTTCAAAAGTAGATTGTTGAAAACAGTCTATAAAATACATACGGTAATTGAACAAAATTCCATGAAAATTACGTTTAACGTCACGTAACCATTAACACTGTCAGAATCCTTAAGTACATCGAATTTACTTCCCAGAAATAAATACGTTCGTTTTACATTATCGGTTCAATTCCCTGTGCGAACCAGGAGATGGGATGAATAGCAATGATGAAAGGCAGTATTATAATAATACATATGGATATGTATATGTGTACTTACTTACTAGTACTTTTTTAACAATAATCATTCGGTGAATGTTATTGCGTTTTTCCATTGCATAACTCTCGGTAGCAGCCCGGAATCTGGAATTGTGGACGATGAAGATCTATAGGCATGGTTTTTTGTGTGTGTTCATATCGGTTTGCGTGTTTGTGTTCGTGTGTGTAACCCGCCAACACATAATTGAGACTTCATTAATTACGCTACGTAAAAAGATACGCATCCAACGGTACTGCTAAAATCTTTTCCTTCCTTTTGGCATTGCAGCAGTCGGGTAAAAAGGACTTCAGCGTCAAAATACAGCTAGTTACCGCGCCGGGACTCAGAAAGCCGAACCTTTGAGGCTATTCCCAGCATTACTAGTAAAAGCTCGTAGCTTGCGAGTAACATGCAAACTGCTTTAGCATCGTTTGCGTCTATCCTTCCAAAACGTACCTTTCTGTGAATACGATCACAACTCTAAAAACTACTTTCAGATAGGTAATGGGGTAAAACGCCGGTTTGTAGAGTTTGAGTTTTGCTCCCTTTTTTACGAGAATATTAAAATATAATTCAAGTTTTTACTGTTTTCTTTTTCTTGTCTTTTCAGTACTTTTCTATAATGTTAATGCCGATTTGAAATCAATGCTCTTTTTTAAAAGGCTTTTGAAAATTTTCACTGTTACGTAACTAGCGTTTTATCGATCAACAAATAGCTCACAACAACACTAAAACTAAACTAAACCGAGTTTTCCATACACATAACATAAACCCTCTATACATTGTTGCATTCACAATGTACAAAACACATGAATTACGATAAAGTAGCAACTTATGACGTCATCTCGGTGTTTGCATTCAGTATAACGAATGTATGCGCTCAAGTTGTAATGGTGTGTCACAAATGTGTTTAGTTGCATCTGCAGTGTGATTAGGATTAAGTGGCGCCTGACGTCACACATGTCCGATAGATTTATGGGCACAACCATAAAATTATTTATGGCACGACGACGCTTGGGTAGATTTTATGGTTTATACAAAGAAAACACCATTGGGATATAAAAATTAAAAGGATTCCTTGTGACTGTTTAGCAATGGCATAACTAAACTCATAACTGTATTCCTAAGGTAGGTAGGGAATGCAAAGAAGTACATCTATATACTCACTTTCGCATCCAACGTTTCCAGACAGAACAGAACCAGAAGTGGAGACTCCACTTCATTATATGAGGTGAGACCTACGTCCACTTCTTAGTGTATTTTCTCTCCCTTCCGTGTGATATACCGTAGTTTAAGAATCTCTTACCCCAAGCTCAACTATATATGATCTATATTCTCTATATAGTAATATCCTTCCACAACATTATCCATAAGGACAATACATCTCACATGAGCAAGGTCATTGGCACGCCCACTGCCAAATGAACGAGTTGACAGCCTGTTAGCTCATCCAACACGCTAGAAGCAATTCCGTGTTACAGAGATTTTTATTGCGATGCGTCTACCTTTTTGTGTTACCAGCTGTTTTGTTGTAAAACGGGGCTTTTGAATGTTCAAATATACTTGGATTTACCGTCATAAATACATACATATGTAAAAAATTTAAACAAGTATCCTAGAAGAAGTAAGCCAAGGTATTTTTGCGTCCATGAGGTGGTAAATTGTCATTAATATCACGTTGTAGTGGATGAAATTATTATCCAATTTTCGGGGAAAATAATATTGTTCCTACCCTGGGAATTTGATCTGGCATCTCAAGATCACGGCTGACAACTTTATGTCCAAATTGTATATGTAAGCGCGGACTGGCCTGTATTATTAGGCATTGCAGGGACACCGTCATTATTACAGGATTCCATTTGAGGAGTAATTTCAGAAATCGACTTCAATCAAAACTTCTTTATTCTAACAAATCGAATGTTCACTTTCGGCGCACAGGCCGATGAATGAATGAATGATCAGCGGCAGCGGGCGGCTTCTTATAGTCGCTGTAGACGCGTAGTGGGGCGAACGCTTGTTGTGATTTATGAGTTACTTGTTTTCGTTAAAACAATACTACTTGAACGATGAAGTAGCTCGTTGTATTTGCTGTGATTTATGAGTTATTTGTTTTCATTAAAACAATAATACTTGAACGATGAAATAGCTCGTTGTATTTGCTGTGATTTATGAATTACTTGTTTTCGTTAAAACTTGAACGATAAAGTAGCTCGTTGTATTATGGAGGGTCTGCGCCGATAAATATTTGAATGAAGACTACTTGAACGATGACGTAGCTCGTTGAATTATGGGGGGTCTGCGCCTGCGCCGATAAATATTTGGATGATGACGTAACTCGCTGTAGTGATCGTCCGATGTGAGTCGTCCTTTATTTCGTAACACAAGAGTACTTGAACGTTGACGTAGCTCGCTGTATGATGGGTATGCGCTGATAAATAATTGAACAATGACGTAGCTCGCAGTGTAATGGATCTGCGCCGATACGGCCATTCTGATAGGCGGTGCGCGCTCTGCACCAGCCTCTTAGATTCCTTGAAGATTTCCTTAGATTCGTGCCGAGTCCGTTTGTCATAGGTTCTCGAAGATTTCTCGGTGTTCTCCTGATGTTCTAAAAACTAATGTTTAGATTAATAATCTTGGTAGGCTAAGGTGAAACCTACGTGAGTACCATCTCACGTAACTTTCTCGAAGGTTCTCTCGTAGATTTCTCGTCGTTTCACATTGTTCTGCAAAAGTAAAGAGAATTATTTTATGAGTAGTGCATGTGTAAGCGACATGCGTTGTTTTATTGTCAGCACAGTTAGCCATATCAATGATAGGCAAGTTAGTAAGCTAATGCGGTTACTAAAGTTATCGTAGGTTCTCACGTAGATTATCTCGTAGGATCTCTTGTAGATAAAGGATAAGGATAATGCTGTGCCCTGGGCAGTCTTGTTTGCCGCAGAGACTAATAGGATAGGTTAGGGTGGATGTCGTGCTCAGGGCCATCCAGTTCGGTGCCGAGAGACTTGACTAGGATAGGTCAGGGTGGATGTCGTGCTCAGGGCCATCCAGTTCGGTGCCAAGAGACTTGACTAGGATAGGTCAGGGTGGATGTCGTGCTCAGGGCCATCCAGTTCGGTGCCGAGAAACTTGACTAGGATAGGTCAGGGTGGAACTCGTGCTCAGGGCCATCCAGTTCGGTGCCGAGAGACTTGACTAGGATAGGTCAGGGTGGATGTCGTGCTCAGGGCCATCCAGTTCGGTGCCAAGAGACTTGACTAGGATAGGTCAGGGTGGATGTCGTACTCAGGGCCATCCAGTTCGGTGCCAAGAGACTTGACTAGGATAGGTCAGAGTGTTTAAGTGCAGTGTGAAAAGAATTTATGATGCTCCACTGAAAGGACTTTGGAACAACTGTGCTAAGCTGTTGACCGAAGGTGGGATCATTGGTATTCTTCTTTAAGACATTGTCCTCCAATACATAACCTTCGACTGGGTTGTTGGTGCTGATGCTATCCATTATTAGTCGTAGTTCATCATCACGCCGTTGTTCGATTTTGAGCCAATTTAGGTCTTTCATCATCACATTGACTGAAGACTCTATTGGATTTCAACGATGAATCCTTGGTAAGAGATCCTTTTTGTGTTTTGAAGCTTTTAGTGCGTTGCAGTCTGTTATCACAATAAATATTCGCCCATAAAGATACTGAAGAAAGTGTTTAATAGCACGTACTACTGCCAATGTTTCCAATTCGTATGAGTGGTAGCGGCTTTCAGTGTCTGTGGTCCTCATGCTCATAAAGGCAACAGCACGGTGACGTCCATCAATCACCTGTACCAGTACTGCACCAAATCCAAGGCTGCTTGCATCCGTATATAGATCAGTGGGTACGTCTTCTTGGAATAATGTAAGCACTGGGGCAGACGTTAGATATTCAATGATAGCGTTACGAGCTTTTTCGTGTTTGTCTGTCCAAATCCATTTTGCTCCTTGCGTTGTTAATTCGTACAAAGGGACCATTACACGAGAGAAGTCAGGGATATATTTTCTGAAGTATCCCGCCAGGCCATTGAACTGCCTTACTTGCTTGACAGTTTTGGGTACTGGAGCTTTTACAAGGGCCTCTACTTTACGCGCGCTCGGTCGTACCTGGCCATCAGAAACTTTCCGAGATATTCAATGGACCTTTTGAAGAAACTGCATTTGTCTGCGTTGATAGAAAATCCTGAGTCTTGAAGTGCCATGAGAATTTGCTCCAGATGTGAGATTCCCTCAGTGAATTCTGTGCATTTACTCAAATCATCGTCTACGTAGACTTGTGCTACCGTTACCAGTAATGATGCCAGAGCTCTGTTGATGCACCTTTGGTAAACCGAAGGGGCATTACTCAAACCAAATGGCATTGTTAGGTATTCGTATAATCCGTCTGGTGTGATGAAGGCGGTCTTCTCAATAGAAGTTTCACTGATAGGAATCTGGTGGAATCCGGCCGCCATGTCAAGGTTTGTGAAGAACTTACCACTTGCCAACCCATCAATCTGATCGGTAATCAAAGGCAATGGATAGTGGTCACGTAGTGTGTTCGAATTTAATTCCCGAAAGTCCACAGAAAGCCGATCGTCACCATTTTTCTTCTTGACAAGGATGATAGGGCTTGAATAGGGAGATTTGCTTTCACGGACTATGTTATGTTCCAAAAGATCCTGGATTATGGTTCGTACTTTCTTTCGTTCGATTGGACTGAGGCGATATGGCCTTCTTTCAACAAATTTATCAGGATTTTTCAATCTGATTTCAAGTTCTCCTGTGTTGACTTGAGTCTTAGGGTATCCTCGAATAAACAGATGTTCGTATTTATTCAGAAGTTGACGAAGCTGCATAATTTCATCTTCATTGGTTAGGTCGCAGTCTAAGTTATTGAATAGAGGCGAATTCATCCTCACATGATTGATAATTGTTTTGTGGATAAGCTTCGTCCCTTTGGCTGTAATTATCACACTTAAATTGGTGTCATGGATCAGGTTCATTCCCACCAGGATGTCTGTTGACATCTCATAATCAGGCAATCCATAAAATTCCAACTCCACGCTGATGTTGTCTATGACGGATACTGTTGTGAGTTTGGTTAATGCTGGTGCGGGGAACTGACCAATCCCTTTTAAGTAATTGACCACTGAACTCCTCCGACCAGGTAAGACAGAAGCAATAGATTCTTTTATGATTGAGCACTCTGCCCCGCTGTCGAAAACTGCTTGTAAAATTCTTCCTCCTATTCTTATGCTGATAGGAGCTAGTCTGTCACTTGCAACGCAATTTACATTTGAGGTCACTGCGTTCATGTCACAGGTCATCGCGTTTAAAGCAAGTTTCGTACGTGTGGCCTGGTTTGTTGCAATTTGTACAGACAGCTGCTGATGTTCTTAAGTCCTTATTGTTGCTTGTTTCAGGTTTGTTCTGCGAAAATCTGTACTTGCAATTGATAGTGCTGTGGTTTGTCATTTTGCAGATACGACAGCTTGATATAGATGACGTATGGTCTAAGGAACATTGACGTTTATTTATATAGGAACTTGTATTGTAACTGGCGGTTGGATGCCTGCGTTTCTTCCGTATGGATGTTGCTATCGAGATGAGTTCAGGGACAGTGGTTGCCTTGGCATTCAACAGTTCTACACGTAGTTGCGCGTCGTTTACACATCCGATTACCGCCTCCACAGCGTGTTCATTGCCCAGTTTCTCTTTGGTTATTCTACGCCACAAAATCCAAGCACGAGATAGAAACTCCGCAATATCCTTTGTTGAGTCATAGACATGTTCCCTGAACGTGATAATGTCCCGGGAGTATCTATTTTCGGGCTCAAACGTGGTGATAAGATTTTCTCGCAACTCTACCCATGTTGTAGTAGTCACCATCCAATCATCAATCCACATTTTTGCTCTTCCTTTTAAAAGGCTGCAAGCTTTCATGCGTACGTCAAAATCATCAAGTTTGTACGCTGTAATTGCTTGATCTATATGCTGACACCATTCTCTTACACCAACGTGAGTATCCGGGTCAAATGATGGCAAATAGACGTCCTTGATACTTTTCTTTGCTTCGGCATGTGAAGCACTTAATTGTTGCGACATTTTCTGCATTGTTTCCATCATTTGCATGAAGAATTGTGGTGGTATCCCTCCCGTTTGTATTGCGTAGTGAGGGTTCATTTGTTGAATGGATTGTGACCCTGTTTCCAAGGGTGTATTATTAGCCAGCATATGTTCCTGCTGCTGGACATTAGTTGCTTCCTGTTGACCAGTTGGCAAACGAGCTGATGAGGAGGATTCTTGATATCCCACTTCTGATGTAAGCGCGGACTGGCCTGTATTATTAGGCATTGCAGGGACACCGTCATTATTACAGGATTCCATTTGAGGAGTAATTTCAGAAATCGACTTCAATCAAAACTTCTTTATTCTAACAAATCGAATGTTCACTTTCGGCGCACAGGCCGATGAATGAATGAATGATCAGCGGCAGCGGGCGGCTTCTTATAGTCGCTGTAGACGCGTAGTGGGGCGAACGCTTGTTGTGATTTATGAGTTACTTGTTTTCGTTAAAACAATACTACTTGAACGATGAAGTAGCTCGTTGTATTTGCTGTGATTTATGAGTTATTTGTTTTCATTAAAACAATAATACTTGAACGATGAAATAGCTCGTTGTATTTGCTGTGATTTATGAATTACTTGTTTTCGTTAAAACTTGAACGATAAAGTAGCTCGTTGTATTATGGAGGGTCTGCGCCGATAAATATTTGAATGAAGACTACTTGAACGATGACGTAGCTCGTTGAATTATGGGGGGTCTGCGCCTGCGCCGATAAATATTTGGATGATGACGTAACTCGCTGTAGTGATCGTCCGATGTGAGTCGTCCTTTATTTCGTAACACAAGAGTACTTGAACGTTGACGTAGCTCGCTGTATGATGGGTATGCGCTGATAAATAATTGAACAATGACGTAGCTCGCAGTGTAATGGATCTGCGCCGATATATACATGAAGGAACGGTCAAATTAAAATTTGGACACTCAAATATTATTTTTATACATAAAAACGTTCTTTAAATATATTAATTATAACACCATTTATAAATTCTTAAATTTTTCTTAGTTTTGCAATATAAACATCGGCCTATAAAAAACGAAATAAAAAATATCTTTTATCCAGTCTTAATCCCCACTCCCGTTTTTTCCTTTTTAACCCATCAATATAAAGTTATTATCCGCCAATTGTTTTCAGCAAACGGCAATTTTAGATCGAAAAAGTTTGCAACTCAAGCAAAACAGGATGTTTTGAACAAACACTTATTAACAAGTTTTGTATAGTCTGCCCCAATTTGTGTTTTGTGCACATTCAAAATTAGTCGGAACTCACGGTATCAGTAGTTTCATTTGTGTTATCTATAACAACTTGGGTAAGCTACCCTCCTTGGTATCGAGATAATCCACGTTTCGCTGGGAATTGTAAAGACCTAATTGCGAATATACATAGTCATTCCTCAAAGGAGTCGGCAAAGGTGCATTTCTGCACCAACTTTTTGCTATATGTGTAATAAGAGCTGAGCCTTTTTTGGACACCGTGCCGAGAGATTTTGAAAATGGAAAGACATAATAACACTTTTTCGGACCTGGGAATCGAAACCAGACCTCAATATACCTACGCATACGTACGTCACTGGACTACGAAGTAGATTGCTTAAAAAATACTAATTCCAAACTTTCAATATACTTTGCAAGTATGGTGGACCGAGATGTTTAGTAATAAATTACTACCCATACTAGTCTTTTTCATCACCAATAACATAATCTTTTAAGTTATAACTTTAACAATAATGGATCAATTAATTTCCTACCCAATACCCGAAGATAGATTTTCACTCACCATCACAGTTTCATCCATAACTTCGCCAAGAATTATCGTCATAAATCCAATGGTTCTCGAAATTATGTCCTAAGCCAATAACCACAATATCAGGTGTGATTCATTCACTAATTATGCTTCCCCGAGCACGTTTTTGAGCACTACGCATAACCACAAATCAGAAGCGACCACTTCAAATTGTTCATGGTTTAATTTAATTTTCATCACGATCGCTACTTGAATACATTCAAACAACTCGACCTGAGCCGTGCTATTTGTTTATGCACAAAGACTGGACGAATAGTTTAATGTTTATCGTCAAATAAATGAGCTCAGAACTCGAGTTTTGACCGAACAGTTTGTGGCGAAAAACAACTTTTTTAAATACCTTGTTTTGTAATTATGAGTTAAAACAATACGTGTCATGAAAATAAATGCATATGCGTATACTCACAAATTTGAAAGGTTGAAATTGTGACCGCCGGATTCTCGACCGCCTGCCCAAACCTCGGGGCCATCACTACTACTATCCCTAAAAAATAAAGCAATGAGTAAGAAACAGCACAAGATCCAATAAAGTACAAAAAATGTTAATTAATTAGCAGTATTTAATCTATAAACATGATTTGAGCCTAGAATATCGGCAAATCATGTCACGTTACATCTAAACGTCGTATCAACATAAATAATATTTCTGTATACGAAACCTAGTCAGTATTTATGTCATTGCTATAAAAAGCCTAAGGCTGCAGAGAATATGCGTAATAAAAACTAGTGGTGACTTTTTGTCTTGCGCCCGAAACAATTACGTCTGGCACTGATATATAAGTGGAAAGTAGGTGGTCTGGATCAAGGACGACCTACATCTAAAACGGAAGATAGACTATAAGAATAATGACAACTGATAGATAATGGAATCTGACTTGCAAAATTTTCTATCTCACACAAGTAAGCTTCGTATAAATAAATATCCTGCCATCAGAATACCGATACACAACAGGGTCTTTAAATCTGTAGAAACTTTTTGCTCGAATTCAATTGTAAATATATATACTATAGTTACTATATTATACTATTTCTTTTGTTTCTGTAAACAATGCCATTTTTGTTGTTTCCTATTATTTATTATGAAATTTCACTACAAGGAATCTTTGTTTTAATTTACCACAAGCATTGTCAAGTTTAGCATTTCGTGTTGCTGAGGGAGTTTCTTGCCGTTTCTTCTCCACAGCGATAACACGTTTCGAAGCGGCACTAGTTTTAAAAAATAGCATAAAATATTGACGATTCAAAAGTGCTTGTGAAAGTCTATTTGAATAAAGGAAATTTGACTTTGACTTTGACTAGCAACAGGCCACGATACCAGCTAGCGAGTCGAGAGAACGCGGGTTCAATCCCCACACCTAGACAAACGTTTGTGTTATCCGCAAATATTTGTTTCGTGTCGGTTTCAGGAAAAATGTCTCGTAGTTTTGATACCCACGACACAGAACTTGTATTCTAGTGTGGGGTCACAGAACTCTGTGTGTGTGACTATTGTGTGTATTTATTTGTTGGTTTATTTAAAATGATAATTATTAATTTATAATATAATTAATTAACAGTTCTTCTTTTGTTCCAGCACACAATATAATTTTTACTGTTTCCTATTATTTATTATGAAATTTTATTCCAAAGAATCTCAGTTTAAATTTACAATTCGCATTGTCAAGTGCTAAATGAAAAAGCCATCGCATAATAGTCTGAAATATCGATAATAAATTGCAATTCGTCCTCAACTCATAATGGCCAAGCACATCGTTTTTACATTAATTTTTTATGTATCGTAGAACTCGGTATCTCATAATTATTATTTCCCTCGGCGCATTTTAATGACACTCACTCCCCCAACTGCCCATTGAGAACGCAATGCATTATGAGCAACGTTGTTCCAAATACAACTCTGGCAATACAGCGAGAAAAAGGGATATTATGAATTATATTTCGCGTTCACTGCTTCGAATTGACAGATATTCAATTGGGTCATGTTAAAGTAAATTAATAAGCGAATCGAGCACGGAATGCAAGTTAAAATAATGCGTTGTCAATTTAAAATGTAAAGGCAATTTCTTACTACGCTCGACTACAAGTATTTATGTTTGCATTTATATTAATCCGCCAATCTGCACTAGGCCAGCGTGGTGGACTGAGGCCTAAACTTTTTTAAGTCGGCTTAGCAGTGTTTGACTTTTTTCGTTATAGACACATAAAAAAATACCTCATAACAATATTAGTAGTATTTGCAATGGAAGCGACAAATATCATCATTGCTTCATCGTAGGAATCGTGGCTTCAACCATAATACTGCACATTCATAAAGTTTACAGTTGAATTCATCAAAAAGTTATGGAGGTTTCGAGAGGAAAACATAAATTGCGCGTCTGTTATTTATTCGTACCGCCGGCGGTGCAGCCGATCCGGGGGATCAAAGTGTCATCACGTTTTTGGACTACGCGTTGTCAACCCAATTGGTAGGGATCGTTTAGTTTACTCAAAGTCATAATGAAGTAACTGAAATAAATGTAAAAGGTTCGTAGTCACAACTTTTGCTTTGAACTTTGAAAAGGCTAAAAAATAAACTTTTAAATAGAAACTCGCCTCGAAGTAACAGAGGTGTGGTCTAAACATGATTTGCCATCCCAAACTCTTTTTCCGAAGAGATACAAACAACTATTTATAGTACAATAAAAACGTTTGACCTAATTTAATAACCCAACAAGTGTACTCAAATATAGAAATAGAATTGGAAAAATAAAACACCTACGCACACGTACTTAAGTGGATGGAGTTATATATTACTTCGTTTTTTTCCGACAGTTGTAAACGTCTCATTGTTTATGGGATAATGTTATTGAAGCGAAATGTTTGTCCGGAATTACGGCTTCCCTTTAATATTTAACTCAAATGTTGAAAAATAGAATAGTTGCTCCATAAAAATGGAAAATAAATAGGTACACCTAACAATCAAATACATATTTCTGACACCACACGAAGCTACAACTCTTGTGCTTTGGTTATCTTAACAAAACCTCAATCTCACTAACACCCAGTCCTGAAACAAATTTGGCGTTCACACAAAATTATATCAGTGCGAGGATAGAACTCGCGGCCCCTTTTTTCGAAAAATGGTGTTTAGCCAAACGCGTTGTATAGCACATTAAAAGAAACTAAGTAGTCAAATTCTATGACTATCATTCAATACTATGTAAAAATGTATGCATTGACGAGCTATAATATTTTATAGCTCGTAACCCCCGACCCCATTTCTTGATCTATATGTAAGCATTACAGTATGCCACGCTGACCCGACATTTTCTAATACGTCTCCCCGTCACAAACAGTTTAATATATTCAAAAGCTTGCTTGGCATTACGTAAGAGCTAAAATAAAAATGTCGCGTCGAAATAAAAGGAAAAATCGGTAGCGTCGTAAAGTAAAAGCAGAATCACATTTTTCGTCACTTTTTTGTTGAAAAAATATGAACACATACACCGTTTTCCAGAGAAAGGATTAAAGTTATCGCATATTTTACTTAGTGAAAGAAATTTCGTGTATCACGATAAATGGTAAATTTCAACTTATGTAAATATAATATTCAACGCGTTTACACACAAGTGAGTTCTCTTTATATGTAATAGAAAATACATAACAAATAATTGAACAAAAAACTCGTCTATATTTTTACACTCGCTAATGCTTTCTTTCATTCATTTTCCTCGTTTTTCGTAAACCTTAAGAGATAAGTTTCTCTAATATTCTTACAACCTACGCAGTCTTTCAACTTTCGCTACGAAAATAGTCAGATTTAAATTAATACCTATGTCTTTTATAATCACGAATCTGAAGAAAATTCTAGCAAAACTTTAACCTCAACTTTACCTTTGCTCAAATATTCCATTCAAACGTTTTATGTAAAGTTTTGTATCAGTTAGACAATATCACTGATAGTCTTATAACAGCTAAATAATACTTAGTGGAAAACTGATATATATAAACTAAAAGTTTATAAGTAGCTACAATAAAAAAATAAGACTTTTCCATTAAAAATCATGACACTTAGTCATATTTAGTATGGGCTACATTTTAATTGTATACTTTTGGTGCCAAACGAGCGCATCGCTGTTAATAAACTTAAACTTTCTAGAACAAACATAACATGAAATTAAATAGAGCATTAGTACAGATGAAACTAGGGTTGGTAGGAGTAAAACATGTTGACTTTAACTCGACTATATCATGCCTGATGTATGTGCTAGTATATGTGAGTATACTATAGTCTGTTTCAAGTTCAGAAACGGTAAGTTGAAAACCAAGAGAAATATCTCTTATTGCATATACACACACATACATACCATCAAGGTACTCCCCTAAAGGATAGGCAGATATGCCCATCTGCCCTAACATTTCGCAAACTTTGTTTTTGTCCCACGTTGTTGTCCCATATCTATAAGTATGTTATAACGAGGAGGATTACACACATTTATCAGGTCCAATTGCGTTAGAAAAAATAACTTCACTAGATATGTCATCACTTTAAAACACCTAAATTCAAACCAATCAAAAGTATTACATTAAACTTTGTTTCCATCGTGTAATCGTGTAAATGTGTCTTAATTCGATGTAATAATATCAATTACATGTGTACAGAACCAATGATGTGGCGTGTCAACTAAGTTCGGTAATACCGGTTTCCGAGCACGCAGCTGGTAACAAACTTGATAAAACGCAATAAGTATCGCGGGCTGCATCGGAGCCAGGATTGTGAGCGATCACGTATGGCGGCAGTAGTGCGGAATCTCAACAAAGGTACGTGAAGGCTACGGTTTCAGTTGGTATTTGATTTGCATTAAAATAATTGGTGTAAACTTTTTTCATTTCTCAAAAAGTCTATAAATACATATAATGTATGTACGATATTTTTGTTTACTTTTATTGAATTTAATATTATTAATTGTTGATAGTTTTTTAAAATTTTCTTAAATTATTACCTCGTCCTGTATGCTTCTAACGTCTCCAGTCCATCTAACTGTTGCCGGGAAGAAATCGCCGATAGTAATAAGGCCGCAATTTGTGACACTACCTAATTGAGTTGTTACCAATACCTTCCCTGTTTCGATTTATATGATGTACAATGAAGCATAGTAAATAAATAAATGAGCTTTTCTACGACTCATTGCTGAGGATAGACATTCTTGTGTCCATAAAATCAAGAGCATTTTGCCTAATATAAAAATCATCCCGTCATCATCAATTCTTCTGTCTTCCTTGGATACTGTTACTAATTCAAAGCTACAAATAAATAAATATGTTCATAAGAAATCAGAAAAGTCAATGACCGAATTACCTCAGAATATTCTGAACTCAGCAGCGAGTCTCGCCGCCTTGTAATAATAATATGGTTCGCTCGTAACTAATTGTCACCTCCAGAGAAGCTCGCTCAATAAACAATAATGAACAATAAGTTACAGGAGCGCTATTCGATCGCCTCCGTCAGGACTATGAACTCTTAAAACAAAGCAACGTCGAACCACTAGGTATTGATCTACGTTCTATATAAAGCAGTAAATAAATTTCAGTCCGGGTTCATTGTCCCGCTTCGGGGTATTAAAAACATTAATTTTGAAGCAACCTGAAACAAGTCAGGAGAAAATATGAGACACCGTTCGTTGACTTGAAGAAAATTACAGAATATTGCAAAAGATATCGGATGTCAAAATAATTGGCAGAAATAATGGTGGTGTTGTTGTCAATCATTATTTTTTGGATCGGGTGCTGTTTACAATCATAATAAAGTAATTGGTATTGAAAACATACTTTTTATACTTGCAAGGCAAAGAAATAAAAAAGCATTTCTTGGTAAGGATAATTCAAACAAAGAATCCAGAAACGAGACACAGACATATACAGACTATGTAAGGCCGTTATCTAAAACTACGAGGCAATAACCACGGTGAAATATACAATATTAAATGTATATTGTACGTACATATGGTTGTTAGGATAAAGTAAAGAAAAAAATATATATTTTTTACCATCACAGCGTTTGTAATCAACATGGCTTTAACGCATTAGTTTTCGGCCACGGTCTTTATTCATCCGGTATTTCTTTGTTGAATGTAAAAAAAATTCTTGACTTGACGTTTATTTCTCCTATTAGTACATTTAGTACGTTTCAATGTGGGTATTTACGTGTATCATATGAGAATATAACAGGCCCGGTACAACTTGCGGTTGTAAACTGTAATCGCCCGCTGCCATTTTACGAGCCAGCTATTTAATGTGCCCTTAACTGTATGACCGCTTATTGAATTATTTAATAGCCAATACCAATTTGGAATTAACTACGGCCCGTTTACATTTTGGGGTTGTAACAGGAACAACAGGAATGTTGAGAATACATTTGACAAGTTTGTTGTAAGAGTAATGTACAATCGTGATCTCAAACATTGTTTATTAAATGCGGTCACTCTTATCCTTTCAGTCACACTTCCGATATACTCTAGTAAGAGGAACTTAAAAAATAACGCTTTGCCCAATCCAAAAATATCATCCTGACCTCATACAGTTCACACTTGCGCCATAAAACTAACGGGACAGTCCTTAAAGAACTATAAACTTATGCACTTAAACTGGTGATGAAAATTTTTCATTTAAAAACTCTTAAATAAAAGCAGATAAAATTTTAGCAGTGATGGCCTCGAGGTTTGGTCGCGCAGTCTAGAATCTCAGCGGTCGCGGGTTCGAACCCCAGGCACACACCTCTGACTTTTCGAAGTTATGTGTGTATTCAAAATTGAATTATCACTTGCTTTAACGGTGAAGGAAAACATCGTGATGAAACCTGCACACCTAAAAGTTCTTAGGAATTTCTTAGGTGTGTAGTCCGCCAACCCGCACTAGGCCAGCGTGGTGGACTATGGCCTAACCCCTCTCAATGGTAGAGGAGACCCGTGCTCAGCAGTGGGCGTATATGGGTTGATGAAGAAGAGGAAGAAGAAAATTTTACCTAGAATAGCTTATACAAGTCGCAAAGACTACTTCAAAATGCGGACGAAAGCCTAAATTTTGAGGACTATGTCAACAGACGTGCGAACATTTTCGGTCTTGCAATTTTGTCCGAACAGCGGACTACGAACGCCCATCCACAATCACTTAGGACCACATTATTGCGCGTATCGCTTAAGGGATAGACCGTTGTTATCTTAATAGCACTGCTTAGAGTGTGGGCTCGCGGCCGTGCTGACAACGATCCAGGGGTCGGCTTACACACTAGTACCAAGAGCGGACAACGTTGATTCTTTATTTATTAGTGGCGGTAATTCCCTAGAAGTTCAAATGTGTTGCATGTCAATTCGTAGTGTCTAGTTTATTGTAGGACAAAGATATTCTCATTTATACGTCAAATTACTGTTGTTAAATGAAAATTAAAGATTATATTATATGGAATTTTGAAAGGCAAATTCGACATTGGTCTTCTCTGGAAAGACCGTTACTGATTAATTATTATTATTAATAAAGGTTGATCAGTTTTGAATGGAAACAGCAGTAAAAAGGAGATTGTTTTTATACTGTTTTTGAACTGGCATGGCAAAGTTACAGTAATTAATAATTATTAATAAGTAGTGCAGTCCCAATAAAAGATTGACTGGACTGAAAAGATAATGACTACAATAATAAAACAATTAGTTCTGATGTACTCGAAATAAATACTGGCAGCTAGAATACTATTTTTGCTCTGACTATTAAAAAAATACCAGTCATATTTGTGGCCAAGCATTATCCAGTAAATGAGATTACAGGAGAGCCATCCGAACTTTTTTAATTCAAATGGCCAGCAACATACAACGCCCAAGAGTTTTAGGTGATAATAGCCGGCTACTATACTGAAGCTCCTACTCATTTGCCGTAGTTTAAATAAAAACAGCAGGATGCAGTTTCTGAACAAGATACTAGTGCAATTTTAAGTGAAGAATACGTACATGTGCAAGCAGGAATATAGGTCAACCGGCAACTTCAATATTTAAGCAAACATCATATTGTGGGAAAAACAAAGGATAGTTGGCTGAAGAACGCGACTGTGGACCGCATGGAAATAAGACGCAACTTAACTATGTACACAAATGTACACTGTTTTTCCTCATATTAACACTACGCTTGCTATAGCAGAATTGGTCTTCAAATGTTTACGGAAATATAAGGAAAATTTAAAAAAAGTTAAAGCTAGCAGTTAAATATAAATAGTAATAAATACATCCATTAGTCACATAGATAGGCTTAACCCCCCACTAAAAAACGAGTCTTGTGTCGTGGGTTTCAAAAATTACGATATAGGTACTTTTTACCACTAATTTCATTATTTAGATATTACAATACGAAACTTCTTCAAATAACCAACATTGCATTTATTTCGTCAAAAGCTTATTTGAAAATACGCTAAATAATTTCCCTAAAATTAAAATAACAATTATGTAATAACATCGACGGTGTAATAAGAAATTTAATGGCCCTTAAGCGCCCGGATATCAAATAAAATTTGGAAGAATTACTCCACAAAAAGTAACTACAGTACGATGGCTTAATAGAATTTTTATGAAGCGGTTAAGTACCGATAATCCGCCCAAACGAGTTCCGTAGTAGAAAACGACTTTAAGTCAGCCTTTGGTATTGAAAAAATTTAATATATACAGTATATTATGCACTGCGTGTGATACTATAATCAAAATTGTCAAATTTGTTAGAGAAATCGACGAACAACGATTTCGCGTCAATTCAATTTGAAGATTAAAACTGACTTAGCTTATCAAGTTTTAAGTGAGACTAAAATGAAGAAAGCTATTATGTGAACATTTATAGTCAATTGCATTTTTGCTCCAAAATAACGAAAACCTCAAATCAAAGCGAATAATGTAACAGCAAATTTTAATGTACTGTGTATTCTTGGAATTATATTCAATTTCAGAATAAAATTAATTGACTCAAAAGAAACCATTAAGAGATTATTTTATAAATGTAAGAAAACGTGCTTTAATTTTAGGTAAAATTACATTTACATAAGAAAAAGACAAAATAGATATTCTATATTTTTACGTACACTAAGTATGTACCTACCGAATTTCTCGTTGTGCATCAGAAAACATTATGACGCCAAAAATCCATATCACAACAAATCCAGATCCAGACCAAATCTAAAACGTACTCAAGCTAAAAGGCTAAAAATTTCCCCTCTCATACGACCAATGATCCAATCTTCAGACTCTTGATAGAACGATTTAAACCTCTTTCAGCGAGCTCCTAATTCCGAACGTTCGTGTTCTACACCGGCTTTTACTTTTGAAAAATATTCCCGAGTGCGGGTCGTCAATACCCAAAAAGCCTAACGAATGTGCTCCATTCAACGAGGTTTCATATCTGCGCATTCCAACATTCCTCTAGCACTCTAGGGATCGCTTTTAGAACTACAGCAAAACCTCGTGCATACTGCCCCACAATTTACCTACTTTTTACATTTATGAAGGAAATTGGTAATAGAAAATACGCTGGTTTTGTTACTAGACAACATTTCACAGTGAAATACATTATATAGTATACTCTTGCCTTTATTCTCAAAGGGGTAGCCTGATGAGTATACTTTGCAACCATGTTTCGTTAATTTTTATTGTAGTTTTTGTGTCGTTTCTCAAGATTACTTCTAGATCCAGTGCTGCTATTGAAAATATCCTAAGTATAAAACCTACATTTATATTACTGCACCTAAAGTGCCGGTCTATCTCTACCCTTATTTATCCCCCATCCATCTCAAGAGTGGTAATAAAAGGTAGCACTTATCACATTATTTTGAGGAATTAAACATTTTCGAATTAGGTGATACATACAGGGGTAAGTTATTATTGTTATCATTGATTTTCATATAATAAAAGGTGTGTTTAATTCAATCAATATAAGTTACTTATTATTATAGACTTGCCTCCTATTACCTGGTACAATAACACGATTGACGAAATGTGGTCGCAGAAATTCACTTCTGCTGACCCCTTCGGGAAATACAGGCGAGAGTGCGTATGTACGTACGTTTTCTTACATAGGAAATTTATAAAGATTCTTCTTAGTGTTAACTTTGAGGCACCGCAGTACGCTCTAAATATTCCGTGCAGGAACACTAACCCGTTAATCTGCATAATAAAACTATAAAACACACTAAATGTGTGCTTAAGAAATATTTCTCATATTTACGAGCAGTTTTCCTAGAATAACATACCAGGCACTCTTTTTTTTGTTGTATGCCTTAATGTTAGGAAAGAGAAAAAGTAATGGTAATTTTAGCTTGTTTTATTAAAAGACGGCAGGAAATAATTTTCCTCCTTAAAATAAAGCGATAGTATAAGTCAATATCGGAGGCATGTTCTATGTAGTCATATAATATCATCATCATAGTAAGCTCCATATTATAATAAAAACTATGGGACACTTTTCGATCTCACAAAGACCCGTAGCACTCCCCGTAGCAGAAACCCGTAGAAGAAAGAACCCGCATCCACTCGTTTCGAAAACTAGTGTCAAGCTAACTGCACTACGGGACTGTCAGTAAGGGATCTTTCATATACCTATTCATTAATTCATTCATAATAAGTCAGTATTCAATAGATGAATCTTATTTGTTTAAGCTAGTTATATCTACGCAAACAAATAAAACATCGCTTATTCAGAAAAAGTCACATGGCAACTGTAATAAAATACTATTTTTCGTTATTATTCTATATACGTTTTTTTCTGTATCACTTTTACTTTTTTATGAATACACCCAACGCAAAAATATTGCTAAACGAATCGTCGATGGCAGTATGAACGACGCCTTTACATTCGATATATGAAAATAAAAAAGTAAACGTAAATTAAAAATGGTGACCCGGCTGTTATTGCGATGTCGCGTCGATTTTTTATATTTTGTGATTTTTTGTAGTTACAAGATACAATGTGTGAAACGACAGTTCAGCCGTGTTATTCGCATTACCATAAGTAAATAAACACAGAAATGACAAACAATGGGAATTCCTCGATATCCCCCTGTACTATTACGGCCTGGGTTGAACAAAGTGTTATTGGGTTTTCTTGTAAGGAAATTCTCAGTAGTAGGTGAGACTGCAAGTTTGCCTGATAATCGACAAAAGCACGTCGTATTATAAAAGAAAACAAAAATTGTGGATACAGAAATGCATCTCTGCCCCGAGGAGATTAGTCTGTACTCGTATGTAAACTCAAGAAACATATTTGACAGAAGTAACGTTGACGATAACGGGATGTAAAAGTAAATTTTGGTATATGAAAGTAGATCCGCAATTACCAACATTTTGTCTAAGACGCGCGACCTAACCTTTGATGCTTTACAACTTCACATCAAAAAGGTGACAAATATTATCATCATCTTGTTATCAGCTCACATAAGTCCCGCTGCTGGGTACGTTCCTCCTCTAAAACTGAGAGGATTTGGGTCGCAGTCCACCACGCTGGCCACACGTCTAAGTAATTTCTAAGACCTTTTAGTTGTACTACTTTCCTCACGATGTCTTCCTTCACCGTTAATGTGGCGGTCAAAATATTTGTGCGTTAAGCCCATGTCCAGTGTCTTTTTGGCAAATAACAGTAGCGCGAGTGCCAACTCGAAATGTTCGTTTTAAAGCTAATTTCACGAAACGCTATAAACCGACACGAAATCTTAGCTTTTAAATTGCTATAAAATTTTTATTGAAAGTAACATTACGCAGCAGACTGGCGCTGCAAGTTTCGACGGAGTGCTCCGCGCAGTTTCGTGAGATCCCGGATTCAATTCTGGTATAAGTCTTTTTTTTTCTTCAGCGTAACCTCGACATTCAGAGAAAATTTACTTAAAAAGACGTCCAAATATTTAAGTATTATCATATATTACCATAGTATTATAATAGAAAAAGTTTACTTGATTCAATGGTTGTATTATTTTATTTAAATTTACTGTGTAGGTATCTAAATTATCATACTTAACACATAGGCAACTCTTCATCCTAGAACGTCTAATATAACGCTGTCAACGCGTAACTTATGATAAATAACATTTAAATTCTTCTAAGCCTAAGCCAAGATCCATGCTAGGAAATTCTAATACGCGAGCACTAGTCTACGAAATGAATGTATGAGCGTCTACTTGGAATTATAAATGAACGGGCATTGTTGCCGGGGCTGCGTTCGTAATGATATTCATCCTCGGGGAGACTTTTAGATGCAGGAAAAAAAACGTTATGTTATATGAAAAGCGAAAAACAATTAGTACGAATACAATTGCGGTTTTGAAACGAAATAAATGAATTATTCCTTTAAAAATGGAACGCCGCATTGTCTATGCCTAACTGCGTTGGATAGAGATTTGAATGCGTTAGATTTTTTTAGGTTTCATTTATTAAATAATTAATAAAACTATTTATGGTAATCTATTTTAACTATTTAATTATGGTAGTAATTTTCTTATATACCACAATTTGAAATTAAAATAACAATTTACGACATGGAAATTCTCGGTATCATTATGAAGACTAAGAATTTTGCCCAATAAAAGCGATGAAATGTTAGCTTAATAGCTATGCCTTTTTCCAAAGAATTGATGGTGGGACTTCTTACAAGCGATTTCTTAGGTATTATATAATCCTCAAGACTTCACTACGCCAGCTGAAAGACAAATACCTAACGCTTACTAAAGCAAGACGGATAGATTAAATTAATTATTTTTAAAATAAAAAACATCCAAAAAATATTTTTCTTAACTGTGTCCATGAGCAAACTTCCTACACTTTTTAAACATTTATATTCTTTGCTACCAACTGTAGTCGAACAGAATTTTCTATTTTCAAATATTATTTTTGAAACGAAACTTTATCATTTATGTATTCTGTACACAGAGTGGACAGAGACAGTTAACGTTATTAAAGGTTTAAAAACTCTTTGATGAATGCTGGTCGCATAGCCTACACATGAATAAAAAAGTTGAAAATTTTAAAATATTGAAATATTTTGATACTCGATTGCATCCAGTTATGACGCACGATTTTGCTTGAAAAAAATTATGATATAAAATTTCTGTTTTTATAAAAATAAGTTTCATAATCTTTAACGAAAAATACTTCAAACAGGAAACTTATAAAGTGAAAGCTAAATTTACGTACTAACAACAACACGAACAACAACAGTAACACGTACAACGAGAAAAGTTAATAAAGTAGTTCATAATTTTGAAGTCTGTGCCAAGTAAATGCTAAAACATCATTGCCATAACATACAGACTGCTTACAATATTAGAAAAATATATGCAGGATCAGATTCTACATACTATCATGGTTACTTTTACATCTTATGTATCTACTGTCAATTGAAACAAATAATGAAGAATTACTGAATTCTTCCTCTTCCTTTTTTTAAGTTTACTAAAAAAATCAAAACTTAATATTACAAATAAAAAATTGTACAAAATTATCTGTCAGACAATAAAAACGTATTTGTCGTCAGACAGAAATAAGGCTTGATGAAACGGCCGAGCAATACCTCACCTGGCCTATATTTTCTCGTATTTACCAAATGTCGGCAACAAGAATATTTGCGGGCACCACGTGAGATGGATTGCTTCCATTCGTCTCGACTGTAGGCATTTTCTTAATTTTGTCCCTAGACCTTTGCGATTGGACTAGGCCTGCCGTTCGTATTTACGTGTTACTTTATCAACGTCAACCCGAGATCGGGCTTTGTGGAATCTAGTTACAAAGTCCCTTTGGTCAGCTGATAAATATAGTCCGCGCCCCTAATAGGGGTACTAGGGGGCTTTTTATTTCACAACGTAGTTTTTACTCATACGACCTACTTCACGCAAGCAAGTAGTTCATATTAATGAGACACACGAGTGAGAATGTGTTTCTATAATGATAGAAACATTTCTTTTTTCTTAATATACTATATACGTCTATTCAGGAGTTATTATAATTATGCCAAGTACCTTAGTTTTCACGTCACATTTTTTACAAAATCCTTATACTCTTATTACAAATTAAATGTACATACATTCATCATATCATAAGCTAGAGTTACGCAATAAAAATTATCATGAAAACTTTTTAATATCTCATTTATATAATTAGTATCACATTGATTACTTTATAAACTGACTCTACTATCTATACAGGGTGTATTTAGACCGTGATCGAAAACCGAGGCAGGTAATAGCGATGATGATTACAAACCCCCTGGCATTAAAGAAAATCCCGGCAAAAAATAATTTTTTTGAGGTTTTCCATACAAACCACATACTTTTAACACCGATGGTTGTATAGAAAACGTATTTTTTTTTTATTTTTATCGGGATTTTTAATATCGCCACTGGGTTTGTGATCACCCTCGCTATTACCTGCCTCAGTTTTCGATCACGGTCTGAATACACCTGTATAAGAACATGCAGTGCCGAAATCCTCTCATCACTCGTCACCACGTTCGCAACGCAACGTCTATTAGCGACTTGGCCACAACATTGTAAAACCAAAGAAAAAAGTTCAGCACTCAGTTCAGTTCGTCAGTTTGAAAGTTCATAGACACTGAGTGCAGACTATATTTGGTTGTGATAGCCTACAGTATTAGGCACGCGGTCGAGACGTAATCTCGGCGATCGCATATTCAAACCCTAAGCACACACCCCCTCACTTTTCGAAATTACAATGAACTATGAGGAGAGCTGCATACCTCACAGTTCTTTTTCTGAAGTATATCCGACTAACCACACTAGGACTACTACATGGTCACTAAAGACTTATCCTTCTAAGTTCTATAGAAGGCCTGTACTCAACAGCAAAAGATTTAGGGCTGACATAGCTAAGTTCGAAAGCGTACAGATATCAAATCCTTACAGTATGTAACATACAAACACTATAGCGAACAAGACAGATGTGTTGCGCAGTGAATGCATTACTGAGAAATAAAAGAAGGTCGCGGCAGACATAAATATAGCGCACATATCACTTCCCGATCCCAAAGGTACCGTTAACCCCATAGCGTAATCATGTTACGCAGCAGTAAAACGGTTTACTGGCCCCGCAAACAAATTAACCGATTTTACTGCTAATAAATGGACCCGATAAACATTATGCCCGTATCGATTCCTTCTCTGATCAACGCAATGTTTTGGGGATTTGGAGTCTTTAATATTCTGTATTCATTTTTACGGGAAATATTGTAATGTAGTATGTTTATTTAGTTTTTTTATTTTATTGGGATGAACACTGTTATTATCAGCTTTCAGTGTGGTTTTCGAAAGCATCTTATCTTTTTCGTACAAGCGAATTAAATGTGCTTTGGGCGGAAACTCATGATTTTTTGGAACAATTGTTCCTGTCTTAAAAATAAAGACATAAAGCTTGTCTTTTTAACATTAAATACTATTAGTTTAAATATACTACTGAATTTAAATGACATAGCTTTGGTAAATATGTTACTATTTTTATACCTATTTAACTATATTATAGAGCTTCAAAACTTCTTACGAGTATTATCTCTTGAACAATGGACTCGGTTTTCCTACTTTAATGGGATTGTAAGTACATTTTGATTTTAATCCCCCATAAACAATACATTTGCAGTCTAGTAAACTACTAACAGATCATAATTCTATTAATACGATTTCTCATAATAGAAAGGAAAATGGTTTGTGTACAGTACCTACTAAATCATGAATATTATGTAATAATGAAATGATTAAAGACACTTAAAGGCTATTGTGTTAAATGAATGAAATTGTGATCATAACATTACATTCATATATGAATAAATAAAGTTGAAATGTCCGTCTGTGAGAAATTGCATAATGTTAATGATTACCCCAGGGTCTTGCGATAGGAGCATAGGTCGCGATCTAGAGATCCCAGGTCTGGAGTTTTCGCCTGAACCAGGTGCCGATACCCGCGTTAGCAAAAAGGCTTTCAAAGTAAGCAGCAGTTCGGATCTTTGGAATGTGCCCGAAATGCAGCAATAGACAATTTCAACATCGACAAATCATACACGTCCCACTGCTGAGCACGGGCAACCTCTACCATTAAGAGGGTTTAGCTCTTAGTCCATCCACCACGCTGGGCAGCCAAAATAAAATTCGCAAAACAGTTCTGAATATCGATTTAATATAATAACTTGTAATATTATCATCGGATATTAATGAATAATTACAGTAAATCTACAAAATTAAAACCCATATGTATTTTATACTCACAATGTTGCGACTACCTTGGAAATCGGATCCTCGTTGCAACGGTTAACCAACGCACGCTGTTATTTATCAATTATCGAGTATAATAATAAATTATTGAAATTATAATTTCAATTTACAATGTTCCAATAGCCTGAATGATTAAATCTAATTATCATAATGAAATGGATGTTGAGAGTGTGAATCATAATATTAAAACATGCAGTGTACACAGAACGTTATTTGCTCATTTATTTGTTGATATTGCGTGATTAATTTATAATATTTTAACAGCGCTTCGACTCGGCTTTGCGTTAATGCAGTAATGACACTCACGCCGGAATCAATGTAAGGGTAAACAGAAGTGAATTTCGGCATTGACAATACACAAGGTATGTATGTACTCCCACGTAATAGCGGGCAAGTCTAGTGTCGTTTTATGATAAAAACTATGGCAACGAAACAAAATACTGATCAATTTACTTACTTTACTTCGATCTAATCATCTAGTTAATAGTACGTTTTTAGGATAGTACCTTTAGTAGACTCCTTTAATTTCCTTTTAACCTCAGATGCCGTGCGAGTAAAAAAATACCAACCAAATCTGCATACCAATCAATGATATAAAACATGCATCACTTTTCATTTGAGTGCATTTTTATTACTTCTCTTAATATCCCATTCCCACCAAAATTTGCTATTCAAAAAGTTAAAGCAATTCAAACCACTATAGAGGAGTTTAAACTTGGCGATCATTTGTATTATAAAGCTAAGTGAGGTAACATCCGCGGTCTCACAATAAAAGAGATTACATTTAAGAAATGGAAACAATAATAAGCGAAGTTTCAGGTACTTAGTTTAAAATAAGTTTTGCGAAGACTGTTTACAGCGTCTATACGGAAAGTAGCGACTTGCTTTAAGTTTCTGTGCGCCTAGTACCATGGAATTAGTGTGTTTTAATGTATATTACTGTTTATTAACTTATTAATAATTACTGTGCTACATCATCATTCTCAGCCCACATGTACCCACTGCTGGGCATAGGCCTAATGTTCATTTTTCTCGGCCCTGGCCTGGCCTAGAGTTGCAACCATAGCTTATTGGCAATATGGGCTGCGTTATCCGACCATCTAGCTAGTGGTCTGACCCGTTTTCTTGCACCTTCCTGTAGCCACAGCTCACTTTATCTTTATCCATCGATCATCATTCCTCCTGTCCTAATGTCCTGCCCATTGCTACTTCAACTGTGTTACGCGATAGTGACTATTATGAGTTGGTTGATTTTAAATTACCCTAGAACTTCTTAGGGAAATTTCTTATACAGGGTCTTTAGTGCAAATCACAAAAATACTTCTATATCCAAGAACACCTCTCTTTATTAGCTGTTTGATATTGATGCTACGGAATCAAGGTCTGGTCTTTTTCTCAGAGCTTCATTAGTGGCATGTCCTACAAAATTTTTCAATATCAAATAAAGGTAATTAGATTTTATCATCACTCTAAGTTTACTGTCTTTTTTCCATTTTAGTTTTTCTAAAAGAGTGAAGAAGAAAATTTGCTCGAGTTGAAGACTGTGAACAGCTACCAAAGATTCTAGGAAAAAACTTAAATATGTTCTGAGCCAATTGTAAAATAAAATTCATTCCTCCTCCACATTTCCATAGAAGCAAACAAAAATTCCAACCTTGTTTACTGACCTTCGTAAAGTCAAATACAGGAAATGTTTTTGCAAAAATAACATCCACGGCAACGTGGTTTTAAAAGTCAGGACTCTCATTTTTATAATGCTGTAAACCTGAAATATAATTAAGTGAAAAGAATGGAGGAAAAAGTTATGTTATTCCTAGCATCTTTAAAACTATGCTCTATTTAAACTTTAATCATTTTCACAAATTGTCGACTATAGTCACTTCAACTTGTCATAATAATTATTGGTTTTAAAATAAAAATAACAACAACTGTTCCCTCGTTTTGCTATTGTTTTCTTTTACTCGGAATGATCATAAAATCTGGTTCTAAAAAAGACTCGTTGTCATGGCTCGTGGCTAGAAAATGCCGTCTCCGTTTGTGACCGCACTGCACATGTCGGTAAGTGCGCCATTAAATATAAATTGGATAAGACCCTTACCAATCATTATAAAGACAACAGCATGCTTCATACGGTTCCGTAGTTCATATAATAAGTAAACATGTAAAATATTAAAATAAAACTATAAAAACATCATTCATCATCATAATTTCTGGTGTCTACAAAACCCTATTCTACGCTTGCTCTGAAGGTATTTTATAATCTCATTTTGAGAAGGGTTTCATCCAGCTATTTATATATTGACAAGCTTCCTAAGATATAAACAACAATAAAATCCTTCAAACTTATATTCTTCACAACAATGCATCTCCGCCTAATGATTAGCATTAATAACCTCCACCATTTGACTGAATGAGGCAATTGTAGAAATCAGGGCGAAAGTATGAAGATAAATTATTTAAGAGGAGCGAAGCTTAAAAGACTACTGTGAGGCCTTTGTTGTGTAGCCGCAAAGGGACTATTACTTGCACGATCAAGTTTACGTCTCGGATGTGTGTAGAGGGATCTCGTTTTATTTGTATTGTATCTGGCACTCACTTTGCGAAGTGAATGAATTTAGGACAATCCACTTAGCGCTATTATTATTCGTGAGGAAACAGATTTTCATTTTGCAGTTGTTTACAGAGGGAGATTTAACATTTTTAAATATGGAAGAGAATTCAGAAAGGTGATTTGTTAAGTGGAGCATATTGACGATATAGTGGACGACATTCTGAGAAGAATTGCAGGGTATTACTTGGTTCAGCTCAATAGTCAAGGCTTTAGCGTTATATAGAGATAAAGAACATTTTAGTTTTATCGTGATGAAAAATGACTTTGATAATTGAATACAAGCGCTAACATCCGCTCCATCTAGTAAAGAGAGCAATATGATTTTCTACATAAAATTTGCCACATAGGAAGCTTTGCAATATTTATAATTCGATTATGTTTTATGGTCCTAGTGTACCCCTAGTGAATCATGTTTCCACAATTTTTGCATTATTTCTACGCACACACATTACACATTCATATACCGCTGTCCATTTTTCAACCGCATGAACTTCCATCACCCGCGTCTCATTTATTAATGATGCCAAATGTAATATGTTGAGAACAAAAGCCGTTACAAAATTTTAACTGTCCCCATAAAGTGGCGTATTAATCAACGGATGAATTTTAATATACGGAAATGAAATCCTTGCTGTAGGCCGAGTGGTAGCTTATGAATTTCTAACATTTTTACTGCAAACCACGTGCATTTGACATTTTAATAATTCAGCGAATGAGCCGTGACCCGTGGGATACCGCTCATATTTTGTATGCCCGGCCGTCTCTTGTTTCGCACAAGCTTTCGCGCGCGGATGTGTTCATACGAATAATAAATAGCTCAGACGCGGTTCAAGGATTCTAGAAATAAAGTGATGAAAATTCTACGAGTTGTGAATGCTCGCTTTGAATATTATGCTCACTTCACTCACTATTTGCTGTAACCAAATATGATTATTTTAAATTCATTTATTCGTCTACATACATAATTATGTGTATCTGCCGATGATATCACGACTAGTTTAGAGGGTATCGCTCCCTGAATGTAGATGTTTAGTAGAAAATCTAAACCCTCAATCTTATTATTAACAATTGGTTGGCAAGTTTTGGCTTACAAAGCTTTTCCACTACTATCGCAAGTAAAACAAAACGGTTCACTATTTTTTCTAAATAATTATAAAGAATGTTTTCTTATAATTATTATTGGTGCAAAAAAACAAAGAGAGTCCCATACATTGAATCACTCTTGTTCAATTAAACCCGGAATACAGTTTATTTCGATTTTTTTTGTAAAACAGTAGTAACGAGAAATAAAGAAGGAGAGGCAAAGGTACATTAATACTCCGGAAATATTTTTTACTTGTACATGTCCTCTCCGAGTCCTTTAATCAATCTTGAATTCATTTCATATTTACTCTTATTAATACAAATTTTGCAAAAAGGAAAAAAATAATTAATATATACGACACTTCATAGATTTAATCTGTTCCTCAGTAGAGCAAACGCTGAACGCATTGCCGAATGGTTAGTCTCATACAAAATATGAAAGTCTCAATCTCGACTGCGTGCTTACTCGAAACCAACACAACCGAATACTCGTATCGAACTTCAATCGTCCACATTGGCGTGGATTGGGTGACTTAAACTTTCCAGACAGCAAATAAAACCACACCATTTCCAAGAAAAAAATCGTATACACAGCAGCGTACCTTCGACGTATTCCGTAAAAATAATAAAGGGAAACGAATTCGCGAATTCCGCAAAGCAAATATTTGCAAACCGATCAACGTGATCGGAGGGGGATTGTGAATCAGTTCACGACGCTTTGTTTCACTACCCCAGCGGATATTATAAGGTATCGCCTCTATTCATAGAAGCCAGTTGTTTATAGTGAAAACGAGCTGTATTTCGCAATATTCCAAGAGTATTTGTTATTATTACAGCGTGGCAATGTTGCTGTTTTTCGATCGTGCGACAAGATTCATACTAGTGACTAAACTATGTCATACTAATATTGTACATTCGAAAATAACTGCTTGTCAGTCTGTTATGTTTTTACCCCGAAGTAACTTGGCTGATTTGAACGATATTTGAAGCATAGGTATAGAGTTAACTTTACAAAACTGCACTCGATTCCGGATGGATTAGAAGTCTACAGCTACATAGGTATGTACTAGTTGTAATAGGTGCATACCTAGTATTGTATGTATAATATAGCGGCAAAAGATTGCTTTGCTTTTAACCTCATACTCCTACATTCTAGAACACTTATTCTGCTGTGCAAGAATTTACCTATGTAAAAAGTGACGTAAAATAGAGAAAATTATGAAAAAGGTTTTATTTATTAAACTAAATATTTCGGAAAACGTAATGCATATTACGTCTAAAATAACGTCTATAGAAGTTTATTGATTGACATAAACACCACCTGTTTCAAGAGTGCGTGGGTGAGAGAACGAAATTTGTTGTCATTGCGATAAAAATGTTAATCGGATTTAGCAAGGCATCTCGTAATTTCTCAGGATAAACGTTATTCCAAGCTGTGACGCGTTTTACTCATCTATGAAGAAAATGTATAAAACGATTCGACATTTTTACTTTTAATATAAAAACAGGTAATTCATTGGCTTATTTTTTCCTTCAATCAAATATTTTGATGAAATTTGGTTAACTACTTTATTTATTATTAGTCTTTATAATAAATATATCCCACTGCTGGGGATATCTCCTTCTATAACCAAAGGGATAAATTTTCGTTCTCCAGGTCGGTCTACCTAAGAAATTACAATATTTACCGTGAAAGTACGTGATTATTTAATGTGAAAACACACATAACTTCAAAATAATATTTAAAGCAACTGATTGATTTTAAAGCCCAAAACCTGTTAATCCATCAAGCCAATAAAATCAGCAACTCACTCAATGGCACCCACAATACACCCCATGAAAAATGTTCAAACAACAGCTCCGGATATTTATTAGCCCATAACCGTCGCGAATTAAATGAATCCTCACAATTACAGCTTGTTTGTTGCGACAGGGGCTTATTATGTCAACTGCAATCGCTTTTAATTGCCACCGTTGGCCATTATATACCAGCTTAATGTGTTAAAATGACAATTGGATACATTTGATCATATAAATTTTCCAACAGCCGTTGGTAGTATGGAAATTAATTATACTCTAGTATCTATGGAAATGATTAAGGTACAGGAATAAATCTAATAATGTCTTACTAAAAATTATATTAGTTATCAAAGTATATTTATTAATTTAAATCTTAGTATACATAAAAGTATTATGGCAGACTTAATGCCATAGGCATTTTCTGCTAGACTAGCTGTTGGGGATGAATAGTTGAAACCTAGTGAGTGTATTCTCCTCTTATAAATACAACGTATATAAACATAATACATACAAATTTAAGGAAATAAATCCCAATAATAAAAAAGCAGTGATGGCCTCGAGGCTTGGGCGCGCGGTCGAGAATCTCGGCGGTCGCGGGTTCGAACCCCAGGCACACACCTCTTGGGTTGCTGGGCGTACTGCGGGGGCGGTACCCTATGATAGCAACCCCGAGATTGGCGGCAGAGGGCGTGGCCTCTTAACTGTCGCGGACGTTCACAAAAGGTGAACGTCCAAATCGAGTAAGTGGAGGGCAAAACAGCCCTCCCAATTTGGAGGGGTCCATAACTGGACGGTGCGCTGGGCGGCAGCGGATCATTTAGGGCACCTCTGCCCTGAGATGCCGTAAAACCGCCCTAAATGCGCGTGATGGTCACCGAGACGTTTTAGTCGGTATGCTGGCGTAGCCAGAGACCCCGACATACCCCTCAGGGCCTCCCCCGAGGTACCGAACAGGGGAGCTTAAGGTGCTTTCCTCTCGTAAAAAAAAAAAAAAAAAAAAAAAAAAAAAAAAAAAAAAAAAAAAAAAAAAAAAAAGGCACACACCTCTGACTTTTCGAAGTTATGTGTGTATTCAAATTGAATTATCACTTGCTATAACGGCGAAGGAAAACATCGTGATGAAACCTGCACACCTAAAAGTTCTTAGGAATTTTTATAGGCCAGCGTGGTGGACTATGGCCTTAACTAATGGTAGAGGAGACCCGTGCTCAGCAGTGGGCGTATATGGGTCGATGAAGAAGAAATCCCAATAAAATACCAAAGCGTCCAGAGCAGATTTTTGGAACTCTACTACATACAATCCCTTGACTCATTGAAGACTTAGTAAAGTACATAATTGTAAAAGAAATATTTTTTTGGAAACTTAAGTTCATACAATCCGGTAGATTCATTTGGGTGGTGACTCGTAGGTCGCACTTTTCTTTCTGCACTCCAAACCAGCGCGGGCGTGGCAATTCAACATCCCTTTATGTTAATCCGCTAATGAAATGACATGGCGTATAATTTTATTTACGATAATGAATAAAAAATGAGTGAGGAGCGTCGGGGTCCGCTCTCAGTAAATTAACTACATCATATTTTTTTCATTTGTACCTTTTTGTTTTGCAACTTGACTTTTGAATACAAAAATAAATTTGTTTGCCGTTTCAATGGTTTTATTAGTATATGCCATTTTTTGTTCATTACAATAAATTTTTCAGTTTATAGCCATTCGCGTCTTCCAGCGACTGATGATCATATTTTCTCTATATAGAACATGTATAGTATTGTAATATTTTCCTGCAATATAAATGTAATGCCTAGAAGTTTTTGTATATTTCATTTCACATATAACCAGATCAACATCCCAGGACTATTAAATTTTCTCCAATTAATATGCATCCTTGTGTCGTAGCCCACGGTCCTATTCTATTACCTATATTGTATCTTCGCCACACCAAAATTCAGTTAAATCTGTCCATCAATTAAGGTGTGAAAGCATAACAAACAAAGACAAGTTTCTTTCGTATTTATAACATTGTATTAACCTTAGAATTCCTCAATAGGTTTTTAAACCATAACTGAAATAGTAACAACAAAATACAGTCGACAACTTAATCGAATGAAATATATGTGACCTACATTCAAGCATGAAATAAGGCATGCAGAAGGAGAAACAATATGCTTCATTAAATTCATATTTGTTTCTGCGCATTTCACAGTTCATTTGGCGTACCGTCGCTCCTCACTTTTAATAGCTTTTCTGGTAAATCTGTTTATCGTTAAAAGTTTTATTTCATACGAGGACAAGTCTGGCTGTATTCAAAAATTTTGGTATATGAGTGTCAGCTTTTATATATCAATCGGGCAATATAGTTTCCACTATTGGGCATGGGACTCTAATATAACTGAGATTAGTTGGGGTTTAGTCGACCACGTTTTTCGGATACGGTTTGGTGGACTACAAACCTAAGAATATCTTAACAATTATTCAGTTTTGCAGGTTTCCTCACAATGTTTTCCATCGCTGTTAAAATAAGAGACAATTCATAGATAATATACCCAAAGCAATATACTGGAAATCATTTGCGTTTACAGTCAAAAAGAGCTATTTGTGTTAGAAAAACATTAATAGATGCGATGAAGTTAATATTCCGTACTTCAGTGCATGCCGTAGTTGTGTTTTTCTTCAGTAAAGAGGTTTAAAAATAGGTTCTTAATTAGTTACTATTCGCAGCTTCATAAAAAGGTGTATCTTTTTCCAATAACTAACTAAACAGGTATACCTACTGTTTATTTCAATAACTGGTCCTGGATCCACTGTCATCGAAATCCTATGCAAACAGTTAGTGGGTTTATTATCACCAAATTCAGGACTCGAACCTAATGTATCATTACATTATTATAAATTTGAATTTTTTAAAACTTTTGCAGTGGTCCTATTACTATACTAAAACACGATAAGAAAACAAATAAAAAAATCATAAGGCAATGAATCTTCTATCCCCGTTTCACCTGAATACTTCCTGCCCCAATGTAAATGTTAATATTGAAATCATCAAAATTTCATACTTGCGTACCCTCTAAATAATTCTGCTGTCGTCAAACGGAAAATACGCCAGTGGCGTCGACTCTGTAACAACTGAGCAACAAAATAGCTCACGTGCTATAAAGCTTAGTAGAGCTGAGATCGGATCTTTATTAGCCGCAGAACATCAAGGCTTCAGCAATATCCAGATAGGACTTACTACCAGTTCAAATGAGCTCTAAAAGTATCATAAACTGAGAAAAATGTATCATGAAACTCAGGTACTATTTGCGATGGTTTATATGAAGCTTTATTACGTAATCATGCCTCATTTTGTAACGGCACTAAAAGGCGTCTTGATCTAGATTGCCTAGGCATAAATCCTAGATTGTACGAAGAAATTTTTTTTTATTGGAAAATTTTCAGTTGAACCTTGGAGTCTGGAAAATATGGCTGATGATACGCCCCCTTTACATGGAACGAAACACATGATTGACGAAACGTGGGCGCGAAAATAAGCCTTCAAATATCCCTTCAAGAATTTAAGCGTGGATACAAAAGATAGAGATGAGCAGTGATGGCCTCGAGGTTTGGGCGCGCGGTCGAGAATCTCGACGGTCGCGGGTTCGAACCCCAGGCACACACCTCTGACTTTTCGAAGTTATGTGTGTATTCACATTGAACTATCACTTGCTTTAACGGTGAAGGAAAACATCGTGATGAAACCTGCACACCTAAGAGTTCTTAGGAATTTCTTAGGTGTGTAGTCCGCCAACCCGCACTAGGCCAGCGTGGCGGACTATGGCCTAAAACCCTCTCAATGGTAGAGGAGACCCGTGCTCAGCAGTGGGCGTATATGGGTTGATGAAGAAGAAGAAGTCTTTTACGGCATTTTCTAATTTACATATGATTATTTGACTCAATAAGTATACTACAAAACTATTAACACAATAACCTTAAAGTTACTTTACAGTTAAGAATAATACTCTTATAAATTTTGCTCTAGAATTTTCTTTGACGCGCGCTCTAAGGCGCTCGGTACAAGAAATATACGAGAGGTGCAATTTGTGTGTGTCAACGCTAGATAACGTTTATCTAGAAAGAAAACGACCCCATATCGTATTAGAACCTCTATAAACTTTCATGTTTATTCCTACGTATATAAGTATTATTTAAGATAATGTGGCCAAAAAGGAGGATATTTCTAGAAAATTCGTGTATACGCGTGACTGATTTTAGCCAATTATAATGAATTATAGGTTTTTGTATTCTTCGTTTGTTTGTTTGTAAACTGCTTTCAAGTGTATTGATTTAAAGAAAGTAAAAAATGATAGATATTACTCGATTTGATAAAAGAGATAAAGATTTATTACAAAAATGTTGATAAAAAATTAATTGAAATCCCAACTGCTAAATGCATAAATAAAATACATAAATCTTCTTCTTCTTCTTCATCAACCCATTTTCGCCCACTGCTGAGCACGGGTCTCCTCTACCATTGAGAGGGTTTAGGCCATAGTCCACCACGCTGGCCTAGTGCGGGTTGGCGGACTACACACCTAAGAAATTCCTAAGAACTCTTAGGTGTGCAGGTTTCATCACGATGTTTTCCTTCACCGTTAAAGCAAGTGATAATTGAATGTGAATACACACATAACTTCGAAAAGTCAGAGGTGTGTGCCTGGGGTTCGAACCCGCGACCGTCGAGATTCTCGACCGCGCGCCCAAACCTCGAGGCCATCACTGCTCATACATAAATAATTCCATTAAATATACTATATCCTGACATAACAAGTTCTGTTGAAATTCAAATGTGCATAGGATTTTTCTTTACTGGACATAACGTACATCATAATGATGATGCTGATGAAACTTAAAAAAAATGGATTGTTGAGATGGAGTTACGGCAATCATGCCTAATACTTCAGACCATAACGTGCTCCGTAAAAGATAGAAGAACATAAAAGAAGAAATAATATAGAAGAAGTAAAATAAATACACTTCAATAATGAAGCAATCAGTAAAAGAAAATTAGAAATTAAAGGAGGCCTGTTAATTGCCACAACAAATCCACGATGTAAGTGAAAGGTACGAATAAATATTCAAAACGACCCTCCTGGAGGATTCAAACCGTGCCCGATAAATGCCAATCAACATCAAAAGGGAAAGTGAATCAACATTTCCAATACAGCAATCAAACGTTGTCGGCTTCAGAATAAATCTGTAAACAACTCAAATACTATTCCAATTAATACTTTTAGGGCTGAAGTTTTGAGAACCAAGAGTTACCCTCAGTTATTCAATATACAGGCCGCTTGGTAGCAACATTAATTAATGGCACGGTCAATATTTCAATGAAATTACGCATAGCAACGAATCTTGTTCGATGAATCTCATATAGACGTGGGTGTTAGCTTTATTGAAATTGCTATTGAGTGTTTTGATTAGGATATTTTGAGAAGTGGTGAGAATTGAAAATTCGACCTAAGGATTCACGGCATAAGAATGACGCTACGGTACTGCCTGGGATAGGAGTGTTGTCAGGTGATGGTAACGTCATTGAAGTTGCTGGGCGTACTGTGAGAGCAATGAGCCGAGAGTGGTCCCGAAAGCACATAGCCCGTAACAGTTGGCGACAGTCATACCGATGAGTGTGAGTTTGATTGCCGAGCATTCAATGTAAGCTGAATCATTCATAATCCAATATGTACTGAAGACAATTTATAGAAAGAATAATCAAATTGTATTTTAAAAATCATTGAGATTTAAAAAAAAACACAAAGCAACAAATATACTCGCGTCAGAATTCCGGCTTTTCGCTTTGATTAGACATTTCTATCATCAACGTGAAAAAGATAAAAGAGAATTTTAAAACACACTAACTGTGCGAAATATTTTTGGATCTGGACGGCATGCACGGCAAAATCACATTGCTGCTATCATTTAAACCGTCAGAGAAGGATTAGATGAAACTCTCGTTTTAAAATAAAAAGCCAATATCCCGTTTACTACGGCAAAGGAAGTTTAATTACAATGCCTTTTCCGAGTTAGAAAGATCGATTAAAATTCACGTTTAGCGATAAAGTTATAGTTTGATTGATCTGCTAACTTGCTGATAACTTTAATGGTTCCTTTTCATCCTTTGAACTTCAATTCAGTCAAATGGAAAACAGTTTGGATTACTTCTTTAATTGTTTAACATTGAAGAACACCTGTTTTATTTTTATGTTTTTGGAGAGATTTCCAGACACCAGAACTTACTAACGGGGAACCACAAAAATCAATTTATTCATGCAGTGTTATCATATTAGCTTTTATAATAAAAATACGATTTCCATTTTTGTCTTACAAACACTCAGACCTGAAACATATATTTGTGGATCACACAACTTTTGTCTTAGTGCGGGAATGGAAACCTCGGCCGCTCATTTCGAAATCTCTTCTAGTAAGTCTAGCCTACTGCGCCACGGGGCTGTCGCTGTTCATACGGTTGTAGTCATTTTATTAGAATAAAAAAAAGTTTTGATCGCATGAAGCCTTCAACTAAAAATAATATTTGTTTCGTTGAATGAGTATAATCCTAATGAATAGGTGTTCAGCACAGTCTCATATTGCAATCGGCTTGCCGCTTTATATCAACCGCCAACACATTTTACTCAATAAATCTATACATTATACTGAATGAAACTTTTTATATGTTGATGAATAATATTTTTCGTATAATTTTTTGATAAGAGGCAGCCATTATAAAAGGCGGGTTCGATGCCAACTAAATACACTGTTAATGAACAGTTCAATAGAATAGCTACATATAAGCAAAAATTTACATGAAAAACTGAAATCGGAACTGTTGGAAATAAAATACAACTATAACAAACGAAATGTCATGATGGCCGAACATGTGAATGTCATTCACAAACAGACATGTACCTATTTTTAGGTCGGCCATTTTAGGTTTTAATATTGCGTTTGCATTCCAAATCTAAAAATATTTTTAAATATAGAACACAATATTTTAGTAGAATTAATCTTTTGTGTATATACTTCATGATTCCAATAACAAATTGTCGCATTTTAGACATTGCAAATTCAAGTCCCGGGCCGGGCAAAGTGCTGTTGAAATGTTTAGTTAGATAACTCTAAATAGTAGTCTTAGGGAACTTATAATTGATTGGCGTCAGATGAACGTAGAAATTTTTCTCTACCTAAATATTTGGAAAAGGTCTCACCTGTCTGACATTAGGCTAGGCAGAAGCTATAGAGCGCCAATTACATGGTTCCAGCGCGCATTTTTGCTTCCGCAATTGACTCCGTATCGAAGAAAAAAAAATTATTTACGCATACACGCTAATTTTAAGAACTATTAATATTACCTTTTACTTATATTTACTGAAATATAAAAGATAACAAACAAAGTTATCGACTTATTTACACTACGTCTGAAGCGAGTTCTTGAAATCGAATATAGCAGTTGGCCGCGCTACGTCGAACACACCGCAGACACACTCGACCGGCCAGGCGATATTTCCTACCAAACACGATTCTAGTCCAGCAACAAAATAAATACACCAAGTTTACAGCTAAAAACATCCGAATTTCATTGTGAAGTTTCCTCTGTACCAATAAGCGGTAAATTTCTAACCACTTTAAGGATCCGCACAAATATTGCGCGGCGCATCAGTTCGCTGCTTCGAATTAAACGCCATTTCGAAAAGCGCTCTCTATTTCCAAAAGTGAATATCTTATTTCCTAACGGGGATTGTGAAGCGTCGCTAATGAACCCGATAGACGCATTTACCCCACAATTAGAAATTTGGTTAAGCATTTTTAATTTGCACGTCTGTCTTTTGGCATGCTGCTGGGATTGATCTTTATCTCTCTTAATCCAACCTTGCGCCGTAGGAGGGGACTATGTCCTGCAGTGGACGTAAAAAAGGTTATTGATGAGGATGATTTTAGAATCATTAAAAATAAAGATATGTTTAATCCAGCAACCAATTTTTTATGGAAATAATACAAGTTTATTTAAATGATTAATCTTATTTTATAAATAAAATACTAATGAATAAAAAAATAATTGAGATTGATGTTAAGTAAATTTACTTATTCAAAGGTTACATTTCATCTCCCTACATAATGAGTAATCTGTATAAAATCTAATTCCAGGGACTTTACCTTGGCCCACAACGCTGATTCGGTGCAGTTCATAAAATAGTTACTTATGTAAAAAAATTCTAAATTTAAATTTGAGTTAAGCGTCATAAGACTGAGTTTAGCAAAATCACTTCTTAAACTCAAGAAAAACAACAAATAACGAAAATATACAAGCACATTCTCCATTCACAACGAACGCAGAGAAAAACAATACACTATCGGAATTGTTTTCACAATAAACACGCTCAGCCACGAAATATCCAAAATACATAAACTTTGCAAAATCGGGACGTCTGTATGCAAACAATTGTTTGTGCTAGCCGTGTATCAGCTTAACAATACCTAAGGGACATTTTGTAGCCCCGACCCGGTATTAACGGTAATGACGCTGGACTTGATCGCGCATAACAATATTTCCCGTGAAAATATGAGGTTTGATCGGACAATGTGGAGCGGAAAGCATGAGTAAGCAGTCTGAGACCTTTTTAGACCTTTTGTGGCTTTTCTCGTGTATCAACTCGGAACCTCCGATAATGTTTGAATGAAGAACATCATTCATCAAAGTTGTTATCAAAATCTTCGTGGTGTGGTTGGAGACTGGTGAGAATGGATGCTGCAGATTATACTTTGCAACGAGAAAAATATTTTTCTCACCTACATACAATTTTAGTAGCCATGTTAGGACTCCGTGGAGAACCGCACCGATACAAAAATGGAACTTATAATTACTAGTTAAGGTATAGTGAGACTGAACTCTGTCAAAACATAATATTACCACTCCGGAAGTTTTTTTAGCTTGGTTTCAGAACAGAACTACATTTGTGACTGTAGTGATATGTGATCCTGATAAAAACTTCGAAACGACAGAAGAGAACAAAAAATTGCATGACCGACCAATTAATACATATTTCTCGAACCTGATAAAAAAGATCCAATACTTATTCATAGCAGACATTTTTTTTGTATTTATATCGTGGCAGAACTTAAAGTGTATTCGTGTATATTTAATAACATAAATGTATAGTTGTATCCATTCTATCAATGTAATTACAAGTAACCCTGAACCCGTAATTCAATAGACTGTAAAGTGATTAATCTTTAGTAGAAATCGGTTGCTGAGCTGTTGTGAGAGAAGCATTAACAATTTCTGCGAAAAGTATATGGGTTAGTTAATTTATCTGTTCCTAAACATAAAAATCCGCAAACCCGCATTAGACCAGCGCGGTAGACAAAGGCTTAAACCCTCTTAATGAAAGAGGAGGCCCGTGCCCAGCAGCGGGACGTATATGGACTAAAATATAAATAATAATTTAGATAATACATACAATAACTAACAGTCTATAACTGAGGCCTTACATAGGGATTTATTACCAATACTATTTACCGGGCTATTGTATAATTTTTAATCTAAAAAGCAGGATATTAAATTTATACATTAAATATTCAAAATAGTTATTACAAAACGCGGTAACTACTGTATTTTGTATTTATAAATCGATTGGTGCAAGCTATCGTAATTTTATTCGCATTAATTTGCTAATTTAGGTTTATCGGTCGACGATACTGTATTAAAGGTGTAAGCTTTAATTGAACATGTGCGCGTTTGCACAATTCAGTATTCGATATCACAAATAGCGCTCTGCAACGGTAATTGCAATTTTAGATTGTAGAATAGCACCTTATATAGGTATATGTATGTATTCAGACAGTGATCGAAAACTGAGGCAGGTAATAGCTACGATGATTACGAACCCATTGGCGTTAATCCCGACAAAAAAAATGTTTTCCTTAAACCTTTTACCTCATAGAACTTAACTACTTTTGTTAGGTAATTTTTTTTTTGTTCTATTTTAAACGCACGGGGCTACTGTGCAATTGAGAGGCCTATGCCTTAGGCTATCACGGGTCGGCAGTCTATCCACCGATATTTTTATTGTTAAAAACTCTTTTTGGATGTGAATTGTTGTTGTTGCACAATTTCCCTTTAGCGGTAATCTAACATATGAAGGAGAGGCAAGTCTTTATAGCTAATTGCTATGTTAATAACATATGAAGTTTCTTACATACAATAAGTATGTCAAAATCATCGCGGGTTTTAAAAAGTGACTGAATATAATTATAAACGTTTAATAAATGTATATTAAATTTATTGTAACAAAAGGACTTATGAAATTTATAATTGCTTTACAGGAGTTGGATAGCCCTTATCCATTAAAGACCATTAAAAAGATGTAGCGAGGATACAGGTTAATTGTTAAGAGACCAAGCCAATACGTCACTTCAATTAAACGTTTTATAAATTCCCAGTATTACTAAATCCGTCAGCTTCAACAGTGAAAAACTGTTACCCTTTTGAGCAATAAATTAAATGTCGAATAACACGTCCACAACAGGAGAATATTTTGTTTCGTGCTCAAAACAGAGGTCTATTGACCTCGAGTCCGCTGCTTACATAACCAATGAGAACCCATTTATCAAAACCCGTACTCACCAATTGAATATCTGTTATCGACAATGTATAATCTGATGGGTATTAATATTTTGCTCCCCTTATTTCCGGGGTATAAAGAGAAAATCGCCTAGTAGCGAAAGGCACCTCATTTGGCAATTAATTAACTTAAAACTACTTCAAGTTAGACGATTTTTTTTATAATAATAAATACACCCAACAGTCACACACATAGTCCTGACCCCACATTAAGATACGAGTCTTGTGTCGTGGGTATCAGAAACTACGAGAGACTTCGGTCTCACAAACACCCAGACCCGAAACAAATATTTGTGGATCACACAAACATTTGTCTCGGTGCGGGGATCGAACCCGCGGCCGCTCGTCGCAAACTGGTGTCTAGCCAACTGCGCCACGGGGCTTTGCATGCAGGTGGGAGCTTTTGACGGTTTCCTTGTCTGTTAAACTTCGTGTTAATACATTATGAATACACGCGTAACTTTAAACGCAGAGTTGTGAAACAGGAGATTTAAAACAGCTGATATATATTCGACCGCGCCTAAAACTCATAGCTTACAGAACAGTAACCTGTCACTCCCTCTGGTAACCTAAAATAATTGCGTTAACCTAAAATCCTTATGTCAATAGAAATAATACGTCAAAGTATCGCATAAAACAACGTCATTAGCGTTAATATAATTCAATATCTAATCCATATTAGTTATGCTAATCTTCTTTCCAATGGTATGGTTTAATTTCAATCCTTAATGGAAATATTTGTTGAGCTAACAAACCACTGCTTTACATAACAATGGTTTAATTATTGAAATATGTAGAATACGATTAATTCTCGTTTACATTACAAATGATCAAGTTTGATCGCTTGAAGTGCAGACAGTTTTATGATATCGTAGGTTATGTGTTAGAGAAGAAGAGTACAATCTATGTGTAAATATAAAAACATCTATTAGACTAAAAAGTTTCTCCTCATATTCAATCATCAAAAATAAAATACGTAAAATTAATATTTATTTCTGGTCTGGTTTTTTTGAGACCGGAAAGGCTCTTATTTTGTAAAGCCAACGACACAGGACTTGTATCCTAATTTGGGGCAAAACTATGTATGTGACTATGTATTCCTTTCTTCTTCTTCTTCTTCATCAACCCATATACACCCACTGCTGAGCACGGGTCTCCTCTACCATTGAGAGGGTTTAGGCCATAGTCCGCCACGCTGGCCTAGTGCGGGTTGGCGGACTACACACCTAAGAAATTCCTAAGAACTTTTAGGTGTGTAGGTTTCATCACGATGTTTTCCTTCACCGTTAAAACAAGTGATAATTCAATGTGAATACACACATAACTTTGAAAAGTCAGAGATGTGTGCCTGGGGTTCAAGCCCGCGACCGCCGAGATTCTCGACCGCGCGCCCAAACCTCGAGGCCATCACTGCTTATTCCTTTGCTGTATTCCTTTATTTTAATGAAAAATTTAAATAAAAAAATACTCACGTTGTTTTTTGTAGGAGTTAAAAGAGCTTGCCTCAAGCTATGGTCCGAACATTCCTCTTTTCGGTTCAACATCAATACATCTTTTTATACATTTCCGTTTGCTGAGTGATTCGCTCAGGGCTTTCCCAAGTTGTATAAGACGTAAATAAAGTAATTTAAGTCTATTTTCCACGACATAAGACTCGTATCTTAGTGTGGGGTCAGGACTATGAATGTGACTGTTGGGTGTATTTATTATATTATTATTTATTATTATATAATTTATTTGTTAGTATAATAAAAGTCCTATAGAGGAATGCAAAAAAAGACAATATAATTATACTCACCCTATCGCCGCCCACTGCTAAATGTAGCCCTCCCCAAGACAGCGCCAACCATCCCCGTCTTGAGCAACTCTCCGTCCGTTACCCGCTACCTTTCTCAAGTCGTCGGACCATCGTACTGCAGGACGTCCCACACTACATCTGCCTAAGCACGGTCTCCAAAAGAAAATAAAAAATAGACTTTAATAAATATAATTGCAATTTCCAGCGATCGAAAAGCAAACTGAAAGTTTACTAAGCACATACAAACGTGCCTGACTGCAAGCAGATAATAGAGTGCATTGCACACTCATCAATCCCTTTTTTTTATTAATTTTCTCTCAGCTGATGGTTCTATAAACAGGCATCGCGCATAATGAGCCTCATTAATATGCATTGTTTAGTAAATTGCGATTAAGAGGATTTGATTCCATTTTTCTATAGCTGCTTTGTCAACAAATCATGTGTGTGAATTGGCCCTTGGTCTTGGCAAATCAAATTTGGATAGAAAGACTAGATAAAAATGATCGTGTAAGTTTTACTGCCTTTAATTCATATTTTTTTTAAATCTTGCACTGTCAAAAATACATTTACACTTTAATCTTTAATTCGTAGTCCCCAAACCCACACTACGCCGGAATGATGGACTAAGGCCCAACCCTTCTCAGTTGTAGAGGAGGCCCTGTATGGGCTAATGCTGATGATGACTCAAAGTTCTCTTCCTGATAAATCTAATTTTATTGACGACGATTACTCTCATTGGGTGATACCTCAAAACAACAAGCAGTGACGACATTATAATTATAAATGTATAGATTATAATACTCAAGATTCTCAAGCACTGATCATTCAGACTAGACGCGTCAGAATTCGGCTGGCTAATCCCAAACCGTCGCTTCACCTCTCCGTAATATGTCGCACAGCATTCAGTAAGCCGTGCTGTCCACTAACGAACTATTCTGCCGATAGTGGTCAAGTCAGTTGAATCTACAGAACAACTAATTACGCCAGTTGAACTTAGTCTGACAAGAATTGTGTGCAGTTAATTAAGATACCGCTTAGGTATTACTGCTAGTCAGTAAATTTCAGTTAACAGGTAAACATTGCACACTTGAATCCGTGTATGCCACAAAATAGTTGAATAAGACTAGAAAGGAAATGTCAGGATTACGATTAGACTAGGTTAGGTATTATATATTTGACACCGCCGCTTCTTAGTTATTTGGGCAACATATTATAGTATTAAGACTTTTATAAATGTGTGATAGCTAGTAGCAGCTCTTCATTTTAGTTTAAATTTCATATCATTAGTTGTGTGGCAAAGAAGTGGTGACAATCGTCCCTATACAATATACTGTCTATTTCCCTTACAATCTTATTTGCTCTATTGTATGTATTTATACAATAGAGTATATTATATTGTACCTTTATCCGGTTTATTATGCGATTTCCATTTGCTAGCTGCTGTTCTATAATACTATTCGAACGGCAACATAACTTCTACGATTCTGTTATATATGAGTAGTCTTTGCGGTTTAGCTTTGAATTTTATCAATGAGTGTTGAGGAATATAAATATGGTAACACACACGGCCTCATGGTACCGCTGTACAATGTCGTGCTGTAAAACATAGAGATCCTGGATTCGATTACCGGATCGGCCAAAGTTTATATAATATTATGTATGTTCATACAATAGACTGTACAGTGTACACTTAGCCAATTACTATTATCATATTTTGTCATAATGATCAGTTCATTCTTGACCGTAGAATTACGGAAACCGTGGTTTGCCTTTGTCATCTAAACGTATGTCACATCAAACAGCTAACATATGAGTTTGTAATGTAATATTAAGGGAAATTATAAAAGTATTTTTCGTCCGTTACTTCCCAAAGATAAATCATCTTTAAAATATATATAGAAAAAGTTATATTCAGATTAAACCATGGCAAAGAATATCTCGGATATCAAAGGCTTATAATAACGAATATTGTCTTTTGAAGTTTATAAAAATGTTGGTATTTCACTATAAAATGCGATCTTAACGTTTTTCCGAGCGCTTTATTAATAATATCCTTTACGAAGATTGTCTTTAATATCTTTTGCGTAAAAAAACCTTCATACAATATTAAGAATGGTAGAATGCAGATTTTGATTAAATTGTCAAAATCAATGGTGCTGGACTAAATAATGACTTGACTAAAGAGAGTCAGCGGATTAAATCCCGCATCAAGATTAATTTTTCTGTGATCTAAAGATTTTGTTGGTTGTTTGTGAGACCAAAACGTCTCGTAGTTTCGAATACTCACGACAATTGAAGAGAGTCAGCGGATTAAATCCCGCATCAAGATTAATTTTTCTGTGATCTAAAGAGTTTGTTGGTTGTTTGTGAGACCAAAACGTCTCGTAGTTTCGAATACTCACGACAATTGACTAATTTCTGATAATATGGGGTCAAAACTGTTTACGTGACTGTTGGGTGTTATTATTTACAAATTTTTTCAGTCATGTTGGTTTTCCTATGGACGCTTGGAAACGTCTCTTCCCTTTTTCCAAGAATTTAACAAGCATATTTTAAATCCTTTTAATCCAAAAACTTCCTTAGAATAGACTCTTGTATTGAGTATTGAACCTCTAGATAGCTCGCTCCTGCTTTTACAACATGATTTAGTCACATTTTTAGTACCAGTAACCGTCTAAATAAAATTATTAGATTGTATTTTTCTATTTGTACTTACTATTAAGAACCAGTTTAGATGCCTATTACATATCAGATATAGTGGCAGTACAAAACTTACTGTTAGGAACTAGTTCAGATATCCTATAGTGAAGGTAAAAAAAGGTAATAAATTATAGTCCTGAAGTCACTGAAACCTGAATGCGCTGACGACTTTCCCCGCCCAGCTGGATGACCTCTTAGAATAACTAAAATGGATGTTACGCCAACTTTCAAATCTATTGTGTTCGCTCAAGCGTACAATAATTTGAATCCAGAGTTCGAAGCCAAAGTTAAAAGTCGTAGAATAATGTCTACTTTCCAGACTAGTTTTGGTAATTTACTGCAGTTTGGTAGCACTTTAATGTCATGTTTCATCTTCTAATTTGGATTGATTCATTGAATTATTTTCGTAATCGTAACAGAAAAAAGCAGTCGAAGTATAAATCCATTTATTTTTTATCAAATAAAAGCAGTAACTTTTATCCTTCGTTCATCGTACATAACAAGACAAATATTTACTTAAATCCATAAAATAAACTTACTACTGAGATTCAACTATTAAAAAAATATGGCATTTAAATTATTTTCTTTTATTAAATAAATATAATTTCTATTCTGCCTGTAAAATATAAAATAACGACACAATTACAAACAAATATATTTACATGTGGGTTAAAGCGGCCATTTAATTTACTGACTAAATTCGAGGTAATTAAATTAAATTGTAGAGGTATTAAATAAAAGTAATTGTCGAAACAAGTAGTTTTAAAATTTTCACACGAGAACATTCGAAAAGCCAAATGATGAAAGAAACCTTAGAAACTAGCCATAAATGATGTTAAAAGCCGATTAGGCAGACCAGTTCCACTATCAGCAATGCCGTTCCCGAGTATGACGCATGTGTCAGCCATCGTGCCCTCAACCATGTCACAGGGAAGTGAGAGGCTCGACAAACGACGCTGGCGTAAGCTCAGACATTTCAGCGAGCATGTCTGCCCAACATAGGCCAATCCCGGAACACGACCCGTTTGAGCGAAATAAGAAAATTGACCTTATCAGCTTTTAGTGAAAATAAATGCATAAAATGATATGAAACTTAAATACCTGAAAATTCTTAGAAATCTCTTAGGTGTGTAGTCCGCCAACCCGCACTAGCCCAGCCCGCCCAGCGTGGTGAACTAAAACCTAAACCTTCTCAATAATAGAGGACGCCCGTGCCCGGTAGAACGTATATGGGCTGATGATGATAATGGACTTTTATATTGGTATATATATTCTGTATATTTTTATAGGTAAAAATCAAGTGAAATTGACCTTAGAATTCTATCCATATCTGCAGTAAATCCGAATCATTAAGGGGATTGAAGCCGGCAGTTGAAATAATATAAACTCACTTTCACAAATCTACTAGTCTTCATAACGTAACAAACAATAACCGTGCCGATAAGAGGAGTTCAGCACAGTGAATTATCTAACAAAACAACAAACGTGATTAAGCCACATGCTCGGGTCTGTACAGTGTGTTATGCCTCTCAAAGGCAGTCTTCCAGCTTTGATTATACATACATTTAAAACAACATACGTGAGACTTGAGTATCGATTGAGCAGTGATTAATATTAGTTCGTAGTGTTTAACAATGAAACGAATGTAAAAAAAGGCTTAAGTTGTTCAATAAAATGAAAAAGGAGCTGTTAAGCTTCTTTGAGAACGTATCAGAGAATTATTTTTTTCTTTGAATACCAATTATATAGCACTTGCTGGTGGAGACAATTTACTCAAAATAGACTGTCAATTGGCATGGAATTTATAAGGTTAACGTTAAAGTCTTCTTTACGTCTACAACCAAACTCAAAGAATTAAAATTATAGATTTACATAAACAACCCACATTTAATATAGCTTCTCTTCTAGCTTGTCATAGTTGTAAGCTGTCGCGAAATGCAGCAATTTCTTCTTAACTCACTCATGTTTAGAAGGAAATCTCTGATAAATTTAAGTTATTCTTCTATCCCGTTTGCTTTTGTTTCCAATATTTGCCTGAATTCAACACGGCTCGTTGGTCTAGAGGTATGATTCTCGCTTCGGGTGCGAGAGGTCCCGGGTTCAAACCCCGGACGAGCCCTGCTTATATAGACTTTATGATTTGTTACATAAACACATTGTAATGAATCGTGAAGTTTTTTTTATTGCTATAAAACAAGCGGCTGAGAATGTTGAATATATGTATATATTATTCATAATTTTTGGCGCAGTATTCACAAAAAAATCTAAATAATTTGGGCATTTTTAAGCGAGTACTCGTACTATAAACATATTTCCTACTTACTGACTTTAGCTCATAAAAGGTATTATTATTTAATTTATTTTTAATTAGCCTATCTTTGTTCTGAATAAGAAGTTTTGTTTTATATTTGATATCCTAACTTAGACACAGTAAAATTACTCGTAGAAATATACATGAATAATTGCAATAAGTATTTCTTACATCATCATACAAAGGCATTAGTTGACTTATATAATTTTGATCATTGATGTGAGCCTCACAAAGCAGGCCCGTGTGAGGGCGATCAGTCAGCGAAAATCCCTGTTTATACGACGGGCGTCTCTCCGTCTGTGAAGTATGTTTACGAATGCTTCCAAATAAGACTGACTTATTAAATTATGTAACGCATAGCCCCTCGGCTCCGTCGCATATATACAAGAATTTGGTCGATTTTCTTCATTTATCTATATTGAGTTCTATACTGCGTATTGGCAAAAGTCGTGGAAGCCGCTGAAAACACGCCGCTACCCACAGACCACTTTGGAAGTCTCTGGGGGCCTATGTCCAGTAGTGGACGTTTTTAGCTGATGATGATGGTGATAATGAATATAATATTAACGCAATTAAATAAATATTACATTTATTTTTCACGCAACGACATTTGATACATTCTCAATTCGATATAAATTTCATAAAATGATTTAAACTATAATTTATCGAATCGATTATTTTAATAAACGGTCGGCCTAGTTAAAATGAAGCCCAGGACATCACTGGTCGCAGGTCGTTTTGAAAGTCTTAGGGTAATTCTTGATATCTAGTACATGTCTACAAACCTAATACTATTTATACCAAATCGCAAACTCCTCGAATCAAATTATAGCGAGCAATAACAATCCCTATCATAGATGCAAACCAAACAGACGTACGTAAATCCAGGCTGCAGGATTAAAGGATATCGACTCAGCCAATTGACTTACTCGCAAACACGTCCTAGCTCTGATATTATTCAAAATAGACTAACTCGGCATCAAATTAGGGCACTGCTCTGTTAACTCAAAGATAATGTACAAGGCTCAGTCTATACTGTATGTATACAGTATTACATTGAATAAGATTGTATGCTAGCTTGTTTTGTTGAATAATAGCGATAGTAATGTTATTTGACTTGTGACTTTTTACTGTTGGAATCACAAATTTATAAAGAAGGAATTTTTATGGGTGAAGTGTAAAATCTTATTTATTGCAATAGTTTATAATAAAAAATGAATATTAATAAATTTGTATAAAAAAGAACTTCACTGATATATAAAACTGATAAAATGATTGCCTGGAGAACCAATGAAGCTATATATTTTAGGCGCTTAGTACTACTAAGTAGTGACTAAGAGTGATAGGTACTCGAGAAAACTATATGATCAGATTATTAGTTTTAATATTTGTGAATGTCTTATATAATTTTTTATTATTCATATATTATTTCTCAATGTCACAGAGGACTATGTTTGTCACTTTTACACGGGAATACTGTTCAATAAAACATACAAAAATCCATTAACCCCAAATTTTTATAGACTAATACGCGAGGAAAAGAATACTTTAAGCTGCCTTTAAGATTAATGTCACGTATGAAAATCTGAAGCACGCCTTTCAACTTTCATTTATTACACCCGGCGCAGTTCGGGCAATTTATGACTCAGGGTTGGATCAAATGTTTGAACAAACTGGTTCGTTTGAAGCTTACGTGTGTCAAAGTGATGCATAGAATAGCCTGTTGAGAAGTGGCTATAAAAAGTATACAAGAGTAATTTGAAATTTCTGGTATTCGACAACTAAACTTCAAGGTGAGATTATTGAAGATTTTAAGTCAAACTAACGATTTGTTATTCTCATTCATTTGTGGCCTGAAAAATTACATAATTCAAAAATAATAGTAAAAAAAACATTTTTTCAGAGCACCTGAATATACGTTATTTTATTTTTACCTTAATATTAATTTTTAAACCATTTTTTAAATAGTATAGAAGAAAAAACGACGGAACAGGCTTCTGATTGAAAGTAAATTGTGGAACTAATAGACATTTATAGGACATACAACATAGTAGATATACAAATGTAGGTAGGTATATATGCGCACGTAGGGAGTTAATCTATGTAGGTCGTAGTGAGGTCTGTCTAGACGCAAATGAGCGTCTGATTCTAGTTAATAGTTAGGTCCTTGATGTTGTATTGACAATACCACATCACGATTAACTTTAACTAAGATATACCTATATGACTTTGATTTGATATTTTTTTAGAGTTGGTGTAAATCGGAGACAGATTGAGTGCAACCTTAACATGTGATTTTCTATGTCTCTGAACTGTAATCTAAATTAGTTAAATGGAAATTTCAGTATTGTGATAGACGAATTTATGATTACTCAATGAAGAAAACTGACAAATAGTTATGTAACCAACGTTTCAGTTACATTCTTCAAAAGAAATAATTTATCTCCAAAAATAAGTTAAACATGCCTCTGCTAGTGAGCTATTACAATAGACCACTCAGGCACAGGGCTCGTCCGGGATTTGAACCCGGGACCTCTCGCACCCGAAGCGAGAATCATACCTCTAGACCAACGAGCCGTGTTGTAACATCGCTAATATCCGGTCCAAAGAGAAATGAATGAGCGACAAGATGACTGACAACATAAACTGTTGTCGTTAAAGCAAATTTTTTGAAGAAAGAAGAAGTACACGATCGTAGCTTATGACAATGGTCTCTGTCTACCTCTATGGAATTCAGGCGATGTATGTAAAGTTAAGAATAAAGTTATATCGATTAGTTATTAGTATTACAATGTACTTTAAGTTTTTAATGAAGGATATAATGAGTAAATACAAATTATTGCTATAATGGATTTTTCACATTGTCTACTCTGGTTGGTCAGGATATATTCTGGCTGCGCCTTATATCTCCTTTTTTAACAATTCTAATTAGCCTAGTAACATAAGAAACAATTTTCGAAAGGATACTAAAGTACGACAAAATCACACTTTTAAAGTATCCCTTTTCTTCACTATTTTCTTATCAAAATTTCCTAATTCATTTGCATTGTCATTTAGATTATGTCTATGTATGTCAAGAAAAACACTATTTATTCATCAAGTACATAGTACGGATGAAATGAGCCCAAGCCGTATATAGTCTCTCACGTCTCTAATCCCACAGGGTAGGTACCTGTGTACACCAGTGATTCTACACACACGTTCGTCAGCTAAATTCCACGTAACGATGAACGAGCTTTTTGCGTTTTACCGGGCAGATTTCCAGCTTTTTACTGAGAATTTGTAACGAGCCGACCTGGGAATCGAACTCAGGACGTGTCAATTTACAACACGACAACAAGAGACAGTCCAGTAAATATTCATGCTTATTATGCTTATAAAATAGCACTTTGCACGCATTTACCATAAAAAGACTCCAAATTATTTAATCACAACTCAAAGTTTTCGTTGTCCTCGAATTTTCCACGAAATTTATCTGAAAAACTTTGTTTCAGATGTCTACATTTACATTAGAAGGCAATTTGCGAAAACTGAAGGTTTTTATACAAAATATCCCCGAGTTTCTTTTGGCAGCTAGAGTCCTTCATAAAACTGTATCAAACGATGATAAAATGTACTATATTTTCATACATAATCATCATTTTAATTAATAATAACTCATAACTTAAAGTAAATGCAAATGAAAATTTAATGCTATTTACTGTATTTACAAGAGGTCACCAAGTGCCACACCACCGTCTATCACATCTTTTGCCCACGACAGATACGATTTTGTTAACATTATTTTAAAAGTGCAGTGATGGTATTCAATAATAGAAATGGTTTTGGCAATATTTATTCAAACAACTGAATTAATGACGAAAGTTAAAGCATTCACTAATATTATTTCTTTTTCCTGCAACAATAGTGCCTAACCCTAGATTTAAACGTCATTGCCTTAATAGTGCTTTAAAAGAAATCCTATTGTTGACAAATACATATTACAGTTTCAAAGGCGTTTAACGAATATGGTAATGTAGCAAAAAATATACATTACATGTAAAACTCCCAAAGAAAACACGCAGATGTAAGTTAAAAATTACTAAAATATTATGAAAGTTGAACAGTGAACGTGAAAATGCGAGTCACCAAGTTCCCCGCGTGAACGTTCGACAAAGCCATAAAAAAATTACAAACGCGCCCAACCGTGGCGTCACTCGCAAATTATTAAAATTGTTCCGCCATAATATTGTCGACGCCATATTGGCAAAGTTTGAACCGCGCCGAACTTGTTGTCGTTAATTTAAATGTTTGGTTGACGTCACATATTTTGACATAAGTTTTTTTTTAAAGATTACCAAGGAGTATACGTGGGCTGATTCGGAATTTAATTATAGGGATGTAAAAACGACATGAGTTCGGTCCCTACCGCGGGTTTTGTGTCCCTGTGCAATGTAATAAAGAATGCTTGACACGGTTCGCGCAATTTAAAAGTAAAAAAGCGCTTCCGGTAATACTGTTGTATTTTTAGTTGACATTACGGCTTATAAAGCATTGTCTTTTAGATTTAAAAGATATCATTTTCACAAGCTTGTACGTAAAGTGATTTGCATAAATAGATATTTTAATTTTTATTTAAGCTTTGATAATTAGGATACTTGTTAACATTTCATGGTAGTAAGTAGTCAATCAGCTATGCAAAAAACTATTTATATTTTGATATAAAAAAATAGTAAAAATTAAATCTTATTATAATTAAGGCTTCGAGAACATTCCATACACCCCGAATATACAGCGCCATGGCCTATTTCACTAAAGCTGTCCTTATCGCCATTAAGTCTTCGATCAAACCCGACGATTGTGCCAACACGATTCCGCCCCGTCTAATCATCGAGACAGATCCTTCGAACCGTATACAAATAAAAAAAATCATTTACATATTCCCCGTATCGAGGCGGGATCTCTTTTTCATGAGCACATTTGGCAACCCGGCCGGCGCAGGTACGTAGGCAGGGTATGTATGGTGGACTTAAATAAAAAAAATATCGCAAAAAGAATAAAAAAATGTAAATAAATTAAAAATAAATAAGATTTGATTATTTTTTACGCGAAATCGTGATTCCTTAGGTTAAACACTTACGTCACCCGATATAAAGTAAGATCAGTGAACAAGTAAGAAAGTGTTGAAAAAACTCGCGTAAAAATACAACAAATATAAAAATATAGGGGCCATTGGTCCCCATCCATATTCCTCACAGTGCCCCTGCCTCATATGTAGATCGTAACCGTCCCAATGACTGTGCTTTATACAAACAAGCCTGTGTCAAGGGAATGTGGGTGTGTGCGTAATATCGCTGAACGATAGTTCTCCTGCTATAGCTATAAACACCCAACATGGAACCAGAACGGCTATTCTCTCATCTGCCTTCCACTTCTACGTAGCTTTACTGTATTATTACGTTTGCTTTTGAAATAATTTTGCTTATAATTTACAATATTACGACGTCGACTGAGGCGTCTATTTTTATAGTGTCTTCTTAACAGGCTTATCATATTGAATTCTTTATAGCCAGGAACAGATGTATGTTAGTGTCCAAATAAAGCATCAAGTGGCAGAAGACATTCATCTTTTGTCAATTAATAGCTTCATAACGGCCTGCTGAGTTGATTCCTAACGGTGTAACCCAGGAAAAACTGAAGGACTACGCGTGTTTATTAGTACAGTCATAATAATTTTGACTGGAGGACAAATTGTTGTCATCATTTTCGCTATTTAACACTAAATTAACAGTATTAAATTTACGAAGTCGAATTCAGAAATCAAAGTCAAAATACTCTTTGTTTTAACAACATTAGAAAAATAAAAAGTGCCCCAAATTATAAGATATTTTTTTGTAATTAAGAGCGTATATACAAATTTAGCGTCATTTGGGCAAAAACAGTACTTTTCGAACCCCTTAAAGTTGATGAAAGACCCATTGTAGAAAAATATAAATTACCAATTATTGTAGGCAATTTTGTCATCGTAAAAGTTAGTTAAGAACATTTTAAGATTTTTTCGTAAATTTTGATAAATAAAAAGATAACTGAGCTAAGGTCGTCAAAATTTACTTTTAGAGTCATTTTCGAGGCTCAAAATTTTGTTAAATTCATAATATATGTAATGAAAATAAAATGTTATTAAATAGACAATATCCCCAAGCAAAAAGTTAGTTACGAACATTTTAAGATTAAGCTCCAGTTTTCGAGTAATAAAATATCTAAAGCGTTCGAAATAATTGAGAAATTACTGTCTCTAAATATTTTTTTTAAACCTTATATGGTACTTTATTTAACAGAGCAATATTTTTTTATGAAAGAAGAACATATACTTGAAAACGTACAATTTTTATTTTGAAGAAATCAAACTTATTGCTTTTTTAATAAATTTTATAAAATGGGCTATAAAACGCTGCGCGCAGACCTGAGCAAATCAGTCCGCCGCATGGCCTTTCAGAGAGAGGACGTGTCGCTCTGGGCTCCGTCCTTGTATCGATGTTTTTAAGGTTATTACTCAAAGTTATAACTTACACTAACGTGCTCAAGGTTGAGTGCATTCTTAGTGGGAAATTTTGATAACATCAGCTGTAATTTCAAATTGACGTAAAATAAAAAAGTAAACACGGATTTTACAAGGAGAGGGCACGGTGTGGTAAATTCATTTTGGGACTAGACTGCGTATTTTGACAATGTCCCCAACGGCGAAGTGGCCTAGTTAGCAGTATATACGCCTCCCACGCGGACACTCAAGGTTCGAGTTCCGCATATTATGTTTCTTTTTTATTACTTTTTTTTTTCTTTTTAAATTAACCATTTTAATAATTAAATGATTTCTTCATCCATTAACATTGCTTCATAGGAAATAGAACTAGAACATTGTGACATTGTTAAATTATTTTTTGGAGCAAAGTTTTAAAATGCTCAACTGCCACTGTTAATTTCATTTTTGAACTTTCACTATACATAGAATCATCAGGAACTTGTTCTTCAGCTGTTTGTGCACTAGTAACATCTTGATTCACAGACATTTTTATAAAAAACTCTTTAAACAATTTATTTTGAGTTTGATATAATTTCGAAACAGTAAGTCACAGAAAGCTACAAACTCTGTGAAGCCTTCAAATAGACTGCCAAGTTGGCCCAGAGGTTATACTCTAATGAGAAGAGTAACGACAATAAATTCAACTTTGGGGAACATACACTACCTACGTTTAATATAAAAAAAATTGCTTTCTAATATTGGAGGTGAGGCTTGAGCGAAACCGGTTTGGTAAATACCCAAATAATATTTTATGTTATTCATATATAATATATAATTGAAAAATTTGTTAAATAATTAATGATAAATATAAATGTGGTTATTATTTATGAATACCATAATTATTAGCTGCTTTATAATTTAGAAAGTATAATAGTTAATGTAAATTAAAATTAATTTTATACTTAACAATTTTTTTCTTGATTGAATTTATTTAATTATTAAAACAGTTAATTTAAAAAGAAATAAATAAGTAATAAAAAACAAAAAGTCAAAAGCAGGATTTGAACCCTGAGCGTCCCGCATGGGAGGTGGAGACAGTGCTGACTAGGCCATTTCGCAGTTAGTGCCCATGTCGAAAATAAATAAGTAAACTTACATGTAAAGATTCAAAGAACAAAACAAAATATTTCGCGGAC